>CM044548.2:7472465-8123715 GCA_024416835.2 Perccottus glenii
GTATATTAATGGTGTTTATAGAGGTATTTTGATTAGTGGAGTAGGATTCCGACTGGGAAAGAGATCCTGCTCATCAGGGACCTTGGGAGTGTCAGTTTGCCGCAGTTAGTAAAAGCTATTGCTTGCCTATTCATCCATTCCCTGTGTAGGATCCAAATAAACATGGCAGTGCTTGGTCTGCCAGGTGGATGTGGGGCTCGCCACCACCTCTCCTCTGTTCTCTTTCCTGTATTAATAGCTCCTCAGGAGAGCCGCCGAGGTCTGTATGTCAGGTTTTATCTCCAGAGAAGAACAGGAGGAAAACTAAATGAAGCCTGAACTTGAGAACAGGCCCATCTGAGCTTCTCATGGGGATGCTCGGAGCACATTAAGGGAAACATCAGTAATGTGCAAAACAAATGGAGAGATGTGAAAACCCCAAAAGACTTTCCACCACCAGCTATGTTGAGCTGCTGCCATAAATCTCCGGACCCCTGTGCATGCTGTTGTATCCTGTCTAGAGCTGCGAAACAGGGACTAAGCACAGCCAGGTTTCTTCCGCATGGAAACAGTGTAACTGTCAGAAGGAGGCTTTTCATTTTGCCGCTTAGCTCTAAATGTGGGCGGCTTGTTGTCTCATTGCCAGAGGCTTTTCTAACTTGACGCACTAAAGTGTTAGTCGGGAAAAGTTAAGGCAATTATCCATGGCTGCTGTCCGGAGAGTATTCCCTCTGCCTTCAATGACAGTGTTTGTAACTACATGATTTGGATAAAGACTAATAGAGTGTGAGTAAAGCACGGGAGCAACGGGATTATACTAATAAAGATGTATTATGGCTGAGAACAAAGGGCCTTGGCAAGGTATCCCACCGCTGGGGCTTCTGGGTATGGATAGAATGGGGTGGTGGGCGGTACGCATGGAGCGGTACATTTTCCCTGATGAAATGTGGGCATACTCCACGCTGATATGGAAGATTATAGTTTGGAGTACAGTTAGTAACGGAAAGGCAATCATGATGAAGTGTTAGGCTAAGCTAAAAAGGATCATGGGAGAGCAGTTTAAAACTCTGTAGAGAGTCTGAGTTCTGATGGCATGCTCCTTAATAATTCTGACAGTTTGTATTCAAGGGAAAACCCACACCTACTACTTCTAACTTTGTCATTTTAAAAACCTTAACAACAATGTCCTGTTTTTTTTAAAGATAAAACACTCACCAGATATTTTTCAGTGTGCACTGCATATATCACATATTATGGCCTCTTTTTGACAACCTATTATAGTTCCAAGTGCAGAAAAATGTTACAGTTAAATCTGCAACCCACAAACATTTTGTCTTTCAACTGCTCACTTTTCTCGTACAATATTTTTATAACAATTCACTCCACTCACGATTTGAAAATATTCATGATTAAATTTTGTCACAATTTTCTTTTATGAAATGAGTTGAAACTAATTAGAAGTGAACAAGTGGCCTTTTATTATTTAACAAATCAGGGCTACAGACTTTTTTCATCCCTGTCCCAGTACTGTCCCAAAAACCAGCTCCAACAGTCCCTAAGTGAATGTCAACTACCAATATTTATTTAAAATATAGGCTAATGTTTGTCCATGTGTAAGTTTAAAAATAAACATAGATAAAATCAAATTCTACATATGTTTACATACAATTAATTGAATAAAAGGGTATTAACAAAGTTAAGTTAAAAATCTAAAATCTAGATAAAATGTGAATAAGTGGATATTTACAAAGTTGACTTAAAATCATCCAATAAATCTGCCTCTGATGGATTTAGACCTGGTTAATTATTTTGTTTAGTACTTATTGACTTTTGCTAAGGCCTAAAACCTCTTTAGATCAAAACAAGATCAAGAGTTGCATTGCAATTTTATTGTATTTTAATACAAGGACAATAAATTAAAATAATAATGGCAAGATTGTATTAACAGTAGCAATTAATGTGAGGAACAGGTGTTATGAAAAAATTACTTATGGCTCAGAGATGGTTCAGACTCGGGACGACAACCTTTGTTTAAAGTTTAGCCTCTGCTTACACAGATTACTGCTCACATTCTCTCCGTTCTTTACCTGTGACGGGACATTTACGGTACCTTTTGTCCGTCTTGGAGAGAGTAAAGCTCTGCCCCAGACACAGAATTGTTTTTGTTACGCACTCGTTCGCACGTCCGCACAGATTCAACTCGTCCCGGCACCGGTATGTGCAGCATAGAGACACAGACGGTGAGCGAGTGACAACTTTTATTGATTTTTTATGCTGCCACACCTCTGATTTGAATAAGAATGGGACTTCCTCAATACCAGCATCTGCACTTGTCCTTGCCATGCTAGAAACTGTTTGCAGCAACTTGTTGAAAGCAAGTTTGCAGGAAACAGAGCGGCCCTTGTTGTTAAAAACATGAATTGCAATTCATTTAACATCTTAACTGACTGGAAACGTCACAAATGTTAATACAGCTTCAACCGGCTCTGGGTTAATTGTTACATCCCTAATCTATATGCAGGAGCAGAACAGTTTAAAGTAACTCCTGGTAAGTATTATTTAAAAAAATAATAAAAAGAAGACTATATGCCATAAAAGATGTTGATTAACATTAACCCAAAACTCTGCAAGTCTTAATTAAGTACCTCTGAATACCCAAATCAGAAGCAGTGAAAGTGCCAAATGCTATTTATCAAGGCGGTTAAAGGTAGCAGAGCAATTTGCAGATTGGCTATGAATTACTATTCTCCTCCTTCCCCTCTAGCTGTTGCTCATGCCGAATGGTCAGAGTGGCTTGCCTGGCCTCATTTGCTGGTTAATTGCATTTTATAGTTGAGCTAAAGACCTGTCATCTGTTTCTGTGGTTTCATTTATCTTACAAATAACCTAGAGAGTGTGGGTTAAAGTACCTGTGCAGACCAAATAATCTCTTTCACTGAATTTCACACTGCAACCTTCATTACAAATATCCCCTTCTTCACACTCTGTTTGATTTCTCTGATGAGACAAATTCACTTTTGAAAATTAATGACACTAAAGTTTCTCATTTAAATGCATGTATATACAAAGTATATCTCCAACTTGGGCTAGAATAGCCAATGAAGCATAAACATGGGAATCCATGGGAATTCTGTCCCAGTTTAAAGCTGCAAATTCATTAATAACCAAAACACCTAAAAATGCATAATATCAAAATATGTCTGCTGCTACAGTTCACAACATTGTGTCGCATCTTATTTTTCAAGGTAGTGTGTATTTTCACAGCGAATGGTGTCCCCATTCCTTGTAATTATGCAAATGACACATTAATGAGGTGTAATTGTGAATTCATAAAACAGCAGGGATAAACTGTATAAAGATGCCACGTCTTAATAGGGGTAGTGGGAAGCTTCATCATTGAAGGGTTGAATACACTAATTGTTTACCCACCACTGCTACTTTAAGTAGCACATATTCATTTTAGGGGCATGAAGTCTAGTTATGAGTGTTTATACTACTTAATGAATGGAGTGGAGTGTTTATCATGGCAAGCTACTTTTACTTTACTAACTATACATTTGAAGAAAGGTTCTGTTCAGCAGCTCAAAGCAGCAGCTTGGCTACTCAGATTCCACTTCATTTCCACTGCACTACCTCCATAATGTAATAATTAGGAGTTTGCATTATTGGTGTCTGTGGCGTTTTACTCTCGAGGTCAGCAGTGTACACACATTTAGCATTGTGCATGCTAAATGTGTGTCAAGAAAAAAACACACTTTAATCTTAAATCTGAAAGATAAATATTGGTTCACTTACACAAACAGCACCAGACATTGTGTTACTTTTGTTCCGCAGCTATCCTAGAACATAAACTGTAAAGCATCCGGCCAATGGGAGACAGAGATGTCGACACCATCTCCTCAAGCTAAACAGTTGCAAAGATGCTTGTTAGTATTCAAACACAAGCTTTCGATGGCAGCATGGACGATGAATTTGCTTGAAAACACTAATGGTGCTGCTTTCTCTCCAGCTTCACTGAAACAAGTTACTCTGCAGGTGTCAATTGCAGTGAGTTAGAGAGTGGCAGAGAGGTCATGCTTTTGCATTCATGACACATACAGATGTCTGGAATCAACTGCACATGTCAGCCCTCTAATTAGTTCCAACACTAAATCGATGGGGCCTGATTAATAAGACAGGGGCCATTTCGAAGGTTGAGGCAGGTTACTGAAACAAGAGAGCTTGCTTAAGGAGAAAAAACTAATTGTATGAATTATTGAGAAAGCTGTCCGTTCTGAACAATGATCCAATTGGTTTTTAGGAGAGAAAATACATAACCCAATGAACCTAAGGATTTTTCTTTAACTTGATTTACTTTATGTGAAGCGTGGTGAATGGATGAATATTTCCCTATGACTGCAGAAGTTGCCTGATGTCATGCCATAATATTGAGCTGTTGAAAGACTGATTTATGGCAACGTCTCACTTGGATCACTCTGCTAAAGCATTACGTATATTAGCCCTCAAGATAGATCAAGAAAAAAAAAGCTTTTAAAAGAACAACAATGATTGGGCTCATCATCACAAAATGATCTCAGACAGAGTAAACATTGGCCCTACAAACAAAAGAACATACAATTTACCATTTAGTGCAGTATTGTTGAAATTATAGACTCACACATCCTAATGCTTAAAACGGTTTTAAACAAAAAAAAAAAAAAAATCTTGAATAATTGCTCATTTGTAAATGTCTAGTAAAATAAATCCCTCCTTTATGACATTTTGATTTTGAGTGATGAGCTGCGATGGCTAGTTTATTGCTTCCTGTGTGCTGAGCAAGCCTAATGCTATTTGGATATTACATACTTAAGTTGTTTAATCCAATTCATTTACTGAAGCCTATTTCCTGCTTACTGTGGAAGCTGCTCTCCCTGAAAATGTGTTTTTAAACAACTTGGGTTAGTGTAATGTGCCATTGCCACTCAGGGTGAAGGGAATATAACTGGCATTGCTTTTTATGAACCATTATGTGCCTTCACAAGGACAATAAGCAAATGGAATTAAACTCAATAATTTTGTAAAATGGGACAGACAATGTCAAAAAAGCCACACCTTTGATAGAAGGCAGCACAGTTCTGTTACTAAACAGGGTCTTTAGTTCACCTCCCACCTAGTTTACAGTGGGGATCGAAAGTTTGGGCACCCCAGGTAAAAATTTTGATTAATATGCATAAAGACGCCGAGAAAAGTTGGAAAAATCTCCAAAAGGCATCAAATGACAGATTAGACATCCTTATAATAAGTCAAAAAAGTTAGATTTTATTTCCATCATTTACACTTTCAAAATAACAAAAAACAAAAAAATGGTGTCTGCAAAAGTTTGGGTACCCTGCAGAGTTAATACCTTGTACTGCCTCCTTTGGCAAGCTAGGACCTGACAGTGTCATGGATTGTTAATCATCGTCTGGATAGACCAGGTGATGTCAATCTCAAAGGTTTTAAATGCCCAGACTCATCTGACCTTGCCCCAACAATCAACACCATGGGTTCTTCTAAGCAGTTGTCTAGAAAACTGAAACTGAAAATAGTTGACGCTCACAAAGCAGGAGAAGGCTATAAAAAGATAGCAAAGCGTTTTCAGATGCCAATATCCTCTGTTCGGAATGTAATTAAGAAATGGCAGTCATCAGGAACAGTGGAAGTTAAAGCAAGGTCTGGAAGACCAAGAAAAATATCAGACAGAACGGCTCGCAGGATTGTGAGAAAAGTAAGTCAAAACCCACGTTTGACTGCACGATCCCTCCAGAAAGATCTGGCAGACACTGGAGTTGTGGTACACTATTCCACTATAAAGAGATACTTGTACAAATATGGACTTTGTGGAAGAGTCATCAGAAGAAAACCTCTTCTACGTCCTCAACACAAAAAGCAGCGTTTGAAGTTTGCAAATGAACATATAGACAAGCCTGATGCATTTTGGAAACAAGTTCTGTGGACTGATGAGGTTAAAATAGAACTTTTTGGCCGGAATGAGCAAAGGTATGTTTGGAGAAGAAAGGGCACATAATTTAATGAAAAGAACCTCTGTCCAACTGTTAAGCATGGGGGTGGATCGATCATGTTTTGGGGTTGTATTGCAGCCAGTGGCACAGGGAACATTTCAAGAGTAGAAGGAAAAATGGATTCAATAAAATTTCAGCAAATTTTTGATGCTAACTTGATGCCATCTGTGAAAAAGCTGAAGTTAAAGAGAGGATGGCTTCTACAAATGGATAATGATCCTAAACACACCTCAAAATCCACGGTGGATTACATCAAGAGGCATAAACTAAAGGTTTTGCCATGGCCTTCACAATCTCCTGACCTCAACATAATTGAAAATCTATGGATAGACCTTAAAAGAGCAGTGCGTGACAGACAGCCCAGAAATCTCAAAGAACTGGAGGACTTTTGTAAGGAAGAATGGGCAAAGATACCTCAAAAAAGAATTGAAAGATTCTTGGCTGGTTACAAAAAGCGTTTACAAGCTGTGATACTTGCCAAAGGGGGCAGTACAAGGTATTAACTCTGCAGGGTGGCCAAACTTTTGCAGACACCATTTTGTTTTCTGTTATTTTGAAAGTGTAAATGATGGAAATAAAATCTAACTTTTTTGACTTATTATAAGGATGTCTAATCTGTCATTTGATGCCTTTTGGAGATTTTTCCATCTTTTCTTGGTGTCTTTATGCACATTAATAAAACATTTTACCTGGGGTGCCCAAACTTTCCATCCCCACTGTATCCCCACTGTACCAGTCTCAAGTAGAATTTAATCATTAACAACAATTAAAACAGTAAAATTACCACCACACAACCATAAGCACACACACACACAGACCAGCCCCCGTCCCAATTCAAACATCGCCCCAGGCTGGTAAGGCGTGGCACAAAGCCAGAATTGAGCACACACAAAACAGCAGCCCTCTAACAACACTGCTGCTTCCACTGAAGGACAGGCCACATTCAGTTACCTAAGAGACCTACAGGAGTGAGAAATACTTTGAAGGCACAGTAGTCGGGAACGTACCAGGGGCAAAGTGGGTGCTCGCTCCATCCAAATAGAAAGCCACGCAACAAACATGACACGGTGTTGAAATCACATCAAAGAGATCACTAGCGTTTCCATAGTGTTATTTTTAGTCTTTCTCTTTTTGGCTATGAATAGAAAAAACATAAGCCATAACGTTACATAAAAATTTCAGACTTCATGCACAATTGAGGCTTTTTATTTAATATTTTCATTATTAATGTTTAGTATGTTAAAAACTGTGCATTAATTTACATTAATTACACATAGTTAACATTTTACAACACATTTACCAAGATTACTATAAAGATTTTAAATATAAGCAATTACACATTAAACAATGTAGGAGTGGAGGAGAAATAGTCAGGGGCACCACACAATCATGACTACAGTCATTTTTGGTGTAGGTCAGTGTTGTCTTTCACAGCAGTCCATGTGCAAAACATATCTGACAAATACACAGTAGCCATGTTTAGCCATATTTGTTTAGTCCAAGCTTTAGCCAATAACATGCTTTCATTCAAGTGGGTTTGTTTTTATTTGAATAAGGGACACTCCTATTGGCTGGTTGGTCTACAGAGCTTGTCAACATGTGGCTATTTAAATTTTGCACAGTGACAGAGTATAGTGAGCAGGTCATGGGTTCAATCTTCTCTGTGAGGAGTTTGCATGTTCTCCATGGGTCTGCAAAGGTTTCCTGTGGGTACTCCCGTTTCCCAAAAACCCCCTATGGAGGCCCTTCAAAAAAGATTTGCAATTTTAGTTGTACTTTCCTGGTTAGATACAGTTAAAAAAAACACACTGGGAAAAGTGTTTATTTTTTTCATTTATTTTTTAGTCCACACATATGGCCTTCTAGAACAATGTGGTTAGGGACAGAAAGTCAGTGGAATATATGTAGGTATATATCTGTAAACCCACTTTCCGGTTTCTGGCCAAATTGCAGTTTTACTCCTTTATTTACAAGAGCATTTTGAGTTGCTCAATGAAGAGTAGAAAATACAGCAAACTGATTAGACAGGCGGCTTAAAGTTATTGAGAAGCCAGAGTAAACCTTCTTCTTACATTGCAGTGACTTTCAGTCTTTTTCGTGGTTTGATCACCACAATCGCCCAAAATAAAATTAATAATCATGGACTCATCAGAGGCAAATGAAAAAGTTAATCAGCAATATAATATTGAAAAGGCTTGGATAGTACCTAGTGGGGAGCCATAAACATAATTTGTCTCCATATTTCATGCTCATCTTTATGCTATTTGTTGACTGAGCCGTTTAGTCATTTTGATGCATTAAAGTTATTATTGTACAAGCACCTATTATAATAATGCACTCGCTATGAACTACAATTGGCTGCACTATCTTTAATAAAAGGAGCTGTCAAACTCACATTAGTTAAAAAATGGCCTTGTTTGTTCATTCTGTTTTTGTCATTCAGGTTTAAAAGCTTTTAAAAATGGAACAATGATTCAGTGTATAACAGCAAAAATATTTCTTTAGAGAAGAAGTAAAGTATGTGGTACATGTGTGGTAGTCTTCCCTCCAAATTGACTTATCTATCCTCACAGGCAGCCTCATATTTCCATTAACTGCATGCTCCTCTATATACATATAGTTGTTCATTTGTTGGAGTAAAGCAACCATAGCTGCCTTCCGGTTGTGTCCCTGCATTGACATTAGCCTCTTAATTAGACAGGGTTAACAAAAGGAGAGTGACCCCGGGCTTCACCCCCTCAGCCTCTGGACAGTGCTTCCAGTCGTCAGCCCAGCAGCCACCTCCAGTGATTAATGTGTGCACGTCTGGGGCTACTTTTGGCAAGGTCTTGTCTGACATGTCTGGAAAGTTCAAGTGTATTCATGGTTAGTAGCGTCTAATTCGAATGAGTAGCTACATTAGACTTGCAAATGCTACTATATGGTTTAGAGGTTCAAGTACAATGTCTTATTAGGTAGGGTTAAAAATATCTTGGGTGGTGCAAGAATGTAAAGATAAAGAGGAAGAGAAGTGACAGTAATGTCCTGAAAAAGGCTAAAGGCTGTCAGAGTAAATGTAACACGTATCTTCCATATTACACTTTGTTAAGGGTGACCTGCATCACCAAGAAATAGATAAAATGTAGCTAAAAGAGCTAACCCCAGATGCTAACGTCTTAGACTCTTTGCATTGTCTCAATCAACTAAAGGCTTAATAAACACATTCCAAATTCTCAAGCGGGGCACTGACTTGGACCACAATGAGAGTGCTGTCTCACTATCAACAGGTGGGTAATGTTACGACCCGGCTCTGCTAGAGGGAAGGGAAGAAACACAAACCAATGTGTAAAAATGGTTAAACTAAAGTTATTATTATCATCACAGGGAAGGTCTGTGAAAATAAACAGATGTTCCACCAAAGAATTGTGCAGAGTGACAACAAAATCCCAGCCACAAACGAAGGCTGAGCACAGAGTATTGCGGTAAAGGGAGTGAGAGACCGGGGGCTGTAACATTGCCAACCACAGATGCTTGAATCTGGCAGGACAGCTTTATTCCTGTATCAATTCATCACAGTAATTTGGCTTTTCAGTGATTAAAAAAAAATAAAATTATGCCTTTTTTATGTTTGTAGTCCAATATACACATGTCACTATTTCATATCCTGGTAGATCTTTTTCTTATGAAGAAGGGTTAAGTAAATCATATTCAGACTGCACAAAAGCTGTTTTATTTCATCATAGTAAGGCCATAGACCCTTTGGTCCAACATGAACTTTCAGGCCATCACTCATGCCATCAAAATTCATTTGGGCAGCTGATTGTTCAAATCAAACTGTTAGGACTCAACCACTTTAGAGTGTCTCATCTCGAGCACTCCAAACTCTGATGGATAGAAATAGACAATTGCACTATGGATTGCCCGTTAATCACTTTGGCATTTTTATCCCAATGTGCCAAATATTTCTTGGTGTTCAGAATTTTCATTTGCATGCTAATGAAGGTGAAGGGCAGAAGCCACTAATTACAATCCAGTAAAGGCCTGCCTAATGGTCCACTAAAGACATAGCGTGGCTGAGCCCATAATTCCATTATGCAAATGCACAGTCAGGAGTGGAAAACCCACCGTCATTGCAAACTAGATCGTCAGTTGCTTGACTTCTCTGCATTTGATAAACTCTGCCTCGTACATTTTAAGTTTGTTAGTAGAAATGACTATACACTCAGGTTCAATGCCAATCTACTGTATAGTGTGGCATGTTACATTTAGACTTAAACTGTTACATGTGATGTTAGAGAATACCAGCAAAGCAGGAAGTGTACAACTGCCAGCATGTTGCCTGATATTACTTATTAAACAAAGAGCCTTTTGTGTCTGTCATATCCATGCATATGCAAATGTCATGCAAATTTTACCATTTCGCTTGCTTAAGTAGTGTTTTGTAGATGAGGTTAAGCAAATTGATTGTGTCAAATTCACTAACACTCACCACCTACGCTCACTGAAGGAATATTAAAAAGCAGTACAACATTCATCTTATCTGTTCAAAAAGCCATTACTCCTAAGATGTTGTATTGTCACCAGCTAGTCAAGTAAACAGAAGCCCCTTTTTTTACATCCCAGAAAACATTGATAACATCAGAGAATGCTTCATTTATAAGGAGCTTTAGGGTGCAAAGGTGCCAGCTTTGGTGGATTAATTTTAAAGCTGAGGTAATTTGCACTTGTAATTGGTAATGAAGGAGCTATTTGCTTGCACTTTTCAGGGCCTTGTTTGCACCACAACTCAATTTACATAATTCCATTAGGGAAATAGACAAAAATGCTGTGACTAAGGTGTCGACACAGGCTCAAATTATTATTATAGTCTTACTCTGAAATGGAGCAATTGTGAAATCTGTAGGCTTTGCAGACATGACACAATGACACAAGCTCTTAAAAAAATTAAGTATTCATGTTTGGACACTGCATCCATAAAAATCCATGGAGAAGTACAATATACAAAAGAAATCTCTTCCTAACAGCTATAATGCTGTCATTGAGGGGTAGACGAGATTTGCTGCAGCCCGCCAACGATCAGAGCATCCCTGGAGGATATACAGCAGCACAGCAGGTGACAGTCATCTCAAAATGTTGGCTTGGCTCTGGATCCCAACATCAAAGATGATGAAACCAGTTTAATCTCTATTCAGGTCTTGCTCATGGCGTTCTTTGTATAATTACCGAGAGATCACGTGAGTCGTGCACACTCCTTTAGTCAGGAGTGTGAACCAAATTTAGCGTTAGACACATTCACAAACTATAAATCTGAGCTGTTTTAATGTGTTCCGAAATCTGCAGTAGACATCGAGCGCATTTACTCACAGATATCTGTAAAATTTAATTGTCAACATGAGACAGTTTTCTACACCTGTTACTTCCTGATCTTTTAAAATGGCAAGGGACGTTATCTCCAAAATGCCTAAGCATTTGAAAAGTCGATTAAAGTGGAGAAATATATAATCACTGATTCCAAGGCTGAAGTGAGATAATGGCTGCTTGCTTTAGGGCCTATGATAAAACATTTGATATCTTTCCTATTCAGTCTTCGCAGATAAAACATATTTTTTCATCATAAATAAAATACCCTGTGTAAAACTCCATTTATTGCCCTGATGTGATGGGATGGAATATGGCTGCAGAATACTGCCTTCCTGGAGGGCATTGCACACACAGAGTGTAAACATTTGACAGTTTCTATCACAGTAGCTTGTTGTCACCTGAGTCCACCTAAAACTAGAGCAAGCCACAGATGCATAACTGCAACTGCATTTAACTTTATAACCCCGGCATGGATTAAAATAGCATAAAACTTGGTATAGTAATTATGCGTGGAATCGCAAGGGAAAGGATGACAGTGTCTCCAAAGCCAAAAGTCCATAACCTTGCACATCTGCTTTTAAAAGACAAAAGGAAACAATAAAACTTTTCTTTCCAGTCCATATGGCCAATTAGAAGAGAGGTCCTTAGTGAGTTTCACATTAATTATTTCTCTACGTCTCTCAATGAATGGAATCATTTTACCGTAAAGGACTTCTAATCAAGGAAAAAAAATGTCATTTATAGCTACTCATTGTAACTCATGGCAGAAGAAGTTGTCCTCCCCCGTGAAGAAAAGTTCCCAGTTGCAGATGTGCCGAAGTGCACTTTGCTATGGGCAAAAAAATGTAATCTACTTGTTGTGAAAGCATCTGCGGGAATGTATTATAAATAAATAAACTCTCTGTCAAATACAGTCCCTTTGGGTGGATTGCAAAGCAGCCTCTTGATGTGAATTAATGATTGTTGCTCCCAGGACTGAAATCTGAATCTTAGAGAGGCCTGCTGCGAGCATTCATTTAGTTACCTTACTCTAAAACAAGCATGTGACTTTTTCCAGGGGGATATGTCATATCAAACAAAAATACAAACAAGTAATGTATGCAAAAGGAAGAAAGGAGAACGTAGAGCCATAAAGAGAAAACATAAATCATGTGACACTGATGCACTCTCATAACTGCATTAGCCACTCGCCTTGAGAAGAAGTTTAACATTTTCTTTTACTGTTATTTAGCTTATCAGTGCTCAGTGAGTATGAAAAGCAAAAGGAGCCCAGACAGCTCTGTTTTATGTTACCAACTGTGCAAATGAAATGTCTCCTGCATGTGCCAACTGTTTTGAAGAATTATAGAAACAAAAAAGAGTTTTATATTCATACTTTTCCACATCACAACTGCTCTTCACCCGAATAAACTCTCAGCAAGACCTGTCCTATTTTTAATTCACAAAGGCTACATTCTGGCCGGCCTCCAGATCTGAGTGTGATTAGTGTGCGAATAATGTGAATCCATTACTTTTTAGATTCTGATTCAAGTTTATTTGTACTTTATTAATCTCTTTGGAGAAATTTATTTGTTGCAGTAAAAGCCGAAAAGCCCGGATGTAACCGCCATTTTATTGCCCTTTCATAACGACAATATCGGTGAATAGGGGACCAATGGTCGGATTACATCCATTTTTTTACAATCTATGATTAGTATCTGCATGAGACATCTAAGTTACTTCAGACTAACATTCTCTAAACCTGCAGTGCACAAATAAAAAAAACAAAACACAAAATTGTTTAATCCCACAATAATAATAATAATAATAATAATAATAATAATAATAATAATAATAATAATAATAATAATAATAATAATAATAATAATAATACTGATCTCTGAAAAACAAAGAGAACTCCAGACCTCCTCTAGACTTTATAATGAAGGATTTGAATAGAGCATGGGAAGCTTTGGCCAATCACATGCTTTTATTCAAGTTCTCCCATTTGTACAAAAACATAGAGAAAAGGAAGCAAGGTGAAACACACTTAAATATGGGTCGGTAATATCGGTCTAATACTGACGTCAGAACTGGAAGAGAAAGATATGCTCTAAACTTTGGTTTGATGTATTGTACTTGTATGTCACCATGAAGAATTAGTTGAGCTCGGGAGTTTTTGGCTTCTGCAGACTTAATTCATATGTGTGACAGCTGAGAATGTTTCAATTAATGTTGACCTTCAGTTCAGATCTCTTCAGTCTGACTCTACCTAAATACGCCTTTATTATAGTTTCATTGTTATAACAGTAAAATTAAGCTTTTTGTTTTACTTTTTGTCTTTTTATTTCACAAGCTGACATGTTTTTTTTTGGTTATTCTTTCAAGTCATGCAGGTGTCCTTGAATGCCAGCTGCTTTGTATGAAAGAACCCTGTCATTTATGGGATAAAGAACACGAGGAGAGACGTTTAACCCGGTGCGCGCTTGTCTTTTTGCAATCTAACCTCACGCGCCGTAGGTCTCAGCTTGCTCAGACTGAAGTGGAATGCTGGGTGCATAGCAATGGCCTCGGCCTTAGATGCTGTTGGCCCATGCAATCGCTCTCAGTCATTCTTCATTACACAAGAGATAGAAAGGCTCATCCTATCCCATATTGCTCAGAGTCCTCGAGCAGTGGGCGCTATTTAGATGGCCTCGCTTTTTCTCTCCGCAACTTTCATCAAGACAAGGTTCCCGGGTTTGAAACACACAGCTATGGATTGCACTGCTTTGTGTGGTAATCTGCAATTGTAAAGATGATTGCATTAAATACTTGAATAGTGGAGGCTGCTGATTTGCGTGGTTTGGGTGATATGATTCTATATAACTGTAAATGTAATTTCATGTCATGATAAAGACATAGTTTACAATTACAACACACACAAACAAAAGGAGACCTACATTTTAATTTACTGCATAGGCATCACTTGGCAAGAGCTGAGAAACAATGCAATTTCATTTATTCATTGTGATTTAACAGCATGAAATCAGTTAATGGTAATTGGTTATTTGTACAATAATTTGAATTCACTCAATTCAACCCACAGCATGCCTATGTTAATATCATTCTAATAACACGTAAAATAAATCCACTGAAAGGCTCATTGACTGGAGCTATTGCAGTGACAGCTTGAAACAGTTATGTGCAGTGAGGTTTGTGCCTGGTGAGAGTACATTTTGACCCCCTTAAAAAAAAAGGCAATCCAATCACTAAATTCAAATATATACTAAATATTCATATAGCCTGTACTAAAAAGATTAGCATGAATTCTTCCTTTAGTTGGAAGCTTGCATTTTACAACTGCTTATGTTTCCTTTTTTCTTTTATCATTTTTATATACACAACTGAGGAACATATTTGGCCAAGAACAACTGTTGTTAAATTCTAAATAACAGCAAAGCCTACTGCTACTCTTAAGGACAGTACTATATACTGTATAGTGTATACATAGACCTACCCTGTAAATGAAGTCTATCTATTCTGTTGTTCTTTTGAAGAACAAGCATTAATGGCCTCCTATATGTCCCCTTTTCTGTTATGTTACGTAGTTTTTTTGAAACAGTAAACATTTTTTAAACATTGATGGTTTAAGATATATTAAATTTATACAGTCCTACTCTGCCCATACCTTGTTGTAACTACACTTTCCTAAGCAATGATGCCGAATGAAAAGAAGGTTGTGGGCGTTCTGTTTTGATTTGAAACAGCTGTCCCATCATGTCAGGAGAAATTCCAGTTTGTGTTTTGTGTTTTGAGACCCAAATTGTCACCTGAGGTGAAATTAGATAAATTCAGCCATAATCAGTGATTCAATTTTCAATGTAATCTCCTCCTTGTTTGAACCAAATGTAAAAATAAAATACTAGTGCTGACTTCTCATACATTTATGCAATAGATCAAATGTTAGTGTATTACAAGAAGTTGACACATTTGTCGCAAGTTCCCTGAAGTCACAACACAATATTCATCTCTGGCAGCCACAAATGGATCTGCATAGTGTCTGTTATTGTTTGATAAGTCTTAGCATGAAGAGATTTAGGTATGCGGTCTTAGAGTTAAACTTGTGCTGGAGTTACTAAATTGGTGGAATATAAACACCTCTTGATGCTTGTCCTCTCTGCCTTTAAAATTAACCACACCTTTTTGCATGACATGGGTGTATGAGTGTTCATAAAGTGACGGAAATGCAGTTGTTTTAGCTCTACAGTCAGGCAAATGCTATTTGGATCAGCCTCTGCTTTTAATGCTGTTGCTGGAAATTCATGGCTGTTTGACTTGATAAATAATCCTTAAGCATAGTCTACCTACCAGCCTCATCCAAGAATATGCTCGTGTCTGTGTTCCCTTGCTTGCATTTGATAAGACGGGACGAGTGCATCGACCATCCGCTGCTGGTTTTGGGATCAGATACAAAAAGGCCAGTGGGAGTTCAGTGGCAGATGGTTTTAAACAAGAGCAGGGTGGTAAGCTTTGACTGACAGCCACTCTGTGCTCCCCCCATCCTATTTCTCGAGCATCCCGGTCTCAGTGATGGCTTAATGGTGTCAACAGGAGAGATAGGGTCTGACTCCTTTATCTGGACAGAATCTTAGACCCATCACCTTCACTGTTTGCAGTAATTGTGGGAGCAGTGTGGACTGGAAAAAAAGTAAAAGTAAAAGCCAAATCAAAAGGCTCAGCTTCAATCCACTTGACCGAGCGGGTCAACGGAAATAAATGACTTTCCTTTGACTGGCTGTACGTCCATCTCTTCAATGTCACCACTGTTAAGGACACCAGGGCCACTCCTGTTCTGATAAAAGGAAAACAGTCTGCTAGTTAAAAATAAAAATTGCTGTAGTTGCACCGAGGTGTAAGTGGCACACAAAGGTGTTTACATGTAGAAATAGCCCATGAGGTTATTTACACCCACCAACAGGCTTGCACCAGAGGAGCATCAGCACTCTGAAGGAAAATGTATCTGCCATATTTACATTTGAGATAGAGGCACACTCACTATTTTAATTATTGTGGCATTTTATTAGAAAAGTAATTTGGATATACCAGGGCACTAATGTGAAAGAATAACACACAAACACTTCTACAATTTTATTTTGTTTACAGTTTGTTTACTAAACATTATACAATCATAGCACGTCTTACGAAGAAATACAACCACAGCATTTGTCATGTAACTTATTTCACAGCTTTTATTTATTTAACAACAATAAAGCCAAAATGAAAGAAAGGAATAAATCATTGGCAAACATATTACCTCTTACGATTTAAACTCGAGTTGTTGCTATTCACTAGGCTTTAATTAAAGGATAATCAGAAGACCTCTATATCTCTGTAACATGCAGGTGTTAACACAAAGCCAAGAAGCAAAGACAATGGTCTTAAAGAAGCAATGGTTGCTGCTCATCAGTCTGGAAAGGGTAATGAAACCATTAAAAAAAATATTTGGGGTTAACATCAGTAAAAAAAATAAACTAAAACAAAGTGGAAAGCATTCAAGACAGTTCCCAATATTATCATGTCTGGACATCCCAACAAATTCAGCTCAAAAAATACCAGCACTAACAACCCAAGTGCTACATCTCCACAGAAGTCACTGAGCATCTTTTGGCTTCATTTTTATTAAATAAATAATGAAACTGTGAAATAAGTTACATGTTTTGTTCATCAGCAGTGCATTCACACAAAGGGGAGTTACCCGCCACATGTTAATTTGTCTCTTTGAAACCTGCTTTGCTGCCATAAAAGATATTATATTATGTTTAGTATGGCATGTACATAGTATGTGCTACTGCTACCTTGTGCAAACAGACACTCCTAAATACCATTACTTTTTTTTCCCTGTTTCGTCACTGAGTAATTATCCACCTGGGCCAGTTTAATAAGGTTTAATAAAACATGTTGACCAAACATTCTGCGAGAGTACTGATCCACACATCTGGCAATTCCATTTTTTATTTCCAGGTGCACGGAGCAGTTTGAATGTGTCTTATTACATATGTGTACAGACAGTCGGTGAGGATCCACTCTCTGCTTCCCACCTGAGAAATCGAGCGAAGGAGGCGGTATTGGCACTGGCAGACGTGGCAAGTGGCAAAGCAGATGGCTCTCTGCTTACCATCATTTCCTCTCCCATAATGCTTCAGGAGCGTAGCACGTCGAGCACATACTACACCGTCTCCTCTTGGGAACAAGTAGCTACAGGGTACTCATTTTTAAAAGCGAACAAGCCTGAGTATTGCGCTGCTGCTCTAATTGTTTACCCACTTCCCATGGCTTTTTTTTATAATCATCTAAGAACACCAGCAGAAAAGGAAGGGGGGAAATTGTTGGTGTTGATGATACCTTTACTTCCTGTTTAGCCACCTGCCTCGTTAGCCACCTCACAGCCGCTGCCAAAGAACTGGACGACAAACTCAATTGCAGTGTTTCATGATGTTTCCCTTCTTCTTGGCTCACACAGTCGAACATTCTTTTCATTGGCTGCCCAGGCGCCAGATGGAGCCCGTCGACTCTGCTCCACCCCAGGGCGCTGTCTCTCCTTTGAGTAGGTAGAGCAAGACCTGTTTACTCCACCACCACTACAGCCATTCATGTCCCTCTCTCCCATTTAATCTCCTTTTATATACTGTTCTAAATGGCTTTACGCTGTGTTAGTACATGTACAGTTTTGATCTTGCATGCAAAACACTTTTACTTGTTTTTGTTCTCATCGTTTTGCCTTAGGAACATCTATCCAAGGTTACCTAAGGCAGCTAAGACAAAAAAAAAATCTTCTTATGCACAAAAATCTAAGTAGTTTCTTTATTTTGTTTCTTGCCTCTTCAAAATCAGCCTTCTTTGTTGCCTCAAAACAAATAACAGATGGTGGTCATCTGGTTTCATCTACTGCCCTACTTCTGCTGAATATACACATTTCAATGTTTGGGTAAAGCCTTAGGAGGTCATAAAATGTTCATAATGTATTTTAGTGAAGATAAAACACATAATTTAAGAGACACTGTTGAGTAGGCTGATGAGCTTTTTGGGCAGAGTGCGACATAAAAAGAGGAGAAATCTGCAGGTGTCCGTGAGGCTGGGACGTGCTCCCTCGTACAGACTGTAGATGGCAGAGAAGAACGAGAACAGCACGGAGGAGCGACACATATATTTCTCCCACCTGGGGCTGTACTGCAAAATGAGCTCACTGGTTCTGATTTAAAATGCTTACCATCATAGTACAAGTATAAGACACCAAAATATATTTCATTTAGTTATTCCTCAAAGTGTTAGTTCAAGATCTACTCAGTACTTTTTGACAAAGATGAAGTAAGCACTAGTTTATGGCTGTTAACTGATGTGTAAACATAGTTATATTGGCAAAACTCATGCATTTTAATATCTTCTGCACACAAATACACGCGTGTACTAAGAGCTTTCAATGTTTTAAAAGCCTTGTTATTTTGTCTAAGTGTGTTTTACTGCCCCTAGCAAGCTTTGCTCCTGCCTGCTTCACTAAACTGGGGGTCTGCTGATAATTATCTCCTGTAGGAAATGAGTTCTAAACCTTATAGACTCAATTTTACTAATTAGTTAGTTTAGATTACAGAACATGTAGAAGCTTGAGAAGGATTTGTTCACAACTAGAGGATAACCATTTTGGCAACATTAAAAAGTCAAAAGGCATTTCGATTTTGTAAGGGTTATGATTGCAGACAATTCACATGAAGTTTTGTCATCTCCTTAGAATCATATGGTTCTGTCTGTGTTTAAATAGTTTAAAGTTTTATAATTACAAACCGTGAAATTTGGAGATAAAAGTCTAAAATGTCCCAAAACTTTGAAACCTTATAAATATATAAGGCAATAGTTTATCCAAGGAAAACAATGTTGTCAATAACTTGTGGCTATGCAGTTTCTGTCTTCTGTCTATAATGCGTCTGATTATGACACATTCCTCACAAATGTTTATTATTGTTCAAAACATTGTGTCCTAAGACATTACCATTAAAAAATATAAAGCTACAAACTTGTTTTGAACTACAGACACTGGCCCTGATCTACCTCAGTGAATAATGGTTATATAAGGCAAGGCAAGGCAATTTTATTTATATAGCACAATTCATACACTGGGTAACTCAAAGTGCTTTACAGGAATAAAAGACAATTTACAAGATTTAGATTAAGAAACATAAGAAAAAATTAAAAACATTTTAAAAAGAAGAGTGCAGATAAAAGAAAAAACACTTTAATAAAAGAAAAAAAACACTTTAGGTTGTGGTGTAGGCGGAGCTAAAGAGGAAGCTTTTTAACCTCCCCTTGAACATTGTTAAAGTTGAGGCTTGTTTTACTTCATCTGGGAGGCTGTTCCAGATTTTTGCTGCATGAAACTTAAACGCTGCTTCACCTTGTTTAGTTCTAACTCTGGGCACGAGCAGAAGGCCTGTCCCAGATGTTCTCAGAGTCCGAGGAGGTTCATAAGTAACTAGCATGTCAGAGATATATTCTGGTGCTAAACCATTAGAGACTTGTAAACCAGCAGCAGTCTATTCTTTGAGCAACAGGAAGCCAGTGCAGAGATTTTAAACTGGCGTAATGTGGTTGTACTTCCTGGTTTTGGTTAGAACCCGAGCAGCCACGTTCTGAATAAGCTGCAGCTGTCTTAACCCTCGTTTTTATAATATGATCATAAACGTAGAAGGCCATTATTTAACACAATAGGTAAAAAACCAGTACTTTGGAGGATGCAATCTCTCATCCATCACTATTTTACCAACACTTGTATGATTACACAAGCTGCCAATGAGCAGCATAAATCAAGACCTAAACCCCTGAGGTGGGAGAATAAATCAGCAAACATTAGCAAGGCCTCTCCATTTTTCAGATAATGAAGACAGCTTTATAATCATTTTACATTCTGCCCAATAAAAAAGGCCCATGGTATATAAACCACAGTTTTACACTCTAGCTCGCCTCGTGATGCTCCTGAACTGTAAATAATCACTCTGTGTACGCATGTCGATATATTTCACCGTAGACAGGTCAAAAGGCATTACCCGTGCGTTCCATTCAAGCCAAGAAGAGCTCTGGCTATTGCTGCAGGTGTTTGTCAGCCCCCCCGAGTGTGTAAGTGCACGACTAGGAGTGTTTATGTGTAAAATACTACAGCTTTGACTAGCACAGAATGGCGATGTAATTGGCTTTTGGAGAGAGGTAAACAGGACTGCAGCCATGTGGAGGGCAACTGTAGATTGACCTTTGAAAGTGAACGGAGAAAGTGGAGGGGTGGCTGCCTTGGGCACCTCTCTGTTCTAGCTGTCATCTCACTACTACTTTGACACCGGAGCTGTTATTTTTACTGTTGGAGGAAGGTGCGGAAAGGAGAAGGGGGGCCAGGATAATCAGATCCAACCTCCAATATCTCCATTACTCATTCGGAGCACTTTGTAGGGAGGACACCTTCCTGGAGGATCACTGGGTTTCTCCGTGTGATCAGGGTCATCCATGTTTCTGCCTCTGATAAGGTGGCAGTGTCTCTTGCCTGCGGCGGTGCACTCTGGCGCTTGCTGGAAGTGTGATTACTACACATCTGCAGAGGTGAAAGCAAGACACTCGCTGAGAGCTTCTAAAGGTGTCAGAAGCAGGGTGACACTGCGGTATCAGGTTGAAGTCAGGGATTTTTATCTTCTTAAAACCTGGTAGAAGTGTTTCGCTATCCAACTATTTAGAGACTAAAATAATGCAGACATGGTTTGTGTCCAATATGTGTTGACATAAAGTCCCAAAACGCACACGATTTTGAAATACAACTTATATAAGAAAATAGGATATCAAATAATAACAATGTCGTTCAAGTCACTTGATCTTTACTGTGTATTAATGTTGAGTTCTATAATTGTAATAATAATAAAAAAAATAATGTGTTGTTTATCAACCAATGAAACTAAATAATGAAAAAAAGAGTGCCAGACAGTTTTTCACTTTTTGGACTATTTAATTCCAGATGTCAGTATGTGAGAGCCTCCCCAGTGCATTAACCCCAGCTTGAACTTTCACACTAAATTACAAAACACTCGCAGAAGGGTCATTTCAGAACAGTGACATGATATCCCATTAGAACCTGTCCCAAAGGCACTTTTATACTAGCCCAAAGGAATAACCACCGACCACATCCTTTTGATATCTTTTTATAATAAAACAAACAAATGATTTTGATCATTAAATTAAACTGTAGATGCATTTCTGGGATTAAAATAGATATTAAAGATGGACTGTGTAATGGTGTAGTTTAAACTGAGTTTTCAGAACTGTATAATCACCTTGAGATTACTTTTTTTGTCTATCTTGGAAAATCTGCCTTTTGAAGTTTTATTTTTAGAACCCATTGGAAGTTCCATTACTTCCTGTTTCTACAACAAGCAAGATAGGACAAACTAAGCACTGTTGGAGGAGAAGTACACTCATGTTTCTTTTTGAGTATACTTTCATTGCATGTAGATTAAGATACATTAATGAACAAAAGTGATTTTTTTCTCCCAAAGATTGTAATATGAAATAGCCATCAGACCTATTTACACTAAAACTGTGTAAACTTGCATTCTGCACTTAAGCCAACACATGTTGCTAAAATGCTAGAAAAAACACATTTCCAAATTTTTAATTAAAAATAAATGTTATAAAAAGTACTTACATCATTTCTTTTTTCAAAAGGGACAAATGCCCATTATTATAGGAAGAAAAGATTAAAACAAAGGCAAATGGACGTAAGGATCCATGATATTATACAAAGGGACAATTGTAATGTTGATGACGATTAATAATTGACCTAATTGTTATAGAATTGATAAAACATGCTTGTGACTGTATGTGCTTGTATTTGCTGATGATTTATGTGCATCTGTCATAAATCAAAATCTTCTGTATGTTTAAACAGCCATGGCAGAAAATTAAGCTGGCCTATTCATCGCCAGTGTCTTATTCATGCACACACGGCAGTATACTGTATATACATATACACAGACACACAATCCCCACTTTATTGCCATCTGCCTGTACATACAGTATTAATGGGAGCCAATAATGGTGCTCTGCTTGGTTTACAGTTTTGATGGATGTAGGGGAGTTTAATTGGGAATAACAAGCCTCTTATTGGTTCATTATTCTTTAACCATATGGATAAAATAAGCCCACTCTTCAAAAAGGACACAAGGATAAAATGAATGTTGTTATAAAGAAAATGCTGTTATCATGATTATAAAACTGATGCCAACTGCATCACCGCTTTCCTAGACATACCCCTTTTGATAAATACAACGAGCAGTGAAGTGAAGTGCACTTGATTAGCTTCAGCTACGATAGCCGGCCCTGTACACTGATGACTTTCTTCTACTCAATCTTAATTAGCAAGTGGAGATGCTTCCGCAGGTTTGATGAGGTCAAAGCCATTCATTTTCCAGCTCAGCGGGGACCTTTCTCGCATCTCCCTTTTGTATTGACACTCGGGGATAATCATATCGCTGACCTCTCTTTCGCTCCACTACACCTCTGCCTCTCACCAAGCAACACAGCGGCTGGTCTCATCTGAACTGAGAGCAAATCAACGCCCTCCAATACCTCCAGTAAAACAGAATCAATCCCGTTCGAGGCCACTGAGGAAATGGGAGAATGAGAGGTTGTGGGTGTTGGCTAATGCCACAGCTGACAGATAACAGTGTCAGTACCACAACACCTCCTTGCATCTGCCTTTGTTACCAACCATGGCGGACTGATCTAGCACGATCATAACTTCTAGCCAGGGCTCAGAAGCAGAAGCAGCGTAGAAGAGTACACAATGTTACATACAAATATAAAGTTTGGCCCGCTTCAAAGCATGGAACAACCTGTGACTATACACTATACATATCAAAAAGCACAATGCATAAACTGTCAAGAACTACCTGTCTAGTCCAATGTTAATTTCTTGCATTTTGTTTGAGAAACATACAAAATTCTAGGTGAAGGCCTTACAGAAATGTTTTATTAACCATAAGAGTAGTGACTCTGATCAACAGGTGTGTGTATGTGTGTCCCTTATGTGTGTCCATGACCTTTATTTCGGGTGACTGGTGCTTTAAGCGGAGTGTGTGGATACATGCTCATAACAAACAAAAGGGAAACAGGGCTAACGTTCCCTCCACTGTTTCACTTTCTATTATGTACTTGACTTAATGACTATTAATACAACAAAGCTTTTGTCTTCTACAACCTTGAAGCTTTCTCTCGAGGATGTGTGCCTTCTGAGGAAGTAGTCTGCACTGACTGCGGACAATAATAATAGGAAGTGGTAGCGTGAAAGCAATTAGCAGTTGTCTTTGCTTGATATATTTCTTTGGATTATTCATCAAAAAGACATGTTTTCACAAGTTTGCTGATGCTCATTATCATTGATTGTATTAATCAACCTCTATAGTCATTACTAGAATCTGAAAATAGCATTGCTAAGAAAAGAGTAAGAGATAGAGGGGGTAAATGATGCTGTATGAAGACATAGCATTAACATAGCATCAAATCAGAAACTGTCTCACTGTTCAATTTTGAAATAGTTCATATGAACCTGACTGAAAAGTAGTTTTTTGGTCTGAAGTTGCTAGGCTACGTCATAAGCCTAGTACACTACTTTGAGTTTTTGATGGTGTGCCTAGACTTGAGAAGGTAGAATTTTAGTCTCTCTCTTTTAGTCTCTCTTCCCATGTTTCATTCACAATTCTTGATTTTCTCTCATTTTAGTGCAGGAAAGATATAGACATATGAGTTTCACAACGCTGGAGAGGAGAGGATTTAAATGAGCCGCACAACCCTAATTTACCAAGGTTTATGACTGAAAAAGGGTCAATAGTGGCAAAAATAAACTCCTTTTTGCGGAGTTATAAAACAGGGTTACCGTATAAATTAATATTTATCATTTCCTTGTGAGGTTCAAAAGCTTACACAGCACGTGGTCCATTATTATACTATTCATATCCCACAGTTATGTTCCACAGTTTATGTAAAAGTCCAAAGCCTGCCTGAACTCCATTCAAAAACATCTTTAATAGCACACCTGAAAGGCTTCATTTCATTGCTGGGGGCCCCTGCCTCCTCCCGCTGCTGGGTTAAAGAACTTTTTTTAATTCTGACTTGTGTTAAATGAGTACTATAAATGATGTATTATGACTTAAAAAACTGCTGCACATTTATCATGACTGCATCATGTGTTTTAATCTGTCCCCTTATATCCTGACTCCAAGAGAGGACTAAACTAAATATGCCACTAAAATGCACGGCAGAGGAAATGTGGCCGTAGTCTTGATACCCTCAGGTCCCAGCCATGATATTCTCTATAATAAGGCCTTGACTACAAGACGAGGCAGAATTATCAAGGATTCAGTCATTTTCTTCGTTTCTTTCTTTTACTTTCCAGTCAAGGCCATACGCTTTTTCTCGAAAGGAGAAGAATTTGAGTGAAGTATTCGTCTTCGTCCACACACTGCCTGTACTCAGTATCAGAGCCTCGCAGCCTTGCTCTCACACAAACACAGCAGTGCAGTCTTATATATCTATCTAGCCTTACCTAAAGACACTACTGGGCAGACTTCTTACCCCAGAGGTGCTCTGTGCCGAGGGATGACTTGATGGAGTGGGCCAGGATGTTGGTGAGACAGCCCGCACGGCCTTAGGGATTTGGACTGTGACATATTACCTTCAGACAGCAGCAACAGGGCCACTCACACGAAACCTATTAGTAGAGGCGTGTGCACACTAAACTGCACACTCTTCAGCTGTATATACAAAAACACTTCCTTTTATGATGACTATATGGTACAGTGGGGAAGATGCCTACACATGCATTTGGACACAAACATTACCACATTGTGCTAAAATAAACATTTCTGACAACCAGCATTATATGCATTCAGACACCTGTGCAGATGACAAAGTGTATAGAAAAGCAAAAATGTGGCTGACCCTCACTTCCTGTAACCTGACTCTGCCAGATAAAACTGCTCCACAGTTTTTCACAGTATTAGCAAGTACTTTCAATGAATACCTTGTCAGTGAACCGCAGTTATCTAAACAGAACAGCGCCATCTTGTTTACGTTTGTATTGGTAAAACGGCCGCTACTCTTCAAGCTTAAAACCCGCTCATACCTGTCGGTGCTGCCACAGAACTGCATGCCTCACATTTTGTATAGTGTGCATTTTGTTTCAGCAAAGTACGCCTTGGGTTTATAAATAGTGAATAAAACAGTTAACCATTGTCTGATGTTGTATTTGAAACCACAAAATAGATTTTCCTAAGTTTATATCTAAAGGCACATTGTGTAAGATCTTGTAGTATACAGTTGTGCTCATAAGTTATAATAGGTTGGCTACAGCAGCTCATAGATTGGCTACAGCAGCATAAAGTGAAGGTTCAGGACTGGCCATCTCAGTCTCCTGACCTCATTATCATTGAGCCACTCTGGGGAGATCTCAAACATGCAGTTCATGCAAGACAGCCCAAGAATTTACAGGAACTGGAGGCTTTTTGCCAAGAAGAATGGGCCAACTAAGAAAATAAAGAGCCTCATCCACAACTACCACAAAAGACTGTCATTGATGTTAAAGGTGGACATACACGGTTTTAAGAACTGGGGGTCATTGGGGTAGTTTCTGTTGTCATTATGATTTAAAAAATAGTAAGAGTACTATGAGTGAAAAAAAAGATTTTTGTGTTATCATTTATATTCTCTGAAAAATGCCCCCCCCCAAAAAAAAAATAAATAAATCACAAATTCTACCAGGGTATGTATGTACTATAATTAACTATAATTCAAAATGGAACTTATTGATCAAAATTCTTACCATTTCTTTGTGGAGCATGACTACCTCATAATAACACATTACATTTGTATCTGTAGACATTTAACTCTCCAGGAGGTAAAAAAATAAATAAAACTATTAATTTTGGTAAAGCATGAAAAAAAACATCACACAAACACACAAGGACATTTAATAGGCTCATGTGGATAAGCCTGTCATATATATATATATATTTTTAGCCTAGACCTGTATGTGAATCAAAAGACCATAACATATAATTTACCAAGACAGACCATTTTAAAAATAATCATTAAGCAGTTACATTTCTTTGATGTTGTGCTTTAGGTTACATGTATTATGTGCCCAAGACACAATGATGTTCTTTGTGGAATGACGCAGGACATTCAATCAACAGTCAAGAGATAACATGCACATTAATAGACCTCCCGATTATTAAGAACAGCTTGTAACTGTAAGCTGCAGAGCCAACAGCCACATCAATCCAATAATACGAGCCCGAGTCATATGTTCATTTCCCCAGGCTGCTATAGCTCAGACTGTGACTGACATCTTAGACCACTGTGTGAGAACCATACATTATTGCTTCCTTTACATCCTTTGAGCATTAATGCAGATTAACATATTCATTTTCGATGATGCAAAAAAGGCATTTGATTGAGAAAGTTTGAATAATGTGAACTTTGCAATGTGATAATCCAAATTCAAAATAGCACTGCAAACTGAACGTGAATTAAAGTTGAGTGTATGAAGTAATTACTACAAAGTACAATGCTTTGTGCTTCCATACTTAAGAATACAGAACGGAGAGAAAAAGCATGTTTGGCTGCCCTCATGTGGATTTGACAACAGCAATGGATATGCAACGGGGGATTACCATAAATTTGTTTTTGTAGGAATGTATTAGGAAATCGAAGAATGTAAAGAAGAGAAGAGATTATTACAATCTCTGGGTGTCAGGGGATTTCTCGCGTCACTGTGTGTTTCTATTTTTCTTCTTCAGGAGCAATGTAGAAAAAGAACGTCAGTGCAAGGGAGGGCAAAAGTGGGATTCTCTGCACAAGACAGCACATACTCGTGAGCAGTGGATTTTGTGAGATTGACACAAGCTGTGCCTCACTAAGAGTGTCATTGGTGTGTAAGAGGTCAGTTTTAAGTACACTTTGTTTATGTCAGGTTATAGCTCTGCTGTTTTTGGTCAAACCTGTATACATACATAATAACAATGGGATGAATGAGGTTTATTCAAGGCAGGTAACTAAACAAAAACACAAAAAGATATATGTGATTCTGGGTCTTTTCTAGATTCCCATGTTCAGTTCTAGGTCCAGATAAATAAATATTTTTATTGAAGTATCATAACTTGCTAATTAATGACAGAATGGCTTTAAATAATCATCATCTAACATGCAATGGGAGGATTGGATTCACAACCCAGGGCCTCTTGATGACTGCTGCCAATGAAAGCAAATTTCTAATACATTGCAGGTAGCTGACTGTGGCTTTCAATATTGAATGCAAAGAGGTGCATATTTAGTGAGCCGGAATTAATTCACAGGATTCCCGAGGGTGATTGATGCAATAGATTGCACTATGATCAGAACAGCCCTTGTGGCGGATGTGGTGGACTATGTGAATAAAATGTTTCTCATTCTTAACCAGCTGGCACATCATTGTATCAATATAAATGACTTAGAGCTAGCTTTAACTGGGAAATGAATAACTGTGGTGGATACTTAAAATGTTTTGAGTTTAGACTTGACCTCGTCATTTTCTTCTCACCGGTTGCTTTTTCTTAAAATATCCTGCTCAGTATATTAGTATTTACAAGAGTATTTACATTCTCTGAGCACACAGTCCTTGGTTGGGTGCTGCATATGGCAGGTAATGCTGTTTCATACTGATACTCATACCAGTCATTGTTTATGTTGCATTCCTACTACATAACAGAATGGTTAGAGTTATTACAACAGAGAATAACACAATTTAACATACTAATCCAAGAATTAGCCTTGTGCAACACACAATTTGCTCATGTTTATTAAAAGAAGCAATAAAGTAGCATCAATCCACGTCTGTGAAAAAACGATATGTCATTTTTTTTGTCTCCTTCGAAACATATTCATTGTGGATTTTGCAGCCTTTTTTTTTCCCTGTAGGAAGCAGCTTGAAGCTGTCAGGGCTTGTGTGGTGATAACAACCTGGGGTGGAGAATGACACCTTGAGAGTGACAGATGAAAAGGAATCAAATTCTCTGGAGCCGACTGTATGGAACTGATATAGGCGTCCCCCCACAATTCTCCGCACAAACAGGCTGACGCATTAACTTATTCAAAAACAGGGTCAAGACTTAGTTGAGACGCCAGACCTGTCCAAACTGCTATTACCATTCCTCGTTTAAAGAGATGGTTGCCTTAAGGAAAGAACACCATTAATGTAAGAATAGAAATGTAAATTGTTAAAAGGGCAATATGTGGAATGGAAAGAATATTTTCTATACTTGACTCTTTAATTACCTGTGTGAAATTAAGAATCAGCTAAAATGCCAATGTTGTTAAACCAGAGACCAAGTTAACCCCGGAGCCTGAAGGAATGAGTCCCATTGTTCAGCCTGGTGGTGGTATTGTCTGGGTGAATTTGTAATTAGAGCTATTTATCTGGCCACAAGCTCATCCAGCTTGTGAACTTCAGTAAAATATTACCAATTTATTATTTGATTAGTATAATCAATCTAATATAAGCTTGTTTTGTTCATATTGTAATATAAAAACAGTTAGATGTTGGGTGGTGGACTCTTCCTGTGCACCTTGCACTTAACATGAACTGTTCTTCTGACCTGCTCCAAGAAAATACTAATACAATGTGTGCACTGGTTTCTGTCCCCTACAACAATGTACAGTCTTAAAGGTGATTTTTGTCTTTGTGTCTTTGAGAGGTTGAAGTTCTTGGTCACTTTATTCATGTGATCATTTTATTAGGCTTTGTCTGTAATGGCGGACCCAGGACCCATATGTATGACACCAGACTGGTAAGGTGTGTAATCTTTAATGATACAGCAGTAGCAAACACAGGAGTTGTGAAGTAACTGGACAGTTTAGCAGGAGCATGTTAGGTTATGCTGGCTGTGTTCATCTGGCAGCAGTGGTACAATCTGGCACCAAGTGTGTTGGCTGCTTATATATCAGCCTGATTGTAATGGCTGGCAGGTGTGCAGCACGGGAGTGGCTGGTTGCTCAGGTGATCTAACGAGCAGCCATGACATTGTCTTAAGCTGTAGCTGTTCTTGAGTACGTAAGTAGGCCTATCTATCGGGCCTTAAAGATGGGGGACTTTTGAATCACGGCTACATGCAATTAATTGCCATTATTATTGTCAGTTGAAGAAAACCTTTGCTCTTCTTTACCAATCCCCAAAGTTTGCTCTTCGCTGGAGTTTTCAAACTATAGAACAATCCCTTAGTATTTCTGATGCACCAGTGTTAGTCGTGATTCCTTTAGTATAGTTTTGGTCTCAGTCAAGTCTCAGTCAGACTTGATTTAGCAGTGGTTCTTTAGCACGGCATTATAGATGGGTATGAATGCCATCTTTCTGATATTTATCTCAGAATGATCCTTCAATTAAGTGCTTTTATGAAGGTACCTGACATTATAAGCAAATGCTGAGCTTATGGAACATGCAAAGGTTGGGTGACTCATGCGCTAATGCAGACAGTGTTCCCTCGCTCATGTGCTGCTGCCTTCCCAAAGCTCCTTTTCTTGTTCTGCCTCCCATTTCTCCTCAGAGTGAGATCCCACGCTGTGCAGCAGATTGAAGACACTCCGTTTGGAAATCAGCTGCTTGGCTAGGTAATTTGGTTAATGGACTAATCTCGGCTAAACTTTTGTAAATGAGGGTTTTATGAGGTGACTCTAGGAAAGAAACATTTCACCAATGTCATGGATGATAAACATGCAATTGAGCAATCACATCCAGATGAAAGCTGTAGTGCAGCTGTAGGGAAATGGAACTGTGTGTCCTGATATCTCTCTGTGGTAATAATGACTAGATCTATTATGAATATGCAATCTCAATTTGATTTTCAGACCCAGTAAATCACACAAATGACTATTAAAATGAAAAGGACTGATAATGTTTTAGATTTTATAAAAAGAAGGGCACTCAAAACTTTTGAACTGTTGTACATTTTATTTCTGGTTATTATCATTTCTACGGCAATTTTTCACCAAATCCTTTCTAGTGTTTCTGTGCTGAATCTGGTTGTTATAAGTCAGCTTTAGGAGATGGAGTAGTGATTAATTATTAATATAGACTACAATCAATGTAGCCTACTGGTCAGAAGGCATGGGCTCATCACAATCAGATGTCACAGATACTATGAGGAAATGACAAATAACATTAGCATTAATCTAGCCAGCTAACGTGACATCTCCATTAAAATATAATTTAGCTCTTTAAAAGTACAGTGTCCCAAATGACATTAATAACGTTTATTACCCAGTGATCACAGAATGGACAATGGACTCAAATACACAACTATTTGAACAAAGTGCTGATATTGGCAACCCACCTTGTCCACTGTGTCCTGGGCACTTACAACCTTCTTCCGAGGGGGCGTCCATTCACCCAAAATGCACATACCCAAAAGAGGGCAATCACAAGTGAAGTCAAACACAACACTTACTCATTTACACAAGCAGAAATGTTATGGACTTTTAATGACCTTGGTTTTAATGCTTGTTTATTGATTTTGGCCGATAGTATACAATCTTGTGTTCTTACAAATATTGCATATTTTCATCATGATTTCTTTCATTCAGAATTTTGTCACATCTTTACAAAATATGGTATTTGTGATGTATATTTACATCTTAGTTGGACTCTCACAAATTACATAGAACAATTTAAATGAGTTTATAAACATTTTACAAAAAATAGATAAAAAAATAAAATATCAAGCACAGTACCAAGCACTCACCTAACAATTTAAAAGCTCTTGCTTAGCGGAAGGCTTTATTGCTAATTCATCTGGGTCATCGTTTTGGATTTACTGTAGTCATTTTCACTTGTGTATTTGAAAAGTAATGGAAAGGAAATCTTATTTGGGTGTTTTAATGGAACCCATCCACCAATCAGGGCCAGAACTGCTACAAAACAAGAGTTCATTTGATTTTCATTTAACATTGTAACGCTGCTTTAAATTAATGGAACTGGCTAAATGTGAAGTATACTGTGTGCCTTTGAACCATTATGATTATTGTTGCTTTCCTCAGTGAAGCCACTGTATAGCTTTTCATTATTTATTTTTCTCAAAAGCAAATTTCTAAGAGACCACTAAGATTTTCTAAGATTTCTTACTGCTTTGATTCCAACATGGCTGCCGAATGAAGTGACAGAAAGATAATATGTCATTTGTGATTAGGACTAACTGGCAGTGTGATAAAGGAGGACAGGGCCAGCAAGGTCTGCCACTCACATTACTTGAAGGAACTCCAAATTGTCTCACCCTGGAGGTCGAGAGCACTCTGCAAAGCAAAGCTGCACCTCTCTCCACACCTTGTTTGCCTGCTGACTGTGGATATTGCAGATCCGTGACCGGTCCTCCAGCGATGGGCCCCTGATTGACAGGTAAGTGGCTGCTCTGTTTACAACATGGCTGCTGGATCCAAGCCTACGCTGTCCTTGACCTGATCCTCTACCTGAGCTGCATAAATTTGGATTAAACATCCTCCCCATCAAAGAGACTCAGAGGACTTTTGTTTTGCACTAACCCATCACCAGCACAACGGCCAGCGCTAATTGTTGGTGCACATTATAGATGGTTCTGGTTACATTTCTTCTTCTTCTAAAAACTCTTAAGTTCTCAATAGTGCAAAGATTAGCTATAAAGCTGGTCCAGGCTGAAACAATTTGAAAACAATTGCAGCAATGCAAACGGCACACATTTGCTTTTCTAAAAGATATATCTGACTATAAAACATACAAACTTGGTGGAGTAATGGTTTATCTGATGAATTGAGAGTAAAATAGATGATGCTAAATATAAATATATCAACACAGGTATAGAGTTGTATTCACTCACATTTTGACTGGCCTTAGTTTGACTTAACGTGAGAGTGCTTGGTCTTCTATTCTCTATTACCTCCTAATACCATGATACCTTATTGTAAATTTAGCATGTTTGGTCATTTGGATTGGCTTGTTCTCCAGGATAGATCCGATCAGTAAAAACACAAAAAAGTCTAATAAGATCATTACCAATATGCTTGGTAAATTAGCTTTTTTCACATACTATGTGTGTTCTATATGAGTTCTTAAGTTAAACTAGAGTCCATAAAAGGAGGAAGTCCACAAACAGACAAAACCAAAGTGCCACTAGAAGCCTACGGTCTCAAAGTTAGTCCTCCTCCAGTTGGTGCTCCAATGGGATATGAAAGCTGCTTTACTGCCACTCAACCCCCTACACTATCTGCTCATCTCTGGGGAACTTCAGCAACTGTTGTAGTGCCCACTCGTCCTTTTGTGCAGACACATACTGTACATGCACATTGTAGTGAGGGCTGAAATAGATTACATACACTATAGTGATTGTCTCCTTTATGACATTGCATCTACGTATACCCACCTGTCACAGATACTAAATATAAAATACAGTAGAGCCAAGTCAATGGGAAGTGGTCTCAGTCCACCCCTATGCTATAGTTTTTCACTTGTCTTGCCCATTCCAAATTCAGGCAGTCATTTCCAGTAATTTATGACAATTTCTCAATAGCTTCAGTCTGGCCCTCTCTGCACTCTGGCTGTCCAGGTCAGAATTAGAAAATGATGCTATATTGGCCTACATACAAATGTACATATTATGGTTTGAAATCAGCATCAAGATAAATAAATCCAATAAATAACTAAATAGTAACCAGTCAGTGTTTTTTTCAGTGCACTAAGTTCTCTTTTCCTTCATAAAGTTCAAACTCTTAGTTTTGACTTTTTTATAAATTTATCATAGAAGCCTATAGTACCCTTCTGTCTTACAAGTTTAGTCAATTACATGGCACAGCTTTTGACACAGAGCCATCTACACAATGTTTCTCAAATTAGAAAAGGCCGGCGGTGTCATGGGTAAGCATACAGTAGGTGCAACAAACGTAAGCACACAACGTTATTTAGGTTTGTGCTAAATGCAAGCTTAAGTGGATGTGGACAAAGAGAACTGGCCTGTAACTGAGTTAGAAATGAGAAACAGCACAGAGCAATGTACAAGGGTGAAACTGTTCGGTCTCTGTTCAATGTTGTCCTCACTTGTATTGATGAGTGAGAGCAACATAGCTCTTAGCACCGCCCACCCCACAACACATCTGAAAACACATCTGCATTAAGGGTCATGGTCCTGCTGACTAGCCCAGTCTGCAGCATTAAAGATTCCTCTCATTTTTGGATGCCAACTCTGTGTTTTTGATCATTTGTTTGTATCCCAGAGTGCATTTTATAGAACCCACAGATTCTCTTTATCATGAGTCCAACCCTCAGGGAACATCATTACTTTGATCTACCGAGTCTGGAACAGACTGATAAAAGCTACATATGTTATTCACCTCCCAATTTCTGACTTTACTGACACAAACTGATGATGTATATTGCCGGAAAAAATAGTGACACTTTGTTACTGAAACCTTGATTTTAATTATGCTTTTATCTATTTTTAAATATCTTTTAATCCTTTGCTAAGCTATTGTGAGAATACTCTATGGCAAAATATAAGCAATCTCCAAACCGCAAATAACATGGCCTCTCTGTGTGGGTAATATATTGCAAGCTTGTTTAAATGTTGCCACTATTGCCCATTGCAGCAAACTCTTAGACCTGTATAAAATCAAAATGTAACAAAAAGACAAGCAGTTACTAGCTGTGTTGTGCTAAAGTGCATTAGTGTTATCTGAGCTCCTTCCAAGAACAAGCTGAGTCCAATCCAGTGATAGCAACCGTGCACATACAGGAACAAAAGAAGAAAAATGCTGAAACAGTGTGCATATGGAAACTATAGTGGGATGGTATGCATATGCAAGTGGAAAAGCTTACCCGCTACTGAATCCATCAAAGTTGCTTATTTTATCAGACTGACAGTGTGGCAATAAAAGATGTCAACTGACTCATGGCTTTGTGCAGAACTAAAGCTTTGCCGCACTTAGGGACTCTTTCTTAAACCAGTCACTGCCGTCAAAGTAAAACAATTTGTGGTGAATTTGGCTTCTTTACTGATGGCTATGCATAAACACACTATTTTTATTTTTCTATGATCCTAAATTTAAAAGGTCAGATAAATGTAGATAGGATATTTTTGTAAAAAAGTGCTTATTTTGTATAATAATTGCTGTGAAACATCAATGGGCCTTATAGACAAATGTCAAACCTCAATGGTTTTAAGAAATGTTCAGTGAATGTTTTGTTAAAATCTTCAGTTTGCTTCAAAGTGGCATTCAAATTACCATAAGCTGGACAGATAACATCTGCCACTCATTTTCTACTTCTGTTCAAAAGACAAAACTGAATGGTCATAACTGTGCTGGTCCTCTTTTCGCCAAACCCCACTAACCCTCTGAACATGTCAGGCAATAGATCCTTTAACTTAATTTCTAGAAGAATGTGAAACAATGAATGTGGCAGTCGATTAAACAAATCCAAGTTGTCAGTGTGAAGGATTTTGTTTAGACATTTGTAAAATGGGTAATAATCAGCAAAAGGTACATCTCAATAAATGTGCATTTCTTATCTGAACATGAGAAATTCTTTTAGGTGTCGGTAGTACTTTCCTTTCTTGGTGTTATTCTACTGATGACTGCAAATCAGGAACAGGCCACAGTGAGGCCCACCAGTTCAGTTCACCTTAGTTTGCCCCAGGTGGGAAAGTTAACTTGGAGACTGGCGTAACACATGCAAAATTATTAAAACTCCCTAAAATTAAGTGGATATAATATTTTGGACGATAAATGTGAATTCTGCATGCTCAGAGCTAAGTGGAACATAATAATTGTATCAAGTGAAAGCAAGTAAAAAAGAACAATGACAAATGGAATTTCTCTCTCTTGTTTTCATTTTCATAAAAGGTCATTTCTTTCATAGAGAGTTAATTACATTTCACAAAACTGAGATGAAGTTGTTGAAAAATGACCATAGTTAGTGGCTTAGCTGTGACTTTTCACATTAAGCTCAAAAGCATGTTGAAGTGCCGGCAGACTTTGAAGCAGAATAAAAAAGTAATGGCTATAAAAAAAATGCTGAATGATCCATCGACAAAATATAAGCAAGACTGGAATAATTATAGAAAAACTGCACATAGCTTGAATACTGCCATTTTGGCACAGTAGGAAAAGGCCTCCATTGGCAACACAAGTCATAACATTGCATAAAAAGCTTTTTTGAAGGCAATATGTTTCCATTATTAAAACTCCATTTCAGTTCTATGATCTCTTGCAATGAGCTCTTTATGACCCCCGCTCTTTCATTTGTCAGTCACTTAAATGCAGTATTTTTATCTGAATTAGGGTCTGGCTGGAATGATGACCACCTTAGTGAGCCAGCGGGCATTTAGAAGAGCTTTAAAAGTATTTCTGTTGTTGTAAAAGCGCACACAATACATGCAAATTCAATTAACAGTGAAGGGTGGTTAAAGTATACCAATATATGGTATTTAATAGCAGAAGTGTTGACATTGTATTAATAAATATTGAAAATAAAGTAAGCATGAACATTTCTGAATGCATCAAAATATTGAGAGATATTGATGCTAAGCCATTGATGGTTTAAATATTACAGCAACATCACCAGAAGATTCATAAAGTGCATTCCAGAGGTCTTGTTATACATACGCTGAACCAGTAGGGGGAGTTCAGAACTTTTACACAGCTCACTTGGCCTCCAACAAAACACCATTTAGGTCCTTTAAATGGAAAAAGAAGAATAGGAAATGGTAAATAAAAGAATAAAAAAACTACAACTGAAATATACTCAACGTAAAACATAGTCAGAGAAGGGTCACCTAACATACAGTGTTTTCTCTCCTTCCCGCTGATGAGAAGATGCTTGCAAGGTTTGTTATTCTATTTTCAGTAAGCATGTTTATTTGAATTATGAGTATGTACTGTTTGTGAGGGATGCTGTCTGATATTATTACATGACTCAAGAGTTTGTGTGCACCTGTTATTCTTAAGCTTTCCACACCAATCCACTTGTGTTTACCTTTCATGTGCCGGAGTGCGATTACAATCCTCAGGCCTCTCCTGACAAACACCTGTCATCTCAGAGACCATGTCTAAAAAAGCATGTTCCACTGGGGGCATATGTTACTTGACCGGCATACTCTTAAAACCTGCTCATTTACATTTAGAGTGAATGCCATACTGTCAGTAAAGCTCCATTTCACTCGGCCAGAGACTCTCACAGCCTCTTTGAATCCCACTTGCTTGTGAGTAAAACAATAGTTGCCCATGATGGGAGGCATCAGACACACTAATTTGGCGTCATGGCTAAAGTCCTTACCAGAATGATAAGTACTGTTTTACTGTGTGGGTTGAAAAGACTAAATCTCGGTGTGTCTAAACTGGGCAAATTTAACTTTTTTTCTTTGAATTTTGAAAGAAAGGCAGCATTCAAGCATTCTGAATTCATATACTTTTGTATAGAGTACTTCAACCTTTTTATATCAAAGACCTCAGAAATAGATAAGCATTATAGTACAAAGAGTATTTGATAAGTGTTTGTAACAGGTTTTAGTTGAAAAGTGATTCCTAGAGCCAACCCATTCTCCATCAAATGTAATGGTTTGTAATTCCTGTGAAAATGGACACTATAGAAATACCGCTTATGCAGAACCACACATTGTTCAGGTGAACAATAGCAAAGTGCATGTGACCATGATACACCCCTGGGGACATATTAGAAGGACAGTAGGTATGTTTAAGATGAGCAGGGCCTATATGCAGATTTGATCACCACCGATCAGTAGGCAGTGCATGCTGGTTAGTGTTGTGTACAACTTGACGTAGTTTGGCATAATTCATGTGCTGGTGCTGGTGTCACAAGATTAGGTCAATGCTGTTTCTAGTGGCCATAGTTGTTCTCCACTTTTTATGTCCGACTGCAAACACTCACACTACAAGGAGGTGTGAGAGGTCTAACAAGTTTTGTTTTGTTTCAATTATCTTTTAAATGTCAGTGTGTGTTTAGCAAATATGCCCAATAGATGCTGTGTTATATCAGCCTCATAACTCACTTCTTTGCTACAATGTTTATTTTTTTTACTGGCCCACTTCTGTGGCCACCTACTCTTACAATCCAGGCAGGGCACACTTAAACTTGAACGTATTATTATTATTATAACCAAAAATGCAACCTGTCTTTTTCTAACCTAATCTTTTATTCTAAACTTACTAATAGGTTTATTTTTTCTATACCTTCCAAAAGAGAGGATTTTTCTGACATAAACCTAACCACCTCCAGATTAGCAGTATTTTCATACTCATCATGTGTCATACAGCACAGCCATTATTAATTATTATTTTCAAGTTAAAGCATATATCAACAAATTTACAAATCTATTTTATTATGCAAACATTGTTCCACATATCCAGCAATTTCTTGAAACAAACAATTCTATTTCTCTGAAAGTGGAGGGATTAAAATATGCTGTGTTTAAATGTGGTCAGACCCATCTTGTGCAGATTCGAGAAGCAGTAGTTAATGCAACCATTAAAGCTCATTATGCTAAAAAAGGCCTGTCTAAATTAAAACAGGGGTGATTTAAAGACCTGAGTAGCTCCATTAATGATGGTGCACAGACACAAAAGTAGTCATGAACAGCTTCTAAAAGTTATTTAATCGTTTACAAAGGCCCTCAGGTGAGTTTAATAACTTCACTTAAAACGCACACATTATTGGCTCAATACCTTGTGGGAAAGCTGGTGCAGGTTAAACACTACTGCAGCACATGTGACCAGTTCACTTGTCACCTGCGGCCACCAATAACACAACTTGTTTGTGTGTTGCCAAACAAAAACAACTTTTATTAGTTGTATTACTTTTGGGGTTGTTACGACACAACGGGCCAAGGGTGCTTCGTCTTCACAGGAAGCACTAATCATCCCTCTAAGCGATAATAACTGTATTTATCGTCTGAGGTGTTCCTTTTCTGAAGGGTTATTTATCAAATACCATGTGGGATTAGAAAATCAATTCTGAGTGTCACAAATTAATTTGCAGCCATCATCTCACTGGCTCCCATGAGATGGTGCACAGCAGAAGCACCTCACTAATGTGGGGAATGTTTTTGGATTGATTTATTTTTCCATATCTTCCATATCTAATGAAGAATGCTAATGTGAGTGGGTGAATGAAGAGTGTAAACTCTACGTTGCTGTAGTAGTTTTAACTTAGTCAGCTTTTAGGGAAGAGTGGGGTGTTGACTCCCATATTGCAAAGTCAAGGCAAAGCATATTGATCGATGAGTTACAGCCAAAATGTTTGCAGCCAAAGTGTTTATGTTTATCTTCTTAATGTTGCTCATTACATTATGCAACAGTTTCTTTGACCAACCATTTTCATTGGACAAGAGGCATTAGGAGCATAAGCAGCTTCATCACTTTACGTTTCACTCGACTTCACAAGTGTCTTCTTATAATGACAAATTAGGCTTAAGACAGCTTGGATGCAAAATCTAAAACGTACAACCCATTTCAAACATAGACATGTTTACTTTAAGAACTTCAAGGTGTATGTCTGTAGCTGGTAGTAGTAAATCAGCACACACGCAATGTAGCCAGTATGCTGTACATTTAGCTTGCGAGTAACTACTCCATTACACTTGCTTTAGTTCCTTTTTTCATTCTCATTCCCCACATAATAAACAATATGATTACTGTGTCTACTTCATTTCACCTAAGATCTTCAAAAAAAGTTTCTCCTGTTTAATTTTTACTCTAAATGTACCTGAATGTATACACAATAATCAAAGCTTTTGTAAGAATACTCCTTGCTGTCTGTCAGTCTGTGTTTTAACAAAGTTAAACATGTCTCAATTTGCCACAAATTGATATTATCTAGCCCTTAAACATAAGTGTGAAAGTGTTTGTGCTTGCATCTGTTTGTTGCCTGCAGAGTAAACATCAGAATGTGTAGAATGTGTTTGTCGATTCTGATTCACAGATAAAAGAGACCCCCAATCCTGAGTTGAATGGATAATCTGTTTATATTACAGCCCCAGGCACTTTCTTTGAATTAGTGCTTTACTCAATAAACACCGAGGAGTGGAGAAAGTGCTACTTTATTCTTGGTTATGATGGTGGGTTGAAAAGACAACATCTGTCAACTGCTCCCTTGTAAAAATCTCTAAGGGAGAGAAAACCTTGAAAACTAAGGGGAATAGAATCTACATTGAATGGAGAAAAGCTTGAAGAAAAGAGATGACGTGCAAAGAATAGCAAGACATAGAGGATGCCTATGTAAATACAACAAGCATCTTCTATAAGTACTAGCACGATGAAGAATTGCTCCTTTGAGTGAGTCTTTGACAGATGTCCTTGTTTCTGAGCCACTGGCAAGAGAGGCTTCATGCATCCGATGCCACAGCCATGCCAACTCTCTGGCATATAGCCCTCCGCTGCATCGCAGATAGCCTTTGTGGTTTGTGCAGTTATGTGACATGAATAAGACATATCACACACACCCTTCAGAGGACAGCTGAGTAGGATGTAGCCTTGTCTTGCTTGGACAAGACTAACAACAGACCACAGGGATGCTTGGTGTATTTTTGAAAATGGAGGTGCCGACGCTACTTTTTTTTTCTGTCAAAGCTGGAGGAGGAAAGTACTATCTAAAGTAGCCCATCTCTCTCTCTCACACACATACACAAAGCATCAGTGTGTCTGGGAAAGAGCTGTGCAGCTTTCAGCTCTCAGCGTGAGAGCATTTGATATTCATAGAAGGGAAGAGCAGGAGAAAGTGAAACAACAGCAGGGGCACTGCCTTACGCATGATATTACATTGTAATTATGATTTGGCACTAAGAAAGCACAGAGGATACACTACACCTACAAACAGAGTGAGCACACATTGATGGCATAGACACCTTTGGGCAGAGGCACTTCAAGCTTCAAACTGAAAATGAGTGTGCGCACCTCATTGCATCCTACGCTTGTTTTGAAAGCAGGGAGATGAGCCTCGGAAAAAAAGGGCTTCATACAGCTATCGACAGAGCTGTATTGGTTTGTTTACTATCAATATTTGCAGACATCAATCGGCAAGCCTTTGAGAAAATGGATTTTTCAGCATGAAGCAGAAATGATTGGTATTAGAGATATAAAGAGAGAAACACAGATGTACAGCTCCTGAAGTGTACGCTATAAAAGACATTAGAGTAGAGACATGATGATGATGACGCCTAGCATGTTTTTTATGTTGATGGGGGAAACCAGAGTACCCGGAGAAAACCCACCCAAGCACGGGAAGAACATGCAAACTCCATCCAGAAAGGTCCTGTAATAATCTTAAAAAGGTTGTGTTCAACATAATCTAAAGGCTTAAGCTGAAGTTTTTATTTCAAATGTTAAAAAACTTTTCTTCTCTTAGTGTATTAGAAGTAACTATATAATAATACAAATGCACTACCATCTAATGCTCCTTACTTTTTAATTTAATTGTTCAAGTTTTTCTTTTTTTTTTTTTGGTTTTGAGAAAGCAAAGAGAGTCTGAGCTGTCAGGCTGCCACACTGGCACATCTCCTCTGACTCTTTTATCAAAGATAAGTAGTATTGATTTACTTTGAGGCAGTAAAACGTATTCGTCTTAAGAGCTGACATTTAATAATCTCCACCTAATCCATGTTTTGGTGGGGGCCCACGGAGAGGCTGCTGAGTCCTTTATTGTTCTCCTGTTCTCTCCTGCATCTACTAAAACTATACAGTATATCTAATGAAGAAGACTGACATTGTTAACCCCTTCCTGGTCCAAGGCTATCCATAAAGTCAGTGCTGTGTCGCAGGGCTTATCAAATCAAGGCTGAAGGAAAGCACAAACTTTTGGACAAGTACACCACACTGACAGATTTGCAGATAAGCAGTCAGTGTAGCAAGAGAAACACTTCAAAGAGAAACAAGACTGAAACTGCAACAAAATTAGAGAAGAACTGTTCCACTTTAGTTTAATGTGATGAGGTATGTACCATTGAATAGCTGGGTAGTGATAAACCATGTGTTATATTAAAACGTGACTATGGCGTATGCAGCTTATTGTTTAGCTTTTTGAATGCTTAAGGGATGTTTCAAACCTAAACACTTAATAACATGGTCTACAAAGCAATTTAAATCCTTCAGAAACAAATAACTGTTGTTTATTTTCCATGGGATATTGCTTATGTGTCCATTATATACTGGGCTTTTACACTTTTGCTTAGAAGTATACGACAGAGAAGTCTTTACTTTTCCAGGTCATCTTTTAGTTCACCTGTGCTTTAAAGTTCTTGGCTAAAGTCTTGATGGACCTGTTTATTTCTTTCACTTAATTGTTCTGATTAATATAATAATATCATAAATTAATATAATAAATGTAATATTAAAATTCATAACTGGAGGAACATTTTAAGCGCTTTTTAAAGAAAAATCAATCACCAATGTCATTCCCCTCTCTCTCACCCTGGCTGTCTATTATCATTACAAAATAAATAATAATTCATACTGGTGTTGAAAAGAGCACTTTGACTCCATTTTAGGTTACACTAGGACAAAAAAGTGCCAACATAGCAACAACACAGAGGGCAAACAAAAGTGTAGTGCAGTGAATGTCTCAGAGTGTGTTTGTACACACCAAGGTGCGGCTGAAGGGCCCGTCCAATAGCTTCTCGGTGGGGACAGTACATTTCTGTCCTCGCTTTTGTCCATTAGCCGCGCTGCGCTTTCCCCCAGCTGCCCTCGGTGCCCGGTGTCTCAGTGGAGGTGCTCTGAAATACAACACACCAAATGAGATGTGACTCGCGCCGCCATATACTGTTCTATTTATACAGGATGGGGCGGCATTGAGGGGGAGATGCAAAAAAGCACTCACCTGCTGCTTGATGAGGTCTGGTGACTCTCCAAGCCCACGGAGGAACATGAGTAATTTTCACAATCTCAGCCTGTAAGGTAGACCTCTGCGCTCTGCATCACCCTGCCTCCGTGCTCCCCACCCAAGCTCACTTACCTCCCAAAGGCAAAGCAAAAACAGTAGATAATTACCAGGTGTGAAGTCTCCATGATGTGAGGGTGTTGAACAACTCATACTTGGCCATTATTTGAGGACATGCAACATTGCTTTGAGTTGACACCTGAGTGTGAGGTGCTCTCCCCGGTGTGACTCTTAAAATAAGGTTTGTTTTAGATGTACTGCTTCTTAGAAAACAAGATTCTGGAAAATAGCAAGTGGCTTACCTTATAATGTGTCCTTGATATATACAAGTATGTTAGCTCTTCTAGCTTCTTTATTATTAGCAGATGGAGCAAGAATGCTAAACTATGGCTGTATTTGAGTCTTACTTTATCTAATATTCATTTTTTATAATATAATTGCAATGTGTTTGCCTATTTAACATTAATGTAGCTTTTTCAGCTTTAGCAATGTATATCTATTCTCAGTTTAACATAATCCTAAAACCATCCTTGTATATCTCATCATAAGCATCCAGTGATGTAGCATGAGGTCTTCTTTAACTAGTGTGCCTAAATGGTCCTATAAATAGATTAGCTGAATACCAAGCCACTCGCTAAAGCTAAGGTCACGTATTAGTTACCCAAATTGTCTTGCAGCTCACCAAGTACTAAGATAGACAAGAACTAAACTGTGTTGAGCAACATGAATTTAGATGTCTCTCAGATGTCTGACTAATACCGAGATCTAAGCTTTAGCCAGCATCTATTTCAAACCAGCCCCACATCTTCTTCAATGTGGCCCCTGTAGGAATTGTTCTTTGCTATATCATATTGATCGCTGTGGGCATTCTGCCCTTTAGAGTAAAATATTTATTTGAAATTTTTCAATCTGTTGAAGTTATGCTCCACCCCTCTACTTGGGAAAAATCCAACAGAACAAAGCGCCCATCACTCAGGCCTCATCTCACCAATGCCCTTGTGACGTGCCAGATACGGGTGAGGGGGGAAAAGGTGACAGGTGGGGTGTTGTTTAAAAGTGAGGCAGAATTAATGATTAGTGTCGCAAACCTGGCATTCGTTTGCATCAGGTAATCAATGGCGGAGCAGACGTGAAGGCCGGCAGAGTGGGCTTTGGTGAGACCTGCAAGAGCCCACACTAACCTAGTCTCATTTCTCAATAAGACAGAGGGGCCCTCGCTGCCAAGAAGACAAGGTGAAACACGGTGGGGGCCCCAGCTGAATGACAAGAGCTTTTATGGACTTTAATGATTTTATTAATCCAATGAGTCAAATGCTCACGCAGAGAGTCCAAGTGATATGTCACCGTCATGAATGGCTTTCATCAAGTTGTATTGCCCTTGACTATCACTGAGAAAGAAATGGCACTGAGACTTGAGTATTTTTCTACAATAGCTAGACCTCCGAAAAGAAATGAGTTTTAAATAAATATTCTCTGTCTTTCCTTTTCTTTCAAGGGTGATTTAGTATTACAAAGCACATTCTTACAGCAAGGACACTTATACTCAACCCTTGGCAAGTCAGCATGTTTAGAAGTCGGCAAAAGTTTAAGTTTGTTTCGCAAAGCCTCTCAAGGATCAAAAGTTTGATTAGTTGCTGTCTTGGTCATTATCATGTTTTAGTCTAGTTTTTTTTTTCCTTTTGTCTTCTGGCCTGGTTGACACAACTGTTTGCAGTCCACTGCTGCAGTACAAGTGCTAGGTCTTATCTCCACTTCTCGGCGAGATCGTCAGTCATCCTCTGTGGTGAACTCTTCCTCAGGCTATTTTTTGTATTCTTAAGCAGTAGTTTTGCCAGTACTTTATTTCTTTGTTTGCTCTTTAGTCCAGCTTTCTGTGCCAGCCAGCTACTCCTGCCACTCCACCTATCTCCAGTCCTCCATCACCAGCTCCCAGTCTATGCCAGCCTCTGTACCTTGTTTGAATTTAGTTTTTTGATTAAACCTACATCACAACCAGTTCCTACTCTGCCTTAAGGGGTCATTGGCTTGGTCATTACGACAGTCATGTTGTATTTCTTCCTTATTTGAGTGACTTCCTTCTCTTAACTCTCTCATGAGATGTCACAAACTCTTCAGTGTTGGGCAGTTGCGATGCTACCAGCTGAACTACATTCCTTAGTAGCGTGGTGGTAGCGTGTCTGTTTATTGAATCTTGAAATATTTTTTTTGGAGGCAAAGCATTTTTATTTATTAAGTAGTACAGTAGCTTCCGCCCAAACTACATTTTAAATACAAAACATTTTTTCATTACTGGAACATATATCACTGGAAGGTCCGTAGCCGTAGGTCTGCATCAATCATTACGCTCTTCTATAAATATCTGCATAAACCACAGTTGATAAAAGACGCTGCTCTAGAGCCACAGCATCTTATACATGACTTTTATAACAATAAAAGTAAGCTGCGTGGCTCATTTGTATAAACCTACAATGACATTCACCATGTGTCATTTAATGGCCACTAACTAATGGAAAGGACATGTCTTTGGTGGATTGTTTGGCCAGACTGTGACCAGACTGTGACCAGACCAGGACCAGGTCAGGACTATGTGTGGATTACAGCTGTTGGATACGTTGGTGAGTCTTTTATGTAGGCTTTTATATAGGCAACATACACACACTTCCTCAAAAATAAATTCCAGAGATGGAACTAATGCTGACAGTTTAATTGATGACCCACTGATTTGGAGAGTAATATAGTATATTTTCCAAATAGCTTGCCCAACACTGCTCTTCACATGTAGCAGACACAATAATAACATAAAAAAGGCTACTGTCTCCAGTGTTGAAAGTGAAAAGGATGAACAGCCCTGGCCTACTTTCTCTCACACACAGGCCTACTGTAGGGATTAGTTTCAAAAGTTTTATGTTGTGAAAAAATAGATCTGACATTATGATCAAACAGTTACTCAGTATTTGAGTCTATTAAACAAATACTTTTTTAGTCTTAATTGAGTAATGTTTTGGATGACTACTAAAATAATTTTGAAGTAACGCTTCTCTTGAGTACAATTCTATCCTACTCTACCCACCTCTGAAAAGGAGTAAGCCACAAGTCCTCTGAGTGACCAAACCTATAGAAACTCTCTTTGAAAACCCAGCAAAGTACATAAGGTAGCATTTTAGATTGTGACATGTGTTGACATAAATATGGCAAATATCTATGGTTCCTGTGGTTGCAATAAAAAGTATATCAATACCATTTGAGTGATAATTTAAAACTTTTCAAACCCAGAAGTGCATCTGCTGGACTGTGCCATGAGAACAAATACACTTCAGAGGATGGGGTTAAGTGCTATTGTTCTAAATAAACTTAAGTCTTTCAGCAAAGTGAGGATAATTTGTAGCCATGACAGCCATACCCATTCTTTTGGTAAAGTAAATTAAGTTTAATATCTCTTCCTTTACAGTTCCCACTCAGTAGAAAGTGTGTCAGACCAATCATAACTGGTTACATACAATGGGGCAGGCTTCATGCCTTATTCTCATCCTTTATTTTGAGTTTTCTTTGATTTCAGTCTGTCACAGATACTCACAACACAATGACAATCTTTAACCATATTAGTTGATATATGATTTTAAAATGAATGAATGATTTTAAAATAAGGCACTATAGAAGAGGTAAATTATTATTATTATTAGTGTTGATATAAAAGCTAAGATTGACAAGTGTTTGGAGTTTAAACATTCTGACGGATGTGGCATATGTAGGAGAATTTATGTTGTACTGAACAATGTGGATGCTACTCCTATTTTTTGCTTTAAGTTAAATGTGGGTTTTATCAGCTAAGGACCTAACTAACAGCACGGTACACTAATCAAGATGCATAGTACATACATATTCTGTGTGGTTACATGGATGTCATCAAAACCCTATCCTAAATCATAATCAGTTAATCTAGACAAGCCCATTCATGTGCAGACAGTGTCTGCTGAACAATAGGCACAGCAGTGAGATAAGATCTGACATAGTTTGAAATTGTCTTTTATTTACACTAGCCCAGAAGAGATAGTATTTACCCTGAAACCACTAATTTGTAACCACCAGATTTGTAAGGGCCTTTTAGAGGAGTTTTATTTTGCAGCATTCAAAAGTCAATTCTTTAACAGATCCTCTGTTCAGGATAATCTTCATGTTATAGGTACACCTACTGTACGTTAACTGGAGGATGTGATCATTTTGCTCAGTGTTTATATCATGATTTCACATTTAGATAAACTACATATTGGCTATTGCCTGAATAATACTAAACCCTAAAGGCAAATTGTCAACGTAAACACTTTTTTTTGTTTGTTTGCATAATTTAGATTTTTGAAGTACAAACTACAGTAGCAAAGATTTAATGCAGTCAAAAAGAAAATGAATAAATAGAATTGTAAATATTGACAGGTTACTATGCATTCATTCAATATATGATTTGAGTTAATGCTCCCAGATAAAATCCAACTAGCTCTGAGCTGGTAACAATCAACCGTTTTTTGTTTGCTATATGAATAGGTAAGCCATGGTACTCAGGCTCATAGAGTCATATAGCAACAAATATTCAGACGGACAGTCCAAGTGATATGTCTTTGTTATTAGTTGCTTTCATCAAGTTTTGTCCTTCACAGGCTCCAGGCACACTGTTATCTGAAATGTGATTAATTTGCATGACTTACATTCATTTTTCAAGTGACACTTGACCTATCGTGTCAAAGAATGTTTCTATAAAAAGCAACAACAAATGTTTGATTATTCAAAATGGGCACATAGAAACATGAATCATGCTCAAAAACAGTCAGCTTTTGTAAGCTGGAATAGCCATTCTCCCAGAAGGATTTTCTGTAGACATTGATGTTGACAAGCTGTGCAGACCGACCAGCCAATGGGGTAGTCCCTGAATTTGAATGGGAGCATGTAATTAGCCAAAGCTTGCAGTGATGTGTTTTTAAAACTATCCTTTTAGATTAAACCTTATTTCTCATTTAAAGAGAATACAAGTTCCATACTGAATAACATATATGCACAGTTTTTTTTTTCTTTTTTGTTTATTACAGTCAATTCTGATGGCTTTTTTCTGGAGTCATTTCTATCAAAAAGATAAAATTTGAAGTTCCTTAATAATAAGATTGCAATTTTCCAGGAACAGATCACACATTAAGACAAACTTCTATTATTAGCTATGTAAAAAAAAAAAATAAAAAAGCATTACTTTTGGAATTTGTCATTTTTTCATTAGCTGGAATGACTTTAATTATGACATGCTTTTCTGAAGAAGTCATCTGAATTTCTTTGTGCAGACGATGTGAAGCCTGACTGATGGATCGATAGCGGATTGTCAAACAAAAATGATCTACACTAGTCATTTTGATCCCAATAATCTTTTGAATCTCCACCTCAGCGGTTTAGATGTCGTTATATTTCATAGTAAAAGGCTTTGGGCTTCAGCTTGTCATTCCATTGTTTGGTTTTTCAATATCTGCTGAATCTATAACTCTGTCTGGAGCTGGCATATGTATAAAAGTGCCGGGCAGAAGGTCAGTCTCACAAAATCCTTTTAACCTTACTTGTTCTTATCCCACAGCCAGCTGCATAGATGGGTCACATTGGTGATGAAGCGGCCATTAGCTGGTGCGCTCTGACCTTACAAAGGAAAACTGTCACAAACTAAGTTCTCGCAAGTATCCAGCCTCCAAAAAATGCGTGATCAATCGAGCTGACTCAAGTGTTTCCACCAGTGAGATTCTCAGTCAAGAGTGTCAGTGTGTGATTATGCCTCCATCTATCATTGTGATGGGACTAAGTATTGGCTCCTTGTGACATACTCTGAGGAATAGGACTCGACTTCAAGGCAGACTTCACAGACTCACTGGATCAGCAGTCCGGGCCATTCACAAAAGACGTCAGGCACTCTTTTAACTTTTCCTCTCAACAACTTCAACTTAATTTATAGTGCTGGACTTCCTATTTGCTACAATTTGTTGCTGCTGTTACTGTACTGGTATCCTCCTTATGTCCTTGATAACAAATGGAAAAGGAGAAGCATTTACAAAAAATCGGCAGCGTACATAGTCATTACAGAAAAACAAGTGTGTATAAATAATATTTTGATATGTCCTTCTAGTAGAGAGTAACTTCAGTTTTCAAACTTGAAGTCTTTAAAAGGAAGTGGTTCTTGTACTCTATAGTTAGAATTAGAGGTTAGTGAAGCCATCCCCTATGTATCGCCAGCTGTTGTCTATTTTCCTTTAATTTGTTGTAATTTGGATGGAATTGATTTAATGCCGCTTCCAACAAGAGAACATTTCACTGATATAGATTGCTGTAAGACAAGCTTAATTGATGCTCAGTTGAAGCAGGGAAACTAGTAAACACGACAATATACCTTTAGTGCACTGAGTCGCTTTATTGGAGATCAACCGAATGAAAGCATGACTACCGCTCAGCCGCGTTTTTTTCCTTGTCTTCTTGTCATTACTGCGTCACTCCGGACAAGTTAGTGCTTGTCAAAAAAGAGGCATTTGCACAGTAGGTTAATTTGAATAATGGGCAACAGAAATTGTCTGAATACTCTACTCTTACCTTAATACATTTTATTTCTTTCCTGATTAAATTACATGTTTCACTGAATCATAATTGCTTTTTGTGAACCTGCTCATGTGATCTGATTTGCAATTTTCACTGGGAATGGTATTACCTGAATATAAAAGGACGTCAACTATGGCAGCAAGGTTTCCACAATTTACTTGTGTAGAATTTTAATGGCAAGTGTAAGAGATTTAAAGATAATAATTGGCACAAATTAATGTTTTACTTTTTAATTAACTGCCTTTTTAGTTTATCAAGAAAATGTCATTTTCTCTTAATAAAGATTATCCAAGTTGTAGTTTTACAAGCAAGGCCAGTCATTATGTGCTGTGAGAATTCCACTTAAAATGCATAATCAGCAGTAATTAATCGAACAAAGTGATTTATCACGTTTAGCACTCTTTCTGTTTGCATGCAGCCTGTCATGATCAATTATTTGCAGGATAAATCGTGACTCCGGAGATAGAGGTGGCAGGAGAGAAGCGGTGCGCCTGATGAAGACTGATGACAACCCTAAACATGGGACATGACAGTGGGAACATGCTGGAGATTGAATCCGTAACCCTCTGAGCGCATCATAAATTATCTCTTTCAAAATAAAATGATTGATTTGCTTCGGTCCTTGGCGCATCTGGAATTGCTGTCCTTCACTGGAACCGAAGCAGGTGGGTGAACGCAACATGACGGCTAGCATTATGAGCTAATGCCTGAGAAGATAACACCAGGAGATGAGTTTTCAAGAGCCATCTCAACATATTTCTTTTTTTATCCTTGAAAAAGAAGGTGGGGACACATTTTGACATTGGCAGCTTGACAATGAAAAATGAAATGTTAGGGGAAAAGGCCACTATAAAAGCTTTTAAATCTTATAACGGAAACCCTGACAAGAAATTGTGCTGGCGACCAACAAACTTTACAGATAGGACTTTTACACTTTTACTTGTCAGTCTTGATAAAGGTGAGAAGCTGCTGAAATGATTGTGGAAGAAGAAGACATATGCTAGACTCATGACAGAAGCTTTTGTAGAAGTCTGTTTATCTAAAAGTGTTCAGCAAGCAACATGTCACTCTGAGTTTATCTCATTGGTTTTGATGTGTAAAAGTGCCTGAAAGAAATACATTTATACAGTGCCTTGCGAAAGTATTCAGCCCCCTTGAACTTTGCGACCTTTTGCCACATTTCAGGCTTCAAACACAAAGATATGAAACTGGAATTTTTTGTGAAGAATCAACAACAAGTGGGACACAATCATGAAGTGGAACGAAATTTATTGGATATTTCAAACTTTTTTAACAAATAAAAACCTGAAAAATTGGGCGTGCAAAATTATTCAGCCCCCTTAACTTAATACTTTGTAGCGCCACCTTTTGCTGCGATTACAGCTGTAAGTCACTTGGGGTTATGTTTCTATCAGTTTTGAACATCGAGACTGAAATTTTTGCCCATTCATACTTGCAAAACAGCTCGAGCTCAGTGAGGTTGGATGGAGAGCATTTGTGAACAGCAGTTTTCAGTTCTTTCCACGGATTCTCGATTGGATTCAGGTCTGGACATTGACTTGGCCATTCTAACACCTGGATATGTTTATTTGTGAACCATTCCATTGTAGATTTTCCTTTATGTTTTGGATCATTGTCTTGTTGGAAGACAAATCTCCGTCCCAGTCTCAGGTCTTTTGCAGACTCCGTCAGGTTTTCTTCCAGAATGGTCCTGTATTTGGCTCCATCCATCTTCCCATCAATTTTAACCATCTTCCCTGTCCCTGCTGAAGAAAAGCAGGCCCAAACCAGGATGCTGCCACCACCATGTTTGACAGTGGGGATGGTGTGTTCAGGGTGATGAGCTGTGTTGCTTTTACGCCAAACATAACTTTTTGCATTGTTGCCAAAAAGTGCGATTTTGGTTTCATCTGACCAGAGCACCTTCTTCCACATGTTTGGTGTGTCTCCCAGGTGGCTTGTGGCAAACTTTAAACTACACCTTTTATGGATATCTTTAAGAAATTGCTTTCTTCTTGCCACTCTTCCATAAAGGCCAGATTTGTGCAGTATACGACTGATTGTTGTCCTATGGACAGAGTCTCCCACCTCAGCTGTAGATCTCTGCAGTTCATCCAGAGTGATCATGGGCCTCTTGGCTGCATCTCTGATTAGTCTTCTCCTTGTATTAGCTGAAAGTTTAGAGGGACGGCCAGGTCTTGGTAGATTTGCAGTGGTCTGATACTGCTTCCATTTCAATATTATCGCTTGCACAGTGCTCCTTGAGATGTTTAAAGTAGGGCCGGGACTTTAAGGCGTTAATTAAGACAAATTAATTACGGGACTTTAATGCGTTAACTAAGATTAATTACGCAAAAAATAAATAACATAATTTTAACCACACTTATTTTGGCACCGCGGAACGTTTTTCAATGATTGAGTTTCGACGGACTGATTATACTGGAGACGAAAGGAGACTGGAGACTAAAAAACGAAAGGATGGAAGCGTCGACAAGAGCATGGTTGTGTGCAAGCTATGCAACAAGGAATTTGCGTATCACCGCAGCACATCGAGCCTCAAATATCACCTCAACACAAAACACATAGGAGTTAGCGTGGACGTTAGCCCGACTCCGAGTAAAGTTACAAGGACCAGGGTAACTACACTGCTACACTTAATGGCAAACAATGCACTGGTCTGCTGGACTGAAATAAATAAACAATATTTTGTCGATTAAGCTTATGTATTCAGTCATTATTCAATGGTATACTAAAAATCCATGTGAAAAATTACTTCTCACTGTTTTCAGGTCAAATATTTATATGCAATTAAAATGCGATTAAGTTTGATTAATTAATTACAAAGCCTCTAATTAATTAGATTAATTTTTTTAATCGAGTCCCAGCCCTAGTTTAAAGCTTGGGAAATCTTTTTGTATCCAAATCCAAAGGCTTTAAACTTCTCCACAACAGTATCTCGGACCTGCCTGGTGTGTTCCTTGTTCTTCATGATGCTCTCTGCACTTTAAACGAACCTCTGAGACTATCACAGTGCAGGTGCATTTATACGGAGACTTGATTACACACAGGTGGATTCCATTTATCATTTAGGTCAACATTGGATCATTCAGAGAGCCTCACTGAACTTCTGGAGAGAGTTTGCTGCACTGAAAGTAAAGGGGCTGAATAATTTTGCACGCCCAATTTTTCAGTTTTTTATTTGTTAAAAAAGTTTGAAATATCCAATAAATTTCGTTCCACTTCATGATTGTGTCCCACTTGTTGTTGATTCTTCACAAAAAATTACAGTTTCATATCTTTATGTTTGAAGCCTGAAATGTGGCAAAAGGTCGCAAAGTTCAAGGGGGCCGAATACTTTTGCAAGGCACTGTACATGCTATATTGTTGACTCTGCAACAGTGCAAGCTTAAAAGTACTCAAAACCGCAAAGTGTGGATTCAAATATATGTCAATGAACATTTCTATTCTCTTCAGTCGATAGTGGTTTACATATGCTGAAAGATGGTAAATGAGATGGTTGACATTAGTTAGACATAAGTTGTATAAATTCAAGGTAAGTTCTAGGGTTGTATTAGTGAGGAACAGAATAAACATTTCTGAAAATGTAGTCATAGAAAGGCTTAAGCCTTTGCATGATGCATGAAGTGCTTGTTTTAGCGAAACTCAAGCTCCTGAAATTTGCAGACGACACTGTCATAGGCGTTATCCAAAACAGTGACGAGTCTGCTCACAGACTGGAGGTTGATCAGCTGGCTGACTGATGCAGTCATAACACACTCAAAACAGTGGAGATGACACTGGGCTCCCGGAGGAACAGTTCCACTCCCTCCACTCACCATCATGGACAGCACTGTGGAAGCAATGAGTCATTCAGGTTCCAGGGCACTATCGCTTTGAGTGCCTGGTAGGTGGAAAAGCGCTTCATAAAATCCATGCCATGCCATCCTCTCTCAGGACCTGTAATGGGACAGGAGAGACTGTACTTTCTTTGCCAGCTTAAGAAGTTCAACTTGTCACAGGAGCTGCTGATTCAGTTCTACTTCGCCGTCATTGAGTCTATTTTATGCACCTCCATCACTGTCTGGTTTGGTTTAGCTACCAAATAATAAGAAGAAGAATGCATAGTACTTATAGAGCACTTTTTGAGATACCCAAAGACGTTTTACATATCCATTATTTATTCACTCCACAGTCACACACTGGTGGTGGTAATCTGTAGCAACAGTTGCCCTGGAGCAGATGTGGCAGCCATTTTGCACCATCACCAAACATTCTCACACATCCAGTGACCCAGACTACAACCAACAGTCCAGACTGCGGAGAGGATTACTGGTTCCCCCCTGCCAACCCTTCAGGACCTGTACTCTTCCAGAGGGAGGAAGAGAGCAGGTAATATCATCACAGACTCCACTCACCCTGGACACCACCTGTCTGAACTTCAAGATGGCGACTCAGATCACTGGCCACTAGAACTTCTAGGCACAGGAACAGTTTCTTCCCACAGGCCATTTTCTTTTTGAACAGTACTCCCACTGTTTAGTTCAATATCTTCTAAACTCATTTATTCATACTATTCACAATACTGTAAATATGTTCATTATCTAAATTTTTATATCTTTATTCTTAGATTTTTATTACCATGTTTCTTTTATTGTATTTATATATAAATGTGCACTGGAAGGTTAAGCACCAAGAGAAATTCCTTGTGTGTGCAAGCACACTTGGCAATAAAGATCCTTTTGATTCTGTTTCAAAAAATTCTGCTGTAAAAAAAGAAGTGGAATTTTTTTTTTCATGCAATCAAGTATACTAAAATCATTGGTCAGATCTACTAAAAGAGGAAAATGTCACAGTTCTACTCCCTCTTGTTTCTTCTTTAAGCACACAGAGGTCTAGATGGGCTCAGACACATGCACTACACAGTCAGGACTGTCATTTGGTATCAGTACCTCTGTCTCCCTCAAACAGACTGCAAAACAAGCCCTCACACCAGTCGGCACCATGTGACACACTCTGAGCAATAGACACACACTAAAAGCTTCAAACACAAGTATAGAGGTTGGTAGGGGCAGAAAAATCCAGGGGGTTGATGGGTAGTTATGGCAGGTGACAGAGTGTGCTGTATGCTCAGACAAATGGAGTCTGGCAGCTTCCCTTCAGAAAGACTAGCGGCTGTTTTTTTCCTCACTCTTTTTTTTATTATTTTTTTTTTATTACTGCCTGACTGACTGCTTCTGCCTTTTACCAAACATCTATTGTTTACCTCTGTTCGGTTCAGTCTCACCTCAGATGACAAGCCATCCGTGGAGAGCCACTTTCTTTTCATTTTCCCTCTCCTTTCTTCCTTTCTTTTATGCCCCGTTTCCTTCCCTCCATTGCTCTCTGCCTTTATGTTTTTACCGTCAAAGTAAAGGCATTTTGAAATGACATGGCATCTACCTTCTCCCAAGAAGGCTTGCACTTTTATAATTAAGTCTGGCCAAGCTTTGCACAAAACTCTAAGAGAGTATTATCTGTCCATGTGTGATTAAGAAAATCAAAATACCTGGAATATTTGGGAAAGGCCATGGAGAGAGAGAGAACTGGCCTTTGAAGACTGATTAAAAGACAGTGCCTTCATATTATGACCTGATAAGACTCGATAAGATATATATATATATATATATATATATATATATATATATATATATATATATATATATATATATGATGTGTGTATATATATATATATATATATGTATATATATATGTGTGTGTATATATATATATATATATATATGTATATATATATGTGTGTATATATATATATATATATATGTATATATATATATGTGTATATAAATAAAAAGATATCAAAATTAAAAGAACTTTGGTTATGGATTGATAACATCATTTTTCAGTGATAAATTAATGGCATTAATTATTATTTTTTTGTATTTTGAAAATATTTTGGGATTGTAACACTTTTATTTATTTTTTTATTTAATTGCATGCACACTTTTTTTGCACTAAACTTGTCTGAGAGCTGCTGTTCTAATTTCTGATTTTCTTTCTTTAATCGCCTAAAGCTGAGGAAACACAATATAAGAATTTTTGCCAGATTCTAGCCTCAATTCCCAGTTGGCCAAAGTCTACACCAGTCTGCACTAGTTGGGGACGGTCGGCGGTTCTAGTTGGCACAGAAATCTGTTAGTGTGTTAGGGGTAAAGGATGTGGGGGGAACAGGCCCGACCCCTAAGCTGCAGTAAAACAATTTCTTGAGCTGAATCTGGACGCAATCTGGTATGTGAACTGATTACTGACCCAACTGTAACCACGTGTTGGTTATTGTTGTTGCCAACAGCCAATGAAAGAGTTAGGGTGGGACATGTCAGAAACGACATGTCCCCATAGGTATATTTAATCTTTGTATTTTGCTGGGTTAACCTGATAGAAGCCTGTAGTGTTCATGTTTTTCAAGATGTGAAAACCGGAGCACTTTGCCATCAAGCTTCCAGTAAAAGTAGTAAATAATTAGCAATAGCTTTAGATTAGGCCATGTTCCCATTACACGCTGACCAGCCAAAAGATTTTAACTGTGTCGAGTCCCTAGTTGAGGTTTGCACTCTTTTAAATCTGAAGGTGCGCTGTGGCATTTGGCACCAAGGTTTTAGCAGATTTTAACTTGTAAGTCACAAAATGGGACCCATTAAATCAAGCTTTTTTGTCAATTTCATTAGAAAAATTGCCTGTTGCTTGTTTTCTGTTTCAATACCATTGCACCACCTTAGATTGGTACTGAGTTGAACCCAGTTGTCGGCAAACTATGGTCAGTCTCTTAAACCTTAATCACACTCTAGGGCTGATACAGTATGTCCATCCAAAACCTACTTTGAATCCATCTGGAGGTATTGCATTTGAGTACACTTGGCCCCACTCTCCATAATAAGGTAGAGCAAAACAGGTTTCATGGCAAAGCTGGGTCTTCAGACACAGCAGCCATAATCAAGAGAGGCTCACTTGATTTTTGGCAGCAAGTGCAAAAGATAATTAAACAGAAGGAGGTGAAAATAAGAAGAGAGCCAGCTCTTGTTCACATCACTTGCTTCTTTGGCTGCAGCAGAATCACCTGTTGGCCTTTTCTGTTTTACACACTTATACAGACTCTGTAACATTCAGTGTATAAAGACAAAGATCTTTCCAACTGTAGAATCTGAATAATTCTGCTCTGAAAGACATCAGGGAGAAGTGCTGTGTACTTCTGAAGATCCTTGCTTGGTGAAAAAAAAAAAAAAAAAAAACATATCTGTGTGTTTAGCTTTTTAATTTGTGATTGTGTATTAGATGTTCCCAAACTATTAACTGGACCAGAATATTCTCCACTAGTCAACACACTTTTTAGAACTCGTTTGACACCACGTGAATGCATTTCCAACATTTCTAGAATGATTCCACAAACACATTGAAATGAGTTTTGCCATTGGACATTATTCCTTCAGTACTATTTCTTCTCTTCGATCACTTTCATCTTGGCTAGTTTGCTGACGTCACATTGATTCTGCTGAACGACCAATATATTTGGTAAAAGGCAGAGAAAGTAACAACCTTATTCACTTTAAAATAATTAGCAGTATAAAACATTATGTCTGCAGCACACATGATTTATGTATGTAAGAACATGGCTTATAGCACTTAATTAAAATCTAATGTTCCCAATATTCTTATTGGAGAACCCCAGCTGCATCAGGTACCAACACATTCAGGTTTTGTGTTTCCATCAGGAATTATACTGTATGAATTGCATTCGAGGCTTATGTCAGATTAGTTGGTGGATAGATTGATTTAATTTCACAGCTGTGAATGAATTTGCCTGAGTGTACCACAGCTTCTACATGCCATGACAAGACAGAATAATGGTCACACAGCAGGAAATACAACCAAATCAGTGCAGCCACACATTATGAAGTCTTACAATGGCCAGCGAACATAATGTCACTGAACCTAGACATTGATCTGTTGTAAGCCTTTGGACAAACAAGCCATTCTTTGAGTTGTCAGCATATCAATACATGTAAGCAAGTCATTATTGATGGACCCTGACATTATTGATCCAATAAAGTTTGAACCTCAAATCTGCTCCATTGCAAAGTCGTTTAGATGACCCCCATTGATACTTTTGTTCATAGGAATATGTTTGCAGTTTTGTGGCCATGATTCTTGGTTACATTTGTTTTCTATTGACCTGAACAGATTGTATAAAGCATTGTGAGGATAAGTCACCTCTCCAATCCTCGACTACAAACTCAACAATGCAGAGGTTAGGTTTTGTTATTAGTGACATCTAGAGGTCACTCCCTAAAGATCTTTTTTACATTTACATTTACATTTATTCATTTAGCTGACGCTTTTATCCAAAGCGACTTACATTGTTCTAATGTAATGACCAGTGTTACAGTCACTGGAAGCAAGGTGGGTTAAGTGTCTTGCCCAAGGACACAACGACAGTATGAACTGTGGGGAGAGTGGGAATCGAACCGCCTACCTTCCGGTTGAAAGGCGACCGCTCTACCCACTGAGCTAGTGCCTTTTTAGATCAATAGACCCTTCCACAAATGGTGTAATGGTGTCATCAAAAAGATTCACCCCCACCATGGCAAATAATGCATTTCCCATTCATTTAGAGAAGGGGGCTGGTAAAAATCACTAAATCAAACACCTGAGGCAGTGAAAAGAGTGTCATCACAAATTTTAACTCCATTATTCTTCTTAAAGACTCAGTTTCAATCACATATGATAGCTGCTGTGTTATTAAACATTTGCAGATGGTGCAACAATGCTGAAAAGCTATATCATTCACCTATTTCTGTGTAGCCCTTGAGTCATGTATGTATTTGACCTATTATGTCTACAATGGCAATGCATTTTTAATTAAGGTTTTGCGTTTTACTTCACTGTCTTTGATGGGGAATTACAGCTGTAAGTGTTTAAGTGTATAATTCCATGTCATGTAATTTGATGTTTTGTACAAGTCCTTTGATAACACAGTCCTAGGCATCCAGTCATATTTACATTTTAAGTGGCGTAGCCTAAATGCTAAATGCTTGTGTAAAAAGAGCAGCTAAATATAGAGCTACTTGATAATGTTTTATACTCACTCACTGACATTGCACACATGCAGGCACCTGGTTGCAATTTGCCAAAACCATTTTGCTTATTTTGTGTCTAATGCAAAATTTGCATATAGCTCATGTTGGTTGAAAACACTAAAAGGGTGTACAAATGACAAGTAAAATTCCACCATTATCCTGCTGACTGAAAGAAGATTCAACAGATATTTTGGTCTGTCTGATCTTTATGAAGTTTCACAGATCTGACTACTTCAAAAAACAGTTTGATTTGGTACTATTTCTTGAAAATGTTAATTGGGTCCTGCATACAATCATATCACACAAGTCCTGAAATGCCCTGACAATTCAGCCAATTATGCTCAAATCATGTCAATCACACAAATCAAAAAAGCAATCTTCCATGAAAACAATTGCCTTTGAAAAATCTTCTTAAACATAATTGGGCCATTTTGGCTTTTTCTTTCTCCCACACAAAGATTTAGACCATATGCAGGACATCCATTTGGATGTATTTTATTCATTTATTTCAGTTCTTGGAGCCTACCTGAACTGCTACAACTGTATTAGTCTATTTATACAACACCACTGTAATATACTTCAGGGCCGCTGACACAATTGTTAGGGCCCTGTACAAACCCTAGCCCCCAATATATTTTTTTCCATTTTCCAAAGTATAGAAGGGCTTAATTTTGCACCCCCCAGACCCTGAGGCCCATGGCAACTGTACAAAGTGCCGCACATAGAGCTGCTTTCTGTACAGACAGTATTTATTTCTAAGCCATTGGGGTATTATGGTTTAAATGTGGCTTCAATCTCATTCACTTTTTTCCTCAGTGGACCTTGGTCTAAAGTCAGTGGGCTAAACATTTTATCTATCTGACTGACCAATTGTACTTCCAAGTACACCACCTGCTTAACACTCCAGACAGACAGAGACCTATTTTATCTTGGGCACACCTGTAGAAGTCCTCCATATATTTTTTATTCCTCATTTGGATTACTGTGACTCACCCTGTTCCTCTCTGTGGTTCATGAAAAAGTGTTTCTTCTTCTTCTTCCCCTCCTTACAACTCCAAAATGCCGCTGCAATGCTTGAAGCAGAAATGATCTCTGCTGCAGCTACCTGTGAGTTTCAGAATTGATTTTTTAAGATTCTACTTTCATGGCTCAGCTGGCTATGTCCCGTGGCTATATCACAATCCTTGAAGTCCTTTGCAAGCCATTTCAGATCCCCAAGCGGGGTTCTTTTGGTCGTTCCAAGGTCTTGATTGAAAAGACAAAATTTAAAATATGCTGCATAGTATGTGAGGGGTAAAACGCAGACTGTCTGGCATTAGGATTGGTTCATGCACTGATCCACTGACAGTAGAAAGCAGCAAGTCTGCACTGACATTCACAAACAGATAAATATTTACCACTGTGATTAGCTTTGCTGACGATTATTTATCTTTGGTGCAATGTGCAACCAGGATTAATTAGATGATCAAACATTCATAGTCATTCAACCCATATCTTTGCTGTTCATTAGCCACAATAAACCAAACTTTCAGAGCTCATCTACACAAAAGTAGGTAGGTAGTAGTAGGTTTGCTGTGAATAGATGCAGTGTATCATCTAAGATGACTTAAGCACTGTTTTATCCTCAGATAATACTCTTAGATGCGAATTATCTTCTTATCGCTTAATCTCATCACACTCATTTCCAGAGGGTTACAGTGGGCTAACATGATTCCAACGTGTTTTGACATTTCTCATCATTGCATGTGCAAACACAGCACCATGGTAACCACACACACCCACACACACACACACACACACACACACACACACACACCATCTACGCTGTCATCTAATTGTATAGCTCCCTCAGAGCGGAATGAATTCCCATGTGACTCGGCGGTATCCCTGCAGTGAAACAGGGCAGGAAGCTTTTATCAGCTGCTGTCGCTGGTGACAATTAATGTCAGTGATGTGATGTGTCTCAGCCCTCAGATAGGGATGGGGAAGGGGGGCGGGTGAGAGGTGAGTATAGCCTCAATCTATAGACTGAGAGAGGGAGGTGCTTGTCTACTGGCTGAGAGACTCTGGAACAGCGCCAAGTTCTCCATTAGGGAGCCCTGCAAGGTCACTCCTGTATGCAGTCCTTGTGCCAAGCGACCCGGGCTCCGTCTGTCCTTTAGGGAGCTGGAGAGGGAGGGAAGACAGGAGCAACAGATAGAAAGACATACAAAGATGGGAAGAAGTGTGGGCCACAGTCCAACCCATCTGGGATGCGCTCCACAGCCTGTCGGTGCCAGAGGTCACTGACAAAGCCGACCCCATCTTTGTAGAATGTCTGAAGGTTCTCTGTGAGAAAATGAGTTTTAGAAGAGAATAAAAAATGCCAGCAGACTGTTTTAGATCCTTAATCAGAGCAAAGGTCCGCATGAAAACAAGAATGTCAAAGCACAGAAATACTAATGTCTCCCCCCATTTTTTGTGAGAGTTTTTATGGCACCTTGCCAGTGGGAAAAAGCAAGCGTGAGTGTGTGTGCGGGGTGACATTATAAAAAGAGTGGACAGCAACTTCTTTGCCCTTGAGACAAAAACAAGTAAAATGCTTGTTTTATTTCTCTTTCTGTTTCAGCTTGTGTGCTGCTTGAATGTTAACTCCGTTTCCCGTTTGGGCACTCATTTACGCTCACTAATATGATGAGCGCTTTTTTAAATTAGAAAAGCAGGGCCACTTCTCAATAAACACTGTTTGTGTTTACCACTTAAAAGTACCACTTGGTTGTCGCTGGTGTTGATGGACTCCAATACAAGTCTATTTGGAGCAAATTGCTGCTCATTAAGAGTTTATATGCATGTATCTATGTACTGTGTGTGTTCATGTATCTGTGTGTACAAGGCTTCTGCCGACCAGCATTTATCAGGCAGCACTCCCCTTCAGCAATACTAGCTTTAGAGCTTTTAAATTGTAATGTGATAGGGTTCACCTGCAAAGCTACCACAATGAATTATTAAGCTCTCCACTATGGATGACTGAGTCTCATTATAGCCCCCCTCAGTACTGCAGAAAGATAAGCATGGACGATTATTCCTGGGTTCCCTTTTGCCTTGCTTTCTTGAGTACAAGCAAAAAAAGAGTGGAGAATCTGGCTGTACAGCTGGGGTGCGATAAGATTTTCCAATGTGTATTCAGATGTTCTTTCACGCTCTGGGAACTGGATGGTGGAGAAGAGGTATATGGCGGCATCATTCGACATCTCCCTCCCTCTTTTCCTCTTCATCCCCAGCAGTACAGGCTGTATGACGATAACTTTTCAAAGTGAACAAAGGCATCAAAAGGATAAAGGAGACCCGGGGATTATTTAAATACTAGGTGCATTAGAAGTCCCGGTGTGCTTTCCATCCCTTAAGTCATCAACAAAACCTGCTCCACTTTTCTCACTGCAACTGAGTAGCAAGGTACTGACAAAGAAAAGGAAGATGGGGATAAAGACGACGCCCTGGCAACCTGGCTTAAAAGCATTATGCTGCGTTATACTGGCAATAACACAGTGAAGAAGCACTTTTTCTGTAGCTAAGGATAATATCATCATCTCAAAAAAAAAAACTTTCATCTTTGTGGTTTTCATCCGGTCATATGACATTGACTGGATGTGGAAGTCTTGTAGCGTTGAAATGCAAGACAGGTTAAAACAGATTTGTACTTGTGCCAGTAAAAGCAGCACAGAGCTTTCAAGTTCTCCATCGGCCTTTGATCAGCTGATGCGATAACATGACAACATATTTCAGATACAATGGGCTTGTTGCATAAATCCTTTCTTCAATTTGGCATGTTGTCTGCCCATGGTGGTTCAATGAGTGGCGTATCATTAGCGCCGCCTGTCATCACTGTAGCTGGCCCCGGCAGACTATTGCAGATTATTGTGTTTCTATGTGCTTCATGACTCGGCAAAGACAGAAAACTATCAGTGTCATGTAATTTAGCCAGATGAGCAGCATGCAACTCCTTGCCCTTTTGTGAATGCTGTCAAAACATAACAAGATGCACAGGTGCCACAAAAAGCATGTGCAGTGATGGGTGGAAGGAGTAATGGCAGTGAAGGCGGTACAGCAACAATGGAATCTGATTTGAGCAATTATCATGAGAGAAAAAAAAAATGATTAAGGAGTTTACTAAATACTACCTCAAGTGACTGTTATTTGATTCTAATTAGGTGTAAAGTGCTAAAAACAAAAAGATGGACGACTTGTTTTTAGAGGCGCACGTTCCAGTGCAGCACCCCAAAAAGCGATAATGACGGTAATACTCTTCAGTCCCCAATCGATGCTGAGCAAACTTAATATTGGAAAGTAAATCTTTCATTTTTGTGATTGATTACCATCATTAAGCTCATTGATCAGCGGCAAGGAGAAAAAACAATGAGGTTGGGTGGGGGTATAGACTTGTATCTTTTCATTTGCTTCAGACAACAAGGTGGGAAACAGTGGCGCATCATTTCTGTGCTCTGTCTGGAACATAGATGTCAAAGGGAAATATGCAACTATCAAGGGAATGTTTTTGTTCGGACCTCCTTGAGCTAAATAAACGCCTGTCCTTGATCGTGCAAAGTGGATGCGTATAAAGTGAAGGGGCAAAGACGAGATGCATGCGAAGTCTTCAAGGTTAATTTACTCTTAACTCTTATTAAGTGTTCGTCTGTTGGGGCTTCATTAGGGTGACATGCTAGCTGCAACTGAGGACCAGATTAACCTTGCACAAGAGGGGGAGGCTGCCGTTCCTTTCCTATTTCCCATCTATCCTCGTACCGGCTCGATCGCTGCGGGGAGGCGGACGCACGTGTGCAGTAAACATCTGTAGTGCATGAGACATCTGGCATAACAAGGACAAGGAGGTAGAGTCAGCGCAGGCGAGACAATGTGGAAATGAGGGTCAACAGATTGGGTTCCTGTAATGAGCCTGTGACGAAAGACAAGCAATTCAGTGTGTGCTGTAGGAGACTTGCAAACACATTTAAGACACTATGTTTGAAATTAATTCTGATTGTTTATTCCAAGTAAACAATAACATTTAATAAACTTACATCTTGTTTTACAAAAAGTTACTAACATTGTCTGTAATTAAGTTATTATTGTTAATTTCCAACAGTTTAAACCTTCAGAATTTTATGACCATTATTATACATAGGGCCATACATAGCATTAGTATTTAAATTAAATCATTCAATTCATTAAATTTATCAACTTCTATCTTTTTTGATCAAATAAAAGCAAAAAAGTTGACTATGCTATTGTTTGGATGGTTATTTATCAGAATGGAAGAAAACATTAGGCAATAAATCTTTAAGTCAAGTCTTGAAGAGACACAAGAGACTAATATAACAGATAACATGTCAATTATTTCTAAAAATATTTGAAGTTAATCACAGCTACAGTATAGTCATAATTGAGGTGATGATTATCATTAGCTGAGTGATTTTGCAGATACACTTTTTTACTTTGACTAAGTTTGGAAGTCTGTCAGAAATTAATTACTACTTGACACTAAAAATACAATAAAAAAATAAATAAATAAAAAGCTAAAACTAAAACCACATAAAATTTGTATGCCTTCAATGTCCATTTTAAATTTAGTTAAAATCAATAATCCATTAGTAATGCAAATGTAACTCTTGTAGGGTTTGAAAATTCTTTATGTCGAGGCACTTGTTAGGGTCACCTACTCCAGCTGCTTTGGGTGTGAGGCCGGGTACAGCCTGAACAATAGTCAGATAATGGCAGTGCTAACAAATGAATACAATAATTAGAATAACAAAAAATCTATCTAAAAAACCCAGTATATACATTTTGTTGTCTGTGTGATATTAAGAAAATGGAGTGCTTAAACAATAAAACAGGTCAAATCGACTGAAAGAAGTTTGAAAAAATGTTACTCTTTTCAAAGCGAGAGATGCTATATAAAACTCTTGCAGTCAGTTGTGTCATGCTGTTTGTGTCTTGTTGCTTTGTGGCTGAGCTATGTTAGAAACCAGTCATGTCACCTCCTCAGCTGCTGCAGTCAGGGATATGGCTGTGTGTTTACGTGTATGAGCATGCCAAAGACCTACTCAAAATCCCAAATTAATCGGTAAACAGTCTGGATGGATCTAGCTGTTGCGTGCACTATAGTAACATCACAATCCAGTTTAAATTAATGTTCTAGTAATAATGGTAACTTTTATACAGTTTTTATGCAGTACATAGCAAGACTTGATTAAACGTGATATTGCCAAGATTTTAAAGTTTTTTTTATTATTGCATGTGCAGGAATAAACAGGTGAATGAGTGAGCTGCAGATACATAGCAAAGAATGACGACAGGTCTATAGAGATAAACAAAATGCAACTTTCAGCAAAATTAAAGCAGTAATATTGTAAAGAAAGGAAACTTAATTTCCATACTGACCTTTGATACTCACTGAAAGGGCAAAAGTAATATTGATGAGAGAATAATAGTAGCAGATTTTGAGAATCCATAAAACAGGTTTACTTGTTTTGTGCACAGCTCTGGCCTACCAACATAATGATAGAGACATGGCTTTTCTGTAGTATCTAAAAAGTTGTTGGTTAACTGAAACACTAACTTTATATTTCCCATGTGGTTGTGAACATGTATGTCTGTCTAATTCTGACCCACCAATGGTTCTCTCTGTCTCCTGCTCGAGGTGTTTTGGGAGAGACTTGAGCCCTCTCCAACCCTTAACAGAAAAAGAATGTGCAGAAAATAGATGGGCACAGTAATAACAATCAAGCAGCCCGTGGGTTTATGACCCTTCTGTCCAAAAACCGCTCAGAGTGGCTATTCAAAGTAATTGATTTTTTCATCAGATCTACCTGACATGTAGCGTAATGCCTTTTTGCCAATATTTGTTTTCATCAAGCTCATCTGAATGTTCAAGGATTTTATTGGCTATTTAGTAAACAGAAACATGTTAATGAGTAATTATTCCTTCAAGACTAATTAAATCTATCAGCAGACAAGCTTGACATTCTCACCAGAAAAACAAAAATTTGTTGCTCATAGGCATGACCTTTCTAAGAGTTGTTTTTCAGGTAGGCTACTGTATGAACTTTGAATTCTGGAACTTACACATAATTAATATGAGTAAAATAATGTGCTTTTGTTGGCAAACTCAATGGGTACATTTCTCTTGATGAAATTTATCTGCTTGCAGTATTTCCAAAAACAACAGTTTTCAAAAATATTGGAGAATGTGTTTGTAACAAGGTTGGATAAATTTATTGAAAAACAAAACATTTTAAACAGTAGCCAATATGGGTTTAGGACAAAGTACTTCGAAGCAATGGCAAATTAGAGACACTGAGCTGCCCCTTTTGACCCAAACTGGAGTGAAGAGTTAGTTTTACTGTCAGAGTTGTACAGTTGTGTGCACAAATAATGCTTTTTATTTTTAAAAATGTTACAACATGACGGGACAAAATAACCAACAAAAAAGAGCAAGTGACAGCGTAACAGTAACAGAGTCTTCTTTTTTTTTATCTTAGGTTTGCAAAAAATAACTACAACTTGCCATTTTAATGCACAATTGGACATTTTTGAGTGCTCAAAAGTGCAGCCAGATGATGCTCTTCAAATATTCTGGGAAATGAATAAAAACCTAAGCACTGGCGTTTTGGCATCAGTCCTAGCACATACAGTGCCAAAAACAGCACCTTACCCACCCAGGCAAAGGTGCTGATGCTTCAAAGTGTCAAGCCGAATCCACACTAATGTGGTTTAAGGTTATGGCTGGGTTTCAGAGTAGGTCACAATTAGATTAGGGAAATTCTGCCTTTGTTTATGACCGTGAACCCCAAACGCAACATGCCTACTGTGGAAGTGGCACATAACCCAGAAATTAGAGAATCTGCAAGCTGTGCTCATCATTAGTCTTCCTGCACCTACATTCTGAAAGAAAATAATCTGCATTTTACTGTAATAAAGATATAATTGACCTGTGGCACAGCGGGAGACATGAAGAAATAGGATTGATGTCCCATGGTGAAATATTTTCTCTTTCTGGTGCGGGGGGTTGTAGCTCAATACTTTGGTATTCCTCCCCTCAGTCTCACACCCCAGCTACAACCCCACCGCTCCCGATTCCTAGTCCCCGTTTTTCATGTCACCATCAATTATTTTCCTCTGCACTCTCCGAAATAAGAAAAATCTCAGTTGCAGTAGAATGAACACAGACATGCTGGGGGTAGCATTTGGGTAAAATATTGCTATTTTCTTAGATCTTCATGGATCCAGGGAAAGGCCACACAATGTACCTTCAGTATAAGGAAACTCTGATCATTTAGAATACTTAAAATCTACATACAATCATGCTACTTATTATGCTACAAAATAGACTGATACTGTCACGATGCACAACTTGAAACAGGCCAAAGGACTCGCAATGCAGACCCCACGAAGACGGACAGTTCAAAAAAGGTTTATTAACACAAAAGCAAACTCCAAAACGTGTAGTAAAAACAAGGCTAAAGTCAAACACAAAAACACTGGATTCAAAAACACCAGTAAAGTCACTATAAATGTAATGCTACAAGACAAAGGCACTCCTCAAAACATAAGCTCCACTCCAGAGTTCAGACATGAAGGGTTCAGACATGAAGATTCAAACATGAAGGTTCAGACGTTACATGAGACTTGAGAACCAACTCGCGGATACCATTCAGGGACTTGAAGTACATTCAAGCAACAATCCAGCAAAGGACAAGGGAAAACACACAGAACTTATAGGGAACACAATGAGGCACAGGTGGAACACATTAGGGCGGAGCAGATAATCACAACGGAGGGAAAAGACAAGACAGGAAGTAAATCTGCCAGACTGACTCCATCAGTGTCTGCTTCCTCCCGAAGTCCACCACTACCTCCTTGTTCTTGTCCACGTTCAGGAGCAAATGGTTTGCCTGGGACCATTCTATAAAGTACTATTACTTAAGATGTTAGCACTTCTCATAATGGTCATAATGTATGACTAGTCAGTTCTTAGTAGTATTTTATTTTGAATATAAAGTTACTCCCATTGTTTATATAATTTAATGAAGAAGTGCTTGGACATGCTGTTCAGCACAGTCACTTTTCACTTAATCTTAAGAAAATACTCAAGCAGCACAACAATAGCCTCTCTCCGGGTAAATTAAACATTCTATACTAAATCTGAAATAAATCCCCAGCTTGATATAGAGGTAATGCCATTCAAAACACCACAATCCACAAATCGATTTAAAAAAAGTAAGAATTATAGGAGTATAATGAAAGCATATAGGTGTGTTTAAAACTTTAAATTGATATTAGGAGCAAGTTTGCAACTTTATACAGGCTGTAAGAAAGAGTATATGTCACACAGGTCTGTGGGCAGTGCTACAGCACAAAGGCAGACACTTACATCGAGTGACTTACTCCCATTACACAGGTACCACTGTAGTCATTAATATGCATATGGTATGTGATTAAATGAGCAGCAGATAAAATGTGACACAGCATAATGAATGGAAATTTAAAGCACACATTCAACATCAATGAATCATTTAAGACTATCACAAATGCATGATTATCAGATGGCTACAGGAAATCAAAGAAGTGATGAAAAATTAAGATTAGAGTAACATTTTTGCAGCACCTAGCCAGAGCCATGGATCACTACCATGGACTGTTTAAAACATAAGGTAATGCAAATGCTCCTGGGACAAAGCAGCAGATATATTTTAATGAATAGTGATAACTTTACACTGTGGAACACAGAAAAAAGTCTGCAAGACTAAGAATATTCTATACAGAGAGACGCTTTGATTAACAATGACATAAAACTCTCTGCCAGTGTTTTAAAGTAAATCTCTAAACCTTACATTATCCTTCTCTAATGCACTGCTTTTTGCTGAATTGTTATCCTGACATCCTGTATTGACTCATTCATGCATTTTTTTTCTCAGCCTGCTCCTGCTTGATCATGAGAGAGGCCTAATTTATCTGAGAATTCAGATAATATCAAGAAAGCAGTCCATCACTTCCTGTTATCCTACGTTGACTTTCCTGTGATTGCCTCATCCACCTAGCTCTTGGTTTTCCTCTTGTGGTGAACCACACCCATCTGGGAGCTAATTAGGCTAAAATGTATCAGCAAATACAATTTGAGCCATGTAGAGCGATCTGTTACAGTCACTCCAGAGGTGCATTAGATGCACTTTAGAGTGCCACCTTTGTGACAAGGCGCACCTGCTTGAAATGCAAAAGGCCTGAATGTCACTTTTGTTTATTGATTTTTAAATCTGGTGGAAGACATATTTTACAGCTGCTTGTAGAAAATGTATGTGGGCTGTGACAGTAATTTGACCTAGCAAGTCCATTTTAGATAGCTATTTTTCCAACAGATGCCTATCTGGTGAATAAAAAGGGTTTTTCTAGGGAAAAGGTCATGGAGAAACTGGTATTTAAGATTGAATGTTCACTCAGTAGGCAAACAAACCCAAAACAAACTCTGCATTGCAACTCAGTGTGTACATTTTGGAAAAAAGAAGAGATCAATCAATCTCAGACATCAATATCCGTTTGCATCCCTTTAGCCGCACACGTTTGCCAACTAATGAAATCTGTGCATGGCTCTCCTGTTATCGATTTCAGAGAGGGCCTAATTTGCCGCTAGAGATCAGGCTGCCTCGTCTCTCTCTCTTCCTTTAGCTCACTCAGTGTGGGCACACATACACATCTCATCATGTGTAACAGTCATGCCTTGGGCGGCATATCGAGCACTGGCTGCAGCGGTTGGGAAATCCTGTAGGGCAAACTGTTTAGTGCAGTATCTGAAGTCGTTAGATATGATTAATAATGTGCCGAGAGCACTGTACACCATCAAACAGCTCATCAAAAGCACATATTACCTGGTTACTACAGATTAACATTTCCACATGCATTTATATCTGCCATTTTGTTCCACACAGTCTTATTGAAGTGCCTCCCATCACTGTGAGTGGATGGACTTTTAGCGTTCTAGCTATCAGTAAGATCATGTCTAATAACCATAGACTATGAGGCTCATAAATTTTAATGACAACACTAAAAAGTAATTTTCTCATTAATTGGAAATATGCATTGATTTTAATTAGGAGAAAAGCACTACCATTTAATCATAAATTATTTCAACTTCCTTAAAGTGGCCAGTCCATTTTTGACAATGGTTTATATTCTCAGTCATAAACTTGACACCGTACTGCAAATTTTTTTTTAAGGTTGATTTGTGTTTTTTGGCTTTACATGGATTTTTTAAAACCTTTATTTATCCAGGAAAGTCCCACTGAGATTACAAATCTCTTGTGCAGGGGAGTCCTGGCCCCATGTGTGTGTGGGATGACAATTGTAATACAATTGTCATCCCACATCCTACAATTGTACCTACAGAGACACAGGGAGAACCTGCAAACTCCACACAGAAAGGCCCTTCCACACTGTGCAGCTGCTACCAAAATAGCTGCTAAGAAAATTTAAAGTTCAGTGACAATAGACAAAAATGACACACTCAAACCTGGGTTTATTTGTTCAGGATTAAATAGTTTGTGTTACAAGCTCTAGAGGACCAGGCACTCCAAAGCACTACACACTTACAACTTTTGTCATTGTTCTAGAAAAAAGCCTCATCCCGTCCACATTTAACTGCACCAGTATGTCTCCTCTCTTCAGACTTTTCACTAAAATTGTGAGTGATTGGATCTAATGTGGCCAGACTTAATGTAAGTTGTAAATGCACTAAATGGATAAATTTGAGGATGTACTAAGAGATCCTGAGTGGATCTTTTGCATCCGAGGGTAAGAGACCAGAAAATACCTGTTTTATCAAAAGCCAATATACTTTTGCATATATAGTGTGAAAATCTAACTATCTAATGCAGAGGGCTCATATAAATATCAAGTGTGAATTGATTGCATTGAGTTGGTAATGTGTTTAGATTGAGAGAAGACGTATTGAAATGCAACGTCTGAAGGGTGCATTACAAGTTAATGTTGCTTCAACCATTCTGCAGTGAACTGAAACTGTATATTTACTGATATTTCACGTTAGGGTTCCTAAAGAAACCATTATTCTACATCAATGGTGTGTGCTTTATGAACACTTTATGAGTTAACCTTGACAAATCCAAATAGATAAATGTACTTAACAAACGTATTGATCGACAGATGGATAAGATGCAGAGATGAAAGGTAGTGCATAAAAATCACACTATTGGGAAATCACATGGCATTTTCCAGTCAAATATTAAAGCACATAGCTGACTTTAATTATTAAGGTCCAATTAAAACATTACTGGTGTAAGTTTAAGTCCTTGAAATATGCCTAAATAGTCCGGTGACATGAAAGAGCACCAGATGCTCACTAAAACTTCCTGGGAAGCTGCCCCCCTTCCTGCGTTACAGTGGGTGGTCTCAGTAAGACACTGAATGCAAATTGAACTGAGACAAGTGCAATATCTGTGCAATGTGTCATCTCTTGGTTACAGCTGTGAGCACAAAGCGGATTGTGGCTGATGTCTAAGACGCTCAAGCATGGCAAAGACAGCTAAAAGTTCTGTCAGGCAATGTAAGGAGTCAGTACTTTCTGCAAAATAAATGTATTTTTTAAGTCTGGGCTATTATTTGAATTTTATTAAAGATATCAACATGACATATTTCCAATAAAATACATCAATTAGCGTCACAGCCCACAAATGAGCAGAGGCTGTGTTGGAACCATTCACTAACAAACAATATGTCACCAACATGAAACAGACAGGTTTGTGGGGACAATTCCTAATAATTATGAAACACATTCGAGGCATTGGAAAATGTTTACAAAATGTAAAATGTTTTTTTCCTGAGCAGGTTTTAGAATTGGGTACATGTGTCAGTGGTGGCTTTTGACTTCAGAAATGAAGGTGCACTAGTGGAAAGCCACATTAGTTTTTTGGAGTTATTATTGTTATATTTGGCAAAAACTAAACAATTACCAAATGGGCACCAATGCTTTACTGTCAAACAATGACATGTGCTCTGGAAAAAGGAATATGCAATTACAGGACACCTTTCAGACCAACCACAGGTGACATTGTGCAAAAAATAATGACAAAACAAAAACTGAAAGCACTAATGAAAAGCAAAAATGAAAAGCAATAATAATATTAACTAATTTACTAAAGCTAAATTGCTTCCTTGCTTCCCTTGGCTGACTCAGACTGCACCTCCATGCTGAGCAGAAGATGCAGCAATCTGTCGCTATCCATCCAGGACAGCTGAGGTAGCAAGGCCGGAGGCATTTCCTGCAGAGCTGCTTTCCATCCGCTCACCGGAATCATCTTACTGCTTCTGTGTCCTCAAACCCAAACTCTCCTCTTGCCGATGGCCCCACATTCCTTTGGGGGGGGTTGCAGCATGATAGCGGTTGCAGAGGCATTTGGAAGAATTCAATAAAAACTGAAGATTGAGTTTGTAAATTATCTTAGATCAATATATTGTAGTTTAGATGTTGATTGGTTGGAGGTTCATTTCTTAACTATTGTTCATGTCAATAACAGATAACAAGAAAATACATAACATGACCTTTGAGAATAAAACTGAGAACTTTCACAGACTTCTAGAATATATAAAATACATAAAAAATGTATGATCATGGTTATAATAGATAGATGTTTACAGTTTCCTCCAGGAAAATCTGTGTTTGTTTGTTTTTTATACCGATGACATGTAAAGGACGCTAGACATAGACATGTTACAATTGCTCACAACTCCATCTAGTGGGACAAGTTGATATATAAGTAAATACCTCTTTGCCACAATTGTGTTGAATCCTTTTATATAAACAGAAGAATCGCAGGGACGTACCATATTTTTCAGTTTGCAGAGCTCAGTCAGCTGCAAATTACATGCACAGAAGAGAATCAAAGTACTGTCAAACTCATGTTGTCTGGGCATTTAACAGAAATAATTCTTTTTTTAAAGCAACACTATGTAATCTGCACGCTAGAAGACAAAGGGAGACCTGTCTTGCGGCAAACTTATCCGACAACTTATAAGAAATATCCTAAAAATAACAATAATAAAAATAAAAATTCAGTGTAAGGCCATCTGAAATATATTGGATATATTTGGGAAATAAAGAACATTGTATCTCTATTATGTGATTATTGGCACCCTGTGTAGGTAAGACACATATACTGTATTTTATATATATATATATATATATATATATATATATATATATGTTATAAATAAATATATATACCGTGAGTAAAAATATTTATTCACCACTAACCATCATTTTATTTTATATTTAACAAAATAGGTGTTTGTTTTAGAAATGCTGAGGAAGACTTAGCATCTTAACCTACAATAATAATATTACATTGAGCACTGCTTTTTTTATCAACAATTCTTAAGTTATGCCTAGCTCAGCACCTACAGTACGTACATGAAATAATTCAATAGTCTTCAGTGTTATGCAGTATCCATATTTATGTTGCATTCAATATAAAATCCAATGCCCAGTGCAGCAATAAAACTGACATCCAAATTACATTTAATGGAAAGCATTTATGTCTTCTACAATCCTTTTGAGTCAGTTTTGCTTAGCCTTTATTTGTATCAGTTGTTTTTTACAATGTTCATACATTGTTTGCACCTTGTGCTATTAAAGGAAATAAACACAGTTTTTGCTCCCTATTGAATGTTTGGAACAAATTCCCTTTGACCAACAGTACGGAGGAGGAGGATACATGGCAGACTTCCTAAAAATAAAATGAATGGGGAACCTCTCCTGGGCAGTGTGTTTAGTAGGTCAGGTGTTAATGACGTGTTAATTCATTGCTCAACATTTGTTGCTGTTCATTGAAATTATGATTATTTGAGTGTGTGAGTATCTGCTGCGATGAGATAGGAGTTCTGGGGCATATCGTTGCAGAGTGGGGTTTTTAACAGCAGGCAGCAACAGACGGCCAAACCTTCGGAGTAAGACTACATAAGGCACATCTTCACTGAGGCTCATCTGAGGGCAATCTGACATTTTAAAATGAGAGAAGCTCATGAACAGCTGGATCTTTTTCACTGTGGAGCATGTGAGCGATCAGCCTGTCTTTATTAAACATAATATGGACTGGTGGGAGTGATGTAGCACATTACAGCATTAGACCATCAAGCTTGGGACTTATCATAGATCTAGTGTCATCGTGGTCTTCATCTTCAGAGGACCTACCTCTGCCACCGCCTCTTTGTAAAACCCTAATGTCCGTCTTTTTAACTCAGATTTATCAGTCCAGTGCACATTGTAAAACCTGCCCCTTGCTATTGTTGCATGGTGGGAGCACAACAAAAGACCACAAATATCGACAGTGCACTGTTGAGCTGTGACAGGATGAAACAGTGAGTGTGAGCTGCCACAAAGTAAATAACAAGACAACATCTGGCCCCAGTCAAGTTATAGCATCTTTCATTTGTCTCACGCTCCTGTCACCACAACAAAATCCTTTTCTGCTTTTGGCCACGTAATAAAGCCCACGCATATTTGACATTTAGTCCACAGAGTGTTAAGTCATTCAACTTTTAAACTGTGCTCTATAACAACTACTGACTCTCAATGTAATATGTTTTATACGTGCTGTCTAGTAACCGTCTGGAAAGAAGAAAGCTACTGGCTTTTGTGAGCCTCATCACCTCAGTAACACTCGTACCCTGACACTTTATAAGATAGCTCTCCCACTGCTCCTGACAACCAATTTTCAACTATCACATTTCATGTTACACTACAATGAAAAGTCAGAGTCTTAAAAAAAACCTGCAGCCATTGGACACTGTATGTATAATATTGCACCCTTCCTCATGTGGGTAACCTAGTTATTCTTTGAGGTAAAATGCTGACATTTACCTGCATATTCAGAAAAGAAGCATTCAAGAAATCAAGTTTACCCAAAGTGCCTTATTGCACCACAATTATGTATATTTTCCCCTAACAGTAACTAGGAAACCAAGCATTCATGCTACATATCTTTTGTGAATGCTCCTCGAAATTACAGGGAGTAAATAACATTAAGGCAATTGCTGTCTGTGGGTTACACCATTTTAAACAATAGATACATATTATCAAACATGTCATTGAGTGGTTTAATGACAACTGTATCTAACTGCTCTGGGCAAAAGAGGGATGTTCACATGAGCCTTAGTACTCATCATCAGCGCTGAACTGACTAATGCAGCGGTGCAAATCCCTGCGGCTCCACAACCTCATGGAAAGACTTCAGTAGAGGCTCTTATAGCAGCATATTAATGAGAGGGAAACCAACCGGACACTCATGTCACGTTTACATTAAAATATACAGGTTAATCAGAAAACCTGCAGCAGGACTCGCATGCAATTGGACAGATAAAACCAGGATGGACAGAAGAACTTGCTATTTCTGTCAAGACCAATCAAGAATGTCTGACTTTCTGTACAAGTCTCTGGTCATTTTTAGAGAACAGTTTTCAAGCTTAACAGTATACTTCCAATGACCTTAATCTAAGATGCTTGCCATGCCTGGACTTAAAGGGTTATTGGAGATATTTTAAAGTAAGGCTCTATACTTGTGGATAGTACTTTTGCCCACAGTTTTGGAGAACAGGCAGTATGTTTTAGTGACACAGGGCCATCAAATGCATTTTAAACACCAAACAAAGTATAATAATATAATCTTGAGGTAAAACAAAAATCATTTTACAAACTATCTTGTACCTAAGTGTTCTGATACAAAAAATAAAACAACGCTTCTGGGCCACACAGCCTGTAATCAGTTTTATTTCTTCAACTCCAGACTCAGACCAGAATGTAACTAAATATAATTAAAAACAATTATAATAATAATGGAGGGGGGGTCAGCTCCTAAAACACAAAATGTTTTAAACTCAGCATTTTCTGGAGCACTCTGAAGCCTTGGTGTAGATCAATATACTGTAGCTAAAACTAATATTATGTGATCAGAAAATGAGTTTTTAAAGAACAAAAACACAGTATTTCGCAATGTTTTTTGTACTCAGTGTTTGGCCAACAGCTGTGAGGGATGCAGCTAAATTCTGTCTTTTTGTTGAGTGATAATGTCGCCCTCATTTAAATACAGCTTAAACACAGATACTTTTTTTTTTGTCAAATAAGGTTGTTGAGTAAACAGCCTCTTAAGTTCACTTCACCACCTGGATTATGCCAATTAAAAAAAGAAGAAAACACTATAATAATATGATACTATAATACATAAATATGATACAATTGACAATTCACATAACAACCCCAGACACTAAACTATGCAAGTCCTCACCTACAGGTCTTGTATTTGTGTAAACGCCTACAGTGCAAGTCATGCGCTAGTTACACCTTTGCTTTGTGCCACTGCATTGTCACCTTGTGTCGGCAAGTTCCAGATGAGATGGCTTTGGAAACAGGATCGTGCAAGAGTGCTGGCCAACAGAGATCGTGCAGAGAATATGTAAATTGGCCCGACTGCAGAGGTTATTTGGTATTTGTGAGATGAATGAAATTCTCCCCTCTCTTTTCCTCATTTCCCCTCTCACATTTGTGTGACTAGACTAGTTAAGTCGCTGTCACTCAAGCTGCCAAGGTCTATGGGGCACCAGAGCGAGGAGCTGAGTAATATGAGAAAAAGTGTGAGTGAAAGAGGAGGGGGTGAAGGGGAGAGAAATTGGGCCAGGGATGATTGCAAATTGTCTGTCTAATGGCTGCCACCCAGGAAGCCATTTCAGGTGACTTGTTATCCGTCATGAGAGAGGCAGAACTGCCAGGATCCCTCTTCTCACTCTACTTCGCAGTAGGCCACCATAACTAAGAGCTTTAGGCTATCACCGCTGACCTCACCGCTTTAAACTCCTCAGTCTCCAATTTTAGACACCTTTTTCACTCTGCCTGAGCCTCATCGTTGCTTTCTCTACATCTCTCCCACTTTGCCTCGTCCTCCTAGCAGTGCGTCTTGCTGGCTTGTGCTCAGCAGCTGTTGTTTAGTGATAGATCAGTGAAGCAAAAAATTATGCCGGGTATAAAAAATACATCTTGAATCAAAGCACAGTCTCCCTGTTCGCACTACCTATTGTTCTGTATTAGCGGCGAGACTTAAGGGATTCATTCAGAGGTAATCATTTGTTACTCAGGGGCACCGTGTCTTTCAGGCACCAATGATGAAGTCACCTCTGAATGGGCCACAGATGAGACAGAAATCATCTGCTATCAGCCCTGACTGGGTAATCATTAATAACTACAACTACAATGGCATTACAATAAAGCCTTTTTTTCTCGGTTTTGTGCTATAGTCAGTGAATAACCCAAAACCATTTCTAAGTTTTGTAAAACATTACAAAATTATGATATTAATGCGTAGCATAGTTGCTAATATTAATTTATAGAGATTTTTTTTTTATCATACAATTAAAAAGGTGTGAATGACATTTTCCCAACCCAAACAATGTCCATAGTTTGACCTGAAAATATACATTTATTCACACACACTGATGAGATATTTGTTATGCAATGTTTTAATTAGACTAGGTTTTTAATAAAAACCTCATCCAGATGCCTTTACTTGAACTTAACTTTACTTTTGAGATGACCTGGATGACTGAGAACCTTCACAGACAGCATTTTAATTGAGAATAAATCTCACATACATATTTTTGGCTCCAACATTTCATGCCATTTCCAATGCACTTATGCCCTTTGACTTAGCCTTATTCAAAGATAATCTTCTGGTTTCTGGTTCTGTTTTTTTTAAATTATTATTTCCAATATTGTTATGATTTTTGTGGCTCATCAAGAACTTCCATTGGATATGCACATCTCATTTTCACTCAAAATGTCACTATGCCCTTTAACAACTTGCATCTGTAACGGCTCATGTCCTGAAGTAGTCACGGCTCTAAACTGTTTGTCATATTTAAAACATGTTCTTTTTTCTTTGTGTAACCTTTTACTTAGAGTGATATTCATTCATTCATTTTCATCCGCTTAGTCCCAATAGGTGTTGCGGTGTACTGGAGCCTATCCCAGACACTTATGGACACACAGTGACAGACAACATTCACTCTCATGAGATGAAATGTCTTTTATACCTCGAGCTCTGCCATTGTTTTATTCTTAGTGTTTCCTTGTAATTTATTGTTAGTTTTTGTATTAAATAAATCTCTCTAAAAAAGCCTCTCTAGGAACTATGTCTCTCGGCTGGCCTGGGAACGCCTCTGTATCCCCCTAGAAGAGCTGGAGGAAGTGTCTGGGGAGTATTATTTCTTGTAAACATCATATTAAGTGTTTTTTCAATTTATAAATGAGTTGCTAACATTTATGATTCACAAATTAGAGCTTTATTGTAAAGTAATTAATAATGAACACAATAAAACAAGCTAAGATCTTTGCATTGACTCGTTTTGACAAATAAGCTGAAGCAGTGTGCTCTACCATTCTTAAAAGATTAATATCTAAGAGTGATCTTTTGATCTTGTCAGTCCGTTCTTCTGATGACGTCAACTAGGGAAAGCTGTAAATTCAGACTTGAACAACCCATCATACTGTTATAAATCAGCATTATTGAAAATATACTGCCTGTTACAAGGGTGAGAAAGCACTGCTCCCTCCAGGGCTTTAGATTGACATTAGGAAGCAAATTGACATGCAAACCAAGTCTGCTCCAAGTTAATCTGTATGTGCACTGTATCACGTGGATCACAGCTTGGAGGCAGCTAGCATTAAAAGGAACCTGTCAAGCTAAGTGTGCTTCTCAACCTTTCTGCCATTACTCTGACATGTTTTGTGACCCGTGAATTGAAGTCTTGTCAAGACCTGGTCATTTTACCAGCTCTCGACACAGACAGGAGGCCTTCTAGTAAATCGGCCTCTCCTGCAAAACGCTCCCTGCCTCTTCCTCGCAGCAGGTGGCAGTGATTGGCTCCTCCATGCATCCTTCACTTGTCAACTTGTCCTCGTGATGACTCCAGGACTGGCCAGCGAAATGTTGCAATAGCTACCAGCCTTAAAGGAGCTGCAATCAGAATGGCAAGCTGTCAATATTAATGCAACCAACACACATTTGATCATTTGTAATCTTGTTTATGGTAGGCTTTAACCAATTGCACTCTGCCTGAATACACTTTTGTGCTCGAAAACCTTGGCAATGTTTTACAAATTCTTCTTTGGATGAATACTTGTTTTGTGCAACCAAATCTTGTAAACACACTGAGTTACTCAGTTACTCTGCCAAGCTGTCTTGTGCCATAGCAACAGTGGAGCAGAGTAAATGTAACTTTAAACTTATAGTGACAAATAATATATATATATATATATATATATTTGTCACTATAAGTTTAAAGTTACATTTACTCTGCTCCACTGTTGCTCCACAAATGAAAAAAGAAAATGTCCACAATGAGTCCACTACGAAGAAGAGGTATAGAGATAGTTTGACTTGTGGGGGAGGTCTATCCATAATCCAAGACAAGAAAATGTTTCTTCTCGCAGCATATGTGACGATGTCATACAGTCTGCCGGAGACTGAACCAACATTACTGTCTCTAAAGCCCAAGAGCAGAGACACAGGATCCCGATTCAAAGTCACAGCAATATTTCTTCCAGAGTGTCCAACATGATTGCATTTCAAGACAGGACCAAACACAGTGAGTGAAAGTCCTTTACAGTGATTTCAGACACATACTGTAGGTGACATTTCAGGGTTCATTTTGTGCCTTTGACTTGGGGAGATCTGTACACCGTGAATCATTTAAAAATGAAGCAACTTTGCACGGTTACAAACAAATATTCTTTTTGTTTGGTTTCTAATAGACCCCCATCTATCCTTACCAAAACAATACTAATTTTATTAAAACGTTTGTCATGTTTGGGTCAAAAAATAATAAATAAATAAAAAAAAAAAATAAAAAAAAAATAATATATAAATAAAAAAAAAAAAATAAATATAAAAATAAAAAATAAATAAAAATAATACACTACAATTAAAAGCAAGTAAGTGTTTAAGTTAATAGCATTGAATATTGAAATGCATTTGCTGTATTTTATATGACTAGCAAATGACCTGTATCAAACAAACCATAATGCAGCATTTTACTGACCTACAACCATACAGTACATGTCATGCTTTAGAAATGTTGGTGGGTAAATCAGCACAATACAGTTTAACCCCCCTTATTCTTTTTAACTCTCTAACCATAGATTGATGTTTCCTGTGTATGTTCCTTTTGGTCAAACATCTGGTAATGCCTGGATGTGTCTGGACATTTTTACCAGATTTCTCACAGACTGTATATGCTGAGAGTATCACCTTGTTTTATTTTTTGGGAATGTTGTCTGTGTTAAAAATAGCAGATGACAGAGTAAACCTGAAAAAGGAAACAAGACAGACTTCAATCATTGCACTCCAAAGCCACTGATGTGCCACACAGAGGCTCGCTACATAATCAGCCTCACCTAAAGATCTTTTTCGAGCTGGCTTCACTTGTTGGCCTCTCTGGGGAAAGTCGGACAGTGTGTTTTGATGCTTGGGGGCTCTTCGAGCTTCTGTCCTGTGGAGCCTGATTGCCTGGCGGCCCCCGCTCTGTGGAGAAAATGAGGTTGAGGTGGGCCACTCGGGCCTCTCAAAGGCGCAGAGGCATCACGGTCGAAGTGGAGCCCTGACCCCCAGCAGATTTCTAATGGATTTTAGGCGTCACAGGCAAACACACAGCTGGACTCCAAACAAACTCATCAGAACACCCCAGATTTGTGCCCCCCACCATCAACCCTCTCAACCACCCACACAATCCTGCCTTCTGCACTTTTTCCTCTGTTTGTGACAACTGCCAGTGAAATCCAATCCAGTCCCATTGTGTGCACTTCAGACTGCTATAAAATAATTGTAAGTGTCATGATGGATCACAATCTTTCATGCTCTCAGACCATGTAGCCAGTAAAATTGGAAAATGCTGCTCTTTTGCAAGTGCGGTTTCATTTAAAATACTGCTCAGTCATATGGTCAGCTGCAAACAGAACACATTGAAAAAACAAACAAACAAACAAACAAACAAACAAACAAACAAACAAACCACAAACAAAACAAAACAAAAAAGTCTGAAATAAGATGTTCATATTTCACCTGGGGCCACCAATATGCATCACAATCTGTCAAGGCTTAACTCTATTTGTTAAGTAAATTATTTTAACAGGTCGAACGCTTCAATATTCTAATTAATTACATTTGCATTTTACTCCCAGGAAAACTATCGACTGCTACAGAGCAAGCTAATGGGGATCCAAATAAATAATGCCATCTATTGTTCCTTTATCCCAACTGCCAGAAAATGTAAGATGCTATTTCTGTTTACATGTGATTATGTTTTGTCTTCCTCAAGAGGGTTTTTAACTTTTGTATGGGGTGGTATGTCTTCTCTGCCTCCTCTTCTATCCCAGTGTGGGTGTGTGTTTGAGTGAACTATAGCAGCAGGCTCACTGAACTTACCTAGTTCAATACACTTTCAAACAGGAAGTCAGAAATAGCGGGGTGACAAGCTGGAACAATATGCATTAATCAAAGCACCTATAAAACTAACATTTTTTGCAAAGGTAAAAATAATAGCAATAGCAATAAATAAACCTATTTTTCAGCACCCCATTATAATGGTTGTGTATCCTGAGTCAATACCTAGCTCAATAAGTATTTTTTCATCAATAAAAACAGGCCTCGGGTCAATTGCCCAACCTCCTAAATATTTTTTCCTCGTTTATTCCATTTGCCTCATTGTGTAAAAACCTTGTGTGAATGTGTACTTCACACAAGAACCCAGACAGTTTAGTTTGGTCCAGGTTTAATTCTGGTCTAGTCAAAGTTTGGTTGTGAGTATCAACTGTTTTTTTTCTATTAATAGGGATTGTTTGTTTATTCATGGGTTTCATCTTGAGAGAAGCACTGGTTTAGTATAGGGTTTAGTCATGGCTCAAGATTAGTTTTGTCATGGATTTAATTTAGTTTCGTCAGTGTTTAGTCCCACTTTGGTCATTTGTTTTCTGGATTTAATCTTGGTTTTGTCATCCAGTCTACAGTTCATGCCTTGTTCAGAGCACAAGAAAACAGCCATAACGCCTAGTGTTGTCATAGATTTACTTTAGTTTAGTCAAGGTTTTGCAAGTGTTTGCTCACACTTATTCCTGGTTAAGTCCTGGATAAGTCTTGGTTTAGCTCTTGATTTTAGTTACGTTGCTTCAAGTTTATTCTTAGTTTATTTGTCTTCCTGAAATTAAAAGCTCTTCTTCAGAATTATATTTGTCTTAAATAAATCATTTTGACACTAATTTAATCGCTATATCTAAGATGACGCAATGGTAGGTCACTTTGAATTAGATTAGATTAGTATTATTTGTTGCTATTATTGTGAATCTATGACTGTGACTGTTATCTGGCAAACAGGAAATGAGGACCCGAGTAGTGGAATTTCGTGAAAGTCATGAGTGTGCGTTGCTAGCAGACTAGCTCTTGGCTCGACAAGGTCTTAGCTTTTGTCTCATAGAAGTCAGGGGTATTGATTCACGCTTGAGGTGTCTCTCTGTGGAGATTGGCTTGCTGCACTAGCATTATCTTGGGTGGCAGTGTATTCATACTGTAGTAGACGGAACAATGGGGTTGAGGGACGATGCGGCTAAATTGTTCTGAATGACTTTCATAAGCAACGGGGGACTGTGGCTCGGAGAAGAAAAGCAGGTAATAAAGTTTAGAGGGTGCAGGGGACAGGGAGACCTCTTCAAGCTTAAACTTCCTTCTAGCTGAACTTTTACAGTTCATTCACTGTACATGCTTCCCCTTATATTACCCAATATAAGCTTAATGTACTGCACATGGAGAAAGTTTTCATTATGCAAAGATAAGACATGATGAAGAACATTATGGAAAGAATGTAATTATATAATATACTGTATGAAAGGGCTTTTATCATTCAGTAAGAATAGGAAAGCTCTATATGTATATATATATGAAATATGTATGATGAAAGTAAGAATGCTTGTTGAAGTCTGTGGATGGAGTAGCCTGGCCAGCCACCCATTCACTTAAAAAGACTCTATCTTCCCTTCTCTCCAGTTTCCACTCGGCAGAAATCCTGTCAAACTAATTGTAACCGTCGATTTATAATGGGACGGGTTTTATGCAACTCTCTTTTTCTGATTGTATATATGATTATCCATTTGTGTCCAGAGGCAAATCAAACACGGATACACTGAGACAGACTAATTCTTTGTATATACTAGAAACAGAATTAGGTAGCTGGACAGTCTAGTGATGTAAAGATGGCCCCAGGATTAGAATGAAAGAAAGGACAAAGTGTATTTTTTTGTTTGCGGATGGAAACTCTGTCATGTGTGAGATCCAAATCTCTTAAACACCTTGTTGCCTGTTAACTAACAGATGAATTACTTTATCTCTAAATAATGGAAGCCCCAGCCCCCTGTGTTGTATGTTTCTAAACTCTCTTATCAATATTTAGTAGAAAAATGGTATTAGGTCTGTTCATTGTTCACTGAAATTTGCCAAATTTTATCCAAATCTTTTCCATTGTTTTATTTTATAAAATAACTTAACTAAATGGCTGAAGTTTTAGTAGTTTTCAATTACTCTTCAGTCATAAATCTCCAAACTTCATTATGAGAATCATTGCATCAGATTCATTTTGGCTTTATGCCTCCTCCATAACCCAGAGTGACCTCCTGGCAAGCCCAACAAGACATCATGAGAATGATGATGACACCGAGGAGAGCATTCTTTATTGAGAATATACCAGTGATTTCCATCTTATTAACATGTCTTCATCTCTGGAACATTGCTGCTAGGATGCCTAGGGCAGAAAAGTCTGAATAAATTCAGCCCACATTCAAGCATTAAAAGACAGAAGTGCTTTTTTTGAGGCAAAGTTGCAGTATGTAATTACAAATTATATCATGATCCACTCACTGTCCACATTTATTTGAGAAATATGTCTATGAAGGAGTTTGAAAAGGGACTGAGGCAGTCTGTCTACTCATGTATAATGCTCCAAAACATTAAATAGTTATCTAGATTTCATCATATTATTGATTAAAATCTTTAAAAAGTAGTAGATTGCTCACAACCATAAAAAGTGATACACAGAAAGGCAGAGTCACCATAGAAACGTATTAACAACTCAAGGTGAGCATCTCTCCAGCACAAAGAAACAATGCTTGTGGAGGTGGACTGCTGGAACACATTCTAAACTTTATGCTTCACCATACGTCTCTGACGGCTGCAGAGGTTCAAGGTTTGTTCTTGTGGACTAATTAATGGTGTTTCATGTGCCTATAAGGGTTAGCTGGACTTTTATTTAGAAGTAAATAATTAACCATTGTCATCACATTTTCCATTTTGTCTCAGATAAAAATGATGTCAGCTTAGCTGTAACAGGAAAAGTAGTGACAGTAGAAGACTGTTGAGAATTATGTTTCTAACCCAGTTCTGTTTACCAGTCAGCAGTTGATAGCTATGTCCGTAAAATGCTATATTAGCACATCAAACTTCCCAGGAATAATGATGTTGAAATCCAAAATACATGGTTTTTAACAAGGTGACATTTAAGCGTTACAAAAAGAATGTAAGAGGCTGTCAAGGTAATGCGACTGGAGTTGGGAAACATGACTACTGTAAATGCTATTTAGCATAAGATTTTATAAAGAGTTTAAAAACATGGTATGTGTGTGAAAAAAGGAAGTGTGCAGCTGGAGGGAGAAAAATACATTTGGTTCATTTTGACCTGAAAAGGGCTGTACACCTGCAGAGCAGGAGATGGGCTTTTCTGGAGAAGCTGCAATGGCTTTGCTGCCACAGGCATCATATGGGACCTCCTGGTGACAGAATACACCACGGCTCTACAGGGATCTGTGGCTGCAAAATCATTATGGCCACAATCCAGTTGTGACTAAGCAACCCAGCTCTCACCCATGCTGTCTCAAAGGACTCGATTTTCTTTCATACCTGTAAAAGCCTCAATTCTTAAATGCAAAGTAGCATGAAACAAGGTCTGAACAACAGCTGCTTATTGAAACTCTGGATTGAATATTTAAAAACAAATTGAGTGTCCCTTGCATCAGTTTGTTTAGTTTGTCCACTTTTTATTTCAGTGTTATATGATTAGTTTTAATTAATCAAAAACTTGGCTTCTTTCACACTGTGCTGTGAATCTCATCTATCTAAATACTGTTTGTTTCTAAAAGCAATTAACTATTGATTTATTTCATTCAGTTACACAACATTATATTACACAGTTTAGTAGAAAAGTATATCAGTGTCAAAGACACATATACGTTAATAGATTATTCATGTACAATTTATGTTATTTTTGTGTGGTGGTATAATTAAACATTTTGGGATAGAATGCAATAATTAGTACACACAACCCCAAATGCTGTTTATAAAGTATTTGGAAGAAAGGGTTCCCTGTCAAACTGATACCCAATAAAAAGTGACACAAGATTTATTACTGTACACAATTAAAGTTGGCCTTAGGCTCCGACATGGTTTGACTCATAAACTCGTATGTCTTAAACAATCTGTACCTGTATTTGACGGATCCAATCTTTAGCTCCACTGTGCAGGGGTTAGTGTAGGGAACACAAAACTTCAAACTATGTAATAGCTCTCTTTTAACCAGAATAAATTATACCTTTACTGTAGCTTTGGATGGTAGGTGAACAACTCAAGTTTATTATTACAGTAAATAACTTTGTGTAAGAGCCTGAGGTCAAAAGATTTCATGGCAAGATAGTTTTTAAAATCTCAAACTCACATTATACACTATATTAAAGTGACAATGACAAATCATCAGCAAGTGATATTCATTTTACAGTATTTGTTTAAAGTGTAAAACTTTGTAGCTCAAACATGATGCAACTCATCACTTCTATGGGTTTCCTCATATTATTAAACCAGTAACAGTGACTTCTCTGGGAGTTCACTATTCACTTATCACTAGGATGCACTGGGTATTAATTTCAACTCTTCTTTTTAATTTATATACTTTTGTATATGCAGTTGAGTGCTTTGGGGAAGTGACTAAAGGTTGCCATTTCATACCTTGCATAACAATGTATCCATTAATAAATAAATACATAAATTCTGCAAATTCTTGGACCAACCTGGCACCTGAGCAAAACAGCTGACTACTTAAATGTGAATATTTATTAAGCTTTTGGCAATTAAACAGATTTGTTTACAAGATAATGCAGCTTCGCTATGACAAATTACATAAAAAGATCCGTGCATGCATCCAACATGAATGTACACAGAGCCACAGTGTGAGTCAAAGAGACTATAGGCCTCATCATGCAGATTATTACAGTCATCATGTATATGCTAATGCTCTCGTATAAAGTGTTAGGCCACGGTCTACTACACAGCCTGCGTGTGGACAGGAGCCATTTATAATTGATACTCAGCGTTTACTGCAAGCCCAGGTGTGTTGCAGGAAATAACCACTGACCCAATTACAGTTTGCATCCAGAATACTTTGGTTAATTTGTGTAAAAGCCATAATTGCTCTTGGTTTTATAATTCATGAACAAGGGGCGTGCAACACTGGCTCAGCACCAGCATCTATTTCTCAGCCACCCATGAGTACAAGTTCATGTCTGCTCAAAATAGCAACCCCCCCCCAAAATACAAATGTGCAAAGGCACTTGAGCTAAATGGTTGCAGATGTTAATATTACAAGTGCAAAAGATTATGAACTTGAACTGTGATGAGATGCCACTGGGAGATACTAATGTGTTTTGACTTGGTGCTTTTTGACCTACAGGTGATGTTTGTTTTCATCTGAAAAGAGTGGCAGCTGGTAAATATCTGACATGACAGTGAACCGTTGTTCTGACGGAAATCCTTTTTATTTATGAAATAATGCAACATAATGTTGTAGTACTTAAGACAGGCTTTCGGAAAAGGGCTGATTTTGACCCTCAAGCCCTCATGAATACAGGACAGTGTCAGACCAGCCAATGAGAGTTGACTGGTAGTGTTGGAATTTTAGGACTATTTTGTGGTATCTCTCATATCTCCCCCTGTGCTTTTTTATCTGCTTTTATCTACTTGAGGATTCCAAATAACAGAATTTTCCCTTCGGGATTAATAAAGTTAAATTGAACTGAATTCTTTTGGCCTAAAACGTTTTTGTGTGGTCTTGACAGGAAGGCTAATACAACTTTTTCTCTATGGAAATGATGTATTGTTTGGAACAGTTTCTAAATTGATGTATTACCCATGTTCTCTATCTACTATTTCATGGGAAGCAGACATTATTATATTCCCAGACAAACCAATAGTCACTTTCCTTCTAGTGTATCCTAGGTCTGCTTTGGGGCCGCCTTTCTGTCATACCTGCCTGGAATACTTTCACAGGTAAGCATCCAGGATACATCAGGAACAGAGGTTTGAGCCATCTCAGCTGGCTCTTCTCAATGCGGAGGAGCGGTGGCTGTGCGCTGAACCTCTCCTGGGTGACTCATCTCAACATCTCAACCCAAAGTAGCAACGGTAACAATAGTGAGGGGTTGGTGCAAAGTGGACAGCACTCAAAAGTGAAGGCCCTAACGTTCTAATCTCTGGTGTGTGTACATTGACTTTGAAAATGGCAAAAATATTACGGTGGTTTTATTTCAGTGGATAAAATAATCCCAAATTAAACAAAAAAACTGAATTTATGCAGAGAGAAAACTAGCTTGCTTTGGTCTCACATTAAGCACCACGTTGACCATCATTTCCACATTGAGAGCATCACCTCTGGCAGAGAATAACAACAAAGTGCTTCAATTAAGAGGTCAGAGGTTTAAAAGGTTGACATTAGCATCTCACAAAACTGTTCTTTTTTAACAGTATTAAATGAAAGACACATTAGGCAGTTTTGTGTTCTATAAAAAACAAAATGATTTTCTGGAATAACAACCAGGCACAAGGCATGACCCACTGTTCTCTGCATGGTCACATTTTCATAATGAGCTCTAATTAGCCTTTTTGTCTTCATCTTGTTTTTCTTTTGCATTTTGTCCTTTAGTGATACAAAACAAGATTTAAACACTATTGAAATTATATGCACATCCTATTTAGTAACTTAATATTAAAAAAATATATTTGCAGCATGAGATTGGCATTAAAGAGTTTTTTTTCCTCTTTATTCACACAAGTTCAAAATTCACACACATTATGAAATGTATCATAAAACTCACAAGGGGTGAACCAGTGCATCAAACAGCAACTAGTCACTTAAACGAAACATGAAATATGCTTTTTGTGGTGCGTCTCATCCAACAGCACTCTGTGTGGGCGAGGTGTGAGCATGTCAGATACAGAAGTCACTCGAACTTTGAGAGAGGTAAAGAGAAACTTCCAGCGAGGTGTCATGTATTTGTATTTTTTTTCAATATATTGCTACCAGTCATAGCTACTGAAGCTCCATGTGCGCCTGTTTTAGAGCCTCTGCCAACAGTGCACAAGTTAAAAGCATTCATCTTGTGCCAATAAGAATACATTTTATGATGAACAAACAAGAGTTATATTGGCAAACAATCAAAGATCAGAAAGAGTGAGTGGGGTAATGATGTGGAGAAAACAGACCTGAGCTAGAACTCAAACCCAGGTCTCTCTGTTTGTGTCGTATGCACTCTACCAAGTAAACCACCAAGGTGCCCCATAACTGCATGTTTTCATTTGAAGGATTTTAATAGAATTTTACATGTGATGACTTAAATTGACCTCTCCTACCCTTCTAATTAGATTGTGCTAACATTTTGAAATTTGCCATGCCGCATGTTTGAAACCTTGAGGGTGGGAAAGTCTACATCAAACCCAGCCCTGTATGACCAAGGCCCTGACTTTGATCTGGGGTTTGTCCCCTGGGGCTGCATGGTTACTACCCACAGCTCCTAATGTTAGGACAGCTAAATGCAGAGAAATGATTTACCCTATGGGGACAGAAAAGGGAAACTCACTTTTAACTTTTGATATTTACCAACCAGTTTTATGCCCACTAGAATGTTCCATGTGTCTATTTAAATTTGTGATTTTTCCATTACGCTACACTAAATTTGAGCAGTTTTATGTTGTAGTCTTTGTGTCCTTCATTGTTGCTTATATGATTGACACCTTCTTAACGGTTGATGTGAACTTGGATATGCAACCTTCTCAAGTGGGTAATCACTCATTTGGTGAAACTAGGCTACAGGCTGATTATAGTATGTCACGCTTAAAGAGCATGCACAAAAAAATAAAGTGAGGACAATAAGGAACGATAGAGAGAGGCAGAAATGTAGAGTACATGTATAAAGGATTTTAACGACTCATTTGTCTGACTCCTTAATGAGAGGAAGCGGAACAAAGACCCCGGCTAATATTCCGAAGGGTCTAATTAAAATTAGGTGTGATCCAATGGAGGACGGAGACGCAGAGGTGATTTTAGTCACAGCCCAGAAGAGACCAGCTAATTAGGGAAAGTGATGGCCTTTGCTTGGAAACCACTGGAGAGACACAAGGCACACACATTGTCCATGTCCCTATTGGCCTGGCACGGAGATAACTGCCATGCTGTTTCCTACAACCAGGGCAGGGAAAAGAGGACGCTACAGAGGGAATAGGCCATGAGCGTTGGACAACAACAGTGTGGCGCGTTGAGTACAGCTGCAGGGGTCAGTGATTGGACAGCCATTCTTGCCTTTTCTTATTTTTAGCTGTCCTGTGCTTGTAGTCTAAGTGTTATTTTGATTCCACTGTAGGAGGCAGGCAGACTTTAACTCCAGCTATGTCCCTGTATCGAAAAGTTGTCTATCTCCCACCTTTGTAGCTAGAGGCAACAACATTGATGCCTTGAAATTAATTAATTAGATTCATCCTGTCCAAATTTCAATGTAATTTTATTTTATTGCTCGACTGGGATTCCTTCCAAGCTGTTTGAGCCATGTCACTCTCACTGATGAAGAAACATCAATAGCTATTTGTCAGCGTGTGGCATTATGTATATGAGCTATTGGGCTCCCTTTGATTTTTTCCAACTGCGTGTTCATGTTCATCTTACCTTTGACATTGAGCGAGTGGCGTCTTGTGGGTCTTATGGCACTGTGATAGCACTTGGCCTAATCTTAATTGATGGCACTGTTGCTCATCTGCTAAAAGCAGCCTATATTTCTCTGCAAGGACTATATATGCACACTAATAGCAATTGCTTTTTGCCGCCTGTCCTTGGGAAACTGCCAGGAAGAATGCAAAAGGGCAAGAAGTATTGTCATATTATCTGAAAGCTATGGCATACCAACATCACTGACACTTATGCCACAAGGGCACCACCACATGTAACCAACATATAACCATGCAATCACCAACCCTCTATTATTTAAAGTACTATCTAAAATACTTAAAAGAGATTAAAAGACTGTTCTCTATCTTGGCTCAAAGCAGCCATCTCCCCACAGACATCAATTTGTCTCATATCTATGTCTATCTGAAACCTTTGTGTTTGGAAGTATACTCTTGGTTATTTATAAGTGTGTTACAAAGCTACCAATACGCTAATGATTGTTGTCTTTCACCAGGCGTAAAACATTATATCAAATAATGCCACTTTGTTAGTAAGATAAAAGCAAAACATCAAAAGAGGAAATAGCTGTAAACTATTGTAGTTCTAACGTAGCATTTTTCTTGAAGTGTTCTTTGCACATTTCTGTGCCTATTAAGAGGATGCACTGAGAACAGCCAATTTCTTCTGATGCTGGCTAGACATAAGATAGACGCAAAAGAAAAATATGTTTAAAGTTATTACCGCCACCATTTCAACATGGACACATACTATACACATTACCCTTAAAGTTTTTGAAAGGCAAGATGGGTAGTTCTTGGCCTTTTTGGTGACATCCAGTCACAGGACATATGTTGCTCACAGTGATGTAATTTACATGCACTGATACAAACATACACATAAAAAATTCAGAAAAACAGTAGGTTTGCTCTATTTTGTTCAGCTCTATTCCACAACAATTGCTCACGGCACACCTTTCACTTACTGTTTCCATTGTTAAATATATTTTATGGTGAAAGGCTGCATTATAATTATCACTTACAAACACAAAGCTGAACACTACACTACAGACTCAGTAGGGTGTGCAACACCAGTCACTGAGTAAAAAATAAATTGCAAAGTTTCAGTTTCCTTGACATCATTTTAATTGCAAATTGTCACCTGAAACCAACAGGCATTGGTGCTTTGTTCTAAAGCTCACGGTGGTGTGTTACTTTCCAACACCACTTATGTGGGACCTGATGTGCTCATTGGTGGAGATCTGACAGGCAATGGGTGCCACAGCAGGTTTACACAGACCTCCAATGGAAATCGATCGAACAAGCATTCAAGGGTAAACCGTTTCCACAAGTTAATTACTTTGGGAGAAGAAAAATTTACATGACTCAAACTCTGAGGAGTCAAGAGTGTGAGGCAGGTCTGTACACATGGATCAACACCAGTTACTGACAGATGGATCAACTCAAGGGTTCAGTTTGTGCATTGCTTGAAATTTACATTGCATTTTAACTTCAAAAGAAAAAAAGATACTTGAAAATGAAAGTTCTTGTCATTTAAACAACTTGAAGCAGGTGCAAGAAGCTTGTATAAAGACGGTCACAACATTGTAGGCATTTTAGGCAGATTTCAATTTTTTTTATAAATTGACTGCGTGTTAACAAGCATTTTATATGAAAAAGTTGTTTATAACCTGTACCTAATATTACTTTACTGGTCTTATAAACCATAAAGACAGACCATTTTATTACTCAAAACACATTGGCCTTTGAATAGTTTTATTTATTCTATGCTCCATATGCCCTTCATTGCTCTTATCTGGTGTGTGGTTTTATTGTCTGTATTGTTTGTATTGTTATGTATTGCATGAGTTTCAATTATCTAAGTCTTCTGCCTATGGAAAGCCCTTTGAATTACTTAACCAGTATGAAAGGTGTTTTATAAATAAAGTTTATTATTTCTATTACCTAATATGTAGTTAAGAGTTCAATATTCTTTTTCCATGCTTCACATAATGTCACATATATTTGCCTTTTTGGTTAGACAATTTAAACATATTGACTTGTGGATTTTAAAGAAAGCACAAGTCAATCTTCTTTAAGCAACTTTAATTTTTTCACATTAGTTGCTTTGAGTCATGTGTGAGTATAATGCAGTAAGAAGGGGTGCATTTTTTATGGATAAGTAGTCAATAACATCAGCATGTTACTACCCTAGAGTTTCTTGGCAGGGATCCAATCTTTTAATACCATTACAACAATACCTGTAAAAAGCTTGTTGGCTTTGCAAATTGTGTCACTGTAGGCTCGCTGGGATCTGATTGGATTTGCCCCAGTCCTGCGGCTGGGAACATGTGTTTCCTTCATCCCCAGAGCAGTTGTCAGTTTTCTGACGGCGAGGCTAGTCTCCGCCGGGGGAAGCAAAGAACAGAGTGGAAGAGAAAAAAGAAAGGCACCCATGGCTATTTACAAAACACTCATTGTTTTATCTGCACCAGGCAGTCGGAGGCCTCCCCAGTCCTCTCCACCTCTCATTAATCAGTGACAAAGCCTTATTTAAGTGCTTGTTGTCCTGACCTATTCATGACTGACGTTGACATTTAAGAAATACCAGCAAAGAGCGCAGCAGTATCGGCAGGGCTAGGGAATGGGTTGGGTCTGTGCATAGCATTTTAGTCTGAAGCAGGACCATTAATACATTTCCTTTCAGAAGAAGCTGTCAGTGTGCGACAGCCCCCTGCTCACGCTCATCAGTCAGTGGCTGAAGGAAGTTCAGTCTGGGTTGATGAGCTCAATGGGTGATCACCTTTTGTAATGAGAGTGACAGAAACAGCAAAGCAGTCAGGTGCTTCACCTGTTCAAACAGATAAAAGGCTGAATTGAGCTTTAAAAGGAAGAATAAAAAGAAAAGGCTAAGGGGCTGTGAAAATTATGCCATAGACGAGGAGGAAATAGAATGAAATATGATGGAGATGATGATTACTGTAATAATTTTAGTGATGATGTTGTTAAGGTTGATATTTCTCTGGCCAACAAGTGAGTGGAGTGCCGGCCTTGGACACATTTAGTTGACAAAGGTCAACCTTTCACAACTTCCCCTCCTGATTCTTGATGACTGCACATCAGTCAGCGGGGCGTCATCATTAACACACTCTCCATCAAGGCTTTATCACAGGTCAAGTTCAATGGCGCTCCGGGCAAATAAAAGCTCCTCATACTGCTGCAGCTTTATAAGCATGACTGGGTGATTGACAGAAGCATAAGTGATGAGTTAATGGCAGAGATGAATGGGAGAAAAAGCAGACGTAAGTTACATGTTACATTTTTTCTAGGAATATAAATAATTATAACATTCTCTACCTAAGACAAGCACATATTGTACTGTATAACACTGCTTTTTAACTCTTTTTTTCTCAGCTCAGCGTGGCTTTTAAGCATTCCTCTAGTTTCTCAAGTTATTTTTTTCCTGATGTTGCCATCACTTGGTATTGCTACATCAACCACATCTGCTGTTTGTCCACTACTACAGTGTCCGATTGGTCTGACATTACCATTTTATCAGTCTGTATCTGGAAGTCCCACAGGATCTTGGCTTGGTCATTCTCTACCACCTTCGGAGGTGTTTCCCACTTTGACCTTGGGGCTTTCAGTCTGTACTCTGCACAGATGTTTCTGTACATTATACCAGCCACTTGGTTATTGCAATCCACTTGGTAATGGCATTCCATTTCTCAGGGGCCTCTTTACACAGCCTACACCTGGGGTCTTGTCGGGTGTTGTAGATCTGGACCTCTATTGCTCTTGTGCTCAAGGCCTGCTCCGGTGCAGCCATGATTAGTGCCTCTAGGCTGTCCTTTAGTCTAGCCCTTTTCAGCCATTGGTAAGATTTCTTGTAACTAGCTGTTTTGCTGTTAGTGTTCTATGTGGATTTTGAAGTAACCATGTTTTCCACATTCTCTTCCTGTAACCGCTCTGACTAGGGTTACTAGAGTAATAGCATTCCAACAGAGCCATGTTCTTGCATCTCCTCCATTTATTTCTTGCTCCTCATCAAGGTGCTCTGGATCCCCAACACCTGACGCAGACTTTGTTTGTCCGGGCGACGTCTGAGCCTGTGTGTCTCATCATTTTGTGTCTTTCATCATTATATGAGGTAGGCAGTAGTGCAAAGTGAGTTTTGCCTAAGGACTCACAATGAAAAGTGGTTACAGCCCTAGCCCGGATTTGAACCTCAGTCTTTGATGTGTAAGTCGGGCAACTTACCAGTACAATTACATGCAGGTAGATAAAATCGAATTATTGCCTTTTAGTTTTAAACTGCTGTAAACACCTTACTCCGATTGGGGTTTGGTCATTAAAATTTCTCAAAATCTGAGTAAGACAGCTGGATTATGCGGTTTGTTGTCGGATTAGTGTTACATGTATACGGCTTACTCCAATTGAAGTCAACACAGCACAATGAGCATGTGACTAAGCTGGACAGCAGCACAAGCTAACGCATGTAAACAGATGAGAAAAACATGAAGAGCAGTGTTTCAAAACATTCTGTTGAGACCAACATTGACACATACAGCTATAGGGTCACGCTGCCATTGGGTATCCTGTTTGTTTGTTTATATTGCTCTGTCATGACATTTAAAAGAACAAGCTACCATAGTTTATGATGCGTTCCTGTGTTTCTGGACAGTGCAGTTGCAGAGTAAAAGTAGCATGTGTTTACCTCTTTTTAACTCATTAAGTTAGTGTGTTACTGTTGAAATTTATTAATGACTCAAGGACGAGCAATCCTGGGCATATTAGCGTTTAAAGCTATAAATGATTCAGTTTTAATGTTAGCTTTAACGTTACTCTTTTTTAACAGAGGCATAATGGTGTCAAATACTAAGGACACATAAATGCAGCATTAGCCCGAGTGGACACATTACTTTGGTTTTCTCTCATTCATAGAACCTCGGACAAGATCTGAAATCCAGCTGTGAAGGCTTAATCGAGCTATGAGCATAGTCAAGGGCTGCATGTAAACGTAGTGTCACCTGCTTTAGATCCAGAGAAGTCATCCATCATACATTAAGACAAGCTTATGCTAATGTGATTTTTTATTAACATGAATGATCATATATCTGTGAAGGTTCTCAGTCATCCAGGACATGTGGTCTTTTCTGTTCAGTGTAGTGAAGAGTGTAGTGACAGTTATATTGGGGAAAGTTATATCGACTCACCTGAGCCTAACAACTCTCCCATCAGGAGTCACTGCCCTTTCAAGGTAAAGACCATGAGACCAGAACAGCCTGGTCCAATCAGAGTTAGTTTCAGATCAAACCCTCCAGAGATAAAGCTCAGCTATCAGTTGAACTAAAGCTCAGCTATCAGTTGAACTGAAAAAGTCTCTTGGAATAAGAAACAAAACACTTTGAAAAGGATTGTTGTATAGTCAAGGTTGTAATGTCAACCATAAAGCTCAATTGTGCATCAGTTTTAGAGCATTTTTTTTGTGGCCATACTTATCTCTAAATATACATCCGTGTGAATGTTAAACATGTAAATTGTTTATTGTTTTTCTCTATTTTAGCATACATAAAGGTCTGCAACTATGTCTGTATTAAAAACTGTTGCATTTTATCTTCAAAATGAGCACATTTGTACAGCACTGAAAAATAGGAATATATATTTTTGAGGCCATTCATTCTTGCCTTTCCATGGAAGGCAGAAACCATTGATAAAAGATATTGAGGAATCCTTCTTTTTTTGGACAGTGCCAGGACATGTGACAAAGTGGTAAAGAGATGGTGTTAAGGGAATGAACCAAGCTTATGTAAATGGTAAATGGCATGCATTTATATAGCGCTTTTTTGCACCCTTCTCAGGCACCGAAAGCGCTTTACATCGTGCTTCCACTCACCCCATTCACACACATTCACACCTGGGGCAGACAGAGATGGGGGCTGCCATACAAACGGCACTCAACCTTCTCCTACCACCACCAAACACACCTCTACAGTCACACACATTCATACACCAGTGCTACGGACACTGGAGGCAAGGTGGGTTAAGTGTCTTGCCCAAGGACACAACGAAAGTATGAACAGGGCAGAGCGAACCGCCAACCTTCCGGTTATAGGACGACTGCTCTACCACTGAGCAACTCCGTCCCAATGGATGCATGTAAGATGCACTGTACCTGCTGAGCCATCCACGTTACCCAGCCCATTGTGCAAGTGCACAATGGAAGTGTAAAAAGTGTATATTTACAGGAAATCTGAGTGTTCCTTAACCCTCTTTAACCATCAGCCGTCTCTTAAACCAGTAATCCAGGCCCTCTCTGTGTGAACTATGCCCTCATTTTTATTTCACACAAATTGCTGCATCTCATATGGTGGTATTTGGAAATCATCCTTGTCATCTAAGATCTATTGAAAGAGTGGAGCTAGTCTTCCTGTCTGAAGTGAATATTAAAATAAGAATATGGGAGTGGTCTTTGTGTGTATCAGATGTGGTGCAAAGGGATATACAGGCTCTGAATGGAGCATTGTCAGACAGGGAGAAAGGGAGAAAAAAGGCCCCTAAGTGTCAAGCTGATTCAAAGGGGGATTTTCACATTATGATTCTCCAACAGTGTATTGCATACTTCAAAGACCTTATTACAACGGCCTATTAGCATTCATGCTGCCATTCACAGGATGAGTCCAACACCTGCATTGAAATCAGGGGCAGGATTTGCAGCAAGGAGAACTAGAACTAGATCATTATGCTGGGTTCCAGGATGTCTCCAGGAAAAGAATACTTTTAGAGTTAGAGGAAATTTAAACTAAAATTATAACTTAAAATTGCACAATAAATACATAACAAAACTTTTAGTATGTTTACACAGCATCCAGACGCCGATGTGGAATCACCATCAAACAAACTTACCAGTCTCAAATATGACTAATTTTTACACAGAATCTATAACAGTTTTATAATTTAAAGTTACATTGATTCAACTCCTGCTGGAAATGTTATACTGACCTCCTTTAAACCTTAACTGACTTGATTTATGACAAACACACACAGAAACTGTCAGTGCTGCTCCACAGATTCAGGTTAACTACAATCCATGTGAACCATCTGCTTATTAAACAAAGGACCCCTTCAAATTCAGAATTCAAAATGACTTTATTAATCCCATATTCAGGGACATTCAGTTGTTAGGTCTCTTCAAATTTGTTGATTTAGTTGAGTCAAAAGTTCTTGTGACCTTCTGCCCTGCAACTCACTGATCTCAGACATCCACTGGCTGCTCTCTGTTGTTCAAAAACCCAATGCAGGGGATGATCCATGTTGTTCAGTATAGCATCTGTCCTATTGTGTGTCGACCTGGGGCAAAAATCCAGACAGAGTGATAAGCTCTAATGTGGTCAGCCTTAATGCAACATGAATGTGCCCTAAAAGATCGGATATGAGAATGCATTTAGAGGTAGTTTGAGTTGAATATATCTAGATGCATCGAGAGAACTACATCACATTGTGATTTTCAGCCAAACCACCACTCGGACATTATTGTATTTATTAATAGCAGTGCTTTAATGTGGCAGCAGTGACGCCACATAATACTGGAACATTAATGAAATAATTAACATCAGAAAGTGTGATCAGAGCGTAAACTGTAGAGAGAACATTAAGACTTAACAGTTGCTTTTACAACAGTAAATCAGATACCAGGTGCTATGCTTTAGCTTCACATCCTAATAGCGACCTTGCAACACCTAAATACTTGTATACAGGAAAGTAAACTCTCTCGATTAAGGTAGTAGATGTATTACCAACCAAAAGATGGTGTACTTTTGCATAGCTAGCAGGCAAGTGAGAATGACTGCAATAAATTGTAAATCAAAGACTTCTTTTCTTGTGCTGTATTTTCAAACAAGACCAATGTCTGCCCCTGCTGTTCCCATTCTCTGATTCTTCTTCTTTGTTTTGCTTCCTCTGACTTTTTGTATTTAATCCTAAAATCTGGACTAATTAGCTTTCACACTGCAAATAAACTGCACCAGAGTCCATTTTTCTCTGGACCAAAACAAAAAATTGCAAACCGTACCAAAATAATTGTTACCCATCCATCACTTTGAAATACTTAACTAAAATTAAATACAATAGTTAAACAAAGGCATTCATAATTTTGAAAATAAATAAATAAATTGGGAAGAAAATAATAAACCTTTAGGCTTTTTGTATTATTGGAAATACAGCATTTTTAAGGTCATTCATTACAATAAAGTACCGTAATGTAAAGTAAAGTAAAAGTATCTGAAGGGAGTTTAATATGTCTGTTGTGAGTTTCTTTCCCAATGTATTGTGGACTCAGAAGGACACCTTTAAATACCTGTTGTCACACGTCTAGATAGATGGAAGCTTAGCTTAGCTCACCTTCAACCGGAAGGTAGGCGGTTCTATTCCCACTCTCCACAGTTCATACTGTTGTTGTGTGTTTGGGCAAGACACTAAACCCACCTTGCCTCCAGTGGTGTTCCAGTTGTAACACTGGTGAATGGAACCTTAATGTAAGTTGCTAAATGACATTGGGCCACAGTCACACTGGTGATTATTATGTGAAAGAGCAGGCCTTCGGTCAGTGATTGTCCTTGGTATATTAGAACAAAATGAAAATTATAATCCCAAAGAAAGACAGCGTGCTTCTGTCTGTGACATCTTTCTAATCATAATAATATAAAAGATATTCTCTTCTTAAGTCAAATGTTAATGTGAATGAATGCACAGCGTTTTGGCACACAGGCCTTCATGAGGGTGAACAAGCTAAGTTTGCTTTTGTATCCAACAGATTGCCTTGAAGCTTTTTATCTGCCCATAAATTCATATTCATCTCACATTTTTACTTAGAACAGACAATATCTTTCTTGTATTCTTAAGATTAAAATGTCACCCTGTTTTTCAAAGAACACCTGTTTTCTGAAATAATTACCGCACCCAAAACCCACACAGCACTTCCCAAGATATTTTTAAATCTTTTTAATCATGTGGAAGAAAGAAAGTTCATATAAGAACTTGACAATGTAAAATTTGCCCAGGATACCTTCTTTTGCTTTGCATACAGTGGAATCTGTGCTATGTGTATTTCCCCACAACCCTGCCTGTCCCCTTTCCTCGTGTTCCACTTGTATACATGTCATTGGATTATGTGTGTTTTCCAGCAGCCTTAGGATACACTTTATTCACTTAAGCATGCTCAAGTCACCGATGAAGGGCTTTTGAGGCAACACCCCACAAGCTGTTTGCTATGGTTCATTAGCTTTCTGTTGAGTTGACTGCTAACACTTGATATTGTTGCAGGCTGTTAATTCCAAACATTTCCGAGTGCTGCCCACTAGCAGAGTGTGATTGGAGATTGAAGAGAGCGCTTGCCATTATAATGAGACAAATGTGTTCTCCAAAGTGCCAAAGGAGACTGTTCATCACTGTGAAAAAGTTGTGTGTCATTAAAATGTTTTTTATTTGGGTAATTGAAAGAGGAAAAATGGTACAAATTTATGAAGAGTAACACTAATGAATCTTTTTAAACTTGTATGTTATAAATGGACTTACACAAACTTTGAAAAATCATTTAGAGAAATTTAGTTTAACCAAAAAGTCATGTGACTAATGTTGTTATGAGCAGATAATATTTTTAATGAGAGCTAGTTTTACTTCCTAACCTAACAAAAGAAGATTGGGTTGTCATTTGTATCTAGCTATCTTTGTTTTAGCAGTGTTTAGAGATACAACTTGAACAATCCACCATCTGTATTACTATTAGATTAGTTCTGTAATTTATGTTTTCTGCCATAAAGATGATTTGTTGACTATGAACCTCTTATTATACATTTATAGGACAATATATTTTACGTGTATTTATAGTTCACTTGCAATGACTAAATGGCTGGGTGTGAGCTAACCCTAATGCTACAGTGGTAAATATCAAGAAGTGCAAGAAATTAAATAGGCAAGGGATACAAGGGTAACTCAAAGTGCTTGTAAATAAGAGGGCCACTAGAGCAGAGCAGTACGGGTGTCAGGTCAGCATGGGGAAGTTTCCATTGCCAAAAGAATCTGAAGGATCCCAAAAACGATGTAGATACCGTATATGTCTTTAGCGACGCTTTGGCCTTTGGTTCCATCCATGTGGTCCACTTTTCAAAAGGTGGAGCTTAACACTGCAGTCTGTTGAGTGCAATCTCACTCAGGCAAAAACAAAACGCTTAGGGAAAAACCTAAAACTGCTTTTTTTTTGTTCAAGGGATAAACAGTCATGTTTTAAGTATTTTTTAGTATGTTTAACAGCTGTTTTAGGATGTAGTCATTGTCATGGTTGGAACCAATAGTTAACAGGATACAGCTATATAACTAGGCACTCGCACTGCTACTCACAAGGATTTGCTCTCTTTAGGGTTTTATATATTAACCCAAGCCACACTAACCAGACCTGGAAATAGGTGGTGGAACCAAGGCTAAAGAATCTGCTGCTAACATGGGGCTAGATAGTCTTCAACCTTTAGCACTGCAGTATTTGTAATAGTGCACTAATGATGTCAATAATTCAGAAGTCTGTTGTGCTGTTTTCTTGGGTAAGAAAGGGATTAATGGGTATGCCTCAGACTAACCAAAGCATTTACAAAATTCTATTTGTGTGATCGAACTAAATGATGGACACTGGTAAAGTCAATAGTTTCTTTCAACCATTTTCTAGTATACTTTTCAAAGTAAAAGCAGTTGCACTGAAAACTAGATCACAGTAAGGTCTTTATCTTGGCCAAATGATGACATATTTTTTAAGGCCACCATGAGTTAAGTTTTAAAAGAAAGGTTGAAAGTTTAAAAAAAAATCAGCTTTTCAATTTACCTTGAAACTGGCATACTCAAAGCCTCACCACATAAAAACCACTCACTCAGGCTAAATCACTGTGGCTGCAGTGGACAGGCTCCATAGCAAAGTGCAATAGCCCGAATGGAGAAGCTTACCTTGTGAACTCTGATCAGACAGCAGCAAATGGACATCAGCAGGCACCAGAAAAAGATATCCGACCTGGCACCAGAGACAAACACACACACACACACAGGACACTTGGATGGATCAATATGGCTCCTCAGAATAACAAGTACTTGGCTTTTAATATAGATTGCACTTCTAAATGGATGTGATTGTGCTCACATTCCTCTTCCTAACTCAGAACAAGACCAAAAGTTTTTCATCTTTCTTGCTCAGTCATATTAAATCCTCAGCTCCACGCTGTGCCCCTCAGGTAAATTATTATTTGGGCTAAAGCAGACAAAATTAGAGCTGTTTACTATCATTATGCCAAATTTAATGAACAAACTTAGCTTTGGGCCAAAGTAACACTGGGTCACTGTTTACAAGATGCTAAAACACATTTAACCTATATTTTATCAAATGAGCATGAGTTTTCTACAGTCATTCCTCTTCTGCCGACAGAGCACTTGTCTTGACAGAGCACTTGTCTTGACAGAGCACTTGTCTCAACAACAGAAAAGACTGCAACAATCAAAGTAAAATAAAAGCAAGGAAACAAAACACACAGCAAAGTTAACACAGGATGTATTGCAAACGCTTTAATGAGTCTATTCTTAATTAGTGCCAAAGGAAATCGATGGTTACCCCAAATGCTTGTCATTAACGAACGAGCCGACAGCCGACTCGAGGGACCTGTGCTGAATAACAGTTTATCGTCACGTGCCGCAGCTGAGGACCAGAGTGAAATAGTCAAAGTAAATGTGGGCTTGTGTGTGAGGCGGCCTGCTGAGCATTGACATTTGTAATACCTGCAGGTAAGAAGAGAATATACCTGAAATATGGGAAGGCCAACTAAGATCTATAACACAGTGCATTGTGAGTAAAACACTTCATATTACAATCTCTCCCCAAATGAAGGAACAATGGATTCTTTATTTTTAACCACATCAAATAAAACTGACGCTCACCTCAAAGTTTTCTGAACCTTCTTTGCTTGTTAGTTGGAGCAAAAACAAAAATCTGCAAAAAATATTCTGAAACAAAAGACATTGTCACTGTGGAAGTCATCACTTTACTTAAGGAAAAGGATCAGCAAGAAGTGTTAATAGAACTGATGGGTACTATGTGTGACAGCTGATTGCAAAGGTGAAACAATTACTGGAGACAGATAATCACACAAAGATATGTGTCCTAATGAGCTAAACAGTTTTTTTGTTTGTTTTTTCGGGGGTTTATTTTGATTTTATTTTTACCTCATTTAATCCCTTCAGGTTAATCAATGTTACTTACGGTTTTCACAGTTACTTTGTCATAACTTTCAAATTATTTATTTAATAAAATTTTCCCTCTGACCATAACTAACACTAGCCCAAGAGCTAATCACAACTTTGAGGCTTTCATTGAGGCCGCATCAAGAGTAAGACCAGTGTATAATGTATTGAAAGAGATAGCAAGGATTCCTACAAAACATTTTACATACGTACTTGCCCTCTGGAGAATGTCTGAAGAATTGCCTTCTGACTTGCTCTGAGCTCTATACACTTTTCATTATAATTCACATCAACAAACATGCCTACTCCTGGCGCTCCTCCAGATGTAATCCAGACATTGTTCTTACATGACACCCACCTGGAGGTTATACTAGGCTGCTTGCAGGAGATCCTGTAGGTGAGAAAACTGACTGAATCACACTTACAGAATATTCAGTTAAAGCCAATACAATCCAGATGATAGTGCATATGGGAAGTGGGCTCATGTCTAATTTTATATCAAGTCAAAACGCATGTAGTGGTTGGTGTTTAATAAAGACAAAGTAAGGGATATTTTTTTAATTAAGATTAGATAAAAAGTATTCATCCAGTCACTAGACAGATCTGGTCTTGATATACAGTAAATTGCCAGACTTTGAGATCAGTCTCAAGACCAGTTACAAGTGCACACACTTTGAGGTGACCTGGTTCATAACTGATGTGATTCTCTGAGTGATGAGGAGGTACTACTTCTTCCCACTACTTCAAAATTCAAACATAATTGTAAATCAAATGTAAGTGAAAAGGGAATAGCAAAGAACAAATGGCCTGACCAGGGAATCAAATCAGAATTGCTCTGTTTAATACTGACTCCTAAGGTACCCTGAACTAAAGCTTGGAAACAATCCAGCTATTGAAGCACCAGAGTCTGGGGACCACATCCTTCTTCATGTGAAGTGCGGCAAAGACTTATTGAGAAATAGCAACATTATTTTGTGGCCTAACAAAGAAACAAGTTTTGAGCTGTATTGTCTGTGTTCCCCCTGAGTATCACAGATGCAACAGCTGTGATAGCACAACTGTGTAAAATGAATTAAGGCTGCTCAAAAAATCTGTAACAGCTAAAAAGATAATTTGGTAAACCGTGACAATGAACAACATAATAGATTTTACTACCAGTTTCAGACATATTGTAATTTATTCATTCATTTTTCACTGTTACTTAATAATAATGGATTTGATTTATATAGTGTTTTTTAAGCCTATCAAAGCACTTTATAGAGTCCATTATTTATTCCACAGTCACACACTGGTGGTGGAGATGAGGCAGCCATATTGCGCCTACGGCCTTTCCAACCTCCAAACATACTCACATGTGGGTTAAGTGGTTGAGTGTCTTGCCCAAGGACACAACAAAAGTTCTGGGGAGACCGGGAATCAAACTGCCAACCTTCCGGTTATACCACCTGCACCACCGACTGACAGAAACGTGGCAGCCATTTTGCACCTACAGACTCAAACGCCTCACGGCCAATGGGTTGTGCTTTGGGCGTGAGGTGTGGTTCCCTGGATGATTGTCAGTTAATTGCAGGGCTAACCAATTACTCTCACATTAATTCATTCTAGGTTATTTAGATTTGACCCATACATGGATATCTTTCAACGGTGGGAGCAAGCCAAAGTACCCGGAGAAAACTTATGGTAACTTGGACAGGACATGGGAGACTCCAAACAGATCAAATCAACAATGTCCAAAGAGGCTTTGTATAACCGCACTCTAAATGATCATTATCCAAGTCTAGCCAAAACTACTCTCCTTTATATAAGTGTTGATATTTTTTTGCATTTAAAAATGGCATACACAGCCCTTTTTTATGTTAGCAGTTGCCGAAGCAGTGTATATCACCATCACAAGTCTACCCAATCAGCTGCTGCTCTGGTGTGTAATAATGATTGTAAGGCAAAAGGGAGCACTTTAAACAGCAACAATGTCACTTCTATTTTTTGGAGTTACTCAATCATATAACAATAAATCGTATCCTACCCAGCGGCATGGATCTCTGACTTTTATAACATTGAAACCTTGTGGCAGAAAAAGCCAATTTTGTGTCTCACATCCATGAATGCTCAATAGTGTGAAAATCATTTTAACTTTTGATTTTGGGCATATTAAAGCAACAAATAAAACTGCATTACTCTATAGGAGAGCTTTGAAGATTAAAGTTAACTGTCGTCTCATTTGACATTACAGTAGGTACTTTCATGCTTGGAGACAGCATAATTTATTTTCATCAGGATCTGTCAGCAGCGGTTGCAGGCGAGGTACAGCCTCTGTTTGTTACGGCTTTGACTTGCTGAGCGCTTCATCGAAACATACAAGTTTTTAAAGGGGGACAAGCCCTCTGACTTTGATGGATTTCTTGGGCAATATTAGTCAGCGAGCATGTATCCCCCCTAAGCTGCGGTGGAACTGATCGAGGTTGACCAAATAATCTGCCAATTCCCTTACCAAGAAATGCAGAGGCGACAAAAAAAAAAATGTTTAAGTCTCTCAAGCCCTCATCCCCAAGAGCTGGATCAGCACTTGTGTCACAAACTACTGTTAAGTGCACAGCATTTGAACTTTCGAGAAGGTAGAGAAAGCACTGGCGACTTTATAGTGTCACTTTTAATTCATGTTTAATCGCACAGTTGGGATCATGGGGCAAGGTGCTTAAGAAAAATGTCACTGCATTGATTATTGTTGGACTTAACTGTCTTGACGTTGAGTTATACTTTCTGCTTGCTGTACAATGAGTCACTGCTGTTTGTAGATTGTGTCATGGGCTGGTATTCAAAGTCCCAACACTCTCTTATTCATGCCTCTTCATAAAGGTTTCTAAACCCCATAAGAGCTGGAAGAGACTGTGTCAATGTTTTTATGTTGTTGTTTTTTTTTCCTCTGCTTCCTTTTTTCAGCTGCTATACTCAATATGGTTTATGAAGTTGAGGTCTCTCAGGGTCACTAGAGAGCAGGACATGAAAGCCAAGCACTCGGCCTGCACTTCACAAACAAGCTGTCCCTACTTCAAACGGGTGGCAAAGCTGACCCATTTCTTCTCCTTTCACGTCCAATAGCCAACACGGCTAATGGCCGCCGGCTCTCCTCCACCCCACCCCCCTAACTCCACCTGGCAACACAGTATGCTCTCAGCTGCAGCCAAAGGTAATGAGAACCATGACTGGACCTAGTGCTCTGCAAACTGAAATAAATGTAATTGTAACACTTCTAATAAAGAATAGTTAACTTTAGGCTTTTCAAAGTTATAGATCAGTTTCTAGGTTCTGGACGGGTACTGGAACATAAAGGCAAGTGGGAAATGTTAACTGTTGTATTATTTTGTGGAAAAAAGTTAAAAAAAGTTTACAACTTCACAGCCGCATCTAATTGTTTCAGTTTCTTTTACATTGATATCAAAGCCCATAGAGCTACTGACCACAGTGTATGTTGTTTTGTCAAGTTTAGTTTTCTTTAGGTTTAGTTCAAGTGTTCCTGGTTCCTGTGGAAGTTTTGTTGTTTGAGTTTGAAGAGAAGAGGGATATCTTCAATCAAAGTTCAAGGTTCTGGGAACATGCTCACCATATTCATGAGGATAGAATCCAAAATCCAATACAGAGTTTTCTTAATTTACATAAGAAACCTAACCTGAACAATAATAATGATATTATTGTATACAGCTAAATATAAAGTCCATTATCAATCTCTTATCAAATGTAGCTTTGTGTTTATCTCAATGTTCCTTTAATTATCATACCATTGTTACAATACACAAAAGCATTAATAGTTTTGCATGTTTTTTAACTCAAAATATACTTGTCTGTGAAGGTTCTCGGTCATCCAGGTCATCTTGAAGAAATGGTTAAAGCAAAAGCATCTGGACCCAGTTTTAAAGGTGAAGACATTTCATCTCTTTTCAAAGAGACTTTGTCATTTCAACTCAGAATTGACAAAATCGAGTTTAGTTTTCAACTCAGAATTCAACTCAGTTTTGACAAAGTCTCTTGGAGAAAAGATCCTCACTTAAAAAAAAAACTGCGGTGATCGCAGCAACCATTGGTTGATGTTTTTATGGCCCCACCTCGCCTCCACAGATGATAATATTTTTGTTTCAGTGCAACTAATAAATAGTCTATTATCAGTTAGTAAAGGCAGTTTCAATAATATTGCAAAAATGTATACAACAAAACATCCTCTGTAACACCTTTAATCAATATACAAATTGTTGATTTGTCAAATAGCAAAAAAAAAACACACTTTCCCAATTTATTTAATCAAACAGAAATAATTGCTTTATGATGTATGGAAATTCCCACTTTCTGGTAACTAATTTGGCTGCACTCTATACACTCACATTTCCATCTATGAGCACACAGGCACTCATGCCTTCTCTGTGCCTGTCTGCCATCCCAATCATCTAATCTGCCCTTTCCCCAAAGAAGTAGTGCCGGACCCATCCACTTCCATCCCCCCACGTTGTGCCACCAATTTGACTGGAAGAGCAGCAAGTGCAGCCGGGCAGCCTTCCAGGAGCCTCTCTAACGCAGCTGAATATTCATCTTCATTAAGGGTATCACCACCCCCGCTCAGTCCGGGCCCTGCTCCTTTTAACAAGGAGCAAGTGATCCAAAAGGACAGGGGGGTCACACTCAAAGGCCTAGGTGGGAGGTGAAGATAAGCTGCTTTATCTTCTTCATTTTTCTTTTGTGCCATAGTTGTGTGGGCAGGTTGCCCTTGTCAACATGTTTTTAGTTCTTTTCTTTGTGGTGTTTGTTTTGACATAGCAGGAGGGGAACCAGGGCAACATGTCTGGAAATAGTCTCAGACCTGTTGAGCTCCACCTATTTGCTTCTTGAGACATTCTTTTGTCTCATTAATTTATAGATAAATTATGCATGCTATTATTTATTGTTGAATCGTTGACTTGTTAGATCTTTGTTTTGTGTGCACTGTGGTTTAAAAGAAATTTGACTTAAATTTACATTTACATTTACATTTGGTCATTTAGTAGAAGCTTTTATCCAAAGCGACTTACAAGTGAGGAAAAACAATGGAAGCAATTTTAACAACACAAGGTACAAAAAGCATAAGTGCACAAAAAACTAGTCAATTTAAACCCAGCGCAGTATACAATGCTAAGGATGATTTTTTTTAATTTTATTTTATTTTTTAAAGAAAGGAATCGATAGAAAGGAAGTAGAACTCAGTGTTTGTCAGTCAGGTGTTGACAGAAGAGATGTGTTTTCAGGCGTTTTTTAAAGATGGCTACAGAATCTGCTGATCTTGTAGCAGCAGGTAGATCATTCCACCAATGTGGAACAGATCCAGAGAAGGTACGTGAGAGTGATTTTTTACCTTTTTGGGACGGTACCACCAGACATTGTTCATTTGCAGAGCGCAGGGATCTGGTAGGAACGTAGGTCTGTATTAGTGAGTGAAGATATGAGGGTGCAGAACCAGTAGTGGTCTTGAAGGCCAAAAGCATATGATCCGGGCGTCAACCGGGAGCCAGTGTAACCTAATGAATAGAGGAGTTACGTGCGCTCTCTTCGGTTCATTAAAGACCACTCTTGCCGCTGCATTCTGGATCAGCTGCAGAGGTTTGGTTGTCCAGCCAGTAGAGCATTGCAATAATCCAGTTTGGACAAGACAAGAGCCTGGACTAGAATTTGCGTAGAGTACTCTGATAGGAAAGGTCTAATTTTCCTAATGTTGTAGAGGATGAATCTACAGGACCGGGTGGTGCTGGCCACATGACTTGTGAAGTTTAGCTGATCATCAATTACCACTCCCAGATTTCTGGCAGTGCTGGACGGTGTAATGGTTGATGGGCCTAGTTGAATGGAGAGGTTGTGGTGGGTCTTTGGATTGGCCGGAATCACAAGCAGTTCAGTTTTTGCAAGGTTCAGCTGCAGGTGATGGTCCTTCATCCAAAGTGAGATGTCACTCAGACATGCCGAGACGCAAGCAGAGACCGTCGAATAGTCAGGTTGAAATGACAGGTGGAGTTGAGTGTCATCTGCATAGCAGTGATAGGAAAAGCCATGCTTCTGGATGACAGAGCCAAGGGATGTCATGTATATGGAAAAGAGTAGCGGTCCAAGCACTGAGCCCTGTGGCACCCCTGTATTGAGATGTTGGGACTCAGAGACCTCAGAGACTTGAGATAACCAGAGGAAATGGCATATGGTTGAACAAAAAGTAGGTTTGATCCCTAGACTGTATGAACCAAACTACTTTTTGTCTTTCATTTCATCTTTTATTTTACCTTTCAGTTGGACTTACTTTCCTACAACAATGTCTCAGTTAAGATGCCATATTCAGATTGTGACTGTACAGCAAACCTATAAATACACAAAGAATGTGGCTGGCTTTTGTCTTGATTCCTCTTTGCTGATCTTGACTAGTAAATACAATTTTATTCACCTGTTTGAATAGGGTGTTGTGTAAAATGCTGTAGTATATTGTTGAACCAAATGGAACACATCAGTCAAACTATGTCTAACAGTGTATAATCACATCATAGTTACCCAGTGGAAAGAGACATTTTATTTCCATTACTTCTTGTTCCAACAGCTGTTCAGGGAAAAAACAAAAAAGCACTGCTGGAAAGAAGCACAGACATGGTTCTTTACAAACACAAATTCCTTGTGAAGATTTAGGACATTTATAAATTTTGAATGTGAAACCACCATCACACCACACACTAAAAAGGAGGTGTGGAACTGTTTGCCACAAGATGTCATCAAAAGGTACACACTCCACATTTAACAGAGTTTTTTTTTATATACATACAATAAGATAGATAACATTTTAGCAGCAGAATTAGATAAAGTCATAAACTCTGTAAGGAAGTGATTTATTTGAAGCAAAACAAAGAAAGTCTTTAGAAGAAAGCTTTATGGCTTGTATTGCAGTTACAGATGGAGGTAATAGGAAATACATTTCAGAGCTGATATTGTTTCAATTTTAAGTCTCACTCAGTCACAGGAGACTGTATGATTAAAAAATGTTAATCTAACTTGACTAAATATCACAGTTTGAGATTGCTTTCTGAAATGTGCCATGTTTACAGATTGTGTGACTATTGTAGGGTATTAGGCTGTAATAAAAAAATGGGGCACCAACTTTAGAACTCGTGTAATAATGTAATAATGTCACGGATAATATTTAGCTTATGTGAAGGAAGACCTTTCCTGATGTGTAAGAACTCGGAGAAAGACTCTCTCTCAGACCAACCTTACAAAGACATAAGATTAAATATGGTTTATTGATTATAACAGGGTGAATAATAAGGAATAATTGGGAAATAATGAAGAAATATCATAACTCAACAAATAAATGATGAATAGATTGAGGAATGATGGGATATTGGTATATGACTATACTAATAACAACAAAAATAGGGTACTATGAGAATGATAGAATTAACAATAAAGTGTACCAGAACTGTGAGAGACGCCAAATCTAATGCCATGAGTGGGCTTACTTTGTTGGTAGCGGGGACATGATGGCCAGGATTCCTTGAAAGTGACGTAACCCAGAGAGGTGCTCCAGGCGGCGTAACGTCCGTGGTGTGAATCAGTCCGAGGTCCTTACATTTCAAAAGAAGGCTCCAGTTAGGTTTCCACCAGAGACGCATGCACGGCCCTGCACACCTTTGCGGTCTCGTCAGAGATCGGTCGTCGCTGGCTTGGAGAGGAAGAGCAGCGTCTAGTGGACTGTCTGGTGACACTTTCAAAAATTGGCTTCAACGTTTGACTCAGTCAAAGCAAAAAATTGTTGTTAATCAAACAATTTCAGTGCACTGGGAGGATCTGAGAAGAAGTATGAATTAAAAATAGCATACCATTAATAGTGCATTAAATCGGACGATTCGTCAGACTTTCGTAGCATACTGAAGCAACAGATTTGGCACGTTCAAAAATTTTAAGAAGTAAAATAACGATGGATGGGGCCACAATAGAGGCGGTCAAATGGTGGACTCTTTCGTTTATTTCGGCCAACCCATCACCATTTCGGTTTTCCTTCAATTGTTATTTTTGAATAGACAGTTGGAGCTTTATTTGTGGTGGATTTTTGGTTTGTCCCAAATCATTTGTTCAATTAATAAATTATTGATTCGTGTTGCCTTACACTTTGTGTGAATTTATGTTTTGGTTTCTTTAGTTTAGCGGGAGTCATAACAGGTGAGTTCATTCATTCAGGTTCATTCAGGTGGGTTAATTTGACTAATATTTGCAAATGGCCTTAACCTAACCTTAAGTGTCCCATTGTTTCACAATATGAGCAATCAAAAATTAGAAAGACACAGAAGCAGAGACAAAATTAAACATTAGAACATAACACACAATAAACTTGGCATTGCCTTCCATGATGATGCCACTTTGTAGTGGCAACATTAATGCTACATCAATTAGCTTATTTACTAAACCACAAAGAAGAGTTAGGCTCATGTCTGTTAGGATCCTGGGAAAAAACCTGTTGGAGTCAGTGTAATTACTTTAAAACATTCATTTTATTTGTCACATGAGATTTCTGACTTAGTCAAAATTTGTCAGAATTCCTTGTTTAAAATGTCAGCCGTAGGTGTCAACAAAGGCTGAGAAATCTGTTGAAGATCTATAGCCTTTTCCATGAGCTTCAAAGACATTCCAAGATCTGTCTATGGCTCTGTCCCAATACCCACACTGCGCCCTGCAGTCTTCCACAAAGGGTGTACTTGGTGGAAGTGCACTTTGATGTAAGTATGCAGGGAACGAAGTGTGCAGAATTAGCAGAATTGGGACGGCAATGTTTACGTCATCAACATGCGTCTGTACGTCATAACTGCAACGGCAAAATGCTGACACTGATTGCGCTTTGATTTAATATTGTTATTGAAAATTATGATAAATAACAGCATATAATTATTTCCCGAAAGAAAAAAACAGAGAAAGCAAAGAAGACTTCTAAACCAGACTCTGGCTGTGATTTTTTTACCTTGTTAAATTTTGAATGAAATTAGATATATTTAGTACTTAGAAACACTTTACACTTGAAAATAATATTTTTCTCCATTTTGCTTATTTTCTTGCACTCAATCGGGCTAGTTCTCTGCCCTTTAGGTTGAAATGGCACAAAAACAGAGGAATTGTGGGTAATACCCTTCAACCCTTAATACCCTGTCTGCTTCGATGCGCGCCAACCCAGAGTGTGCATCAAGGGCACAAAAGGGGCGGGGCGTCGAGCCACTCTGGAGAATTGGGACACCCTACGCACTCACGCCCATCAGCGAGAACGCACAACTGAGGGACACGAGGACATAAGTGCAGGTATTGGGACAGTGCCTTTGAATCTGAAACAAGGCACCATACACTTGTGTAAACAGAGTTCTCTTGAGTCCAAAATGCATGCTACATTATGGGTAGACGTCACAAGGTAAATACATCGCAATGCTGCTAAACAGTCCCACAGTATGATCCCAGATTTTAAAAATATAGTGAGACATGATCTAGTATTTGTAAAATACACCTAATTCATGTATGAATTAGTTGTATTTTACAAATACTAGATCTCTCAGGGCCAAGACATTAACAAACACAGCTTTCCCAGAGTAAGAGCCTTTTCTCAGCTGTTGCAGTATGTGTATATACTGTATGTTACTGCTTTGTCAGGACCAATGGAAACTACTGCGAACACACGGCTTCAGACCCAAGACATTTACTGCCAATTACATCATTTATTCCTCCCAGTTTAGACGATGAGAGATTTGCTTTTTTGTCGGCAGTTGTTCCCTGATGCCTGTCAGAGCCTGTATTCTGTGCCTAAAGCAGCAAAGCACTGAAATATACATTACAGCTTTGTTTAGGATTTGTTTTACTCCGCTACATTTAGGCTTATGATGTGTCTGGTGGCAATGTTTTATTGATACATGAGCCAGTCCTGATTCCACTTATTGCTGGAGAAAATGCAACTAAATTAGATCAAGTGCAACTAATGTTTTGTATATGCTAAAGGTTATCATATATAGTGAAGATAACATTATATTGTCCTTTTGGAATAAGCCATCACTAACTGCATAAATCATGAGATGTAAAGAAATAAGAACTAGGTTAGAATGGCTGCAGGTATCAAGCAACACTTCTTTGAGTGTTGAATTCTTTGAAGACCACTGGAATATTTATGCCTTTTACAATCACTTACCAAAATAGATGAGCATTTGTTGTGGCCAATTTTCTTCCAACTAAGACTTTGCCTCCTCAAAGAGAATTTTCTCATCCTCAGTGCTCAGCCCTTTCTATAAAAGTGTGATAGAAATTGTCTGTGACAACCGCCACTCAAATTGAGCGGCCCATGACGACAAGAGAGCCAAGGACAGGCTTAATACTATTTATAAATCTCTGAAATGGCAGGGTTTGCAGGAAAGTGTGAAGGAATAAGGGATGGAGGCTAGGAGAGTGTATGTGTTCTTTTATCGCCCCAAAGCTTCTTATGACCTTAGTGTTCCTTCTGTCTAAACATAGCCCCACTCTAAATACAATGGAGCCTTCCATTCCAGTGCATCTTCTAAACAAGCATTTTAATCGTGTCATGCTACAAGACTTAGCTAAAGTTTTCAAACAAAAACATTTATTTTGTCCCTTCTTTACTCCTTTCACTTTCTTTACAGGAAACACAAAGGTTTTGACTCTTTCTTTTGATAAATTTTCCAAATGAAATATTCCTAATCCCAAAAATAGTTTTATCCAGTGCACCATAATTTCAACTCTTGACTCTAAGACTCCTTACTTTTCCAAGAGCACAGCAAGTGTTCAGTCCTACAACATCCAGTTCTCAGAAGTCCCTAAGGATTAGCCAGATTATTGAATCACGGCTTTAGATAATACCATCAGTTACAGTTTACTTCTGAGAACAGATGCAAAAAGGGCCAATATGGCAATGTTGTGAAAGTGCTAATGATAGCAGCAGACTTTTCCTCCAAACAAGCAGATGCGGTGAAGTTTGAACAGCTGTCAAACATGATGAGCGTGACACAAGCGCCTGCAGTGGAATCAGTGGGACTCTCCTTATGATATAGCAGCCTACACACCAGCAAAGCATAACAGATGACAAATCGGGCTATCCGTGCAACACCAGGTGTTTCTCTTTGAAAGAAGATTTAGGGTTCAGGGAAACACCAATTTTGTCTAAGACTTTCTCAGCTAAAAGAAAAAAAACATATAGGTCACATTAGTCAAAACGTTACAGTGAAACTCCCTTGATTTCTGTAGATGTACAGTCTCATTTGTTATACGGCAAATGTTGTATCTGGTTGAAAGTTTTAACATGCAGTTGTTTCATGACGTCATTGTCTTCTTCAAGGGTCATCTGGCGCTGAGCAACAGACACATATTTTATCGCTGACCTCTAACCGAGCCCAACTGCGCACAGCTCTGCATTTGTCTCTGAGATTTATGCTTCTGATCTAATACAACAGAGGTGAGTGTAATTTTGTTTGTAGTGCTCAAAGTGGTAGAAAATTGCATTTTGAAAGACTCAACAACAATTTGTCCTCCCGCTGATGATGTCTTGGCTTGTTTGAATGATCCTCATTATATGCATAAGACATGTTTTGTCTAAATTAATTTTGCTGCTGACGTGCACCATCGTTGTTTCCCTCACAGAGGGTCTGAACCTAATGGTAGATGACTGTACATTTGAAATGGGTCACAACAAATTCCCAATGTAAGAATCTCATGTTTTTTTAATGAAAATATCTTATTTACCAAGTTTATCATGATGTTTGCATGGGAGAGCAAGAAAGGTTGTTCTGAGTTTGTCAAAACAACTCACTAACATAAAACCTATAGCTCTTTCACCAGATGACAAATGTCTGTGTAACGACATTGTTGTTCTACAAAAAAATAATTATGATACAGACATGTAAGCATTTTAAGTATTGACAAGTTTTAGGTATGCAACAAGGTCTTGTTGATGGATGAACTATAAAAATGTATTTGACAAATCAACAGTCTAGACAAAATATGCAATTGTTTTCAGATCATGAATGTCAGTCTCCTTTCCATCTATCCCCACTTCACTCGCTGCCACAGCTGTCCCCGTTCCATTCAGCCAAAATTACAAGATTAATGACAAGGTGGATTTGGGTTTACGGTAATTAATTTCTTCCTCAACAGATGAAACAATCATCAGTGAGCAGTGACTCTTGCCAACACGGGTGCATATACCCTATAGGCCTAAATAGTGTTTTAAAATACAGTGGAGGACTCACAATAAAATATCAAAGAGTTAAGTCTATGTCCAATTACCCTACAGGAAGCATTTAATTATGCTTTACATGTTCCAGATTTAAAGCTCTTTTATTCAAACGTGATTAATGTGTGTTTAGCTTCGAACCTAGAATGCAATCCTTCATTTCTTTTGATTGTTCAATTCTAAATTATGTTTGCCCATTTATTTGTGCAGTTATGTTGGTACTGACCCCTTTTTTGTGATTATCCCATTGCATTTGGAGGCACTTTAAACTGTGCCCATTAGCACTGCCCCCTGGAAATTCACCACAACTCTATTGGGACCAGACTAATTCTTTGTGTAGAATAGAAAAAAGAATTAGGATGGTTGGCTAGGCTACATTGCACATGTGTTTTAAAAGCCTGTGATACTGAGACAGAGCCATAAATAACAAGCACAGTGATGGCCTGGGTTTTATGAGCTTTCTGCCACCGCAACCTTAGCTTATAAAAACAAACAGACACATGTCTTACGTATTTGTCTAACTTGAGTACAATGTAATTAAATATTAAGTGATCAGAAAAGTGAGGGTTTTGTTATCATTATGTAATTTCATTATTTTAAAGTAAAATGTGCAAATAAGTATGTAAATGTAAAATCTTTATAGATGCATGTAAACATATCTTTTGGTTAATCTAAGATTAGCCATCCAATGATTATTCACACGCCCTATAACTAAGGTCAACCTGTAAAATCTATTATTGTAGTTTGACTTATTGTACCCATTATTAACTGAAACAGAGAGCTGTTGGAGCGTTACAGTCCCTAAAACAACCCTAAATCTCCTCACACACAGAGACTCTTATAATCTTAGCACTACTCACTCTGCAGTAGAGAAAAGCAAGGATCCTCTGAGCCATTTTGAGTTTCCAGTGATGGATATTGGCAAACAGCTTGCCTCTGTGAGTAAGGATAACCTTCCATTTGATCAATCCTACCCCCGTCTCTAAGACTATACCCCCCAATAAATCAATAGCCTAGATGTGTTTGTCCTGCTACTCTCAGTTCTCCTCCAGCCCTTTTCCACATGCTCCCTTCCTGAGGAACCTTTTTCTCCTCTTGCTACCCTCCACATGTCTTCTTTGATTCCCAGGGCTCTTTGTTCAGCTCTTACATCTTTTTTATTTATTTATTTTTTATTTTTTTAGCTTGTTTGTTCAATGTGATCTAAAAACTGTTGTAAATTGTGCAGCCTAGTAATTCGTCATGATACAGTATTTGCCAGTGTTTGTCATTAAACAGCAATTCACCCTTGGCTGTCTGTTCAGGGTTAATTTTTTTTTTGAGAACAAAGGATTTTAGTATGCAGCACACAGGGAGAAACCTTCTTGGACTGTGAAAGCTGCAAGATATGGAAACACAGAGGGAATTTGATTGAGAAGTGGCACATTTATCATCAAACAATGAAGTAAAGCTATGAACAATAACAAACTTAGGGTACAAGCATTATAATTTCCCATTTAGATTATTCCAGCACAAAGAGAAAACACATTTTTGCTTTTAATTTCATGTTAGAACAGAGTCATTATTTTGTAATACTCATAGGAACATGACTGTGGAAGCTGCAATTAAATTTCCTGAACAAAATACTTTTGGTGCGGCTGTACAGTCCCCGTAGAATTGCCGGTCGCATTGTCTTGTTCTCTAGATTTAGTGGAAAGGGCTGTTTTCTAATGACTTCAAATAATCTCACAGAGTGTCAGCCACATATACCAATTATTAATTAGAAACTGAAATCCCACTGAGATTATGTCTTGGTAGCGTAAAAATAGAATTAGGTAGTACTGTATTTGGCAAGCTCCAAGCTTTCTTCAAATACGGGTGTACGGCCAAGAGCTCATGAGATATGTAAAGAAAGATGAATCACAACACGTTTGGTAAGATTATACGTTGCCCTCCTGCTGTTCAGCCTCCTGTTGAACTGTTTTTGTGTCATGTAGACCCGTGGTTCTTAAACCTGGATACAGGTGGCTCCTCTCTCTGTTGGTGTGCATGAGTCTCTGAGATTATTCTTTAAGGAAAAAATAAAATAAAATGTACATCTATTTGTTATTATATTTACAATTTCACATTATAAAGTATGCGTCACTCTACTACTACACTTACTGTTTGGACCTTAAAAATACATTTTTTAAGACAGGAAAGAGGTTATATTGTCACTTGGAAGTAGAGATAAAATTGAAGGGATAGACTAAAATATGTTGTTTATATTGCTGCCATAAAGATGGGACTTGGAAAGCCAAATATTTTCTGGGGTAGAACGTGGTATAAAAAGTCTGAGAAACTATTGATGTAGACAGTACAACAAACTGGGTCAAAACACTTTAAAATAAACCTATAAACTCACAAGGTTCCTGAGAAACAATGAAACAGAAGTGATTATCATAAGTGGAAAATAGATTCTGGAAGCCATGATGGTCCCAAAGTTAGCCATTGTAGCTAGCGATGTTATTGGCCAATGAGGTGTAGCTGAACATGATAAAGCAGTTGTGCAAACATGGCATTCTTATAATGTAACTATTATGGATGGCTTTCAACCTATAGAAAAATCATTTTCTGAACACAATGTTCTTATGATTTTTTAATTCCACATCATTTTCTAATCAGTGTTCTGTTAAGTGTGTGGAGTATGTCACTAAAAAAGCCAGTTTAAAATGTTTTCCTTCTTGTCTTGGGGATGTTAGGGATCCTTTCTGAGGCAAGCCTGGATAACCAAGATGTCAGTATCCTCACAGAGTGCTATTAAAGGTAAAGTGTCATTACTGCAAGACTCAATCCATTCATTACAACCTTGACTGTCTATTGATGTCTATCTCTATCTAATCATAGAAGTTTCTGGAGGCAATGCTATTGCTACTACTGTCATTCAGGCTGATGGACACAAATGGACACTGGATTTGTTAAATAGCAATAGTGAGCGCACATGGTCATGCAAGTTCTTCAGTGAATGTTTCAGTCAGTGGGATTCATTGAACAAAACTCAACCCTTTACTAAAATCAATGTCTTTAAATAGCTTTGCCAATTTCATTCTACAGCCACTGCCTAGCGATCAACGTCTAAAGTTAGATTCTTGACTTGATTAGGTGTAGCTTGTAACATTGCCTAACCCCATACATCAGATATTTAATGACACGAGGATATATTGTGTAGTTAAATTTTTCTACGCTGCTTTGTGGAATACAGCTGCCGCTGTTCAATGACAGCTTGTTAAAGTAAAAGTGTAACTTTGAGCAAAACTGTGTAGTTTCTATATTTATACTCTTTGGAGAGCTGGCACTTTCACTTTAGGTTTAAACACTTTGATGGTACATATGAGGATACAAAGCACGTCACCTTCACGGGTGAAACTTCAATAGCATAGACAAAAAAACAAGAATAGAAAGAAAAGTTAAGAATGTGAATTGTCAGAAGTCAATAGGTATTAAAGAAAAAGGGTTTTCTGTTAGATCTGTTGTACTCACACAGTGCACTAAGATGTGAGTGTATACACAGTCAACCCTCTCATGTAAATAGCGTGCACAAACACTAAACCATCATAGTCTTATGATATTTATGATCATTGCAAGGCCATTAATAATTCAATATTCCCATAGCAACAAATATACATTTTGTCATCTCTAAAAAGTAGTTGTCAGAAGGTGTTCTTGTTGTACAGTAGCAGCAAAGGTCGTGCAAGGAATGTATTGTCATTGTCAACATAAATGTTATGATGGTTACTGGTCTCAGACCTGGTATTGGTGAGTATCTACCATATACTTATTTTTCAGAACTTATACTGTATACTTTTATATTCTTTCCTGTATACTGTGGTCAATAGGACCTCCAAATAATGTGTAATTATTGCTACAATGCCTTTAGAAGCTCAAGCACAAAAAAGATAATGCACACTGTAATGAATTCAGGGTAACACTGCCAAAGCATTTTCTGCATTTTACCATGAATAAGAATCTATTGCATAAATAAGCCTGCATAATTTTTGGGGGTCTTTTTACAAGACCAATTCCTCTTACAAATTAAAAATAAATAAATAAGTGAATGGTTTTCAAATAAAAATAAATGCCGATGAAGGTAGCTCTTCAAATTACAACTTTTCTGTTGTATTTGTTGGATATATTTTTTTATATTCTTTATTTTTAATGGGTCCTACAACCAAGATCATTTACACAAGGATGCACATACAGAGGCTAAAGATCTGGGAAGTAAAGGAGGCTGATGTACAAGCTGTTTTTGACAAGTATTTAAATAGGAAATGTGAAAGAGGAACTGGAGGCTCTTGTGAGGAACAACAAATCCTGTACTCAGTGCAGCCTTATACTTTTCACTGAGTCCTGGTTAAACAATAACATATTGGACTCATCTATGGACTTAAATGGACTCACACTGATCAGAGCAGATAGAGATACCTGAAGTGTCAGGAAAGAGGGCCTTCCTTGTATGTGACCAACTTATGGTGCTGTCCGGGCATGCTACATATGTTACATGTTAAAGAGAAGGTCTATGTCACGGTGTGGGTCCGTGGCAGTGGGACTGAGACCTGTTGTGTACCAAGAGAGTCATATGTCGTTGTGGTCACAGTTCAACAAAGAGCTGTACCAGACACTGCCTGTGACATCATCACCTTTGGGATTACGTCACGTTCACACTGTTTGGTCCAGAACTTTGGACTTTCCCATTTGGACCAAACAGCTGCTCTTTGGATCTATATTTATTGCTACGCTATGACATATGCATCCTTCAAAGCCGACAGGTTCCTTCTCAAGCAATTCAAATCATGTGTTAAATAATGCATTTGAAGTTTCAGCTGTTTGTATTCCACATTAATAGTGACATGACGACCTTACTCCCTGTCAGATCCTTGTATTTCTCCAGTTCAACTGTAAAATGAGCCTCTGCAGAGACATATTCACCACAGTAAAAGCCGACCACAGTGATCTCAACGTCAGGAAAAGTCTGATGGTTCTCTTGTAAAAACTGTTATGTGAAACCAAAAGTTTTAACAAATACTGCAAAACAATTTGTGAGTTCTTAGTGCAGACCTTGGTGAAGACTTTCAGGTGTGAAAACATCCTTGATAAAGTTTAATTTAATTGAGTTGAAATTCACTTTTCTACAATCATTAAGAGTTTAAATAAATATGGAAACTCTTTAAACTATGCTTTTATCCCAAAATAAACTTGTTCCACTGTTGTTGATTAATGTTTGAGGTAACTCCACACCTGCTGATCAATTATCTTCAGTTGATTTGAATTACAGAGGCTCACTCATTGAGTTATATTGACATTTTAGCAAAGTTTAGACAGGGGTTATACGAGGTTAATTTGTCTTCATCCAAATGAAAGCTGATCTTACTATTTTCCATCAGTGCAATTAAAGAGGCTTGACAATTACTCACGATGTTCTCGAGTTGTGTTGCAGCCACGGCTCAACCTTGGATACTTATTTGTCCCTTCAAATTCTGCGCATCCTGTTACATGCGTTTCCTAATGAAGCTGGAATGGAATTACTGTTGTTACATCAGCGGGGGTCTGAGGACTGTCCTGCATAATTGGGAGGTAAGTGGAATAGATATGTGAAAGTGAATAAATAAGCCCAATGTAATTAATGAGGACCAATGATTGGACCGGTGATAATTAAATCTGCCGTGTTTTTCAATTTGCATGATTAAGATGTTAGTTAACGGTATGTTGTACCCAGACGTTACAGGTTGTTCATTCTGAAAATGTCAACATATCAGAATTCTCAACACTACACTTAATTATCTTAGGAGCTTTAAAACTATCAGCTAAATCAATTAACTTTAATCTGCAAGCAATTAAAGTGTGACTTTTAGGAATGCTAATGTGCCACAGCCTGTTCTTATATCTCGGCATGCATTACACACTGAGAAATAAAGGTTAGGCGATTTAAAAATGAGGGCGACTGATTAAGATTGAGGAGAGTTTAGATGTAACAGACCTGAATTTAACCCTTGTGTTGTCTTAGGGTCAAATATTGATACTAACACAATATTCAAGTGCTCAAAAAAATAATACAGCACCTTTTAAACCACAAAACTGGACAGAAAAAAGAAATTACCTTTATTCATATTCATGTCAAATCTTTAGATTGTATTTTCTTTTGCGAGAAAGCCCCGCGACTAACTGGCCACTGTCCAGAGTGTACCCCGCCTAAGGCCCAAAGCTGCTGGGATAGGCTCCAGTCACCCGCGACCCCTAACGGGACAAAGCGGTAGAAAATGAATGAATAACTTGATGACTCTATAAAAGTCAGTTTTCACTAGTGATGGGGGATTTTCTTGCATCTCGTACAAAGATAGGCTGTAGGTCTGCAGGAGAAGATTATTATGGAACCTGGAGACAGTGAACACTCAAAACGTTCTGTAATTTTATGTTTGGGATTTTCTACAGTGACATAACACAAGTTTAATGATAAATATCCTGACAAGCACTTTTTAAAATTGGAATATATGTTTGATGTGAAATCAGGGCCATGTCACAAAGCCAGTCGAACTTATCCTACATCTCCAGGAGAAGTCAGACAAAACCTAACAGACGTGATCTGGATCAGCGGTATCACAAAGTTTCTCTGTGGAGGTTTGAGTGCATTCATGTAAAACAGGTGGAGTTTAGCATTTAATCTGTGGATCTAAATATAATGTAGACTTAGCCTTTACTGTTTTTCTAGTAACATACTGTATAATGCCAGTGATACTTTGAATCATTTGCGTTGCTTGTGCTGCTTTTTTCCCCCTTCACCACACCTCAGCTTATTTCTTGCTGGTTGGTCAGAGAATATGTTTCTGTCTTGTAGAACTCAACCGGCTCCAGAGCTGTTTAACATACGTTGCAATGAGACTCTACCTTGGTAACCCACCAATCTAGCTTTGTAGTACAGGGACCACCAGGTGATAATAAACAATATGCCAGTATCAGTAAACATTACTTTAAGAGCATAATGATGAAAACTGTAGCCTGCCAATGCTGCCGGGGCGCACTGGCTTAGTGGTCGTCCTCTAACTGGAAGGTTGGTGGTTCGGTTCCCCGCTCTCCCCATAGTTTATACTGTAGTTGTGTCCTTAGGCAAGACACTTAATCCACCTTGCCTCCAGCGACAGCACTGGTGTGAGAATGTTGGGACAATGGCTGTAAAGTAGACTAATGCTAATTTTACGTTATTGTGGCTGTGTCTCATGTATGTTCATTAACCCGCACTGTCCCAATCAAATTAATAATAGTGTTTTTGTTCATTACACTAAAGAACTCTTAGCATGCACGAACTGAGCTGAAATGTTTCCGCACTTACGAAAAGCTTTGTTTTAAAAGCCCTGTTGTGTTTTCCATGACTTAAATATTGTTTGTGTGTGTGCAGGAGGCAAAGATGCAGAGAAAAAGTGATGTTTTCAGAAATACACAGCTCAGTGTGGAGTGTTGGCCACTAAAAAGACGGGAGGGATTATCCACAAATAGACAAGGTATCAATTAGTGCTGACAGGACTTAATCCTTGACATTGGAACTGTAGATGTTGAGTGGGAGAATTATAAATAAATCTTACATTTATACACACATATATATATATATATATATATATATATGTGTATAAATGTAAGATATATATATATATATAATTTATATAATATGAAGGACATGAAATCCAGTAAACACACTAAATATACACAAATATAAACTACAGAAAAGGGACAGACTACTGAAACAAAGCAGCTAAAAGGTTAACAAAAACAAAAGTGGTAGAATGAACAAATTTCTAACAAATGTGTATTTCCACTGATTATATGCAATCTTTGTTAGTTTGATTTCTGCTTTTTAAAGTAGGTCAGGGGTAATTTGCATATTTTGACATTTAAACAATCCACAGTAGTAAAAAAAAAACTTCAAATGAAATCAGCCACATTCATTTTTTGAAGTAGCTGAATGGAAAGGAATGAGCTTTGCTACTCAATTATACTGCTCATATTACACTGTCAAATGAAGAGGGCAGCACTTGACAATGAAGAACAATGAGTATTTCCAAGGCTTTCATGTCCAGCCGCACACCCTTAGAGTCAAGTGCTTTAACTGATATGCCATTTTGCTTTGTATTATTGACAGCATTATAGTGGGAAAGGTGAAGAGTAGGGAAGGTCTGTCTCAATCCCAAACACTGAAACAGCATTGTAACTCACTCAAATTGTCATTGTAACCTTTTCTTTTGCCCTAATGATTGTGGCAGCAGCCCAGACATTAGTAAGACATGATTCTGACTGCACGGAAAATTCAGCGGTTTCAATCTCTTGATCTCTGGGGAAATCCTGGGAGGAGGACGTGAATGGGCAGCAGTCCCAGTGGTCCCAATTGCTTTAAAGCTGCAGTGTGGCATTTTCTGAACAGCAAAATAGGACAGAAGGATATATCACACGCATCCAGTGTGAACCCGAGCCCTGTACCAACACGCTTTGTGCTTATAAGACAATAGACAGCACATGGGGGAATTTGTAAAGCTTTGGTAAAAATGATGCAAAATGTGCAACTCAAAATGTTGTTTTTCTAAGCTTATGCTCAAACACAGTGTCTGTAAAGGAGCAGGGGGGGTACAAGAAGAAGAAATGTCAGAGCGTCACTTCCCTCTCTAACTGGAAAATGCAGTATTTTGATGCATAACGATGTGTAAGTGTCATAGAAGGCATTGAAAGCCAATTGTAGCTGTCACCATGATGCAAGGAGTTTTATACCATGAGGTGGAGGAGAATGACAGAAATGAATGACAGCTAAATGAAGAAGAAGGAATATCCGGTGGAGACTGTTAACACCTGGGAGTTACCCAAACCAGTCATAAAATCAGATCTCTTGTTCTGCAGTGTACTTTAGACATGAAAACATACATTTCTGAAGACAAAAGAAACATCCAAGAGACTTATCTCTACATTTAACTTTCTGACATGTTTTATTTCTTTGTGGTTTATCGTTATGTATTTAGGCAATTGGGCTTTTTGTTGTATAAATAAAGAAAACCCTTTTGATTTATATCTGTCTATAAAATAGGTCAGATGAAAAGGTGACTTTACACATTTCTTCACACTAGCATTCAAAAATAAACATCACAAGGGCTTCTGTTCCAGCGGTGCTTAGTTTGTCCATTCTGGGCATCCATAGGAACAGGAAGTAAAAAAACTTCCTCTGGATTCTATGGAGCGTTAAAAGTTCAAATGTACAAAGTGTTATTTTGAGGTGAGTTTTCTTAACATAGTATTGGTATATACTGTAGGTACATTGTTCAATGATATTCTCCCATCTCATTATGTGAACAGCAATCTTCACCCATATAAATGACAAAAATCTCTTTTAAACGTGTTATATGCTGTTTTTCTGAAATCGTCTGCACTTTTAATGCATTTTGTTTCAGCAAACACACACAGGGTTACTTTTTGCTTTTACAACCTTTACTCATGAACTACTCTTGAGGTGTTCTTGAAATAGTACAATAAGTATCCAGTGAACCATCTATTAAAACAAAAAGTGAAGCCACATGGGGCGTTAGAAAGTGTACCTGAAGAGTCCCAGTGGTGGTGACTTGTGCAGCATCAGACGTGGAAGCCTGTGTGGCGCACACACTGCAACAGCTCTGTGATTAATACCACTGACAAAGCAGTAACTAATGATCGATTGAGGATGCCTGGATTCTAAAGACCATTTCCCCTTCACTTACTTTGCCTTTTTTCAAAGCCATCTGATATTTTGATCAGCGGCAGGGGCCGTGTCAGTGGAATTAATCACTCATTTCAAACTAGAGCCGTCTTATTTGCTCAAAGTTCAAGTGAAAGAAAAGAGTGTCAATATAGCTTTTGCGTTTTAAAAGATGGCATGAATAACATTAACACACTTTTGATGGTGGTAAATATTCTAGTATTAAGTAGAGGCTTTGAAGTGCGTGCTTTTACTGTCAGACGTTCATGCATGTTTGAAAGAAAACGCAGATTAGACTTACCAACAGGTTCTGTCATCATCATGTGCTTTATAACGCTGCATATTGACTTTAACATTCACAGTGATCTCAGTTAAATGCCCCTTCCCACTCTAGCTTTTTCATAGACTGAACCCTGTGTATGTGTCTGTGTGAATGTCAAAGAAATCCTCATTCCGAATAAGAGAAACATGGCTCAACATTTACAGCTTAATATATTATGCAGCAGCCGCTTTTTCAAATGATGATTGGAGAATTCCCTTCTGAAATGCAGCTGCAACATCAAAGCGTGAGTGGGAGGGAAATTAAATGGTACAGAAATAAATAATAGTAGACTTGATGTCTTTGCTAATTGGGATCTCTGGCACTTGGGTCAAAAGGCCTCCGATGGCAAAGCCTCAGAGAAAGAGTTGTGTTTTGTTTTCTTTGGAGATGTACAATAACATTTTATGCCCTATATTGTCTTACTGCTTGACCAGCATGTATAGCACTGATTATGTACAGGCTGCTTCCATTTATAGGTGATGTGTCTTTGAAACTTTTTATGAGGTTGTGTGTGTGTGTGTGTGTGTGTGTGTGTGTGTGTGTGTGTGTGTGTGTGTGTGTGTGTGTGTGTGTGTTTGTGTGTGTCAGTGCACAGACGACCATCTCATGCTGCCCTAAGTCAGGTCAAATTGATTCTCGCTGTAAAGCAAGTAAAGAGACCAACCCACGTTTTTACAGCAACAGCTAACCACATAATTTACTGTTTGTTTTCCATATTTACTTTTCTCATTAACACTACAAGCTGCTAAAATATGGAATTTCCATGCTTTTTAAATTCAGTATTGTCAGTAAATTAACCTTTGGGATGATCTGGTTCTACAAATTTGTGTTTTAAATGCATTCTCTGGTCCTTATTTATATGTGCAGTGAAAGGAATAGTTCTGTATCTTGTTCTTGGAGTGATAATTTATTCACTACAGTAGACCCCCCGTTTGGAAAAGTAGACAGGAGCAGTAAAACAAATATTAAATCATGTACTGCTGCACTGAAAATATTTGCACAATGAATGTTGCTTAGAAAATGTAACAACTTTTGGTTGGGTTGGCTATTGTGCTTCTGAGTGCTGGGTTCTGGGGTTGTGTGAGTTAGGAACAAAATCAAAAGCAGCCATATGATGACAATATTACAAAAATACATTTCTATGCAATACACACAATAGTTGTGGAATTTTTGTAAGCCTTTTTTGATGTTCATTCATTCATTGCTCATATCTGCTTCTCCAAACTGCTGACTATTCCAGACTGTAGCAAATAAGTCACTTATCCCAATTCACAAAACACCTGAACCAGAATATCTATGCCCACAACACAAGAAATATAAGCAATACAACAAAATAAATATGCAGATGGAAATCAATTCAACCAAATGCTGCTCTCCCTTTGGGTTTTTGTCTCTCTCAACCATGTGGTGCTGCCTAGTACCACCACAAACACTAGAGGGCTCCCTTCCTGGACAACATGTCTGGCTGTCAGTCATACCCAGAGCTTACACACTGCAAGAGAAATGCAAAGATAAAAGGTAAAAGATGAACTTTTTTCACAGCATTATTCAACGTGCCTTTCTGTAAACACAGGTTATCCCTATTGTGAGAATAATAGAATAAAATATAGTGAGAATATGGCTTTATTTTAAATTACTACAATATTGTCCCAGAGCTTTTTAATGACATAAGTTTATAAGTGGCCACGTTTTAGTCGATGCACCTCAATGTATGATCCTGCACCCACTGTAATATAAGATATCATTTAATCAGATCTGAGCAATAAAATGTAATGCACTCCTGAAGGTGGGGCAGTTGTGGCTATTTTGGTCACATTTTATATTATACCTAGAGTTTGTAGCCATTCTTACAGTCTTAGTTTCAGTGTGCGTGTCCATCTGTTACTTCTTTAACCCTTCTCAGATGACTGTGTGTAAACGAGCAGCGTCGTGTTCACTTTCCGTGTGGCCTACTTCATTTGACTAATAAGACTATGAGAACTGATGGCCAACTGGTGCGTTAACACAATAAAACACACACACACACACACACACACACACACACACACAGTAATTGTCTACATACATACGCGCACCTATGTGTGTCACGTTCACTGTCTCTAACTATTGTCTGCAATCTGAGACGGCAACCTTTGCGCGTCCACGGCGGCACGCGTTCATTTGCGCGCCTGTTGACCCGGCTCCTCATCAATCCAATGAGCGCAGCGGAGGGGAGGCTCTCTGTTCGCCGCCGCGCGTCTCTCCTCCATCTCCTGCTCACTTTTCCAGTCGGCCAGCGTGCCTGTCGGAGCTCCTAACAGTCACACACTGCCTTCACACAACGAACCACCGCGGCTCGCCTCTACGCATTGGTAGGATTTCTACTGTCTCCACTCCACATTTCCCTCCAGCGCTTCGAATGCAACGCAGCGGAGTTTTTTTTCTTACATTATGCAGCAGTGAGCATGGATGCAAGTCTCAATATAGTAAGTATACCTTGTTTTGAGAATATCAAACATGTAACACCATGGTCGGCTTATGGTGGAGTTTTAGGCGCAGATTTTCAGTTTATTTTTCTTGCGGCACGATTAGAAGGCAAGTCCAATGCAAGATGTGCAACTTAAGCTCCCGTGTTTTTCCACGAGTAGGTTACGACTATTCTGATCCAAAGATCAGAAAGAGGTTTAATTCTCTTCTTTTAACTTCGGGTGCGTTTTGGTGCCACATGTCTTGATGAATGGAAACATTGTGTCCTCCAAGGCAAAAACTTAGGGTATATTATAATTCTGCTGCAAAATGGATGAGTCTGTTAAAGCCAGTCTTACTTAACTGATATGTTGGTGTTTTGTCAGTCGTCGGGGCAGCAGTGGCTCTCTCTGAGGACCTATACCTCTCGTACCACGGACAGCTCCTTCGCTGCCTGTCGATCTATCTTGTTCCGACTACGTCTGAAGCTGTCCGTGGTGCTGAATGCGCCGCTTAGTCACGCATCAGAGTAGTGGGCTCCATTATTAATCGGAACCAAAAGAGGGTTCTCTTTTTGTTTGGACATGTGTATTGCACGTTGCTCATAAATGCGCACTGGTTGGTAGTTATGGAAAAATTGTCCCCTTTTGTCTCCTTCAGACTGCTTCTAAATCACAGCAACAAAACTTCAGAGTTTATGATATTGCAGTCAGTTGTGCTTAAAGTCCACTGCTAAACACGGAAAATATGTCCAAACATGAAAAACCTTGAAAAATAACAAATTTATCATAAAACTTATGTCAACATGCTTCATGCTTTTATAAAATAACCATTTGAAACAGTTTTACTCAAAGGCAATTCTTTTAGTAAAACTCTTCCTTGTGTTACACAAATTTAAAACATCTCATTAAAACACCCTTCAAATCACTATCTCATATTTACAGTTAAGCCCCAAGCCCCCTTCAACTTTTCCCTCCAAACGGTTTCTGTCCATTCTTATCAGAAAGCAGCAGTTCTGCTGTGATATTACATTGTGTTAAAATGATTAAACATGCCTCCAAACACTAGTACAATTATCAGCTGTCCTAATCATCATCATTATTGTGGATTATTGTGGTATCAGTGAGCTACAGCGCTGTTGACATTGTGGGGCTCACCTGCAGCAAGCCTCTATCTTGAGCTGCCATTACCACTGCATGTCTAAGGAATTTAATGGAAAACATCAGCCTGCGAGGACAATTTAGCCGCCTTGCATTGTCACAACATTAATCATAAGAAACGTGTATTTCTCAAAATCTTTCCTAGGTAATCCTCCCAAACAACAGATTAAAGCAAGGCAATCTGATGTCGAGCTGGATAGCCTCAGACCACAGCAAAGCAAGCCATTTGTATGGGGTAATATGAAAACAAGATAGGGATTAAAGGGTCACTGGTGTTACAGATACAGCAGATCATTTGTAATAATCAAGTGCAATCTCGACATTTTTTCTATGATGATTGATGTTGTATTTTTATTGCTTTAAAATCCCATTTTCTTTTTGCTTTGCAATATATTGGCTAGAATTGGGACAAAATATCAAATTGTGTCAATATTGATTGTTTTTATACACATGGTATTAAAGAGAGACTAAGCTAATGCAATTTGTTGAAGTGGTGCTTGTGACATCTGAGGGGTATTTATTTATTGTTCTTCAGTTACACAGATATTGTCTTGAAATGTAATAAATTCCTACCCTGTTCCTGGCTGTCCAGTCTGATTTGTTGAATTGTTTATTTGGCACCACTCTTACCTTCCACCTCTTTTTTCCCCACCTCCTGACAACTCTCCCCAGGATTAAAAAGACAACTTACAAAGTCTGATTGCTCCCGTTTCAGGTCTCCCCTTCGGAATAAATCCAAATGGATGCAGTGCTGAGCGCCTCACCCCAACTGCTATGGAGACATGCCAAGCCATGCAAGTGACCTTTATCACACCATGAACGCCAGTGCCGCTGTTCAAAGAGGACACAAGTAACCTTTTCTTGTTATCTAAGAAGGAGCTGTTGATCTAAAGAGACAAGAGGAGGGGGGTGTACCAGAGACACAGAGAGCGGTCTCGTTAAACAAACAAACAAACAAACAAACAAAACGCAGCCAGGATGCCAAAACGGTCCGAGGAGATGCTAATGGATCTGTGGATGTCCTTGCTGCTGGTTTGGATTACTTGTGTTTCCTGCGTGTCTATGAGTCCTATCACAGACCAGTCCAAAAGTACACAAACTGGTGGGTCCGCAGCAGTGGCAGCGAGCGGTCTTGGCGAAGGACAAAGATTACTGAGCCGCGCCAAGAGAGGATGGGTTTGGAATCAAATGTTTGTGCTGGAGGAATTTTCTGGACCTGATCCAATTCTAGTTGGCAGGGTGAGTGCTTGTGATTGTCAGCATTATATTAAGCTCGCTTATCATGTGGAAACATTAATTCGGCCATTTGAATGCTCCTTCTACTTTTTTTTTTTTTCTTGGGCAGAGGGAGGGTTTGGGATGTGAAGGAGAGATAGGGGCAAGAACGAGGCATAAAGACAGGGATTATTCTAAATGTTTTTGGAAATAATTACACTTCAATCACAAGATGGTTTTCGGATGTGCTGCTTTGTTGGATGTTCTTGAAATGCATTATTGAGTTACCCAGCTCAACACATTTTTAACAAATTAAATAATTACACCAATAACTAATAAGTAATTCATTGTTACAGCTTAGGCTATAGTTATTAAAACGCATGCATTTATGTATGACCTTAAGTTTCTTCAACACACATTAATTAAACTTCTTCTGGAAACAAAGCAACATCATTGTTTCTCAGTGAATGTCCCAATTTTAAATCAGTTACTGTTCATCTTTTGCAACATTTTGTATGCTCCTAACCTCCTTTGAGATTTCATTTAGTTTTAAAGATAGATCCACAAAAATCTTGTGTTGACATATTTTGCCAATTGGAAGAAATAATGGTCACAAAGTAATTTTCTATTTTGTCCCCTTGAAAACATATTTGTGTAAGATCTCTTTGTCCTGTTACATTGAACGCTCTCGCACACACTTTTTTTCCTCTTTTAAATGGTGTCTTTTAGTTTCTTGCCTAATGAACAGAATTTTGGGCTTTTCCTGCTAAGGGCCACCTGCTCCCGGGCCCTGTGTGGACGTGTCAGGCAGTTTTCAATGGATGAGAGGCTAGTGGCCAGGGCGTCCAAGCAGCTTGTTCACAGCTCATTGCTGGGCCTCACCTGGGGAGAGTCAGCCTGGCAGTCATGCACGCATTCTTCCCCCAAAAAACCATCCACTTTGGCACGGACACCATTAAGCAATTTCTGATCTTGTCGGTTAGGTTTTACAAGCAGTGTTGTATTTAATACATGTTGAATATGTCTTTCTTGTTTATTACAAATGCTACATGCCTTAGCGAAGGATTTATGGTAAAAAAAAAAGATTTCAAATTCCAACATGTTACATTTGATATAACAATGAGTACATTTTTCAACAAGATGGAAATATATATTTATTTCCTGTCTCTGTTGTTTATTCTTCCATCCCGAGCTTTGTCAAATGGCAGCATCAATAAAACATTCGCCACCATGCTGGATTTGCACCTGTGTTTTCTAAATACCGACGCAACATAAAAATGCTGTTAAGTGATGCATTAATTTTTGATAAAGTGAGTCAATTAGTCAGCCTCTGCTGGATACGACAGTGGCTGCTCTACAAAAGGCTGAAGTAAAAAAAAAGGCCATACAATATTCATACTTAATCTATATGCACAAGTTACAATGCAGCTGAGAAATACCTTGAGTCAAAGACATCTGAATATGTAACGAAAGTAAACTATAAAGCACATTCACGGCTCTGTCTGTGACAACTCTGAGAATGTGCTGTGAGCTTCAGAGCTGAGCTGTGAAAGATCTTGTGGTTAGTCAGCAGAGGACAACAGTATTTCCGGTCATGAAGGATGCTCTCCCTCCGAAGGCTTTGTGAAAATGCTTGGCAACAAACTTAGCGCTGTAGCAGGTTAGTCATAGGTGTAAAGCGTCATCATCGCTGAAGGATAGTGCGAGGAGTGAATTGGAGGGTTGCTCGTGTTTGAAAAAGAACACTTTGCCTTTTGCAGTGTGATGGAAATTGGTTGCTTTCACAGCAAGGTTAAGTGCTTACGAGTATGCCTGGCAGAGATAAGATAAGTCCAGTCGAGATTTCAGTTGGTAGGTTGAAGATGATATATTCTCTTCATCTTCTATTCTTCCATTTTCTTTTTTTCAGCAGTTCTCATGCCTAATTAAAAAAAGAATGAATCAAAATTGGTGGGAGGTGTGATTCAAATGGGTCACACAGTACACAGTGTATTTTGCACAATTCTCCTCCCCTGTGTGTGAGGCCGCCTGTGTCTGGGATTGTGGGCTGACTATCAAGCAACTCCTGGCCAAGACTGGACTCATTCCATTCTGTAGTTTTGTGTGTTTTATTCTAGTTTACTGAAAAAGTGTTTTGTTTTTAATTGCCTGTGATTGTTTTGTTGCATAATGCTATTAACATAAAGGTCAAAGGAGGCAGCTTGTAAAAATGAGAAGGACAACTTCAAGCCAATTTTTTGACCGTGTTTTACTGAGCGGCATTTCCATCAGGAAGAGGCAGACTTGCAGTACCTGTTAAAGCGAAACAGTGTAGACAGCTGTGAAAGCTTATTGCTTGCCTGCAGTTTCAAATGAACACAAGTTTTGAAGGGGATTTTAGGATTACTCATCATGAGCCAGGAACGCTTCAGAAATAGACCGACATTAGGACAGGAAATAGGCAAATGGAGTGTGAAGGTAGATAGGCTTGAACATATCCTTATGGACCGGGGATGCAGGTTTGTACGTTGTTGACAATGAGTGGGAGAAAGCACTTGAGCGAGTAAAGACTCTCATGTCGACCAGTAGAGGGTAATGTTAGGAAAAGCAGCTCTTGATTTAGGTTTAGGCTAGATTGGAACAGATTGGCCGGAGGATTGTTCTGCTGTGATTTTCTGTCTCAAACCTGTGATAGCTTGCGTTCTCCGTGATAGACTGTAGCAAACTCACATTTTGAATTACACAAAGCTCTGACCTTTTCACCATCCATAACTAGGTGTTTCTGTCTCAACATATTCTTACATTATTGGATATGAGCTAATGCCCGAGTGTACCTCTTTTAATCAATTCAAACTATTAAAAAAGTGCACTGTGCCTGAAATCCATTTGTCTGTGGCCTGTCCATTCATGTCAATCACATGACTGCATGAAACAATTGATAATTTGCTACAATGCTTTGCAAGTTTATAACTCAACACTGATTGGTCTATTAGGCAAGGCAAGGCAATTTTATTTATATAGCACAATTCATACACCGGGTAACTTTAAAGTGCTATTAAGATGTCACATTAGCACAAAGATATTGCTAAGCTAGCTTTTCTAAATACTGCAAGCATCATGTGGAAAGATCTACAATCAGTCATGCAATAATACTATGAGTATTCAATATGATACTGATGCAGATCTCTGCTACTAAAGGTTTAAAAAGTCAACATTATAACTAGCCTACATGAAGCTTTTACAGTTGAAAAATGCACTTCAAAAAAAGGTGCCCTGGTTTAAACTATTGAAAAGATGGTCAACAGTACCAAATATGTTTTCCCAAGCACAGACAGTAGACAAGCTTGTTGATGACATAACTGAAAGCATAGCAAAACCTCTAATGGCATAGCACACTAAATGCTAGTATGCACCTAGTATGCTAATGAGGGTTTGAGCATAAATGATAGTGACTTCAACCAAACCCACGTATTACATCCATACCTGACCTCACAATCGAATGGACTTTAGAAAACTTTTCTGGGCTTAGATTAACAATAACAACAAAATATTCTGGCTTATGCAATACATTTACTTAAACATGCATTGTCAGTTGTATTTTCCATACTATTTTCAGTGTCTAGTCAATCAAAGGCCTTTTCCTTTTCAAACATATAAAAGAAATAACTCATTTACTTGGGGCTATTAAAGACAAAACATTGCCTAAGAACAAAGACAAACACAGGACAAATTGCTGCGTTAGCACCAAAGAGAATCAGTCTGTTTGCTTTGTAGCAAGAGGCAGATTGATGGCAATCAGAGTAACACTATCTCACAGCCTCACATGTAACTTTTCTACACCCCTTTACTTGCAGGCCTATCATTTAGTGCATACAGCTCCGGGATAGTTAATGATGGATCCCTTGGCTGCTGAATTGTAGTGCCAATACGTTAAATTGACTTATTCCCCCATCCCATTGTCCAAGGCTTTCATCTACAACAGCATTGCACTGTATATGTTTCTTGCACAAAGAGAATTGATAATCAACCATTAATATTTATCAGTTCAGGCTGAACCAGAAGATTGCTAGGACTGATGGGGTACAAGAAGAAAAAAGGCTTTGATTATTGATTCAGCAAAGAGAACGGATACATGTCCGTAAGAAGAATAAGCTCTGTCTGCGTGTGTGCTGTGTGGCTTGGGGATGGAAACACAAGCTTCATTCTTCCAAACAAGCTGTTTGACAGAATTCCGAACAAGTCGGACCACAGCAGTTTGAGATTGCTGTTGTAATGTACGTCAAACGGGCCTGTTGTTGTCAGCATGGTCGATGTTCTGTTGTATCAGTGATGTTTGCCGTGTGCTCACCTTAAATTGAAGAGTGGTTTGAACTATTTGTTTTCTCTTTTTGAAGCTGGTGATAGAGTGAAGAGGTCGTCTCTTCAACTAGAAGTCTTTCCATCAGTTTTATTTCCTACATAGCCTCGCTTTTGCAAAAAATCAATTGTTTTTAAATATATAACCTTTTTATATTGCTTTTTCTTTTTTGTCACCTCACACCTGTCTTCTGTGCTAAAGGTACAATATTAAGTTTAGGTTTTAATGTTGCTGTGTCTCTTCTGTATGTTCCATTATGTAAAGACCATGGGTTTTGTAGGTCAAACTGGCTTTTCCTTCCCTCAGAACACAAGTACTGTTGATAAAAGCTCACATTGAAGCACCTCTTTGCTTTTGTATTCTGTATATATTTATCTATCTAGAATATGTTTCCATAAAAGGGTTTAATTAGTATTTTGAAATAGTGCACTGGAAATTATTTATGGAACCAGTAAAATTTGTAATGACCTGTTTTAGAGACCACTATTTGGGAACACAAATTTGGGCAGGATGACAAGAAGACCAACCCATGCATCTAACTACATTTTTTTTTAGTGACAAGTCAAACAATTGCTTCTAATTTGTGTTTATTGACTATTTAATAAAAATACAAGTATAGATTACACAAACATACCATCTGTTTCTTTGTTTGGCGACCACAATTTGTATACCATTTTTATCCAGTAGTTTTAAAATCCAGTCCCGCTCCATATTTTATTTTTATTTTTTTAAGGTTTTAGTATTGTTCTGCACTTTGGAGCGCCGCTACAAGATGTGGTCTATAAATACTGATGCAGGCTACTTCTGCTCTTCTGTCTCTGTCCCCACTTCCTCTGCCTTCCCCCTTCTTCTTCTCACTGTGACGGAGTGATTATGGAGAGAGTGACTCTTGAGCCCGAGTAAGTCTGCCTGCGAGGCTGATGGGCTGTAGTAAAATGACATTGTTCACATTTCTCAGAGTGTTTGGCTTTGGCGAGGCTAAGGTCGGATCAAGCCTTGCATACCACTGTGAAATACTCCCCCGTCCTGCCAGAAGCCTCGTGGTTCTAAACACACATGAAAGGTCGATTTCTTTTCTGCAAAAGCAGCCCCTAATTAGCCATGTTCCCCTCACCTTAATCTGCATTTGCACCGCTCGAATCATTAAAGATTTTACTTGCCCTTGATTGATGCATGTGGAGCTGAAGTCAACGAGAATATTAGCCGGATATATATTGCCAGTGATTGATAGCTAGTACTCCATGTAAATTATAAGCATTCGGCTTGGAAATAATACATTGGAAGATATAGAGTCCAAATTAGACACAGGTTCAATTTCCATAGTGAGAGAGTTGAATCACACCCCATGATTAAATCCAAGAGGGAAACCCATCAATGTGTGTTGGACTTCGTTTAATTCCATTTGGTTTCCCACACCCACAACATTGCCAGGAATAAAACTCTGTAATCTCTATTCAGGCAGCAGCATTAGGATGTGTATTGAGCTGCAGTCTGTCTTTCAGCCCATAGATCTCCAACCCCTCCTCTAAGAACATATAAATGCCAACAGCTGTGTATCATCTGCTTCGTTTCCTTCTTTGCAATGTGCATAGTTGATGAGAAGTAGTCGACCAATAAACCGTGACATCTCGATATTCACCACAGACCTGAAGAAATCTGCAGACTAAGCTTATGAAGGGATGTTAATATTACTATATTTTAAATAAGTTTCAAGAAGTCAGCTGCTGCTTCATTCTATACCAGGGAGGAAAGTGCAGGGGTCAGCTTTCATTAAACAGACTATGGGCATCTAAATAAATAATAGGAATACATTTTTTACACAAAATTATAAGACATTAGGTTCAGAGATCATTGTGAAATATGGCTGCACAAGTTATCACAAATATATTTTATTATCATAATATCTGTATCGCAAGTAACAAAACCCAAACGTTTATGCTGCCCAAACCCAAAGTTTAGTGAACAAAAGAATAAAAAAGGTCCAGCTTTATTTATTTCTTTGTTTAGTTTTCATTTAGCCCCAGTTACTTCGTATTTTGTCATAAATTTTAATTCAATTGTACTACTCTTTCAAAAGGTAAATAGAAATCTTGCGGATCTTATTGTTATTGCATTATTTAACATAGTATTACATTTTGCATGTTCTTCTGATATTTTACAACCCTATGTCTAGAAAAATCCTTTTCAATATTGTGAGTCTTGTGCTCTCAACTATGTACGCATAAGCTGTAAAGGTACATCTTTGAAGCATTTGGCAGCTGAGTGAGCTGTGAACCACATTGTGACAGTTGATTTATTGTACTTCCTAAAATCTTGTAAACTTAAGAGGAGCCTACCTAAATTCCTTGTCAGCAACACATCCCTTTATCCATTGCTCTACTCTGTTTGGTAACATTACTCCCTCCCCTCAAGCCTCACCTGTAAATCTGTAATGCTGGCTGGACTATTATATCAATGAAGCATGAGTGCTTGCAGTCTCCCTCTTCTTTTCCAATCTCTCTGTGAGTCTGTCCCTCCCGGTCTGTAATAAAACACAGGGCCCAGCGGTGGCTCTGATAGAGCTGTGGGATCACATTAGTGCTGCCCTCGGAGAGCTTGACAGGTTGTCTATGGCTTTGTGTTGCCGTCCCCATTAACAAGCCGTCTATGTGTATGCCCATGTGTGGAGTCCATTTGGAAGTGTTATGGACCAAAATGAGAAGAAAGGGACGCAGGCTTGGACAGAGTACATTTAGACATGAGTATTATGTGTGCAACAGTAAACAGTCTGCCCATGAAGCTTTATAGCTGGTGTATTTTTGCAAACATTTGGCAGGATGTCAGCAGAGCCATATTTATGAAGAATTTCTCCGTAAACTGCTCTATCTGTGTGAGAATAAATGGCACCGTGGAATCTGTGCTATTTGAGATTTACAGGTGACCTCGTGCACACCAGCATTATTGCTTTTACAGCAAACCTAATGGCATAGCTTGTAACTTAAATGTTTTTGCTTGGTTTCTTTTACCAGCCTGTCTGCGATGGTTTAACAGAGACTCTGCGTACACTTTCACATTTTAGCTATTGCGTCATTTTTGAAATATCACTCAGTCAGTCCTCCACCCTGCCTTTATGTCTTTCCAATCACACCCACACACGTAAACATGGGGTATACTCAGAACACAGTATCCTCTGCTGGGCGCCTGTGTTATATTACATACTGTGTTTTCTTTCTGTGTTGTCATAAGGGAGACAAAATCATGTTTCAGCTCAGTGTATCGTAAGGAGTCACACAACGCCCCTTGTCCGCAATCCCTTGGAGCTCTCCTGTGTACATGCATCAGCTGCAATAATAATTTAACAGGGAAGCATATCCATTCACTCAGCTTCGGAGTCCCTGAGCAAAATAACAAGCTCGCCGCTATCACTCACATCTGTGGCTCAGCGTGATTAAATCCGTGTTGTACAGTGCGCAGCTCGCTCACAGGGGCCACTTTCCTGAGCTGCTACATCAGTGTTAATTCAAACCAAATGGCCCTTTATGGTTTCACCTTGGACTGTAACACTGTGATTAGCTCTCTCCCCTGTCACTGGTTGTCAGCTGACTGTGTCAAACTCACACAGTGAAAATCCCGAAAAGCCCCTCTACTCTCATTAAGTCCGCCCCCACCTCAGCCCCCTTCGTGACTCCCTCTCATGCCTAGCGCGCTAGGCTTGGCCCGGGTTGGCTGTGTGGAGGTGGAGCGCTTAGTAGGCTAAATCATTTGGCGCTCTGCCTTGAACTTTGCTCTAACTAATTTATAGGAATTAAAGTGGTTCACCTCAAATGCTCGGCTCATGAGTTGCTTTGGCTAAATTAGCCCTGTTTTCTCAAAATGAGGGAGTATTGCTTTTTTTAAGCTTCAAGAGAGACAATTAGACTGGCTTATGCTTCTTTTTGGCCTTTGTCTTTGCTGACATTTAAATCAATTTGTTTTTTTCCAGACAAAACATTGACCCCTGCATAATCATATTTTAAACAGGCAAAGACAGATGACTAATTTAGGATGCATTAAAGAGCCTGATGTTGAACATTTTGCTTACTTATGATTTTGGACTGTGATTTTCAGCCAAAACATTGGCCAAGCATCAGTAGCAGTAAATGAGGTTACAATTATTCAAATCTGATTATTCAAATCAAAAGATTATGATTATCTGAAACCTGCTAATTGGCCCTTGCCTCTGACATAGTCGTCAGGGGCTTAAGCAGCAGCTCGGTATCCTTGTTCTCATTGCCAGTCTGCTCTTGTGGGCTACTCACTTGGCTCCAGTCTCCAAGCAGCTCGTCTCCTATGGACTAGGCTGGCATATGTAAAGTGCTGCGGGCGTCCACAGGCGGCTTATCCCTGCGCCCGTGCTCCCATACACGCCCCATCAGCCAAACTGGGACTGGCGAAGTAATCTTGTTAAGAATGGATGTTGTTATTGTGTGATTTGGCTTCACGGTTTGCCGGGGGAACACGTGGACTGCACTGAGCATCACACACAATGGGGATGAGTTCTTTTTTAGACAGAGGAGAGTTCTTATTTTAGAACTATAACTTTTGATTGAAAATAAAACTAACACCCTCTTGTTCATGTTCTAGCATACTTCACTATCTTTCAAACAGCAAGGTCATAGAAAGGAGTAATATATGAAAAAACAGAGGACTCAGTAGGAAGATTTAGCCAAGTCTGTGTCTTTAACACAGTAACATCTTGGCGGCCTTACAGTATTTGTAAAGGGCAGGTACTTTAAAGTAATAACTGGCTGGTGATTGGATTTCTTATCTGTGAGTGACTCACAAACCTCGAGACAATCCAGCTCCTGCGCACGGTAACCATAGAGCATGATCCAAACCAAAACAGTAGTGTTAGCAAATAGAAGTTTCTAAAGATTTCATGTGCTCTTTTTCCAAGCCCCGCCCTATTTTTCCTATAATTCTACCAACACACCCTTTCCTCTCAGACGATTACAAAAAAAAATGGCCTCAGTAAACAGTGGATCTGACATTTACTTGAAGTTCAGCGTCTCCACCTATAATAGGTATTAGGATGATGGTAATCATCACTGCTGGGCACGAGGCAGAGGGCTGCTCACCTTCGTCACTGAGCTGACAATAAACACCTACACATACAAACACACAGAGAATCAATGTCCCATCCTTTGCTTTTTCTTCTCTCAATGCAAGCACTCCTAACTCTGGTATCTAGGTGCCAACAGACTGTGGCTCTGACCTTTCTCACAAATGAATTATTTCGGTTTAATGATCCCTTCTGCAGAAAGAACAAAAAGATAACTGAAATAATAGCCAAGAGAGGAAAAGGGGGAAGTAAAAGGGCAACATTCACACACAGCCGGACTTTTTTTTTAACCGGTTTTCTACTCTACCTGTGAGAAAGCACTCCTCACACACAACCCTCTAATCACAGCGTTTTATGTTTGTGTCATCTGAGTTTCAGAAAAAGAGCCATGAGTCAAGCAAACTAATTAAATTAAATAAAAATAAGAATCTGAAAGCAGGTGGTGCTACAAACAAGTGTTTTATTGTGTGTGAGAAAGAGATTCTTTCCCTTCTCCAGCACCATTGTTTGATTAATTTTTTTTCCCTTTTTTCCATCAGATCAGAAGAGAGAGTGTGATGTGTAAGGGACGAAGGGAGCACATAAAAAATTCAAAACATTATAATATAAAATCCAGATGAATCATGAATGCTTAATGGGACTGTGGGACGAGCATGTTGGATGTTGAAATAGTGCTTAAAGAATTCTTGCTTGTGGTGCATTGTGCAGCAGTGGCGTGTGCACAATGAGAGATATGGCATGTTACGTCCTGCTCTCACAGGCAGCCGTATAAAGTGCTGAGGGACACTGAATGGAGCACGTCAGAAACATGTGAAAAGCTTTTAGGGAGTAGAGGCCTTCTGTTATCGAAGTCTGGCTAATTGCATTTATCCTTGTCACAACTGCTTGTTGTTCTGTCGGCGGATTGGACATGCTCCAATGGTCTATCTGATGAAATATTAACAAATCTGTGCTAACACTCACTTTTTCTCTATTGTTTTTTAATGAAAGGCAAAAAAGAAGAAAAAACCCTTGATATTATGAATAATAGAACATCCAATTAGTGTAACATCGGTGAGGATGAGTTTGATGAAAGACTGAACCACTGTATTATTGTAGTGAAGACATTATAATTTAAATGTTGGAGGCTTTCTAAGATTTTATTTATAACATGATAACTGCATTTATTGCCAAAGAATAACAATTGTATTTTCCAAATAACTCCATCCATTGTATTACAATATTTCCATTTGTAATTCTCTTTCCAAAATGGGACAGTGATAAAACATTGAATTTTTACATGAGAACAGGTTGAATAAAACCCAATGGACCTCTGTTATTAAGATCTGTGAAACAAAATACATGTATGTCCTTTCCTGCCCCTCCCCTTCCTGTGCTCTGGGCCAATCCCAGCATGTGTTTGGCATGTGATTGGGTTCACAGCCTGCCAATCTATCATAGGCATAACACACATACAGACACACGTTCACACCATATTTCACACCACAGGGTAATTAAGACAGTTCACTTATACAGGCTTACAGCACAAGAGAACTAGTACCAGCAAATTAGACTCATGCCTCTGTTAAACAATTTTTTTAGTCTTCTGTTTTTATATTATTATTCATTTGAAACACGTGTTGAACAGGCAACACAGTGATTACCCAGAATTGAGTATTTAACTTCTGTTTGAATAGACAGCAAGAAAAGAAGTTTCATAAAAGCGAGGAGCTGTGTCTTGAAGGAAACCTCCAAATCCCATGAGAGGACTCTCCTCGGCTCCAAGAGGAAGAACACTGCCAAATGGCACAGTGCCCTTTTATGTTACTTTTGCGTACTTTATCTGCGCCATGAAGCTGTGTGTTGCTGTTAGCTGATGAAGACTGGGAGCAGCTGTGGTGAGGCAGCAATATTTTAATGGCTGCACAGATCTTTGTATGTTTGTCATCAAGAGAAAATGAGCTGGGCCAACCCCAAATACATTGTAGCCTCCATCTGGATAAAAGCAGCCACACAGGTCGTCATTTACCTCCATCTCAATCTGCAGCACTCCCAGTGTTTACAGAAGCAGGGCCGTTTGAGTCACCATTTACCAAGATGTGACATGTTTATCAGTGTCTCTTTGTCCACATAGCCTGTCTATGTTTCCAGAATCAAGAATATGTAGCATTTACATTTTCCAGTGTAATATTTATGTACTGTATATAAACTTTATTAATATATAAAAAAACATGTCTGACTTCATCAGACAATTACTTCATCTATCAGGCTAGAACTCAAGAAGAACATTGGGTAGACAGCAAATATGCTTTATGAATCATCAATCATCACAAGCCCAATACTCTGCCTAGTCTTCAGGGAAATACTGGAAATATAATATAACAATAAATCTGAATGGTTTTTGACGCAGTAGCTGAAGAGACACAAACAGACAATGTCTAAGTCACACAGATGCTAGATAGAGGAACAATATATTATATCATCTATTTGTGTGTGCTTACCTGTGTACACTCACCACAAGTGAGCTTCTGTCAGTGTATGCTTTCTGTGCCGTCAAAAAGCCAATGTCATATCTGTCTTGATGACCTTTTCTTCTTTGTTGAGTGTTTTTCTAAACACCTCGCTGATATCATGGGATGTGTAATTACTGCACTGCAGCTACACTCTGCCTCTTTATTAGTTTTCTGACAATAGCCAAGCTTGTCACTGCGCAGAGCTGTTTGTGTCCTGTTTACACAGCTGATTGCTCCGATCCTCTTCTCCTACAGAACATGCATGCTGCAGCTCATCTAATAACGACAAGGAATTGAGGCTGTAAAGTCATGTGTGTTTATAATATGTCAGTTTAGTTCAACAATAGTCATAATATCAATAACATCCCATTCCTTATCCAGTTTTTCATTCACAGGAGCTTCTTGGAATGATCTCGAGGGATTCATAAAGGGATCATATGCGGTCCTACGTGCAGATGAAAAGCGGATGGAGGGATTTGTCAGAGCGCACCTGAGTGTGCTGTATTACCTCAGCAAATACCAGATCAGATTGGTGCTGAATTACGATCAGCTCTCTCAAGCACACAATACATGCACCAACATTTACAATGCAAATCCAATGGTGGCATCCCTGCCTTTGTTGCATTAGTGGAGGGAGAAAGCATGCAGAAAAAGGTCTGTATGCATGTGTAATGTGCTGCAATAGGAGTTTGTCGATAAGGATCACACTCTCTAGGTTCAACTTCGGGGATTAGGGCAGAGGCTGTTTGATCTTTTGCATAAAATCACAAGTCTCCTGGTTCTGGGAGCAAAGCAGCTGAGTTAGCTAATTGGGAGTTGGTGCTGCACGTCGGCATGGACTTAGCATTTAGTTCCTTGTAATGTCCTTAAGATGCCTTTGACAACATTGCAATTACTAGAAGTCAAAGTTCCATGTAAATGATTTTGTCAGGATGGTGGAGCACTGGTGCATGTTCAGCAACGCAATACAGCATGCTGATCTCAAATAGCAACTTATCACGCATCTCAATCACAACAAACAGGAAACTGAACATATCCATCATCAGCCATGGTTAGTGCCAATGAATGGAAATGTATTCTGGAGTGCTGTTTAGAGTCCCACACACACCCGGGCAGCCAACACGGCAAAAGCATAGAGGATGTGCCAGTTACGGAACATAATTGCTACTAATGACCATTAGGAATTTGGTTTTTATCCTCCAGGGGCTGCAGAAAAGGCCTTTCGTCTTATCAGTTGATTAGAAGCAAATAGACGGGGCCGGATCCTGCATATTAAGTAAACAGGGGGCTAAAATGGTGTTACTCTATCAGGGGAAGCCTTAATGGAGTGGTGAGGAGCTCATCTTCTGCTAATGCCTGAGCTGCAACAAATGGACAGCCACTCCCATCTTCCATCTACTTGACAAATATTGGTAACATTTCTCCTGCTGCCATTTGAAACAGGCTCTGAATACTGAAAACAATAAAAAATAGTTCCATCAGTTTGGATGAAGTTTAGTATTCTGCTAGCTTCATCAAAATGGAGACCTTTAAGCTGCTCTGTGGTGAAGGCACTTGTGTTTTTCCAGCAGCAGCTCTGGTATCCAACTGTCAGTGATGGCAGCAAAGTTGTTTTTTCCTCCTCTGTGGATTCATTTGCATTATGCAAATGAACAATTGATATGGATCTTCTCCCCTCCGATGAACATTTCTCACAGCAATTTGCCAAGCAAGTAATTACTTATTGACAGAATGATATTACACAGGAAATTGTTGTAAAAATGGAAACTCATTTCATTGAAATGGTGGTAAAATAACAAAAATAAGAATAATGAAACTAGAAAACTTGTATGTGAATGTATGTGAGTGGTGGAGGCCAGCTTTTATCATGAGCTTGCTGCTCTCTTCACTGCCACCTGTGGTTGCACTTTGTGTGCCTGCCTCTGCATTTTAATTAATTCCAAACATTATTAAGGATACAAATTCACTGCCTCACTCCAGTGCACCATGCAGTGTAGTAAAGCTGTGGAAATCAGCAATGATCCACATTGTGATAGAATGTGTATAAGTACTATGTCACAGTGTTTTGTAAAAAGGGTTTATGTTTTTTTTTTTTTTTTTTATCCAAGGGACTCTGTAGACTAGTGAATAAATCCTCAAATAAAGTAATTAACAATTTCTGCTTTTACAATTGATTGTTTAATTTACACTCTTGTTTAGTTTAGTCCAAGTATTTCTTAAAATTAAACATCTATTTCAAACACACTTGGTAAGCACTATGGCAACTGCAGAGCTAAATCACAAAATGCAGCTCTTTCCTGCCGTGACCTCTGTTAACCTTGGAACAAATCGAAAGTCAGTGAAGCAGGGGGTATCACTACTGCAGCATCTGTGGTCAGTTCCAGAAATATCTCGATCTATTTTAATTATCCACATTCTTAATGATTCCTTCTGTTTGTCATTCTAGAGAGAAATAATTTGCCGGGGTGTTGATGGCACTATGTTTGCGTCAGCATGCTTCCAGCTCTAATATTGAGCATCCCGAGAGATTGGCACCTGGAGGAAAACAGAAAAGGAGAAGAAAAAGGGCCAGTGTGCAGCTGCATTTTCTTCCTCAGTAATCGAATCCCTCAAAAGGGCTCCATTTTTCTTCATCTCCACAGGTCCACAGGACCTTTAAACAGAGCAAGCCACCAAAATAAGGTGCCATAGAACACAATTATAATTCCAATATAGTCTTGTAAAGAAAATGTAAACAGATAGCCAGGCTGCGACGCTGCCCCCATTTTCCCCGAAGACTGGTAATAAAGTAGAAAAGATGTAACTGTGGAAGAAGCTTTTTACCCCCTGTCCCTTTCTTACTCTACAAATTGAAAACTGTGGTTTTGTGCAATGGCACTGGAAGAAGACATACTCAGAGATTTATAACCGATTCAACGCTGAAACTGAGAAGGGCAAGAGTTGGAATTTATGTAGTTGGTCAATGAACTCTAATGTACAAGTATTGATAATGAATATGTGTGTGCATTGCTGCTGTGTTCTCTTTTCAGTGCAGTACAGGTCCTTTGTCACAGGCTTTATTTCACAGGCTTTATTTCCAAAAAAACAAGCCACTGCCCCTCTAGAAATCTCCCTGCTTTTACTCAGAGGAACCTTGTATTCTCTGTGCAAAACATGTGTGCCCCTTTCTGTAGTTCTTTTTCTTCATGCTGTCCTGGGGGAGCATTTCTTATATGGCAGATTTTCCTTTACCACCACAGGCATACAGAGGATCAGCAAATGGACTGCTTATGGTAATGTGCTGGCAGTGTTCAGAGGTGTCCTAATAAAAGTTACTGGTAGAGGGAGCTGCATGTGCACACAGCTGAAGAGTCTGAGTGCATCCTCTGCCTTTTGTTTCACTCACTTCACAGCATTCAAGACATTGATGGTTTATTTATACTTCAGAAACCGCTGTTAAAGTCACATGAGGTCAAAAATGTGTTATTTGCAAAAAGTTTTGACAGCTTTGTAAGACTTTATAAAATACTCATTCAACAAAAGTAAAAAAATAGAATAAAATGAAGTTTTGAGACAAATGCTCTAGTGACGTGACCTGGAGTTAGTCCATAGTTTCAAACCAGAGAAACAGAGAGTTTGTGGGATGCTTGTGAGGGGCCACACAGTGTACAAGTCTCAAAATGAAGAATAGCATCATGGTTGTTTGCAAGTGTGAGTTATCAGTGTGCGTTAAGTGGAGGCCAAGGCGTAGTTAGTGCCATTCAGGCTGTGGTAGTGTGCAATGTGGGAGTGGGGTGTGACAGTTCAGAGTCTGGGTGAGAAAAAGGGACATGGCGCCGTGCCACTGAAAGCAAGTCATCCGTCTGCCGTGACACCCAGCGTGCATGGAAGATGTCCCCAGGACTCAACAAGGCACAGAGTAAGTGTGCTCATGCAGAGGAGTGGGCGGCAGAGTGTCATGGTCTGTGTAAGTGTCACATTGGATCCTTTTCTCTGTCGGTCTGTCTAAATGGGCAGAGTCCATCTTTGCCTCAATCCTGCTGTTGCTTTAAAAATAAGAGGCTGTGCCAAAGTAGATGCATCTTGTTTTTAACCATTCAACCCAACAATACAAGCCTGGCACAGTCACTCCACAGCTATTCAGCTATAATCTATCAAAGAAGTAGGAATACACAAAAACACAAACAATACTTAGAAGGTAAACTAAGGTAAGCAAATGCATGAATATGTTTACCCACCAACAAGTTTGACACATTATTAATTGTTGGTTGTTTTGTGTTGAAAACCATAGTTTAGTAATGAGCAAGCAAATATATAATAATGAATATATGATGAATGAATGAAAAATCAAACTATAAGTAATAAATATATATACAGTATATTGTGTCATATTAGAGCTGCTTTTGATTTGTCTCTTATAGGTGTAAGATGGGGATGGAATGCAAGTGGCGGAAATGCTTATATATTTGTAATTATGAGGAAATGTGGATACTGTTATTATGATCCCCATACAACATACACATTTATTTTCATGACAATATTAGGAAGGCTGCCATGGTAAATTAGGCAATGAGTACCATATACAGTATCCATGTGTTGTTGCAGGATATTTCAAGGACAGTTAGTAAAAATAATGAAATGAAATTTAACTTTCAATGTATTACGTCAGGTTATCTGTAAACCTTCATTCCAAGGCTGGCTAAATAAATAATGTCTATGGAGGAGGTTGGAAGTCTAAAGGGGGCCAGCCAAGCCAAGCATACAGTGTGCAATGATGAGTGAAGGCCTCAGTTGGTAATGAATCTCAGCACTCTATGATATGAGTCCTGGGAATGTAAGCACTGAGCTGATGCAGTCGTGTACCCAACGTCACAAAAAAGAACGTTGGCAGCGATGCTCTTCATGGCCTTAAAAATATATTTTAATAGTGAAAGAAAAGGGGATGGTTCAAACTGGAGTTTTCTGGAAAGTGATACAATATGAACCTTTAAAGTGAGACAGTTAGAGAAGAGGAGCATTTATCAGGGATAAAGGCCAACAAACAAGTTCCACCTTGAACTTTAATATATTTTCTCTATTTGAGGCTTATTTCTGCCAAGTGATAAATGTGCGGTGACATGGAAGCAATGTGCCAAGGAATCATAGTGGAAAAATATGGTGGAGAATATAAAAAAAAATAAAAAGCACATTTCCAAGAATTTAACGTATTAGCAGGCAGTGTTTTACATAATGTATTTAAAATAACAATTACTGCATTTGGTGACTAGAAGCACCAGACACTAGACTACTTCATGGTTTTTCACAACAGATTTGAGGTGCAGCTAAGTTCTGCACTACATCATTTCATTTTTTCCTGATCAGAATTGGTGATTACAAACCAATAAGACTGGACTTTATTGTTTCTCAGCCAGAAGGGTTTTTATGTTAAGTCTACTTCCGTATGTTCAAGTTTAATTTGTAATCATTTGTTAAACTGGAAATGCTGAAAAACATTCTTCTTTTCTTGGAGTGGTTGCTAAATTACTAAGCTCTTCCTTTTGTTGCATCTGAGCTCGGTCAATGTCTTATGTGTTTAAGCACTTTTTTTAGTTTTTTTACCAGAGACAGCTGTTGATAATACTCACTTTAAGTTTATTCAGAAAGTAGGCAACAACATCTAGCATTCTTGGCACATGACCATTTGTCACATTTACAAGCCACTTTTTTGTAACCGTACCTTTCTCTTATTTACCTCTTGACTAAATTGTTGGTACAGTTTGATATTTTTGGATGGCTTGTACCTCTTTCGATAAAGGAAACACCCCTTAAAGCATGCTTTACAGTCATGACCTGTATTGTACCTCTCCACTAGAAGCATAGTGAAATGAAAAATAAATCCCACTCATACTGGTGGGATTTATTTTTTGGCTTAGGCTTGTATGGTATGGTCATGAGTCAGTGTCGTCCTAATCACAAGCCCCATGCTGGTTGAGTGACAGCCTAAAAGCTCATCTGCAAACAGAAAGGATTTCTTCAGCTTTCACAATTAGGGTTTGCAAATGGAAGCGCATACTGGGATAATTTCTCCACCCTTTTTTTCTTCAGCTTGGTTACTCTCACGTAAACAACATGGGCTTGTTACATTTGTGTACATCATATCTCTACCCTCAAGGGAGAGCCCAAAGAAGAAGAGGGAGAAATAGGAAATGAGTGAATGAAGCTGAAGGGTGAAAATGTGAAAAAAGAATATATAGCTGAGAAAAACACAGAGCCAGTGAGTTGTATTTTCACACATCACTTTTCCCATGAGCCTTTTAACACCCTCAGCAACTACTCTATGTCTATTAAATAAATAATAATATATGTGTCCCACCTCATGAAAACATTCTTTTGAAATATGACAGTGTGACCAAAAGCAATATCAGTTGACCAGCAAGTGATAAATAACACAAGAATGATTTCAAACACATTACACTAAAGCTTTTTGGCATAAATAGTTTTGCATCTTTCCGCTGCTTCATATTTACCCTATAAATATTTCATACTCTATGCACTTCTTAGAAAGATTTTATTGGATAGAAGTTAAAAGAAGTCCTACTAGAATGAACTTTGTCAGGGTTTTAAACATTGTATCTATTCCATTCCTCCCATTAGCGGATTGGATACTCAAGTGCTGCTCACTGTCAAGGGAACAGCAAACTTTGAGCCAAAATGATGGAAATCAATTTTTTAATAAAATAGTGTTTGGTGAGAACACAAAAGAGAAACTCTATCTTTGTGAAAAAAAACAATGCACATATTTTTAGAGCCAAACATTTAGGGTACTCTCATCTAAATTTCATCAGGAATTTGGTCAGCAATGCTACGCTACTGGTTTGGTTTAGTACCTTTAGGCTTTTGGGTGTTTCAGAGGTGCCTCTCTTCTCAAAGTGACTCCATTGTTTTTTTTCCATTTGGCTTTGATGTTATTAAATGGAAAAAAAAAAACTGAATGCAATGAAGGTTGCTCATAGCATCACACTTGATGGAAGCCTTTGGGAATTCCTGAAACTTTTTGTTTTTTGCCTAAAAACCTTGCAGAGTAGATGAAAAGTCTTCTTGGAGATTACTCACAATTCTTTTATGCCCAATGAGTTGCTGCTATCTGAAAAGACAGATCAATAGGTATTACTCATGTTGTGTGCTTTTAATGAGCTACAGTATTTTGCATTAACAACACCTATGGACAATAACAAACATTTTCAAACATGGAATATTTTTTTTTTTAGCAATACAGCTAAAATCTACAGTGACTAAGTCTTAACCCTGAAACACTGAATTATGGGATTTAGTGGACATAAGTTACACAATGACAATGACAATGAACGATCTTAGAGATCACTCACAATCTTGTTATGCTCATTGTTCCCTCTGCGTGGACTGGCATTGTGGGTCAATACATTAGACCTTGGTGTTTCTGTGCTTGTAAGCATTTTTGTCAGTACCTGTAGAGACTAAATGGATATTGGAACAAGATTTGCCGGATCTGAAAGAGCATCGGACAATGGTTGAGATTGATGAGTGTTTGGGTGCTTTCCCTGTGACCCCATCGCATCTGGCAGGAACAAAGTCAGACAGGTGTGACAGCCAGCATCCATCTAACAGTCAGCTGTAATAAGGCCGGGGTACACACACATAGCAACACCTCTACAGTACCTGTATTTTACACAGCAAGGATGTGCACATATCTGTCATACTCACAAGACAGGCCCGTGCTGAATAGAGACCTTTTCAGCGCACACACATTTAGACATAAAGGCTTCCTGGCAAGCCTCAGCGTGTGTGTTTCCAGGAAATGGTCCGTTTGGCGATGCAGACTTTCTTCAAATGTCTACGAGCTATCATGTCTTATTACAGGAGACAAATGGCATGTCATTGCAACGTGGTGTCCTTACTCGTTAGTTCTAGACATGACAAGCAACAAAACATGTTTCTGCTGCTCTAAAGCCAAACATGCTATTAGGACTGTGAATTAATGAACAAAAGAAAGCATTCAACACTTCTATCCAATAAAAAAGCCCATGCTGTCTATTTGCATGACTTCAACTCAAGAAAACAATATATATATATTTTTTTACTTGTAGACACTGTATGTGTGGGCTTTCTCAATATCTTGCTGTACTTTATAATATATTGTTTAGAAAGTACTGAGTTGTTTGACATGTTCTATTTATTCATGTTTTAATGCAATGTGAGGCAATAATCAGTGCTATCTAATATTAGCTATTTTTTATTACATTCTCTTTCTAATTTTGTCCATATATAGTACACAAGTATACAAGGTGCAGCGCAGTCTCCCCCTAAATCATAGTTGTCTGCTGCGGAAGGTTTATGGTGACATTTAGGAGCAAGCCTGAATAGAGTCATGCAGCTTGTCTTGTAAAAGCATCTTTCGACCCGCCATTGTTAAACTGGCTCACTCAGTCAAGCCCCGGGATACAGACTCCAACCACTACCCCACCCCCTTGTACCCATCTACAGGCCCCCTCCACATTCTACACTGTCGTCACTGCCCCTTCCCTGGCTGGCATCGAAAATCCCCCATGAGCCCTTTTCTCTGATGTAAATCACAGGTAGTGGAAATGTGAGCCAGGCTGATGCACCGGCACTGTGCCGTGAAATCTCTGTTGACATTACCAACGGGCGATTCCAGAAAAAGACACGGCGAACGAGAGCAGGAGGGAGGAAGAGAGTGATAAAGTGGAGGAAAGAAACCCAGAACATTTCAACCAGTCACTTTTGACTTTCTTACGTTCTCACTGATGGACATGACTCAGTGGGCGGCACACTTTCATCTCCAGCCCAACACTGTTTTTGGCAACGCTAATTTGATTTTTAGCTGAGAATAATTACCTGTTTACCAGAGTTTTGATTTCTATTTTACCCTAACAGTAATTATCAGATATTTTAATTTGTTCACTTTAATGTCAGTGGGCAGGAGGCAGATACATAAAAGTCAGGACATTCATGAGACCAAAGTTGGTATGTGGCATGTCCATTTTCCCATAGTAGCAGTTTTGGATGTGATATGAGTGATGTGTTTTGTATCAGAAAATAGACCTTTTTTATCATGCTCTCTTTCACAAAGCAAAGCAGGTGTGGTTCTATATTACTACATCTATATTTACAATAGAAAGTCTACGTCATTCCACTTCTGTGTTGGATAATTGTTTAAATGGAAGTCAATAGGGAGCCGCAAAAAACTTTGAATCTGCAAACAGACGTCTTTCATACTGTCATTTCTGCGTTTGGTTTGAAAACTTTTAATACCAAAAAAGCCATTGTTTTTCTTTCAAAAGACAGTGGCATACTGCTTGATTTTGTATAATCTAATTGTTGTCTTTGAAGGTCTCAATCATCCAGGACATCTTGAAAAAATGAGATCCAGATGCTTTTACTTCAATCTTTTTTTCAATCTAATTGTTGCTTACAATAAGACATTACCCAGCAGCATACTTATATAAGCTATTCATAAATTACTCAGTTTAAAAAAAAGGGGCCCGGTTTGGCATTTCTTACTTATTTGTTGCTTAATTGCATGGATTTGTATCCATATGTGTCCATCTTTGTCAATGTCTGAAGTTGTCAATGTGTGAGTGTGACGTAATCAATATGACACTTGTGTAGACACTTTGCTGTCATAAATCATTAACAAAGAATGCCTTTCTGGCATTAGTAAACATCTCTTGATTTGATAAACAAATGGCAAATTACAGTGTGACACAAAGGGAACACAAAAAAATTGCTACTTGTTGCTCCCCAATGACTTCCATTCAAATTTTATTTCTGTGGGAACTATGCCAGTGGTTCTCGACTGGTCTGGCTTTGTGACCCACCATCACCTCTTAATGACGACCCAAATCAAGGGACATTTTCAACTTCTTAAATTTATTTGATAAAAAGATGGTGCAGTTTAAAGCAGGAGTTTGTAACTTTTCCAAATCTGGAAAATTGTGACAAATGTTTAAAATGAGTAAAACTGATTGTCTGGCCTGATTCTATGCTCTAAAGTAGATACACTGATATAATTATTGTTTTCCATAAGTCCCTCCTCTTGGAGCTATATTGATTGGAAGATCACACGGGCGACCACAAGGACCAATCCAAGCCTTTCTAATGGAACCCCTTAAAAGGTTCTCGAGTAAGGGTGCCACCATACAGCAATATACAGCAATATACAGCAATATACAGCGATACACTGGCGTCCACCAGAGGGCAGGCTTCAAAAGCGGAAATATAGGGAGAAACCCAATGGTGACTTTACAAGTGTAAAACTCATGTTTACAGCCTGGTACAAAAGATGGCTCCGGTCTCTAGAGCTAAGTTTTTAATACATGAGAACTCTGGGGGGCCAGCTCCAAACATATTCATTTTTGATTATTATGTTTGTTTATGCTATCTCAAAACTGTTGTTTTACTATGCAGTAAAAGCCAAAAAGCCCGGATGTAACCGCTGTTTTATTGCTCTGTGGTAAGAACAATATCTGTAAATAGGGGAGCAATGGGCGGAAAACGTCCATATATCATACAGTCATTGTACCAATCACGGGTGAGCTGTGCTGACGTCATCTGTCAATCAAGGAGCTGCTCCTACGTCCCTCACAAACGCATGCTGATGCTGGCTGACTTTTTCAACATGGAGGGCATCGCTGAGATCCCCAAAGTAACGCAGAGTTATTTAAATTCTTCTGCTTAGGTATTTACACTTTCATTATTTATGTTTCCTTGTCTGTAGACACACTGTTTCTGTGATACTACAGTATTTTTGTGAAAGTTCCAAAGTTATACCAGTAGAATATTTTCAAAATATCGATGGCCCACATATAAGTTTGTATTATCACTAAAATAGTGCTGTGGTCATTAAACTAAAGTTCATGTTGTTATAAACTGATATTTCATTTGCAGTGTGCAGAAACATTACGTTGTTGCAGGTTCGTTAGCATTTAGCTGCAGACTCATATTAGCATGTCTCTGTAGCTATGAGCTAAACAGCAGCTTTACATTAAGATTAAACTATATAACCCTGTATGATCATAAACACACTGTTTCTTACCCTTCTGCGTCCTCAGGTGGAACACTGCAGGAGAAGCTGACCTGTGGGTTTTCTGAAGACTAACCTTCTCATGATGTGCATGTCATTGTTTTAGACAAATCTCTTTTTCAATAAAGTTATGTTTAACAAAACTCTGATTTGTTTAAATTAGAGTATGTCTCCTTTACTAGAACTATATTTCAAACCATGCTGTGTGTTACTCTAAAGTATATTGTGATGATATTGTAATGATAATTTAGCTCTTAATAAATACATTTTTTTTTTTATGTGAAGTAAATAGATAGATATTTGTATCTTATATTTTACTGCATATAGAGCTTTCATTTATTTATTTATTTATTTGCTCTAATCCAGCTGCTGAAACCAACCTGCCCCTTTGGGCCTAACCTGTTTTTTTACTTTTTGTTCAGTAACCTTTTAACAGACAGAGATGGATTTTTCCAGCTGTGGTATCTTTGTTATGGGAGAGCACAGCAGGCAGTGGAGAAGATGAAGCTATCTTGGAAATGAAGTGGAGGTAACAAGGGAATTAGGGAAATGGGTTATAAGAGGCAATTTCTGTGCCCACTCCTCGCTCCCCAGCACCAGAGGGAAGAGTAAATGACTTTTACTTTAGTGTATGAAAATATTTAACTGTATTTCATCTCAAGTACTGTATTCTATAAGGACTTTGGTCTCATCCTTCATTGCTCTGTCATGGTTTTTGTATTACAACGTTCTTAGGAGTGCACTGGGATATAAAAGTCATCCGGGTTTAGCCAGAGGAGGTGGTTATGTAAGTGAAAGAGGCCTTGGATATTTGTCTAATGTGGCATAGGACGGCTACAGTTTTTTTTTTTTTTTTTTTTTCGCAGTGTTTCAGTGATGTACTTTATGGTCACCCAGTTGTGGTTGAAGCAAATGATGAAAAGAACATGTCAGCACTGTCTGTGTTGGAAAGCGACATAGAGGATTCTGTCTTTTCTTGGTTAGTTCCTCTTCCCAGTTCCTTGTCCCTTTGTTCCCCCACTCTTGCAGACAGAGTGTGAAACACGATGGCACAGTGGCATCATGACACACACATGGAGTGCCTGCGCTTGTAGCTCCCGTCCACTCCAAGGTGATCTGACATCTTAAAGCGATGCCGCCGTGCGCAATTGCACATTGGCTCAGACAAGCGTGTTGACGTGGCTGCTGAGCCTAAAGGACCCCTCCTGTCCCGCTCAACCCTTCTCAAAGCCGCTGCCAAGCGCTTCCGCCAACACGACGGCTTAATTGTTTCTGCCACAGCCAGGCCTCTTTTTCATTTTTCTCTCTTCCCTTCCTAATCCCAGGAACGAGAAAATGGAGCTGTTATTTGCATGTCTAATGATACTCGATATCACAGTCCTCTCAAAGGAGAAGGCACAGATGATTATTAATATAACCAATGAAGCTCTCATTTAAAGAGCCCTTTGTTCTAGGTCTATACAAATGCAGTTCTTCTGTAGCTGCCTGTAAGCCTTTGCCCAGAGAGAGAAGTGCTTGCTTTGAATGTGTAGAAAATGCAGCACATTTGTGCAAAAGCTTTTTTCACTCTCTCCCCAACATATAAAAAGATCACTTGATCAAAATAATGTAGAGCATATTGATCACACTTCAGATGAGATCATTCTTAATATTCTCGTACACGTACAGGTCATGATCTTCTCTTTACTTCTTGTCTGTAGATCTAATACTCAGACACTGGCCTTGTTTGATAGAAGACATTTTTTATTCACACTTTCAAAGAATTGATAAATTAGTTGAATTTATTGGCAATTCATAATTGATGAAATAAGCATACAGAGCTGTAATAAACCACTTTGAGCAGAGACCAGCAAAAAAGTGCTTAGCCAAAGCTGTCAGTGAATATGAGGAATATAGGAGTATACCTGCTGGAATTCCAGTAGCAGCAATGCATGGCTTTCTGTGGCAGTGGCAGTTGGCATTGAAACCAACTAATTTGCAAGGCTTCTCACAATGAGAACAATGACTTTGACAGTTCGTACAGGCACTGTGGAGCACATCTGCATTTTCCACAGGAGCAAGCCCAAAAGAATGGCACTGGCACTGCATGTCTTCCAATTATGGAAATTTGTGCATATCTATATATATATTGTATAGAACACCTCCTGAAACATGCTGATTGTAATTTAAATCAAAGAGAAATACCACTGGTGTCCCAACAGAGATTCTAATATTGATTATTTATATTTATTATAAGTTTAATTTATCCACAACTCAGTAGATCAGTCTCCCATATGGTACAGAATATATTTAATTCATCTCGCGACATGTTGCCTCCTTACAAGACACACTTGAATTATGTAGTCATTTTAGTTTAGCTGAGACTCTACTTTCTCATTTAGTTTTCTTTCAACAACTTCACAAAGAACAGCAGCACTCAAAGTGTTGTTTGTGACATTTTAACAAGATCACAGCATCACATGTTTGACAGATGAGTTTGTGATATACTTATCCACACCAACACTCATTTAGTTAGCCGTTAAACTCCGTGAGAGAACAGCACAGAGCTCAAGAGAGAAAGACTGGTGCAAGGGGAGGAGGAGGGAGGCTGGATAAAATGTTGAAATATGAATTACAAACCCGAGCGGCACCATCTGGACCGAGAAAACACACATAGAGTGGAGAGCCGGAGCATTGAATTAGACTTGCTACGGGATCCATCTGCACCTCGTGAAATCAATCTCATTCGTTGATTTGATTAGGTCAGCCACACAGAAGAAAAAGAAAACTGTTGTGCTCCTTGATTAAGCTTGTTTTGTTTTGCACCCTGTGTACCCACCCACCTTGGGCATGCTGTGTATACCGATGAGTTTCGGGGCACACAGGTAGTCTAATGACAAGAGTCGAGGTTAATGCTAAAAAATCTGCCTCTATTTAACACACAGCGGGTGCACCGCAGCCGCTGTAGCAGAGCTCATTTACACTGTTTTACGCCTTGGTTTGTCTCTTTATTGTTTAGATCTTGTTTTGCTTTCTATTTTCCCACTTCAAATTACAGGCTCTGCACACAAGGCTTTCTATAGACATAAACCTCCTAATGGTGGCTTAATGATAGTGTCTTAATCCTTCTAGCGTTGTTAAAACTATAATACAGTATGTCTTATTTATATTATATCCAAATATCTTATTAAAAAAGGGTACCTGAACCAGTAGTAAGAAACTTATACAGACATTATTCCTCTTACAATGTGGTATTAGACGATTCATCAGTTTTTCTCAATTGCATTTAAAATAACAATCACATACGCTCTGTTTTAATATTGACATAAGCAGCTTGCTCAAACTGTAAATGTATACAATACCCACAAAATTTACTGGTTTCAAGTTTATATTCACCACAGATCCACAAATATATGTTCATAAATAAAGTCTTCTGTAATGTACAAAACACGTCTAGAGCTGTCGTGACTTAAACAAACAACAAACACCTTCAGCTACCATCTATTTATTCTGCTTGTTGCATTCCCAAAACCAGTGACTACACTGTCAAATGTTTTCTTGTTCTAACAACTAAATGTAATGAATCTGTTAAAAAAATCGCTATTAAAAGATTACTTGCGCCACAGGGACGAGAGAGCTGTTTTGCCTGGAAGCATTAGGCACAATAGTTTTTATTTCTACCTTTTACCAATTCTGTCCCAGTGACATTGCACCTTGCTATGATTAACCTGAAATCCATTCTCCCATGCACCCCTCTCTCAAACAAAAAGGCTTTTCATGGCTGGCTTAATCTAATTGTGTTAGTCTCTTGTTGTAAAGGTAGCCGCTTTGACTTTGAGTTATTCTCCACAAGCTGTAATGTGCTGCTGGAATTGAATACAGCATGTGTGCCATTGCTCAAGGTGTAAGCATGGACATCGGATACATTAGCCCCGATTGACCTCACAACAAATTGCCCCCAAGCCTCAATAATGCTATTTTTGCTGTTTTTGCTTTTTTTGATTGTCCAAGAGAAAAATGTCAGATGAAAAAAAATAATTTATTTGAGTTGTCTCTTCAGGAAGAGAAAAAAACAACAACATGAAAAGATAAAATGCTGGAAGGCTCCGGGTTGATTGTAATTACTGTACCTTTTCTGAGTGGCTGGCTTCAATTACAAAGTATCACAAGTATCAAAGGGTCATGACTCCATTTCTTTGGCATTGTCTGTTAAGAAATGTGAACAGGAAACATCAGAAGCACTCGGTGCACTCAATGGCCTTCATGAAAGCGTGTTTGACCTCAACTCTATTGATTATTGAACTAAAAAAAGCAGTTTCATGTGCCGCATGTGCATTAGAAATACATAACATATCATGTTTTAACCTATTCATCAAACCTGGGAATTTATACATTTTCTTCAGTAGGTAGTTAGTACATAAACATAGTATAGCATAGTAATCATGTATAAGATAATGAATGTGCCTTACTCATATATCATCAAGATAAAATGGAAGCAAAAGAACTGGAATGAGTTTTGCAGCTAGCAGAAATAATACAAAGACATAACTAAATTTAGCCTCATTTGCGTTATGAAAAATTGAAGGATCTAAAATATTTCAGACTCCACTGTGCTGCAGAATAAATGTCTTCATTTCCAATATAGCCTTTTTCCAACATCACTAATGTTACATATATGCTTCTGCCTAATAAAGTCTGTTGTGCTTCACACCAGAAGGGAAACTTTCTGTCCAATTTGATAAAACACTACGTGCAATGAGACAGACTGAGGGGAAAATGTTCCCCAGAATAGCTAAGTGTATCATATATCATGCATGGCGCCATCTGTTCCTTACATTCAAAATGTTATTGCAATATTTAGAATTACAGATTATTCATGTTCGTGTAATTAACAGTGCCAAAATCAAACAAATGGGACAAAGCTACAATTAATTTCCAGACATGTTTGAGCAGAATCTATCTGGAGTAACCATTTAGGCTACAGTTGCCCGAGGCTGTACAGATGGAAAAGAAAAGTTGTAGCTCTAATTTTACCAGTTTTGGCAATAATTTACTCCCTCTTGATCTCTCATTGCAGTAAAGCAGACAGCTTCTTGATTTAATTCTTAAGATTTGATAGTGGGTCACAAAGGCCCAAGAGAAAAGAGAAAAGAGTGGGCCATGAGAAGTGGTTGAACTAGAAAAGAAAAGGGTGACATCTGGCCATTACAATAGGTGCTATGTAAACTAGTCTAGGCAGCGCATGGCTTCCCATACATTTTACATAACAACATGCAATTGGCTGCATATTTAATGGTTAACATGACATTTCCCTCAAAACAGGTCTGGTCATGCATTTAACATTTAAGTAGGCACATCACCTTCCACACATCAGGATTACATCGAACATGACATTTGGAGTCAACACTCTACATTTTGCTATAAATAATATAGATATCGCTCGAATTTGTGGAAGGAAATGTAATCCTTCCACAAATTCATGTTATTAAATTAAGCATAAGCTGACACATGAAGGGTCTAAAGTACTTTTGCATAAGATTGAGCCCAGGCCAGAGGAGACAGCAGTCAGTTTTTATTGTCACTCTAACAGTGTTGCATAGTTACTTAAAGGTGGAGCTAATCACTGCTATCATGTGAATGAAGAATATGCATGGGAAAATAAGAAAGGGTCTTATTCAAGTTTGGTAAATGCTATGGTTCGGACCAAATTGCTGGCCCGATTAAGAGAGGAGGCCTCGGTCTGGAAAGGTGTAAAAACACGACAATGCAAAAAGCAAAGAAGAGAAAACAGAGGTTTGAAAAAGAGGCATACAGATATCAGTGTGGTTTAAAAATACATTAGACACACAGACTATCTTGTTTTATGTTTTATACAGGGTTGTTATCTAGTTACGCCTAAGCAGATGCCTCCTGTGCAGCTGACTGTTTCCTAAAAAGCATTAAAGAAATTGTAAAATAGAGCATTTGAAATTGCTGTTTTTGTAGTAATTATATATTATCTGTTTAATTATTTTCTTGGATGAAAATGTGAAATGGGTGATCGCTGATATGAGAACTCCCACACCACTCAAATCACCAAGCCAGCCTTGATCTTGTCTTTCAAAAAAGCTACTGTTCAACCCGACCCGTTCTTTGCCACTCAGTAGAAATGTGCCATAATATGATGATCTGCAATTTTTATTAAACCAGATCCACAACTAAGAATGAATTGTTAATGTTTCCTCTCAAACACTAAAACTACTGGCTTACTTGTATATTTGAAAGACTGCTCTGCTGACAAGAAAGCTCAGTAAATAATGTTGGACCCTTACACAGAAGTAGCTGAGATAGAATTTGGTGAACCAGTATGATGTACAGTGTGCAGTCTGTTCTAGCAGACATCTCTGACAGCCTACATCAGAGTGACAGCATCTCCTCCCGCCAGCTCTGTCTCCTGTTCCCCAGTCCCTCTTCTGGTACATGCATAGGAGGAGCACATGTCCTATCCAGCATTTGCCCTGACAAGGAGCAAAATCATTAGTTCTCTCTGTAGGGTTATACTTAACTATGTATAACTGGGGCCCAAGACGGGGGTGAAGAGCGGTGTGAGTAGAATTCGTAGATTCCTCCTCATTAGGACACGGTGATTGTTCAAGTGATTGCCGTAAAAAGTCTTCTGCAGGGACTGGCATATTTCCTTAGACGCTGACAGCATGAGCAGTCCTGATTGGGAGTTGTGGTTAGCAAATGGATGTGTGTGCATGTACAGTGCATGTGTGTTAGTGGGCACTGGGATACTGTCAGGAATCAGAAAGAGGTATAAAGTACTGGAGAATATATTCCTCAGCCAGCCTTGGATTTCATCATCACTGGGACCAAGCTTTAAAATACATAAACTGTTTTTGCAACAAGACTACTGCAATACAGACAGGATTCATATACCTTTTTCTACACAATATGCTCACAAAGCAACACAATGTACCTTTTCAGGATGTGGAGCCACTAAACCAGACAAGGCCACTGGAAACTGACATTGAACCTTACTTATCTGTGAATATCTTTAAGTTGTGAAGTAAATGTGTGTTAATGTGATGGGTTCTGGCAAGATATGTGTTCTTGTAAGATGTTAGCGGGTCCTGCCACTCATAGTTTCATTCTGGAATATAGATCAGACCAGCTACATTTTTTAATTAAAAGAGGGGTTATTATACCTGTGTCATGTCACGGAAATGTGAATTTATGGCTATTGCTTAATTGGGCACTATATTTCTTGTTCTGATTTTGTCCTTGACACTTATGGAATCACCACTCAGAAGTGATTATCTGTCCCGACTCTGGTGTAGTGTGAGTGGTCAAAGATTCAATGTTACCCTTTGCAATTTTGCCTGTAACACATCAGAAACAGTTTATCTGAGCCACATTGTCACTGGAGAAAGTGAGGGAGCGATCATGCTTAGACGCAGTTACCAGGACTGAGCAAGACCTTTTTGGTGCTGGGCAGATTAAATAAATGAAAGTCTGTATGTCACGGAGCAATTATTGAACATTGTCATTTCAATTCCGGGTTGTCTGAAAGTCAGCATTGAGTAGCTGGAAATGAACCACACAAACTACTTTAACACCGGCATGCACTTTTACTGCTGTTTCATGAAAACGTTTTTGTTTCCTTTTTCTTGGACCAATGTTGTATTTTGTTTGAGAGTCACTTTAGTTAAATTACACTATTGTTACATGTGTATCTTTCAACATGTCAATGCAATTTCTTAGCCTTTGGGAAATGTCAACAGGCTTTAAAATTTAGAACCAAGTACCACAAACACAAAAGAAATGTGAGGAGGATTAATACACCTGAGAAACCCTCACCCAATGTTCCCAATGAAGTATTGTTGTTTGTGACTCTAGTGTGCGCTGTAGCACATAATCATGGAGCCTGCACTGTGTTGTTATCCATTATCGACTTGTTTCCTGAATGCCACAGTCAATGTCACTGATTGTTGGTGCTGTTTTAGTTGCCCAGGCAACTCATTTAATGACAGGGACCTGTGACAGACTTTTTTTCCCTCTACCCTCAGTAATTGTACTCTTTGATGACCGTTTGTGCACTCCTCGCGAAGGCTGTCGACAAAGTGGGCGACGGGGGCATTTAGAGGCGACATCACAGTTAAGAGGAGCAGCTGGTGAGAGTTTCCTGGTGTGTATTGTTAAAGTTGCACTATAAATGATGTTTCCTTTCAATATGAGCCCCTCTGTGGGCTATATTTATCCGTTCAGAACTAGTTGGATTGTCACATCAGACTTTAAACTGACAACTGACTGTGGTTTCAAATTAGAATAGTAGAATGTCATTTGATTGTGATGCAGAGATGTCCACAAGTTTTTGGCCACAGGTCCAAGTCAAGTCACACGTCTCTTTTACGTAGCTTATTGTGAGTTTACATTTTAGTCATTTAGCACAGCGGTCCCCAACCTTTTATGCGCCACGGACCGGTTCAATGTCCTAACAAGCAAAGTGGATGAATTCAAACGACAAATTTCCAAGGTTTGCTGAAAAGCATTTTGTGTTGTGATGTGAAAAATGATTACGTATATCTCAAAGATGGAGTACAGACTGGACTAGAAGTTAATATTATTTTACTACAGTACATGTCTTCCTAAAGGCAAGGACACACATTCACATATAAAAATACTCAGCTATGATGATCTGATGGCTCTAGTGTTGCTTTTATTGAGTTCAATTAAACAAAAAGCCCTGTGACTTTGCTTTTGTTACATGCTTTTACAAAGTGTTTCAATTATAATTAAAATCTCTTAGAGAACATGTTTTGTTGTGGCTGAGCAAACTGTTCTGTTGGACATGTAGGACACTGTATCTTGTTTGTGTGTGTTTATCCCTCTAATGCCACCTGGCAGCGTAGACAAAAAAACAACCAAATTGCTAAATTTGGTATGTTATGTGATAAAATGTGTTTAAATCTGTTTCAGGATTAATTTTGCAGGTCATATGCATTGACAGAAGACCATATTTGGGCCCCTGGCTGTACCTGATTGCGGTCATTGTGAACTCAAAGATCAAATTTGAATAGGGTTCTTTGACTTCATTCATTTTCTTTGATTGTATTTTTTTTTTTTTGGTATATTTCTGTGCAGATAATCACAAGAAATGAAGGGTAGCATTTGACACTTAGCCACACATAGGTTTAAAAAGCCCAGATTCTGAATGTTTTAATGGAGTTCAACATTTGACTTTTTCTTCTGGGCTCCAAACTAGATATCTACTCTACTAATCAAACCATACCCCTGACTTTCCTTTAGACATGGTAGCTTTCTTATTGAGCAGAATTGATTGCAGTTTATGGGTTCAAGGCTTTAAACAACCAGGCCAGGTACTTCCCATAGGAACATTACATGCCGTCCCTGTAGTGTGTAGTCTAGATGCCTTGGACTGAGAGGAGAGCGGCAAACTGACTATTATCAAGTCTGGCATTTCTTTTTCTACTTTTTTACGTCAGAGGCTGACTTTGAGCTTGACCTTTTATGTTTGACCTTGGAAAAAAATTTAAAATTTACACTTTTTTAACATATTTGATTATTATTTAACAAATATTTTAACATACTCTGGCATAACATAACTTGACATCACATAAGGAAACTGTGGTAAACCAAACCAGAATTGAATTGTTAATGCGCTGCCTATTAATATAGTTGATTAATAGCTTTAACAAAATCAATATGCAAAACACAATAGACAATTTGCCCCCTGTGTGGGACACACTGAGAAGGACAGTGACATGTAGGCCCAGCCGCAGGCATAGCCATACACAAAAAGTCACACATAGAATAAAACCAATGACAGAACATCATTAATTTGAGCTCATTTAAGGGGTTTCTCAGCATGTGGGATGTTGCGAGGCATTTGTGTTAATGAGCTACATCATTCATGTGAAATGATAGCACAATTAGGAAAACAAAAGTGCAAGGTGTGACAATTTAAGTGAATGTGCTTTGTCAGTGTCTACAAACAACACCTCAGAGACAGTATGCATAAAAGCCGGCTTATAAAAACATTGCAGGGGGTTTAGAGGTCGGGCTTTTCACCGTCACACTTTTACCTTGCTATTCTGCACCCTCACCGCGCTCCCATGGGAGTCTCCGTCAAAACACTGTGGCAGGAAATGAAATTAAAGCTGCTGAATGAGGATGTTTTGATGCATACACTAAAGCTGTATGTGCGCATCTGGGTCGACGATGTGTGTTTTTGAAAAACATGTAGGTTTATAAATACAAAAACCGGAGGTGAGCTGGCAGCTATATGTGACACAATAACACTGAGCTTCACTGACTTCGACCCCTGGGATGCAGACCCCTGGTTTTCAATCTCAAAACCATATTTAGACCATTTAACTGTAAAGTTAAGCTGACTCTGATACATTGTAAATGAATGAAAAGCTATTTGCCACTAATCAGCCACTGTCACTGAGTGGTAGAGCACAGTTGTGACCCGATATTTAGCTGCTTTATATATAAATGTATTTAGGATACAGCAGCTAAAATCTAGCAAACACATTGCTAAAGATGCAAAATTATAGTATTATCTGTCTTTACATAATAGACACAGACATTAATCAAATGCATGTTAGCTAGTAACACAGTAGCACATACGGTTTCAGGGATATGCAAAATTAAATGAAGGTTCTAGTCTGGTGGTAAACAACACAGCAGCCAATTTATCTGAAAAGAACTGAAGTCCATACAAATATTGCATCACATGTTTTTTGCTGCCTCCAAAGTGTCTAATTTACTGTATTAAACTTGCGTGCTTCAGTAAGCTGGAAATACTGCTGCCCACACATACATTTGAACAATTTCTTGTGACTCCACAGACACTAGCTCTCATCAAAATAAAATAGTGACTTCCCCTTTCAGCCTTTGTTTTCAATGATTTTCAAATGACAAGGTGGAGTTAAGGGGCCTGCTGAAAATGCTGAATTCTACTTGCCAAAGTTGATGCAGGGATGCATTTACGGCTCACAACAAACCCATGTAAATACCAGAAATCAAACAATTGAGGCTCTGGTCTGATATGGAGCAAAAACACAGTCAATCACTCAATATTTGGCAAAACAACCACTCAATTTCAACTTTGTTTCAGTTTGTTTGTCTGTCCACAGATGTTCCAACAGCCCTACGTAGTATTGTCAGACTTAGTAATACTCAGTCTAAGCAGTTTGTGTGAACCAGCCACTCGGTGTTCCATGTAATGCAGCTTTAGTGAACTAATGAAACTGTAATTGCAAAAATAATGAGGAACATGCTGAATTGCCCAGTAACTTTGGTCCTAGTTATTTGTGAGCATGACTCACAAAGTGCAGAGTTGCACTTAAATATTTAATGGATTCTGATGCTTTTGTGTTTTCACATGGTTATAGAACACACATTCTTGCACGTCTGCTTTTCTCGGCTTTGTAAATTTCATACTACAGGGAACAATATCCACAACAAAGTGCATTTGTATGATGTACTTCAGATGTACAACAAGAAACAGTGTAGACCAAGGCCCATTTCCTGTGCTACTTATGAAGATATTGTCCCCAGTGGGCCTCATTTAGCAAAGTATAGTCTATGCTGAGATGCGTTTAGGCTCCTTGCCACAGACATAACAGACATTGTGTACACTTTGAGCATTTACATGGTAAGAATGTTCAATGAATCAAAAATTAAAGAGCTACTCTGATAAATGAGAACCTAAAAATGTTTGTATCTGACCAGTGTTTATTTGAAAACATGGGCAAAACTTCATCGAGTCATAGAACCTAATTGACAAATGTAGTTTTACTACTACTCAAAGGTGCAGCTACAGGATTTGATATAGTTTAAAAGTAAACTATGTTAAGCTTTAAACATAATAATTTAAAATGCTAGTATTGAGGCAGATTTATCAAATGTGTAAAGAGAACAGGCTTGATGCTAAATTCAAACAATGAAATCAGGCAGTGTGAGTAAAATACACTGAAGTTCAATGTCATCTTCAGTTTGTGTATGCCAGTTTCAAGTGTAAATTATAAAGCCTACTGTGTCAGAGAATTATTAGAATAAAGAACACAATGCTCGGAAATATATTTTACATTAAACCCTCGTTTATAACAACTCATGTTGCTTTTAAATTAAATGTAAAATAGCGTAAGCTCTAGAGTATTTTTTGCCAGGCACTATATTTGATGTCTAAGTGTTTTCTTTATTGAATTTGCTTCCTTTTATTGATTGGGGAGGTTGTTTTCACTAAGTACAATTTCCATTCCCTCCATTATATACTGCCAACATTGTGAGCCTTCTGAGCAGAAAGTCTTTGGTTAAAAGACAGAACTGAGACAGGCTTTTGCAGAAGGACTTGAACTGAGGAACACAACCTGGAGGCAATTCTTCAGACACCCTCCAGAAGACATACTGTATGTGGAAAGGGCTCTATAATTTTAACTATGCGCTTGATGCATTATACACAGTAACCTGCCTTGTTTCATCTTGGTCTGTCTAACCCAGATGTGCTCACTTAGAAACAAGAGGTATGATGGCTTGCAACAAAAACTAGAAGATGTCCCTCCTTGCGTCTGTGGGTAGGGTCTGGGCATGTTAGTGGCACAGACAACTTGTGTCAAAAGACCTTGTGGTGAATCAGGAACATCCATAAAATATTAACCATTACATAAACTCAAACTAAAAGGTGTTTTGTTTGATGTTAACAAATTGCACTGCTATACTGTTTATTCACTATTCTCTGTGTCAGTCAGACATGAGGATGTGCCACATCTTAAGTGCTGTGTCCTATGCAAAAATCTACAGAATTTATCCAACCACATCAACTTGTACTAGTGCAATTTGCATCAGTGCTGCACCTTGTAACTCTCTCCTCTTTCCTTTTGATTGCAGCTACACACAGACTTGGATGTGGCTAACAAGAACATCAAGTATGTCCTTGCGGGTGAGGGGGCAGGTACCATCTTTGCCATCAATGAGTTGACAGGCGACATCCATGCCATGAAAAGGCTGGACCGTGAGGAGAAGGCTGAGTACACCCTCACAGCCCAGGTCGTTAACGCCGATACAGACGAGGCCTTGGAGCCTCCGTCCGGCTTTATCATCAAAGTCCAGGACATAAATGACAATCCACCACAGTTCATAGAGGGCCCGTACCGAGCCTCTGTTCCAGAGATGTCCGCAGTGGGTGAGTCACCATATATGCACACTTCACCTCCACCACACAGCAGTCTAATAAGTGCATGAGATTTCAGAAGATGGCTACTCTCTAATGGGCTATTATAAAAAATAATGAGCGAATAAGAACAAGAGGAAATGAGGTCGCCTATTTACATGCTTGCCTGCTATTCAGAAATACAAGAATGATAAATCAAATGAAATTGCAAGATCTTCACCCAACTGAACAACTGGCGCCAGTGTCAATACACACTTAGCCAAAGTCTCATTTGCATTCCCAACAAAACAGCCCACACACAAAATAGACGCACTAACAACATGCAAAGCCTGAGTCAAACAACTGCATATTGAGAGAATAAAACAGTTCCCCTCATCAGGAAATCGGCAAATTGAATTTTCACCAGCCAGAGACACTTAAAATCCTTCCATACTGCATTAAAAGCCCGTTTTACATTTCTGACTTGCTACATCTACATTAGCATATGTAGTTGCACTTCTCACTCTTGTGGCATGTGTGAAAAATATGTGCATAGTCAGTTTTATAATACAAGTGGTGGTCACTACAATGAAAAATTTATGAAATTTTATAGTAAATTATTTAAAATGGGCTGTATGTGATAGAAAATAGTATTACCAAACAAAAGCCTCACAGTGTGAAGCATGGACATAAATAGATATGATTTCAGGATTTAGATGTCTTGGTGCAATCATAGAGGGGATTGAGAAAGCTAAGTAAATGCACAATAAGGCTGACTGTTAACAATAGACTGTTACAATGTATGGCAACACTGACTGATGCTAATTGCCACAGGCTACTGAGTCTCCGCAAAAGTGGTACACAACTGCAAACACTTTACATGCACTTTTATGCTAATGTATTCATATATTCACATTCTGGATCAGTCTATGCATTTCAATAGCTGCTACGTGATGATTAGATGAATCAAATGTATAGCCTAGCTCTTGTTAGATTGGCAGCAGGCTGTGAGTGGTTGGTGTTTCTTCCAGAAAAGCCTTGCTACTGACCCCAGAGCAGAAGGAGTCAGGGTAAAAAAAATGTCTATCAGTTGTAGAAAGGAGATCACAGAGTGTCTTTAAGGCTTTTTGACACTGGAGCAGTTGAGCAAGTGCACTGAGGTCTGTTACTGGGTGGTACGCACTTGTTATTGTGTTTTCTCATCGAGATTCCTCTTGTTTCCTGTCATAAACTTGACATAACAAGCTAGGGCAGATGGTGCTAGGTATGTATCGGAATCTGTTTGGTAAATCCCATCTGTGGAGTGCAGCCTTTAGATCACATTGTGAGGTAATAGTAATAGTTCAGTATAACCACAATAGAAAGAAGGAGAAAAATAAACCATAAGAGCTAAATAGAAAGCTTGTGCAGTTTTTTGTTTTTGTTGTTATCTTTAGGGTTTCATTTTCTTTAATTGAACGCACAAATTTTAGATTTTCTTTCATTAAAGGCCAATCAGCCAAGGCTAGGAAAACATATTATGAGTCCTTTAAGCTTTTACCTGAGCTAGACTTTTTGTACTCAACACAAACAAGTGAATCAGATCTGTGAGTCCTTTGTGACCACCTTTGACATGTTTAATACTGGTGCATTTATATCGTATGATTGTGTAAGCATGTTTAGCGAATGTATGTGGTGATTGTCTGAGAGGCCGTAGGCGCAAAATGGCTGCCACGTCTCTGTCAGTCTGCCCCAGGGCATCTGTGGCTACAGTTGTAGCTTACCATCACCAGTGTGACTGTGTATGAATGAATAATGGACGGACTGTAAGCGCTTTGAGTCCCTTGGTCCCTTGGGAGAGAAGCGCAATATAAATCTAATCCATTATTATTATTATCATATGTGGGGTTGAATGTATGATAATTATTATTTGCTGTATAGGGACTACACAAAAATATCAATCGTGCTATTGGCATATTCACATCAGTATCACTTGTTACAGTCCCAATTCAATTAAGCAATCAATTAAAATACTGTGTTCATTTATTTATTTTTTTTAGCATTTAGGAGCTTGTAACAGATAACCTTGTAACCTCCATGTTTTACACTTCTTTAAATTACACTTATTTTCAAATATGGTCTTTTTTAACATTTCTGGCCTTAACACAAATATCCTATTGAAAAATAGGTGGGTGATATCATTGGTCCAGTGTCATTCTTAAGTTGAAGCTTTCGTCTTGAGTCTTTTATTATCATCGTGGTTGATTCATGTTAGCTGTTGCCAAGGCGGTGAGAGCAAAACAGAACAAAAGAGGATGCAAAAATATCCATGTAAACACGGCATAACAGTGAACTCTTTTGTCTGAACTCTGTTACTTGATCCCTACAGCTCATTGTTTGGATCTCGGTTGAAATGTACTGTAGCCCTCAAAGGGTTTTCTCAGTGCAGTGCAGGGACAGCCATAGCAGTAGCGTGGAGAGCAAAGCGGTAGTTGACAGCACTCTGCAATTTGCTTGTGGGAATAATGCACAAGATATGAAAATCAGCATCTCTTTGTTGATTGTTGTTCCCTTTTGTCACTACTGATTAATTAAACATTCAGGAATGCTTACTTGTTTCACTGAAAGCCTTTTTCCTTCTACAGTCTTGTTTTCTTCTTGTTAAGTTTTCGTGCAATGTGGCATTATGGGAAGAATCTAAGAATCCGGACAAACAAATAATAAGTCATTCATCTCTAGCCTCATATTCATAAACATGTTTCTCCATGGCGGTGTTTCATCTTTATCGCAGTGAATATGAATCTGTGCAGGACGCAGTGGATTAGTGGAAGTATGCTGAGCAGTGGATACTAATAAAGTCCACAGTAAATGGAAGTTGGTGAAGTCTGCTGCATATGAGCAAATCTCCACTGCGACATTAAATCGAGAGGCATTAAGTTGTAATACTGGCATGTGGTAAAAGATGGAAAATTAAGTTGGAGTCTTAACAATGCTGGGTATGCAGCTCAGCAGGAAGCCACCTGCTCTAGACACACTGAAATCTAATAGACCCAAACTGTTCTCCTTGTTATCTAGTCTGCTTGTCAGTTCCACTCCTGACTTCATCAATGTCATAGCAGCTTCTCGCTTATCAAGTCTGTATCCATGCCCGAATCCTGCAACAAATATCAACAACCACCATTTATCTGTCAAGGACTATGGTTAGATAGAAAGCCCCTCATTGAATGTCACCATCCCCCATAGAAAGTGCTCCCCACAGCCGGATGAGATATGTGACATGGGCCACTGGGGTCGCCATGTTTCCTGTGCGCAAGGAGCATAGAGGTTAATGGGAAATGAAGGAGAAAGACCTTTTGTTCTTCCTTTAAAAAGCCCAGTCGGATAAGACGTGTGGCTTTCTGTGACTTTTCTCTGACTTTCATTTTACTGAATGGCTGAAAATGGGGTGTCTGCCGTCTTAATTGTTCAGCAGATAGTCTGTCAAATTACAGTGCAAAAAAAGAGAAGAAGGGGAGGGCAAACAGTGGTAAGGACTAAAGCAAGGGCCAATGAGACTGCAGTTAAATCTCATAGAGCCTGTGCAGAAGTAACACTTTGGACTTTATGGGTATTTTAGATTAGTGACATATAAACATGCTTGGTGCTTGCAACTCCTTTAACCCGTACACTTGTTGTCCACTGTTTATGTTTTACATACAATGTAGTAATGTGGACAAAAATCAGAGGAAACTGTGTGAACTTAAAGCAGCTTGGTGTAAACATAGCCTCAGTATATACTGTAATTAGAGCCTTTTTTGTCTTTGTGCATGTAATATCATGTTAATTATCCAAATGTAATACTTAGGCATTTCTTGGAAACACTTAGACATAAAAACAACTAAAATGATGAGCAGTCAAAATTTAGCCACACAATTAATCTTTAAACGCCATCTTTTCAGAAATTATACAGTTTTAAAGTCAAGGCAAGAAATCCTTTCCCATGTGGCCTTTTCTACAATTAAAGGATGATCATTTTAATCGGCTCTGCGCCAGCTGTGGCTGCAGACAATTTATAGTTTGAAGCAGAGAAATAGAACAGATTAAACAGATATGGTCATAGGTTAAGGTCAGTGTGTTCCCATGTGTCTATTCCTATTTTCTAACTCATCTTTAAAAGAGACATGATTGAAATCTGATATTTTGACTCAAAAGACGAAAACGTAACTTTGTTGTCTAAATAAATGTGATGTTCTCAAATAAAAATATTATTTTGTATTAATTTGATTGGGACAATGCATGTTGATGAACATGAGACACATCCACATGAATGTAAACATACAGATTGTAGCTTTAGTTCATTTCTATCTGTTGTCCCAACATTCATACACCAGTGCTGAGTCACTGGAGGGAAGGTGGGTTAAGTGTCTTGCCCACGGACAACAGTAATGAACTGGGGAAAGCAGGAATTAAACCGCCAACCTTCTGATTATTGGACAACTGCTCTACCACCTGAGCCACTGCGCCCCAAGAAAGAGGAGATGTTTTGCAATGTGCGTATCATAGAGTAACTCATAATACAAAATAATTCAGAACACATTACAGTACCACAATACTTAATACTGTAAGACAAGACGTCTTTTACAGGAATGTGCACAACTGAAGAAATAACACACCCTTTGTGTTATGTGTTGCCGCAATTAGTACATTTATACAGTTTAATATATACAGCTACTGCTGTTCTATTTATGTATACACCCCATAATTCCCAGTGGATTGGCTTTTATTAAGTTGTCTGTACTAAGATATGGATTGCATTTCTGTTCTACAGTATATGTTGTGCAAATATCATTGATCATATCATACATTGTCATTTAAAGTTGTGCCATGTTTAAGATTTTTTTCTTTAAGTGTTTAAAATTCCTTATATAAGTTTAGTCGCTTAGTCTACTTCAAACTGGGAGTACACTAACATTTCTATACTGCAGACAAACAATTATACACAATTACCTCTGACCCCTATTTACAAAATACTGACATTTCCTTTTTTAATAAAAATCTTGAAATAATATAGCAATATATAATTAAACTCACATACTAATACTATGAAACCACAACTATGATATCAAAACACAACAACTGACACAGTCATAACATGATGATGATAACCAATGCTACGTATACACATTTTTTTGTTGTTAAAGGTCTGTTTTCATTGGCACTTGCGCAGTGGACTGCACAGATCTCACAGGATTAGTGTAGGCTGTTTTCTGTTAATGAGGTCTCTGACTTTAAGGCCAGTACAAGATGACAAATTTCCCTTGTATGTTTGTCGACCATATGCTGGAATTATGAGCGTACCACCCTTCTGCAGCTAACAAGGGGGTTGAGATGTAGTTGGATATCTCAAAGTCTGCTTCTTGTGAGGCTTCAGGTAATTAGTAGGAGGTCGCCATCACTCCTCCCTTCACTATGGGGGGTGCAAGTGACAATAATTGCTACACTGTGAAACAAACTTGCAGGAAGTTGTTTTGGCGAAAAGGACTCATGCGAGAGGTGCCTCAGGAGTGTTAGGCTGTGAGTGTGCTTCATTATCAAGCCGATTAATAAGCGGACGCGCAGACAGATGGCCCGTCTTCTCACCGTACAGGCCACGCTCCCCGAAACCTCAGCAAAATGAATATCTGTTTGGAAACACGCATCCTCGCCAAATGTGTCAAGATCTGCTAAATTGGTGTGAAGACATAAAACTGAACTGACGTTAATAGATTACCTGGAGTTGATTTGCATTTTCAGAGTTATTACGAGCGTGGGTAACAAGACTTACAGGCTCAGCCGTTGACGCAGGGCCTTAATGATGTTTCTGATTATGTTCTCATCACCACCGGCAGCTAGGAAAATAAGTAAAGGCTTGTCATCTCAAATTTGGTCGATAAATGAGCAGACTTGATCAAGGTGAGACATATGTAAATGAGCAAGAGACAGACCTATACAAGAGCTTTTCACATCATGCTTCTAACATACAGAAATGTATCATGGTGATCAGACAGTGTTGTTTTATAACACAATATGAAACATGAAAGACATTATTCAGTTTAGCAGTGAAGGTCTATTAAAGTATGTGCAGGTATGTGGTGAAACATTTGATATTGTTTAACAAGGCAGTTATGTTATATCAGGCTTTTTGTGACTGTCTATCTTTCCGCCTCTTCATGTACTTTTCAACACATAGCCATCTTTGTGATCAATACAGGCAAAGCAGGACTATTTTGAGATCATTCCATTCTCTTCTTGGAAAAGATCTTCTATAAAAATCCCCTTACATGAAACATCTAAAAATATTATTGCACTATGCTGATCTTGCAAGAATATTTGAGCATTTGTGGCTTTGGAAAGTCAGACTCTAGCTGTATTAAATGCAGTTTAACTTGAGCAAACCGAGGCAGTTTTTTAGGGTCAAAGTAGCCCACATAAGTAACAGAAGCACATTTATAGAACATCCTTTATCTGGCGTTTCTCTGTTGAGCTTTGAGCACAGACCTAAAAGAGATGCAGTCTGGTGTTTGTGTGCCTCTCCTCTCTGATCGTAGACTCTGGTCTGCAGCTTGGCAGATGGACTGAGTGGCAGGGGGCCTCTGGCCCTTTAACATAGTGGGCAGCTGGGTGCGAGCTGGGCCAGAGCTGGGCCGGGGCACATCTGACGAGTGGGCTCTTGGGCGGGTAGGATGAGACAGAACAGGACTGAGGCTGGTGGGCGCTCACAGGCTGCGTCGGGGTGAGGGGGGTCAGAGCAGTGAACCTGGCCAAGGCCCTGCCTCTCTTAGGCCTGTCTAACTGCCAGCCAGCATGGATGCCAGCTTACACTTTCCTGTGGCCGTGCTAAATGGGGATAGGACAGGTCTCGGAGGCAGAAAGGATTCAACTGAGTTTCTCTGTAAATAACCTGCTTCTCCAATCCATCTCCCCTCATTTGGCAGCATCTCCAAGTTCACATCTGTGTGTCTGTGCATGTTTCTAGGTAATGGTGGGGTTATTGTTATTCACCTTTTTTTGTGTTGCTGACACTTGTCACCTGTCAATAACCCAGGGAATCCATTCTGTTTCTGTTGGACCACTTTCCCTAACTATGGCCTGCAGCTACACCTGGCAGTTAAGAGTCAGTCTTTGCTAATTCAGTCGCTCTTTTTAGTCTCTTTTTAGCTATTACACAGCATATATAAGAAAAAGAGGGCAAGCCACATATTCCCATAGCTACAAACAAAATATGTTGAGCAGTGGTAAAAAAATAAACATAATGCACCATACACACACAGCCAGCACTCACATCTGCTCAATATCACACACAAACGTGTATAAGTTATTCATCAAATGTTGTTTATTATCCAATGATCTTCTACATTATGTATGTAATGTCATCAGCCACTGGCTACAGTAACAGAGGCCTTTTAGAGCCTTCTAGTGAGAGCAGGGGAACATATGTTTATTAGCATGTATATAATACTGTATGGGTACTGAGTGCCTAAGTGGTTAACAGAAAATGTATAGGATTCTAGAAATGAAAATATACTAACATCATATGTTTCAAGAGCTGTTTTCATGACATTTTCATCTCTTATTTGTGTTAGCATCTGTGTATTATTATTCCATCTGCACATTGGTTTTAGATTATTTGAATAGTCTATATATTTGAGACTTAAGCCCAGTTTATTCTCGTGTCTAATGGATGGGAATATGTCCATCCATCCATCTACCGCTTATCCGGGGCCGGGTCGCGGGGGCAGCAGTCTAAGCAGAGACGCCCAGATTTCCCTCTCCCCAGACACTTCCTCCAGCTCTTCCGGGGGGATACCGAGGAGTTCCCAGGCCAGCCGAGAGACATAGTCCCTCCAGCGTTTCCTAGGTCTTCCCCGGGGTCTCCTCCCGGTGGGTCTCACACCAATAAACCATTGTAATCAGTCTTGTGTCTTTATTTATGCTTGATCAGTTGCACAGGAAAACAGGTGAACCACTGCTCGCTTTAACTCCATTGTTGCATTTTGTATGAAGCAGATGTTGCACAAGGTCTTCACACAGGACCAAAAAAAAAAAAAACTTAAATGGAACGTAATTTAAAATGAAAGCATGTGGCAATTTAAAACTTGTTTGTCATATACCGTAACTGCTTTGAACACTGAGCAGTGTGTAGAGCGGTCGTCCTTCAACCGGAAGGTAGGCGGTTCGATTCCCGCCTCCCCAAAAGCACCAGCTAAATGAATAAATGTGTGAAAAAAAATATATAAAATCAAATGTGTTTGAATTGAGTGATTTTTAAAACTATTTATACACATCTGATCTGACACTGGTTTTGCTGAGAAAAAAATTTAGATTTTACATTATTTAATGCAGTTTCTGAAAGCATAAAACAAGCTTGTTGAACCTACAGATTTTACAGTAGAAGCACGGTATAGATAGATAAGAAATGAGGCAAAGGAAACCCACTATACATTGTTTTTGTTATGAATAGTTGTTAAGATGGTGTTGCTTAAGTGTAATTTATCCACCTCCAGTATATAGCCAGCAGAGACACATTTCCTTTGTAGCTCAGGCGATGGTTTGCGTTGCTTTCTTGCTGCCCCTCTCTACGTTACTCTGCCCTACTCTCTTTTGCTAAGCTTAAGCTCTTTCTCACTCTTCCCTTAAGGGATAACAAAAAGTAGCTGGCTTCTAGGTAATGAAGCCCTTCAATGTGATCTGCATAAGATTGGCTTCCTGGCTGGCCTGGCTGCCTCGCCCCAATGAATAGCAAAAGACTGTCAATGAGAGAAAGGACAAAAAGCAGCCCTCTCCTTCGCCACGGTGTTGTTTCTCAAACAAAGTCACAATTTTATATTTATTTTTTTCTAAAAGGGAGAATAGGGAGGCAAATGAAGGCGGTAAATAACAAACAGAGTTCATGAAAGGGAAAGTAAATGAGGGGAAGAGTGTGTTTGTGTGCAAGCTTCTGTGTGCCTGTTTTTGGAATGATGAAGAGAAGCATAGTAATAGTAGAGGCTGTCACACAAATGCCACCCTCTGTGCTAGAGCTCTAAGTGGATGTTATTAAATGGATTTCATGCAAAGGGTCAACAGTGGTAGAATTTAACACAAAAAACACAGTTCCAAAGACTGTCTTGTTGAAATTTTAAAAAATCAACTCAAAGACAAATGCACATGCCTCACTGTGTTCCAGGTTATTTACACATTTGATTGTTTGTCATGAAAGTCTTTTTTTTTTCATGCTGGAAACACGTGTAAGACTCACTTTATGCTGTCGTACTGTCACACATTACTGATCACTGTCTCTAGGTCAGTTAATCAATCTAATAAGAAAACAAGGATGGAGCATCCTCTCTTTTGTCAGCGCTCACTGCAGAAAAGGATATGCACCAACAATACCACACTGCACACTATTTCAAAGTAAATCCCACAAAAGAAATAATGATAAGTAAACAACTGAGACTTAAATTTGGGGTGATGTACATTTGGACGCACATACAGTATTAACCCTAGATGGTCATGAAAGTATTAGACACATCTTCTACAAAAGCTTCTTTCCTGAGCTGCAAATTTCTTTATTTATATTTATCATAACTTTTGCAAATCATTGAATGGCATCACTCAAATTTTCACAGCTGAGACAAACTGACACACATCTTCACAAATTGTTTTTCTTTTTCACTTCTGTTGCAGTGTTAAAGATGTTAAGTTAACAAATTGAGTTTAGGGTTTAAAGGGACATTTTCTTCCTCTGTCTTAGTAGTACCTCTGTCTTTAGCCTGTAACAAAATGGCACCCACCATTTGTAAACTTTCACCCGTCAACTTGTCTTCTAAGTGTTCTAATGGGTTCAGTAAAGACATATTGTACCATTTGAAAAATAAAAATTGTATCCTGATTTTTAGAATTTTTGTTTTAATCCTTCCTAATGTAGATACAGTTTAGCCCAATTAATATACATCTGGTTCAGTATCTTCTTCAGCTAAAAAAATAAAGCTTATTTTCCATTTAACATTATTTATTGCATTTCATGACAACATAAAACTTGTTGCTTACAGCCAGTAGTCAACAACACACAATAATAGCACTGATTTACAGAGCCTGGCTTGTGCCTGCGGACTCATGACCTGAGTGTGCTGGTACAAGACACAGCAGCCTTTCGTGACCTTGAGTGGGTTATTGTTTCACATAGTGTACAGTAATTCCACACAAGTACTCTCTAGTGTTTCCATTTTGCTTTGTATCTGCCTGGAGCATGCGAGCTGTCCCTGTGGATACGTCCTGCACCATGTATACCGTGTACGTGTGACTTTGTAAGTTCCCCCTCATTGTGGTTACTAAATTATTCTGATGCTCTGTGTTGGTGTTGGCAATGATGATGTTGCATAAGCCTGATGTGGATTGAAATGGATGGTTTCAATAGGTAATTATGTGGCAGGGAGGCTTGACATGTGTTAGCACAACAGGTGTGTGCTTGACAGCATTAGACGTTGTTCATTTGTGTCGCACTGGGATCTGCATAGTGAGATTAAGTTTACTGTGAGAGCCAGCAGCTGCAGTCATTAGGCCAGACATATCACATCCAACTGAAGATAGATCTGCTGTACGCAGGCTGAAATAGTCATTTTCTCACTCACTCAGACATTCACATACTCACTAATTGCCTCTCAACCCTATATTCTACACATGACACACTGAGCTGGGATCATTCACTGCACTCCTGCATCACAGTGTGCTTGTTTACTCTGTAAGACAAAGAGTTATCTTTGTGCATGATACCATATTATATATGTAAAATATATGATTAAAAAAAATATATATATATATATATATATATATATATATATATATATATATATATATATATATATATTGTCAAATGTGCAGCCAATCAGTTCACATTAAACATTTTTTACAGTAACTCCATAAGAGGGATACACATAATACTAAAACAGACAGAATCTCTTTTTAAGCTTGTGATTATTTTTCCTGACACTCTGCTCCAAATGTTCAATTTCTGGGTGTTGTGAATGCTATCAAACTTTCACGCATGTGTGCCATCAGCAGTGTGATATACCAGCTTTAAGTGACAGTGGCCTGTTGAAATTATGTGTGAGTGGGAGGCCCCCTTTACACCATTGCAATAGCAGCACATATGAGGAGGACTACAGTTCGCACCTCAGATATTGAAAAATGCTTACTCATATCTGCTAAAAGACACTGGTAATTTAAGCAACCTGCTTATACAATCTGGAGCTGTGTCCTGCCGTGTAGCAACATTTAACAGTCAAGCCCAGACTGCCATATTGTGACATTTAAATGACAACGCTGTCTGCTGTTGGTCACCTGTTTCAATCTATCTTTTTTTGCTCACAAGGCCTAATCCAGTAATCTTAGCATTGCTGTTTTTATCCATAAACCAAAACAAATTACAAAAATGACTATTGCTTTGTACAAAGTATTATAATGTGGGATGAGATGCAATTAGCCTTTTCACACAGGAACACACAAATAGATATCTACTGTACACCAAATGATAGATTAATACAAGAATAAGACTGCAGACAAATGATTCTATTGGCAGTGGGATGGTATTGTCTGTCCATATTTCTGTAAAACAACATAATTTTAGTATAATCTCAGTATTGCTTTTCCCAAACACCAATATGAAATATTATATCCAAACAGTGTAATTTAAAACTTGCAATGTCTTATCCATTTGCAAAGCACTTAGCCATGCATCAAACTTTGTTATGAGATGTACAGTATCAGAGAAAGTGGACCATCCACATATTTGTTACATTTTGGCCAAAATGCTAGTTTGCTTTTTTCAAATGCATTTTAAGCACAAAACCATTGCTCAAGTATTAATTATTAAATAAGTGACTTGTGGATATTTATTGTTGTGTTGTTGGACTTTTTTCAGTGCACTTCAGTGCTCTATATTCATCTCTGTGTGGGCTTTGCATCTATTCAGGCTGTGTAGTACCTCATTTCCACTTATGTGTTGCTTTTTTTTTCCAAAAAGAAAAGCAATACATTTTACAGAACATGGACGTGTAGACAAAAGTTTGCTCTTGTATATGTGTGTGTGCAACACAGAGGCTTTGGACTCTTGTAGTGCTTCAGGTGATTTTGCAGGGTTGAGCAGCAGGAGCAGGATCCTCTGTACGCTCAACCCTCGATGTCTGCATTATTAATTGTGTGAGGTAGCAACCATAGCTATTTGGACCCTGCAGGCACCCAGCTTGCACTCCCTAAAATTAAAAGCACCAATTGCCTCTTAATGCAAGATGTAATAACAGTGTTTAAAAGTTCTGTTTAGTCTGCATAAAAGACTGTGTGCACTAACTGCAGATGAAGAAGATGAAACAAAGAGAACCTAAAAGGTGGTTATGAATAGAAGACATATTGGCCTGTTTTAGTGTGTGCTTCGTGTGTGAGATCATCCTGAAGTGACCACATTGAAGATTCATGTGGTGTAGACTGCAGTGCGAGAGGATTGGTCAATGTAAAATAAATGGGAGTGGAAGACATTCATCAAGGTGGCAGAGGTTTGAGACTAGAGAGGCCCATCCAATCACCGGCTGAGAATACAAGGAGAGAGACATAAAAGTCGGTACAGCAAGGTCATTTGAAAAAGAAGCTGATAAGACGAAAGGATCAAGTCTCCACTACGACGAGGCCCTCCTCTTGATGTCTGTCCCTATTAAGTAAAGCCCTCGCCTGGCTTGTACACTCGCTGCCACGCCTCAGCTGTCTGATACTATGAAAGTTAAAAAAGAGACTCGGCTGCCACGCTCTTACTGCTTTTATTTTGCCATCAGAATTTATGGCCCCACTTGTAATTTAGTTTTGATCTTTCTCTTTTTTGTCTCATCCAACCATCCATTTCATTTTATTTGAAACGTTCTGTTTTTATATTATTAGATTTTACAATGAACCTGCACCAAGGTCATAGGCTAGACACTGAGGGTATGGGGTGCAAATAAAAGTAAAAAAACTATTCATGTACATATACAGATTTTATATTGATATTTATCACTGTTTACACATCAACTTACAGGGAATCTGTTCTTTTATTTTTAGTTTTAGTCTTAGTCTTTTGACTAAAATTATTTTTTAGTTTTAATCTCATTTTAGTCATCTTTTTTGTTCTGGTTTTAGTCTAGTTTTAGTCGACTAAATGTCATGCAGTTTTAGTCGACTAAAATTAAAATAGATTTAGACGACTAAAATCCCTCCAAAATTTATGAGGTAAAAATTTTGACCTTCAGACTATTCTTTCTTAGAATTGAGAAAATTCCTTATGCTACATAAACACAGGCATCATAAACATCAAATGCCAATATTTATTTGCTTTATTTCATTCAAAGTGCTTTGTGCTAATCAACGCTTTCCTCTAGTGAGGTCACCTGTGACACTGAATACTCTTTCTGCAAAAGTTTGAGAAGCTGACATTGCCAAAAAAATCTGCTCTGTTGTCTCTTTGCGTCTCCGGTTAGCTTCTCGGCACTGCTGCGTAACAACAAGGCGCGCTCTGATTGGCTTACTTAAATCATCCTGTCCGTTCCACTTAATCTTCCCTTTTCCTGACTGGTTTTCATCAAAAGTTTTTGCCTCGTCTTTGATCCGTTGACGAAAATGTCAGTCTATTTAGTTATTGTTTTAGTCATTATGAAGTCTTTTTTATTTAGTTTTTGTTTCGTTTTTGTCCGCAAAAAACCTTTGTTTGACGAAATATTTTTGTCATAGTTTTCGTCAACAAAATTATCACTGAAATGAATAAATAAATAAAGATAATCAACTCAGACTAACTGTCCATTGTCCATGGTGTACCCCGCCTCAGGCCCAAAGCTGCTGGGATAGGCTCCAGTCACCCATGACCCTAACGGCGGTAGAAAATGAATGACTGAATGAAAGATTATCAACTCAAACTAAAATATGAAAAGGCTCTGAACTATAACTGATCATAATTGTTGTAAAGTGCTGTTTAATTGTATATTACTAATGTGTATATCCTCAAACATTGTGAATAATACAGGTACCAAATGTATGGCCATGTGCAACAAATAAGAATAAACGTTTAAACACACTTTCTGTCTTCCTCCAAAAATCATACTACAATATTGCCACAAGATTCTAGATAGCGGATCTTTAAACAAAAAACAATTCCAAGTGGATTTGTCAATTTTATGTGCATTTTTGCCTGCATCTGATCCAATTCAAAGTTGAGCTAAAACCCTGTCCCAATCGCATGCAGCCATTTTAACTGTGGCATCACACGGCCTTCTCCTCTGTCTGTTGTGTGTCTGTTGGGTTATGAGTCATTGGCAGCTGTATTGCTCTCACCACTGCGGTATGGATTTAGTCAGTTTGTGATTTTACCCCAGTGTCACAGTCTGATGTCCACACACACAGAGCACCTCTCACACCAACTCACACAGTCAGCACTGCAGCAGGTTTACTATGTCACACTAGAGGCTGCTGTGTAATTGGGTGAATCTGCTCTCCAGCACGCTACAGAGATAGCCCTTTAAAATTTCACTTCGCTTCTGGGAGTGTAAACAAACCTTGGGATTACTAGTGGTGTAAATCCACATTCTCTGTCGCTCTGCTTTTTTGTCACCCCTCCTCCCTCATTCATTTTTATTCTTTCAGGCCACCCACCCACCTTTTAAATTTGGGGTTTGTAGAGTTAGAATCATCTCCCTGTGCTTTATGAGTGAGTGACGGTGTGTTAACGAGAGCGTCGGTGCAGGATCCAAACCTGAGAAGTTGGTTTGGATCCTGTGGGCAGGTATTGTAGCCTGACGTTTTATGTGGCAGTGCAGCTTTCTGTCTGTGTGTTCTGCATGATGGATTGCTTGTCAGACGGCAGCATAGCAGCCATCTCACCGGCTGACGGACACATTAAGTCACCAGTCACGTAGACATAGTACGTTTCAGCATTCCTCTGGGAATGCACTTTAACCCTTCTGGCTCCAACGCGGCTGGCAGATGACAGAGCGTGTTACTTACAAGAGGTTTGCTGCTAAAAGCGGCAGAAGCAGTGGATTCAGATGAGTTCAGGAACTTAATGCAGTTGTGTGGGAAGTGGAGAGCCTCTGTCACTTGTTGCTTTGTGATGGGACGATTGTCTGTGTGAAAGGCAGCATGGTATAACTGTTGTTTAAGTACTGTTTTCTATTTATTTTACCTCCGGAACTATATGAAAAAGTAATAGAGTGCAGTGGCCAGGGGGAGTACTGAGTTGATTTACTCTTTTTGTTTTTTTTCCCCACAGAATGCAAAACAACATACTCAGAATTCAGGCTAGTGTTGCCAATCTTTGCATTAAAAGCAAAAGCACTTTTCCTTGATTATTTATTTATCAAATACAAATACAAGAGACAAACGTCTTCACCTGGAAAACTTAGTTCAGATGCCTTTTCTTCAAAATGGCCTGGATAACTGAGAACCTTCACAGACATGGGCATGGGTAGATTCATCAATTCACATTTACATACATGTCTTTGGATTGTGGTGGGAAAGGGGTATAATTTGCAGGATTTTCATTAAAAAATAAAATGTTTAATGCACATACAGGGTACACTCCTCTTATTCCACATATAATGCTGCTTTAGTTTTAGCTCTGATGCAAAGGAGGAAAGTACAGTGAATCTAAACACCACATAAACAAACCTTTGTCACTGACCTGAGTAAACGTGGATATTACTTGCAACATTATAAATTTAATGAATGAATCTGAAACATTGATCTGTATTCTGTCCTGGCAAAAGTTTCAATATTTCGCTTTTATTGTAATCCTTTTTCGCGCTTCAGACACTGACTATTGATAACAGCCATTTGCAAAATGCAGCTAACAGAGAATCTGTCTTTTTATCAGTCGAAGATATCAAGTGTTCCTACAAACCTGTAGAAAACTGTTAGTAAGGTGTTAAATATTATAACATTTGTATAGCTACTGTATTACTATTATTGAAAGTAAATAGTGTCCAAATTACACCTGTTATTCTAATCTATAACCCTGAGTGATATGGCATGTTATCATCTCTTCACATGTATCTCAACGTATCAACATAACTTTCATAACATCTTAAATGTGTGTGATGCATATTGAGACATAACAGTTCGATGTGAACTTGCTGCAGTGCAGTTGCAGACGGAGTCTTTTAGAGGGTGCAGAGGCTTAAATGTTATGTTTGTTGTTTCAACCCTTTTTAAACCACTATTTTACCTCAGCATTCTTCTCCTCTACAAGTGACATACATATTTCTTGCTCGAGAATCCATCACTGTTTTGCTTGTTTCAGCTATTTTTGCCGTTTTATGTTGTTATCTTTTTTGCTCATGACCACAGTGGCACTTTGCTAATTTGTGGCCTTTGAAGTGAGTAAAAAAAACAGAGAAAAGAGCTTCTGATATGAATCAAAAAAACGGTAAAGGGAATTGTCTCATGTGTTGGTAATCTATAATGCAGTTTCAACACAAATGACCTGCAACTATTTTAAAGCCCCCAACACTGGCAGTCAGCCACAAGTGTTAAGTTCATGTATACTTTACCTTTGAGTATGAACTTACTGAACTTTTAGAGTTAACGCTGACAGAACCTCGGGCTCTGTTTGCCTGTGTTATTTATTCAGCAGTACCTGCAAGTTTTAATGCATTATCGAGATACAACAAGGGTATTCTTCTTCGGTTTCTAAGCAGCTTGTTTCCAGAGGCATTTTGTCGACATTTTATCCTTGCATTACTAATTATTTTCATGTATAACTTCATAAATTGATCTTCACTCTCTAGAGTCATTTTCTTCTGATGTAGTGTGGCAAAACATAAAACCACACATTTATTTCCCACACTCGTTATGTTAAAAGAGCTTCTTTTTTTTATTTTCTATTTTCATTGTGGAAGCATAATTCGCATTAAACACTCTTGCCCCTGTGGCAGAGTTCTCAAATTAAGCAACGTTTTGTTCATTTACCCGTGATAAAGTTGTTCATTAGACAAAATACTTTGCCTTAGTCTGTGTTACTACCTAGCCATTGGAAGTGCCTTGGGAGCAATTAAACATGTGAAGTGCCCAATTTTCCGTCCTCGACTTCCAGTCCTGAACTCTATCAGCATGTTACACACAATTCCTATGAACTAATTAAAGTGAATCAGTGACACAAGCCTTTACAATGGCAGCATATGTCATGGCCATCAATGAGGAATAAAAGACCCTCTTAATTATTTTGTTCTTGCGATTCGTGGAAACGGCTTGTCAAAGTGCCACACTCACTAGTGGTTGACACACATTAACTTTGCAGACAAACACAAAGGGACAAACACTATGCCCAGTCTTTTTGTATCCTAAAACACACTTGTAATTGTGCTACAGCAGTGACAATGTAAGTGCTTAAGTGTGACAGTCCCCTACTCCTCAAAAGTGCAGCGTCGCCTATCCATCACTGACTCTGGGGAACAATTCCTTGGATGCTGACAACCATAATATCCTCTCTTAAGTTTCTCTGTCCTTGGAAAGTCTCATCTAGCTGTTGGTTACCAAACAAATTGTTCTTACCAAGGTTTAATATAAAAAAGATTGGTCACTGGCTCATTTTATCATCTAGATAAAACACAGATAGAACAAACCCATTGGCATTTAATGTTTATGCAAAGGTTTGCCACTTATGTCAGTCAGCTGTTTGTATGATTTTTCTTGATAGTTACAGGGCAGGTTAGGACAGTGGGTGACATACTGTATATTACAGAACGCAGAACAGACTGACATTCACATGCTCCTTTGAGAGAGATATGGATAAGAATAAGACTAGGAAGGAAGGGGGCAGCACTACTGTAGAGCACCAATGGACATTTTGAATTTTTAAAGACATGTTTTGTAAATTCTGAATTTAAAAAAAAAAGCCCACCACCATATTGATTAAAAAAAACACCCAAAAAATGTGAATACATAAATAGTTGAGTATTCACATTAAAGTGATTGAATTATTGTCGTAGAGAAGAAATAAGCAACTTTTAACATTTAAAAATATTTAATACATTTGTAAAAAAAGGTCAATAAAAACTAGCTAAATTTAACTAGTTAAATAATTAATCCTAACAATCTTATCAAAGTATTTTGTCATAGTCATTGCTAGTATAAACACATACATCCTGATCTTTGCAGTCTCCACTGGGTATTCCTCATTCATTTACCCCTTTCCTCTGCTGCTTCCTGCTGCTCTGCTGAAACACACAGTTTTGCATGAGTATACATTAGTCGTGTTATAAAGACTGATGGGCTGAACCAGACCATGTTTTATGCTACCTTGCAATTATTCACCATGTTCTCCCGTAATCTGAGAAGCTTATAGGAAACCTTATAGAAGAGGTAAGGCACCAATTTAAGCCTGAACCTCAGCTATACATCATCCAAGTGTTGCATGCAAAAAGTAACAAATGAAGGGCTGGGTGGAGACAGCATTGGCAATGACACAGTCTGTATATGCCAGTTGATTATGTGCATGCTTATTTGTTTTAGGGTTCCCCTAATGCCCATCTGCAGTGTTGCCATAAACATCCATCTGCAGCTTTAGGAATAAAAAACTGTCTATAGCTACTGTAGGAAAATCAACTGGCAAGGCTCCAAGTGTGTCATCTTCTCCACTGAGAGAAGAGATGGATGAAAATGGATAGATGTATGAAAGGATGCCATGACACAGTTGTTCCCCCAACATCGTTACAACAGTTTGTGTTATAAAGAGCTTTGGCCTGCCTTGTATTTGACAATACTCTCCTCGTAGAACTAATGGCCTTTTAATTCTTGTATTATTCCCTATCCATGCACATGCGTTTCAATCAAATAGGTGTTACTGTCCAAAAATAGTGCTGGCGGCACGGCCTGCAGAGAAGGGCTGTCAGTCTCCCTGTCTGATCATGAGCTATTATCCTCTCTGCCCACAGACAGCACAGAGAGCAACACCAGTGTCTATGTGATCGTGATCAATACATAATCACTTTCCTGTCACCGCAAAGGCACTATCAGGGGACAGTTCGGCCCTGCAGACCAGTCATTTTAGAAAAAAAAGGCTTCGGCACACCATCTTTCTGACCTAGAAAAGGAGTAGGGTGGGGCCACAGTGGCTCTACACAGTGCACTGCTATGACATGAATTCCTTACATTTTCATTGTGTGAGTTTATTGAACCTGTAAAGTGCTTCACTGTTAATAGTCACTAACAATTTTAACAGTATGCTTTCCTTAACGCTACATTAGTTACATTAGTTGTTTTTTGTACAGTATAAAAATACTTTTAAATGCATTAGAAGCATTATCTGTTCAACCTAAAATGTGAGTTGCCCTCTTGTTTAAATACTTCAGCTTGACATTGATCACATATACATTATGTCCTTGCTAGTTCTGTTTATCTAAGCATATCCTTCTACTAAGACCAAATTGTCTTTTTATTAGTGCGTAGGTTTTTTCAGTTTGGAATGCCAAAGCTTTGGTTGAGCCATGCAAAAATCCCATTTTTTATTCATTCACTATTTTTTCTTCCTGGAAGCCTCTCCTTTCCAATATTTGTTTTGTGCAATCATAATATAGCAATAACGCAATCATAAATTCTGTACTGGATTTCCCATTTTGTCGGTTTGCCTGTCTCTCTGCTTTTCTCTGTGTTCTCTCCTTTGTCTTTCAACCCCTGCAGTGTAAAGCCAGTCAAACATAAAGAGTATTGTTTTACCCGGGTAGGACTCACAGTGGGGCACTATTAGCCCCACACCTCACGCAGCCCACAGCTCTCCCCATGGCTCAGTGATATCCCTTCGCCATGGCTCACCGCCTGCATACATATGAATGCTGCCTGTCTTCTAGCCTTCACGCTTGTGAGCTGGTCCAAGCCAAACAGAGCTGAGATGTTACACCGTTGCCATGCTTGTTGGACTGAAGGATACAAAAAAAGTCCTTCTAAAGTATATTATGCAATGTTCTTTTAAGTTATTATGAGTTTGAGGGCTCAGGAGCTTTCCGTTTGCCAATGTTTACAAGGTTACACTGATGTAAAGCTAGATTCTGAGAAATAAGGAAAAGAAAACCTGCTTTGTTAAGCACTATTTTCATAAAGCCCTCTGTCAATCCTATCTCTGAGTAATTTTCTACACAAACATACTGATTCTGTCAATGTTTTCTTATTCTGGTCTGGTGTAGGCAGAGGGTTGTTGGGGTGGTGGAGGAGAGAGGTTTTTGCCACTGGAGACCTTAGTTGAGGAAGTACCCGAAAACTCTCTCCTAATCCTCAGACCATCATCTCTAATCATTATGTCTCCTTTCTTCTTTTCTTTATTTCTGTTCTTTTTTCTTTTTTGTTTCACTCTTTAAGAAGTTATAGCCAGCGCTGGAACAATTTACATTTCTGCTGACATTGATAAAATGTTGACAGGCTTGTAGCAATCCCAATGTGAGTATGGGATTGGCTAAAGCGTGCTGTCAGGTGTTTAAAAATAAAAAGAAAATGTCTGAAGATGTAAATCTTGTATTAGCTTTAAAACATTTAACATCACACTTATTTGAAGCCCTCTGGATGTGGTCAGATGATTTGAGTTTTAGTTTAATTGTCTGCTTCAGTTTGAAGGTTTTGTCTTTGACTCATTTTGTACCACTAATCTGTAATGGGTTAAATGAGACTGAATGCCTGTCTTAGCTGTGAGGTACACTCTGGACAATCTCCAGTTTATCCACACACTTTGATTTTCACTAAATTAAACTATTGTTTTATTTACCATGATGTCAATGTGTGTTTGTGGTCATCTGCTTTCTCCAAGGTTCTTTGTCTTCTGGGAGATTGAGGGATCTACACAGTATCTTAGCTATTATTTAAAAAAATAGGCTAGCTTCTGGAGATTTTACACAGATACATCTAATTTGGGTTTCTTGGATCTGTTTATTAGATTACACATTCCATTTTCTTCTGTTTGTTCAATAATATTTGGATTTGGCATTGTGATTTTGTTGTTTTCCTCAGAGGCAAGTCCAAACCTATCCGACAGCAAAGACCCATTTTCAAGATAAAACTACAAGTGTTGTGTTTAATTTTCAAGTTCATTTCCCCCTGCCTCCACCCTGCAGTGCGCTGTAAGTGTCTGCAAACGAGGAACCCGCCATGACTCAAAGCAACGTCTTCATGACCTTCCTCTATTTGATTATCCATGCCATACTTTTAAGGAAATAAGCAGGCTGCACAGATGAAGCTGTTTTTGCAGGAGATAATGTGGTACAGAAATAAGCTGCTGTGTCCTTCCACAGCCATTGTACGTCACATCGGCCAGCGTCTCCAATTTATCCTTTCTCTGGTTCAACAAAGATTCCCATTGATTTCCTATCACCGAGCCAGTGTACAGAGTAAATAGGAGGTGTGAGCCCTATCATTCCTGTCTGTTGATAAAAGAAAAGCTAGACCTCCATGTGTTTATTTTCAAAGCTTGCTTTAAAAGATGCATGCCTTTAAAACAAGGATCAACGCATGAGCTAAAAGTCTCATTTACAATAATGGCATCCTTTGAAAATGATTTGTGCTAAAATGATTAGTGTGGTGTTAAATTGTGCAGACATTGGGAAGTAATTAATGTGCTTAATAAAATAGCAATCTACTGGCTGCTATATTTTAATACCTTTCTGTATATGCATGCCATTATTAGGAAACAGAAACTTGTAAAGCTTTTCATTAACCAGTGTTAATGTTCTTCATCTGGATCATTATTATTTCTACAGAGTTTCAACATTTGTACACCCTGTGTGTGACAACAATAACCTGCCTAGTCAGTGAAGGCTCTCAGTCATCCAGGTCATCTTGAAGCAAAGGCATCTGGACTAAGTTTTCAAGGTGAAGACGTTTTGTCTCTTATCCCAAGAGACTTTTTCAATTCTGAGATCAACTGGTAAGAGAGCTGAGCTTTAGCTCTAGAGGGAGGGGTTTGACCTGAAACTAACTCTGATTGGACCAGGCTGTTCTGGTCTCCTAGTCGTCATAGCTATGAAAGGGCAGTGTGACTCCTGATGGGAGAGTCGTTGGGCTGTGTTGTTGTCCTTCTAGAGGAACAACAACAGGTTTTTGGGATAAGAGACGAAACATCTTCACCTTGAAAACCTAGTCCAGATGCCTTTGCCTTTAAACTTTTCTTCAATAAGCTGCCTCAAACATCATTTAACATTGTAAGCTTTATTGGTCTTTAGCGCAGTTGTAGGTTTAATGCTCTAAGTCTGAAGATGTGAATATTTTATTTTTACCAGCAATGTTCTGTTGTAGTTCCAACCGAGGATGCACAAAAAAAAGGTGAATTAGTATAATCACAAGATTGAATGATGTTAGCTCATCAGGTTTGGTAATGGTTGGCAACACATCCTCATCACTAACCATGGTTAGTTAACTGTTTTCTTATGCCAGGTTGGGAAGTGCATGTGACATAAAACTGCTACACCCATTTGAGATGGGAGTAGCAGTTGCCATGTCAGATATTTTTTTTACTAAACCCAACAATAATTCAAAACACAGGCACAATATGGATATTGCAATAATGTGCCTTGAAAATGATAGTTGGTTGCAACATATTTTTTATCAAACAGGTCAATGTCAGAGCTAGAGCACATCAAAGATATTTATATTCAAATCATCACCATCAGCTCCAGTCTATTTGGTCATTGTTGTTTGTAGGCTTTTCAAATTCCTTCTAGCGAGGTTTTTATTTTTATTTTTAACACTCCTTCTCTCATCCCAGCATGTTTATAGGTGTTGCTATTATTGTAATTGCCACAATGCTACAGGCCTCAAATAAAAGCCAAAGACAATATTCATTTTACAATCGAGTTGCTGTGCCTTCTCCACAGCGCACAGCTGCTGCCGCTTCTCCACTGTCCCCGAAATTTCAATGCATTATCAAGAGCAAGGATGAGCTAATCTGCACTGATTTGAAACAGGACCAAAACACTGGTCTTTCTAATCCCTCATTTTTTTATCAGGGCGTTGAGGAGAAATTTACCCCTGTGGGAGGTAAAAAAAAAAGAGGGAGCTATTTCATGCTTCAGTGCTTCCACTGTTTTTATGAAGATTTTTCTCTCCCCTCTACTACTTGCAACAGTCAGACACCTTTTAGAGGTACGACAGTGCTTTTCATAATTAGGCATGTGTAGATGGCTGCCTTCTCACTCTGTACGAGCAGTAATTTAACTTTAAAGGAGATAACGCTCTGTATCTTGGAGAAAGAGGGGTGCAATTTCCTTAGCTGTCTTTCATTTATTCATTTGACAATTGGCAAACACCTATGGCACACAAAATATAATTTGTTTTCCGGCAGTACTGCATGAGCACACTGATTTGTATTATAGCGCAATACTGCAGGAAGTTAATTATATAATTTCTACATTCTGTCAACTCATTTGTTTGATATGTTATTTACTGAGGTGCTCCTGCGGAATATGCACATAATGTCTGGCTTTAAAACAGAAAGGTAATATCCTATTCTGCTGTTTTTATAATGTGTTGATTCTGAGACACATGAGATTTCCAACCCCATACCTAATAGCTATTGAAGTATTACTCCCAGTTAATTTAGTATTTAATGGGAATGTGTAACATGAGCCTGTTTAGGTGTGTGTGTCTAATGCCTTCAAAGCAAGTAGAAATACAGTAAAGGGAGCTTATTGATCGTCTGTGATGTAGGCTACGCAGTGCAAATAGCACATACTGTAGAAGATGGCATGAAATTTACAAGGTAAGCTCTTGTAACACAGTATGGGTCATCGTAAGACTATGAATTACCGGAACACCTCTGTCTCCAAGGACCACTTGAGACACTCTCACTGTGAAATAATTGGGTTGCAACTGTGAAATGGCTACTCCACTTTGAGACTAAAGGTGGCCTTTGCTATGTTTTGCTGTTGCAGACCAAAGATGCAACCATGACTATTAATCAAGCATTGACATGTGTGTACATATGACAGGCTTAGATTACAAAAACAAATTGTCATCTCCAGTGAGTGATGCATAGAATATATATATATATATATATATATATATATATATATATATATATATATATATATATATATATATATATATATATATATATATATGTATATATATATATACATATACATATATATATATACATATATATATATATGTATGTATATATATACATACATACATACATACATACATATATATATATATATATATATATATATAATCTTTCACTCCTCTTGCTAACCCTGGGAAGCTAAATGTTATGTATTCAGAATATATTCCCCTAACCTTTATAAATATATTGTAAAATATATCAGCACTTTGGTCAGTGGGCAATTTGGGGATTACTCAAGTGCTTGTAATCTGCAACACAGTACACAAACAGAATACACATGCCCAGTTTGCAAATTCTAAACCTTTTTTTTTTTACATCTGGCAAAATCTTTTATAGCCATGTTTTAATTCATAACTCACAGCCGAATCACAGTGTTGCAGCCTAAACGGTAACTTGGCACAGTTTTTACAAGACTTTCCACGTGCAGTGGGCAGACTTTGGGTGCCTGTGGCAGGACCCGTGCCGTCTGTGGCCAGGAACATCTTCCTTTGTTGTCAGAACACCTCTAAACATCTTTCACAGAAACAATTACCATACCATCTGTAGCGCGGTGCCAGCGTGTTGCTCACTGTCAGCATGTCAGCTCCTCGCTCCCTCTGCAGCTCTCACACTCCTTCAGACTGATGAGGAGCTAGGTCACTGTGAATTAAAATGGATGAGTTTAATTGCGTTAATAGTCTCTTTAAATTCTTTTTCCACAGCATTTTTTTCTGAAACTTCATAATAGAGCAGTGAATGGTGGATAGAATTGTCGCTAATGTATTCTGTGATTCGCCTTGAGCATTTGGCAGAGCTGGTATATTGATGAAGGTCCCTGCCTACATTTTCTGCAGAATCTCATAGAACTACTTTAATTAAGAAGCTCATTTGTGCACATTGGGTATTGTTGGAAAGAAGGTAATGGCTAATTGCACGACTATTAAATGAATACTGATATAACATTTTAAAAATACATGCGCTAACAGTTGCATTAATGTTTCTTTTGTCTCAAAGCTGGTATTTGTTTGAAGTCATAAGTCTCATTTCAACTTTTTAAAAGCCATAGAGGGCTTTTAGATAGTGTCATACAGCTACACAATAACATACAGTGATAAAAAGCATCTACTTGTTGACATGGTTACTTTCCTATAATATGTTAATATTGATCACTGTCATGTTATAAATAAACTAACAAGGCTTTATAGACTTACTAAGCCCTAGTGACCCAAACCAGTTCAATATTATACAATTGATTATAAATACTTTATGCAATATAATTTATATTTTAATGCATATTTACTATTCTATATGTTTGTCTTTCTTCTAAAAAAAGAAGCATACAATGTTTAACTGCTGTTAGAATAAATGTGTTCTCTAGGAAATATAATAATTTAGAAAAATATGACAATACAAAACACAATCCAGTCATATTTTAACATATTTTTGTTTCCTTGGTAAAAGGTCACTGGGTTAACCAAAAAGAAAATGCATTATGTAAGTTTAGGTGAATGACCTAAAAACATCTTTCCGTAACAAATTCTTTTGTCTTTCTTTTTTTTTTTTTCATGTTTTAGTTATGAGATTATACAGTAAACTCACAAAATTTGGACTAACCTCAGCATGTAATAAATCTCCAACAATAACTTTTTCCATCTCTTCCACAGGAACCCCAGTTACTCAGGTGACTGCGACAGATGCTGATGACTCTGGCTATGGCAACAGTGCTAAGCTGGTTTACAGCATTCTGGAGGGCCAACCATACTTCTCTGTGGACCCCAACTCAGGTAAACAATCCCCTATCACTGCTGCAGTCCTTTTTTTAACCTTAACATTTATGCTCTGGGCACAAACTCTGAGAGAAGGGTTCTTCTCCTAACTTGATTATGTTTCTCTAAAGACCATTATGGAGCGTGCTTGACACTGAGTCACCTAAAGCATTCACAGACAGTATGCAGAGGTCTAGTGTGTCCAATGCTTCTAAAATAGAAAAAGGTCACAAAAAAGAGGACAGTGCAGACAATGTGGCTAACTAGCAGAGCTTTCTGTGCTGCCGTTCATTGTTTACCTCACAAAGCCTAACGAAGATCTCAGTGAGATTGAAACGAAGCTTCATTAAATTTAATGGAAGCTATTAATACAATGTGCAAATCCTTTGTCTGTTTCTCATCAATGGAGGGCATAATGTATTACTAATTGTAATAAATGAACAGCACGGAGAAAGGAAAGAAATGGCTTTTACAGTGAGGCAGTGATTATCTCTAAGGATTACTTCAATGGTTCTTTCTTTTGGACAGGACCGGAGTACATCAGCTCTGAACCTTTCACTTTAAATGCATGGTCTTCCTTCATTTCCTGCTTAGACCCTGATAAATGAGTGTTCAAAGTCACCATAGGTTAAGTATTAGCTCATCAATTGGTTGACCCACTGTTTGGTCATTTACATTACAATAGCCTTTGGATGAACATCACTGTGCAAACTTTACAAGCAGCATAAACAGTGGAAATATAGTCCCATTTATAGGACAAATTAGCAGTTAAAACTGGCTACACTTATATTTATATTTTTTGTATATTAGCCGTTTTTACTAAAAAATGATATTACAATAGGCACTGTTGATCCAAAGGGATGAGTAAGTGACATTTTAACAAAACATCATTGGCACAAGCAGTTCACTGTATAACCCCTGTTATAATGATAATGTTCTATAATGTTAGAATGAAGGGAGGTTACTATACACATTTATCTTTTGGCCATGTTTTTTCATCTGTCTGCTTGATAAGTTAATCAAGGTAATAACTGGGAATGGTTAAGGATGATAGTAACCATTGCTTTAAAATTAAAAAATCAAAATGCTTTGAAACACCCAGTTTTACATAGTTACCCACAATGCTTGTAATTTTCTACCCAGAAGTCTACCCAGAACATCACTAAATGCTCACTAAATGAGAGCTGACAATATAGTTCTATAATCATAGAACAGGACTGCAGGAAACTCGGCCCATCTGTTTTGTGAAATGGATGTAGATTATCGCTGCATGAGGCGGCTCATAACTGTGGCTCCCAGGCCTGCTTCCATGGCAGATGCACGCTTATGTTTACAAACATAAACTGTTCGTCGGGGCAATCAGATATATATTACTGAGGGAACTGGAACTGCACTGAAGAGCATGTAGCTTTAATTAAAGTGCAAAATAATACAGCAACATTGTGTGAATGTAAAAAAAAGTGCACCCACACATCTGATGCGCTGAGTGGAACCGAAATGAGATTCACACACTGTGTCAGTGACTCTAAATACATTTAATAAAGGCACATTTTGATTGCAGAGATCTTGGACAGGCTTCGTCAGACAACAGTTAATGACAACCCAAATGCAAAGTCTTCTATAGAGACACAATATTGCACTGATGCGATTGTAATCTGTATGACCTCCAGGTTTCGCACAACAAGGTATTAATAGAGAGTACATACCTGATGGAAGAGAACAAGGTGTTTTTATCACAGCACTGCATCAAGACAAACAATGCTTCCCTTTTTTGTGTGTCCTGGTTTCTCTAGGTCAACTGATGATCAGCGATACTGCGTATAATGCAACAGTAGGCAGCATGAAATTCATTATTAAAGCTCAGAAATTATATGATTCATGAGCTTTGCATCAGTGCGTCCTGTGTTTCCATCAGCTGATTGGCTCCTGTAAATATTAAATGGGCCAGTAGTCATTTGCCACTGTGTAACATCACCTAATTATAAATCCAAAGGAGTAATAAAAGTCATCACTGGTTCCTTTGGTGAGGCTAACGCTACAGCAGTGTCACCATGCGTAAAGTTATCTCTAAACACATTCCAGATTGGATCTTTAATTGCTTTTGCAGCTGCCTTTTGAACATGTGTCTGTAAGCAATATGATTAAATAATGGTGAAATGACATTAATAAGAAATGAGATGGAAATCGACTGCGCACAATTTGGAAAACAGCACACAATAAACAAGCTGCACTGAGAAAGCAGCCACAAAATTATGTACATAATTAGGCTGAATGCTCAGTTCGACGTGGCGTATTTGGGCTCGTCCTCTGTGCAGCGTCACATGGTGAAAGCATCTGTAGCCGTGACGTATCAATAGAAAACCCACTGAACGGACAATTTAAGGATTAGCATTCATGCTTTGTGTGAGTGCGGAGAACATGCAGATGGCTCATTCAAGTGAGCCAGATGTTTTAATGAATGTTAATGAAAAATAAAAGGTGAGGGGGAAACAACCATTAGAATGTGGTTGACACTTACAACACGGCACTGGAAATGAGAAGCATTCAATAAATAAATAAACACTGCGCCCTAATTCATCACTTGGTTAATGGTCGGTGGAAAAAAGGTTGAGGCAAATATCTATGGAAATGAGTGTTTGTCTATCCTCTCTTTTCAGTGATTAGGAATTAATTTGAATAATTAACAATGATCAGCACAGATCAGAGTATAGCTTCTTGCACTGACTGAAGTTTGTTTATGCCCCTTATCATTATTGCCCTATTACTATTTGGCTAATGAAAGGTATGGTAGGTACGGGGCGCAGTGGCTCAGTGGTAGAGCGGTCGTCCTTCAACTGGAAGGTAGGTGGTTCGATTCCCGCTCTTCCCACAGTTCATACTGTCAATGTGTCCTTGCAAGACACTTAACCCACCTTGCCTCCAGTGGTGTTCCAGCTGTGACACTGGTGAATGGAACCTTAATGTAAGTCGCTTTGAATAAAAGTGTCAGCTAAATGACAAAAGTAAGAACAATTTATTTATATAGCACCTTTCTCAGACAGCAGTCACAAGGTGCTTCAAAGACACGAAATCATAAATCATAAATTACAGTAATTTATAAAATTATAAAATTCATATCATAACAAAGTACAGTCAGTCATAACAACTCTGGGCCTAAATTGGCCAGAATGTTTGTTCAAAGAGGAAGGTCTTTAGTTGCTTTTTAAAAGCATCTGCAGCAAGGGTGGGCAATTATTTTTCCCCAAGGGCCACATTTAAACATGGGACTCTGGTGGAGGGCCGGGACAACACGGTCAGCGCACTTCTGCTATAGTTTAAAGTTTGAGCTGTAGGCTAAACAATATGTGCAAGAAACACTGTATTTTCAACACCACAGTCACAGCTGCACCTCCTCAGTTTTAGATCCACTCTTTACAGTTTGCTCTAAAACCAGTGAAAACTATCTCTCGCTGAGAATAGAGATGATAACTTTAGAAAAGGTTGTTACCATTTGGAGCATCTTGTAGTGGGATCAATAGGTCACTGCAGAATATTAAAGGAAAAATATGTGCAGTGTTAAATTATCAATAAATTATTTGTAAATGCTTGGCGGGCCGGATTAAACAGCCCAACGGGGCCGCATGTGGTCCGCGGGCCTTAGTTTGCCCACCCTGATATACAGTGTAGTCCAACGAGCTTAAGAAAAAAGGGAGTTTGTTCCAGAGTGTGGAGGCATTAGAAAGAACCAGCACCACGTGAGTATAAAATAACTTTTTATGTTATGCCAAATAAAGAAAAAAACGAGAAAGTGATTCATATGTTAATTGATTTAAAGGCAAGACTCTTTATTACCAACAAAGCATTTCAGCTTCTAGTGATGCTACAGGGATCTGCATCTGTCCTGACTAGTTCTTGTTTCTGTGTCAGATTAATTGTGTAAACAGTCAGCATATCTGCCAATCAGCCATTTTAATTAAAACCAGGTAAATACGTGTTTAATGGTGCCTTGGACAGATAGATGGCCTAGGTTAGTCACCAAACATTGATATATGCCTTGGGGAAATGACTGAGTTGCAACTGTCAAAAAATAAAATATATAACAATACAGTTTGCATATTAGTGTTTGGCCTATTCATAGGAAGTTAACAAAAAGGTGATGTTTACAAAATGCAAGTAAACTTGTCATAAATGTACACTATAAGTAAACGTTGGTTTATGTCTGTGGCTCTAATGTAAACTCTAGTGTGTTGCTTGTGTGTTTATTGTTCGGTGGATTTTAAAATATAGCAACCATATCTAATAAAGAAGGAGAAAAATAGTAATTCATTGTAGCTTATCAGACTGTAGTTTTTTTTTGTATTGTGACAAAGTATGGAGAATTAAGAGCCCATATCATGCCTTGAGACTATTAAATGACAGATTAATGTTTGCTACACATTCCATCTGCAAGATCCTTTTCGGCTGGATCATCAGTTCACACACAGACCTTGAAGAGCAACAGTGACCCTAATATTGTGCTACATCTCTGAGTGAAATATGTTTCAAGAATAAGAAATACAGCGCAGGACAACATCCTAACCCCTCCTATGTTTTTCCTCATAGCCAAGCAAATTCTCATTGTCTGAGGCGGCTCAGGACCAAGGCAGGGTGTCAGAGCCAAAGCCTGGCTTTTATGAGGGGTTTTATATTCATTTGATGATCCTGCGGGCCTCTGTTTCCTGAGTGGATTATCCGTATATGCTAGTGCTGAGCCTTCTTTATATGCAGCGCCATGGCAGAGTCAATAAGGTTCATTCTGCATACAATATTCAAGATTATACAAGACAGACAGCATAATTCACACTCAATCAGAATACAAATGACTTCAGCCTGTGGAACAACACATCTGAAAACAAACACAGCTGATTTTCAGCAGTGGCTCAGTCCTGGACACCTTGAATTCTTTGTCCCACACATAGGGCTTTTCTGAATTGAAACCTGCAGGGGATTCTTTACCTCTGCTTTGTAAGGAGTCCTTGTTGGAACCATGATCTAAAATAAAACTAGAGAGGAAGGTGGCCACGAAGGTTATAGAGTATGCCTCACTTTTGCACGCTAGCTTGTCGATATTTGCATGCACGCCATTAAACGGCTATGCAGAGTCCATCAGTCATGTTTATAATTGCATTAATGTGTTATGAACTGTTTCCACCCTCAGCGACCATAAAGATTGCCCTCCACGAGATGGATCGGGAGATGAGGGAGGAGTACCTGGTGGTGATTCAAGCTAAGGACATGGGAGGTCACATGGGCGGCCTGTCTGGGACCACTACTGTCACCGTCACACTAACGGACATCAATGACAATCCACCAAAGTTTTCTAAAAGTAAGCCAATATAACAGCAATGAAAATTGAATTAGAAAGAGAACAAATTATTCAAGCTCAAAATGAATCTTGAATTAGTTTCATTTAGAAAAAGAAATGTCATCAACCAAGCTATTTAGAAATGATTCTATTAGAAATTAATGAATTTCTTTAATGCAATGTGAAATGATGGTGGAGTACTCTAATACGCTACTGTCTTTTATGTAAACAAGTCAATTTCTTTTTAGATTTGTATGAGTTTGTGATTCCTGAAGACCTCCCGCTGGGGAAGACTGGTGGTAAGGTGAAGGCAAATGATAGAGACATCGGAGAAAATGCCAAATCGACCTACAACATTATTGAAGGAGATGGCCAAGGCATGTTTGAGATTGTAACAGATGCGCAGACACAAGAGGGGATTCTACGACTGAAAAAGGTATGGCATGGAAAATGGCTAGTTCAACAAAAGACTGCTCTAATCTAGAGTCACACAAAACGTTTTGATTTTAAATGTTACACTACATGGGGGTTGATGGTGTGAATGAATTTTCACTGCCTGCTGCGAATCTTGTTTCTAAAAGCATACCAATAATACCAAATTGACTGATTTACTTTATATCCACAGTTAACTTGTTTATCTGTAATGTTTTCCACTTAGACTTGGCATCAAAATTTGGAGCTGATGACATGTAGCGTGTGCTGAGACAAGACATTTTAATCACAACAGCATTGGCATTAAAGATTGTTAAAGACTGCAATACCCCCTGTCCTGGACCAGCCATCAGGAAAAAAAAAGAAACCTCAGGGAGAACCTGGCACTGTAGGCTGAGTGTGGAAGCGACGTAATCCCTACTGTTTGTTTGTACATTACTTTCCACTGTTTAGTTATGTTGTGCATATGTTAAAAGTCAATATTAGCCCATTCACACTCATCACTGCAAAGGAGTTGGAGTTTTTTGCTTTGTGCCGTACTAATTAAGCATCATAACCTGCTCTTCCCCTCCACTCAGTACAACCCCCAAATCCTGCAGAGGCCATGTGTGAAAGGGGCTCAAGTGTCATCCTTGTAATGACATGTCCAGAGAACAGGGTGTAATAAGCCTCATGCCCAAAGCAGTTGAGAAAGGCTTCAGCCCCACACAGCCTGTAAAAGATAAGTGGTAGAATATGAATTGATGCTTTGATTAGAATTATGTGCTTTTGACTGAAGGCTGAAAGGTATAACATATGGAGCTAGTGTCTGGATGAGCTTGTGTAAGATTCAGTTACTTGACAACAGTATATGCTAAAGGTAATGTAGATTGTCTGTTTCAGAATGATATAAACCATATTGTAAATTGTCTCATCTCAAAATGTTTATATTCAGATCTGCCGACATCTACATTTCCATCACTGTTTGAGCAGATGGACCAAGCCTCAAGTTGCCTCTAGTTCTTCACATTTCCATCTGAGAGTTGCTTTGTTCGTGTTTCCCCAAAGCCACTTCACAGGAGCAGTTGTTGGTTAATTGGTTTGCTCAAGGGTACATTGGCAGTAATTTTTAAGCAAAGAGGAAGAAAGCGTTCTGAATGGGTTTATGAAGATATTCCCAGGTGCATGGGCCTGAGGAAACAAGCTAGCAACAGTTCTGACACAAAACTGAATATCTTATATTCAGCACATAACACATTAGCACATAATGGAACAAAAGCATTATGATAAGCATTCAAAACAGCCGCACTGGATTCAATAGAATTTTTTTTTTTGTTTGTTAGGGATATAGAGGATACTGCTGCTAAAATGGGTATCCCAGAATATCAGCAGTGTACAAGCCCTAATGCCACTCCATGTACTGATACTGTTATAATTATACTATCATGATATTCTGCAAATTGGGAATACAATGCAAAAGAATGAAATTAGAAATTAGAAAATTTGTTTATTTTACTGGAAATATATTTTGCATTTTTGCTTTATATATGTAAATATTGTCCATGGTCGTCCGCTGTTAGAAGTATTTATTATACATTTATTTGTTAGTAGAAATTACTTTTTTAGCTTCCATGTTGGTACCGATGTGTGCTTGTCTAAAATTACATTTGCCAAAACAAGAGCACAGTTACAAAGTTGAAATTTCTGGACTAAAAGAACCCATAAATAAGCCGGGGATTATTGCTTCTCTGGAAATATTTACATGTTGCACGTGAGTCCCTATATTTTCCACAAAACAAAAAATGAGAAATTTACATTTGAAAATCACAATGCATTTTAATGCTGTGACCTAAAAAAAAACATGCCCATATATCTTTCTCAAGGACATCCGAAAAAGATATGAGGTATATTTAAACAAATGAAACAAACTTGCAGTGTTTATATATGCATGTATTCCATAAGTCTCAAGATGTTTGCATATATTGAATTGTACATTGGATTGATGGATGGGTGTTCTCGTGTCTTGAGTCATGGTTCAGCTCAGTGTCAGAAGAGAAAAGCTATACATCACTCAGATGCGAACACTGCGGTGTTGTGACGTAAAATGACATTACCCCAGGGACATGCGGTATGACTTTGTCAAAATGTGAACAATGAACTGTACTGGAGGTGGAATGTGTAAGAGGCAAGGCAATCTGAAGTGACTCATTTCACACACAACAAAGAAAACACCAATGTGACAGAACAAACTAAACAGAAAGTCATAAAGTCTCAAAGTGTTGACAAAGAAAATGTCAACATGTTAGTCTTTAAGACAACCTTGGGACCAAGAACCTTTGTCTTTAAGGGTCTGCTCAGTCGTTTGTTTTGCCCAGGTGTCAACTGTTTTTATTTACAAAGCATAAGCAATCTTACAAAATTCATATTATTTATAATTTAATGAATAATAAATTATACATGGGGCACAGTGGCTCAGTGGTAGAGTGGTCGTTTTATAACCGGAAGGTGATAGGCGGTTCGATTCCAGTTCATACTGTCGTTGTGTCGTTGTGGCAAGACACTTAACCCACGTTGCCTCCAGTGTCTGTGGCTCTGGTGCATGAATGTGTGTATGTGTGCCAAAATGGCTGCCACGTCTCCACCCCAGTGTGTGACTGTGGAGTTAATGAATAATGGACTCTGTAAAGCGCTTTGGGAGCTTTGAAAAGCACTATAATATATTATATAATATGTATATCATATATTATTATTATTATTATACTAATAAGCAAAATAAATAGTCACTTTTCCACCAACATGTCCTGATTGAAATATCAGTCAGAGCCATAAACAAGTAATGTTTCAGTGTTCAACTATATATACTTATAAATATGTGTCAAGTCTGTCTTAAGTAATAATAATAATAATAATAATAATGGATTGGATTTATATTGCACTTTTCTCCCAAGGGACCAAGGGACTCAAAGCGCTTACAGGCTGTCCATTATTCATTCATACACAGTCACACTGGTGGTGATGGTAAGCTACAACTGTAGCCACAGACGTGGCAGCCATTTTGCGCCTATGGCCTCTCCGACCATCACCACATACATTCACTAAACATTCTTACACATTCATTCATAAGTCTCTTAAATTGCATAGCAGCATACATGGTCCATAGGATACTAAAAGGTTGAAATGAGTTATTAACCAAAAGTCAGCAATATGAGCCAAAAGTGGTTTAGCTTACTACATAAAAAAATAATTTGTTAGAAAAACCACAAGGCTTGCTTTTTACATGCCTCCAGACTCCGCTCTCTCAAATAGTCAAGAATCAGTACAGCTTTTGCACTTCCCATGTGTTATACTCAGACAGAAGAAACAAGCCACTTTAACTTCTTTCCCCAGACACACCCTGTCCTTGTCTACAACTATACAAGTCTATAAACCACCATCTGACATGGAATTCATATTATTAAAGATCCTTTGCACCAAGGTTAAAACATATTGATCTAAGTGGAGCTGAAGAGGCACAAACCAGGGGAGAGATTCTTTGCTGTTTGGGTTTTAAGCTTTTTATCTGACAGCCCCCAGGCCTGTCGAGGGAGGTTAGCGGGATGCTGAGCTTTCACCCCTGAAACCAACGCTGAACTTTGAAGTCTCTAAATGGCCTCTGTGTACATACTGATTTGATGCTAAAGCTTGGGAGAGACTGAAGAATGACACAGCAGGATTGTGGGTAGGACACGACAACCACGTGGTGTGAGGCACACAAAAGGCAGATGAACATTTGTCAATAGTTGCTGGATGCTGAAGGCTGCTGTTTGCATTAAAAATAAATGCTTTAAATCATATATATATATGTACTTTAGAATCTGAAACTATATAGCAAATGAACAAATAATATCCAGACCAAGGACTATTGGTTCAATCAATAATATTTTTAAGGGATACTATAAAAACAAAACAGTATTTAAAGCATATAATAATGGTATTAATAGAATACAACAGTTCTACCCTTATCTTTGATCTATGAGGAGAAAAAGAAAGAAGACTCTAAATGTCTGGGACACTGCTGCATGGTTCTTTTTTTCTCATGAATCTAATATTAATCAACTGTCACTGTGTGTGCAACACTACATCATGCATACTAATATGAATCAAAGTGGTTGTCCCTAGATTACTCAAAGCTCATGTGTGCCCTCATTGAATTAATCATGTCTATGGCTCACAACAAAATTCCATATACAACATTCATTACTTAAGAAGCAACGCTCAGCAAAGATTTAATATTTATTTCTTATAATGTATTTTAACGGACATTGTAACTAAATCAGAAGTTTTAAACAGAAGTCGGATGCGAGAAATGAGTGTTTACCGTGGTGTTTTTCATAAACCACTCAAGTGGAAGTAGTGTAATTAAATGTGTCAGCAAAAGTCAATGACTTCCTCTCACCTTTCTCCTTCATGTAAGAACACTGAAAACAAATATGACTTGTTTCTACACATTGTCAAGTGTTATTGTTGATAAAATAATTGGATGTGAGATACAAACCCACAGTTAGACAATGCATCAACTGTATAATGGTGCACTCTAGTAATATCAGTTCTAAAATGCTCTATTGAACACTGGCACTTGGGCTTTTAAAGCTCATCAAGCCTTTATGTATAAACAATATATTAATCCTATAAAGGCCTAAAGAAATCTTAGGCCTTTCTTTAGAGAAGTGTCTCTTTTTAATGTGGATTTGTTTGAGGCACAATTCATTTCACAGACCAACTTTGGCTGAGATGAAGCAGTAAAACACACCATAACACATTATGTGTATTATTTGCAAATAAATTTAAATATTTACTTTAACTTTAAACCCAATATACTGTATATAGTTTTTTTTCATCAAAAATTTGGGCATTGAAAACATGTTACATTGTGGCCCTTTTTTTATGTAATTTATTAACTTGAGGACGACACCTCAGCCACTAGGTCTATAGAGTAACCATCACCTCTTCATAATAAACAACAGATACAATTCTACTTCTTTCTAACATCATTTTAATATAATTCTTGCACCAAGAATGACTTTCATACACTTAAACTTTGAATTGACTCTCTGCAATGAAAGTATAATCCCCTGGCTCGAGGTCAAGCCAGACTGTGTGCTATCTCAGCACAGACGGCCGAATGTGAGACAGTGAGAGGGAAGTACGGAACAGTGACGGTGGTGTGGCTGTCAGAAGGGAGGAAAGTCGAGTTGGGGAGAGGGGTTTCATGATGAAAGTGCTCTAAATGGCTTCTCAGAGTATGGAGGAGTGGGCTTTGGAGAGGTTTCAGGGGATTCAAACGATCTACTAGTGCCCCAGCCGCTCCTCGTAGCCCTCTGGCTGCTGTTAGTGTCTCTCAGTGGGACCCCAGACAGCCTCCTCCCAACTCGACCTCACCCTTCCAGCTCTCAGCTCTGGCCCTGTCTAACCTCCTGCTCATCTGTCGCTTTGTTCATCCTCTCCTCTGTGTCCTTCCCTCCCCAAGCCACCTCTGATCCCCTCAAGCACCAAGGCCCACTTTTGATTTCCCTATAAATCCTGGTTATGGAGTGTGAAAGTGACTTGATCCCATTATTCTAGCAGTATGAAACGAGCAGAGGTGATTCCACATGAAATTGTGACAGTCTGGGGAGGCCCACATGTTATATTGTTACTTCTCTTTATCTTTAAATATTAACTGTGAGCCGTCTATAAATGAATTACAGGCTACAACTGTTGTAAACAGTGATTACACAGATATGTCAGCTTCAAAATGACACTTTGTGTACTTCATCTTGTTATTTTTCTTTGGAAAGTTGCAGCTTTTGTTGACAGTCTTGAAAACACAAGCTCTAATTTGTGTTGTAATCTGTGTCTGATGCCAGTATAAAAGCTTTAATCATCAGCTGTCACTAAGAGCATTCAAAGTCAGATCTGTGCTCTTTTAAGATGTCAGAAAATGCTCTGCAACAAATTGAAATGATCACAGTTTGGTTGATGAAACACACAGTGATATGGCAACAATATTGATTAAAATATTTTTATTTTGGGGTATGCTAAGTTTTCTGGGGTTAAGCCAAAATAAATACTACATTATTTAAACAATCAAATATCTCAAATATACATCCACATTATGAATATTCATAAAAACCTGTGATATTGCAATAATCAATAGAGATTGAGCGTCATTTAATTTGAGGCTTTGAATGGACAATTATTGCAACAAAAAGACTGGAAGTCAAAGTATTAGTTCTTTGTAGAAGAAGAAGAAGAAGAAGTTTTATTTATATAGCGCCTTTCCGTAGCTCAAGGTCACTTTACATTTCACAAATACAGTACAGACAAACATTTAGATACACATCACATTAAACATATAGTTGTAATTACCCAAAATGTTTGTTAAATAGATATGTTTTTAACTGAGACTTAAATGCATCCACAGATGAGATGTTTCGTAGATTAAGAGGTAACGCGTTCCATAGTTTAGGAGCATTTAAACTAAAGGACCTTCCACCAACAGTAGACAGACGGAAACGTGGAGTGGATAATAGACCGAGTTCGGCTGATCTAAGGGACCGGACAGGGCGATAGGGGGAGAAAATATTGTAATATGGATAGTTTGAGATAACATTAAATGATATATTGTGCTGCCATAACAGTTCAAATAATACATACTTGTGTGCAACCTGAATCAGAAAAGAATATGGCTTAAAGTCCAGACAAAACAGTATTGTGGAATACAATTATTTACATTTTACAGTACAATAATAAATACGTTTTTACCCATTGGTATTATTACCAAAAGAAACATTTGCAATAATTTACAGTTATTCTCACAGTATTTTTTTTTCAAGACACACAAAAGAGAAGATGTCTCACCAAACGTTTAGCACAACTTTTATATTTAAGAATACATTTTTAATAAATAAGAGTCCTCTGTAATTCTGAAGTAGTGCATTGGTCCTCACAGTCCTATAGCTGCACACCTCAAACAGTAAACTACTGTTTACTTCTGAGTTAAGCACATCTTTACAATTTATATCTTTACTGTTTTGTTTCTTCCAGCCTTTGGATTACGAGAACAAACGTGCCTACACACTAAAAGTAGAGGCCACCAACATCCGCCCGTCACCGACCAGCGACATGCCCTTTAAAGACACAGCCACTGTGAAGATAGTGGTGGACGACACGGACGAGCCCCCAGTGTTCTCCAAACCCATGTACCTGCTGGAGGTGAACGAAAACGCCCCCATCAACACCGTCATCGGCACCGTTACTGCCAGGGATCCTGACTCTAGCGGCAGCTCTGTCAGGTAAACCACTGCATCCTCTTCATCATCTGTACAGGAACAAGAACCAAGGGCTGTCTTAGTGGCCTTTGTAGTGATAAACTAGAAAGAGCTGTCACCTTAAAGTATAGTCAAACATAGTTTAACAAAAGAGACTTTCAGGTTATAATGAGTTGTTTTAATAAAAGTTGACTTTAAGACATGCAATTTATTCTCACCATGTGTGTTTGACCTTTGGCAGAAAGGAAATGACTTACTGATTGCTCTCATTTCGCTATAGCACATCAAAAAGGAGGCCTAACTTTTTTATTTTCTCCAAGCATGTGACCTGAAATATTGTGTGTTTGTGTGACTTATTCTTGAAAATACCACAAGGGCACCTTGAGGGTAGGTTATACAGGCAATTTCTCTCCCTCCATCTTGGCATTTCATTAAGTCTCCAGTGACTTGCTGACCGCATTCCAGGGACAACACTCAACAGGTTGTGTGTAATTGCAGAATGGACTGGCTTTCATGAATTGGCTCAGACTGCAACATGGCCAGTTCATTTTACTTTATTTTTTTATTTTTTTATTCTTTTTTTGGTGGCGTCCTCATGTTTAGTGATGAGACTGCCAGGAGGAATGGAGCACCAAGGTTGCATGATGTCCGTCCCCTGGTAAAAAGAGAATTGTGTCCCATGTATAATGACATCTTTTGCCTCTCTCTCACTGTCCTTATTTTTTATTTTTATTCGTACAGTGTAGGTTTAACACTCTTGTTGTGGCTTTGGATATTTACATTTTATCAATAGTCCCTCAAAACAATGTCACACTAATTAATGACCAAATTTAAATCTAAATTTGAAACATTTTCAAAAGCCTTATCATATTCAGAATCAGATTTTTATTTCTCAGACTATATAAAACTTAAAAATCTACCAAAGAGAGCTGTCTAAAGTTGCTGCTGCTTATCTTTTGCTCAGTCCCTGTTTGTATCCTCTTCATTATCAGAATTAAAAATTCACTGAATAATAAATGAGTGTACATGTAGATGGCAGCACACTCCTTAGAAGATTTCAACTGTCCATAAGGGCCGTCCTGACACAACAGTTACTACATGTTTTGATAAAACATGACCATGTCATTGGCGGCCATCTTAATGCAGCAGGTCATTTGCCCATTTGCAGTCTTTTTTCCCTCTTCTTGTTTCCCCTGAGGCCCTTCCTTAATATTCACATTCTTCATTATACTTTTAATCACCAATTTTACTGTTTTGTAAAAGGGTTGTTATTTTCAGAATGGATTGTTGCCCATGGGCTTTGTGTGACTGTCAGGATGAAGAAAATCACTGCAGTAGGCGAAAGAGCCTTTGAGCATGTTCTTTAAATCTGTTAGCTGTTTTTTTATAAAGCTTTTTTTGGAAACTTTCAATTTTATTCTTTGAATGAAAGAAGTAAGTGCCTAATAGAATGTTACATTAATGGTCTGCCAGCTCTAGTAAAGCCACTGATCATCGGTGAAATGAAGTGCTCACAGATTGCACACACAAGCGAACGTTTACTTGCCAGCTCATATTTTGTCACAACAAATGACAAATGCTTTACCTCAAACATGCGATTTGCTTTGAACTTTAAATGTGCATGTTTCTTTGCTGTAGTGTTCAAGATAAACATGATCTATCACAGATGCCAAGTGTTTGCTTTGTGGGAAGAAAGATGAAAGAAGCTATTGTCAAGGAGGGCTTAATATGATGCATTACCCACACCAAAGAGCATTTGATTTTACTTCAAGCCAAAGTCTGAGTCGGCCAGTTACACCAAGCTTTAGGCTGATAAAATGATTACAGTCTGGAAGATTTTAATCCTTCCAGATAAAATGGCTGACAGAGGTCTGCACCTAAATATTTTTTCTTACATGATCAGAGGTGTTAATAATAAACTCTCTCAATAGACAACACCTAATTTATGGACCTGGTGCAGGCTAGTGACTATAAAACGTGAGCTGAATCTGTGGTAAAGTCAAAACTGATACAAAAATTAATCATACAACATTAGTTTGACTCATCTAGTCATCTTTAGATACCTTAACCACATTTGTGTTGTTGCTCCCCTTTATTGCTAAAGCATGGCTTATTCACAAAATATCAAATTGTTGTCAAATTATTTACAATTATACAATGCACCATTTAATATTGATGTACATTTTAAAGCTAGGTCATTTTGAAGGCATTTTTTTTTGTAATCATATTTTGACCAAATGCTTCCAGTGAAATAAGACCAGGCTCTGATTTCTGTCTTCTGCGTTTCATTATGGTGACAAGGAAGTCTGTACTCAATCCAAAAATGTCCTACATAAAATCCTTTTTGTCCTTCAAGTATAAAAAACTGCTAAAAGACAAGAATTACAAAAAGACTGTTATTAAAGCTGGGTTTGTTGGAGAGAATCAGTGTAAAAGTGGTGCAGCATTAGTGTAGACGGCCTCTTGAGTTGACCGCTGTGATTACAATTGCTCTTCGTTTCAATCACACCCCCATCTTTTCTCCCGCCACGCTGACTCTCCCTCCCAGCCAGGACCAGACTGAACCTGTGTGAGTCTGAGGCACTCGGGGGCAAGAGTGTGGTGGGCTGCCATGTCCTTTGCGCTCAGGACACAAACAAGCCCTCAGCTGTACTTAATGCATCCAACCAACAAGTATTTTCAGGTGCACTCCATGAAATGTTCCCCCACTCTGCTTTCTCTCGCTCCCTCTCTCTGGAGCCTGCACTCTATGGTTTTCTACCTGACTGATCTCAAATAAAAAGCAATGTGACATCTGGCAGTCACTATAAGGTGCACTCACGTGAACCACAATGGCTCGGAGCATTTTTTGTCCAATTTGAGACTTTCAGTAATAGATAATGGATGAGAAAAACACACTGTATACAACACTGCAATTACCTCAAATGTGGTTACCAAGGTATGTTCCTGAAAATTCATTTTCAAAATATCTATAAGTTACATATTTAAACAAATAACCCATAAGAGGTTGTTCTAGCCTCTAAGATGCGCTTCACTATATCATGTATCACGTAACGTCATTTAAGGCCCAGAAGCCATGATGTAAGTTGATACAAGGTGGAGGTGAACACTGCCTTCATTTATACTTCACATCTGTTTGTGAGTTTACTCATTTGACTGATGTATTTTTTGTTTACCATCTGTATAGAGCCTGACGTTTATAAAATTTAGCCCTTTATCCTGAAAATAGGTAAGGGCATAAGGATTAGTCCTGTGTTATGAGTTCTTTTACAACCATAAAATGCATAATTGGGATTGAAAAGCACCAATAGCAACAACACTGCCTTCTTAATTAGCAGTAATTTGTATTGCAGTGTTATAAATTAGCAAAGCATAGAGGCTAAATCATTGTCTTAGTTCTTAAAATTAAGCCCAATGCAAGTAATAATTTTGGTATAGAACAGATGTTACTGCAGTGTTAGTGGTTCATGTTGGAACGTGTCTATAATTGTATTATAAACGTGTACAAATCTGTGGTCTGTGGAAACTATAGCAGCATATTCTGGACACAGAGATGTTCAACTCAAACACTGGTCAGCAAAAAGGAAAAAGCTAAATTAGATGTGTATCTGTGATCCCTCCCTGTGGAATGAACGACCTAATAACAAGCAGGAATGTCATACATACATTTTTACCTCTGTGGAAAACAATAGAAAGATAGGAAAAAAATGTGCATGTACTTTTCACCTCTGCTACCTCAAACATATTGCATTCAGTCAGCCAGATGCTCACATTCACACATACAGCACTCAGCATATATATAAGCACAATGAACAACATAAAAACACATACACAGAAATCCAAGCTGCACTGCTTACTCTTTAGGCCACACTGACAAATCAGCAAAGTCATAGGTGTCCCCTGAGCCCAAAGAAATGTTTAGCCCACTAACTTCCTACTACACTGCACTGTGCAAACTGAAAGCAAGCACAGTAACTAATAATAAAACAAACTAATGTAAAACAATAAAAATTGGTAACACTTTATTTTACACTGCATTTGATACAATGTATCTAGCTCATTAAGTACAATGTAAGACACTGTGCAACAAACTGTAATAACATGTTTTACATAGTACAATCATACAATCAACCTAATCCTAACCTAAACTCTACCTACAATATAGTACACCTTATTCCATTATATATTTACTTTGTAGTTACATGTACAGTTTGTTACAAAGGGAGGTAGATACACTGTATCAAGTGTAGAGTATAATAAAGTGTAACAAACGGGGAATGTGAATGTAAGATGCAATAAAAATGCATACATTTCTGGATACATATTAAAGTAATATTCCAGAAGTAGTGTAGAGAACAGGAAGTATTAGAGTACAGTAAGTCCAGTTGGCACTTCAGGATACTTTTTTTTGTGATAATGTATTTTAAACACCAGTCAAAGGCAAATATATTATATCAGAATATATTTTCAGTTAATAAATCATGGCATCATAGGATTTACATATGTGCCAATCAGAATCAGAATCAGAATTAGAAAAATGTTTATTGCCATTGTCAGTGAACAAGATTCATAAACTAGGAACTTGCTTCAGCGATAAGGTGCAACATGAAGGGCATGCATAAAATATAAAATAAATACAAGATAAATAAAAATATACAGACTAAAACTTGAATATATACACACAATAATATGATAAAAATTTGCTCAGTGTATATGGTCCGGGTCACTAAAATAAAAAGCTGAACCACCAGTCAGGCTTACTTCCTGTTCTCCAAGCAGCAGTAGTGAATATCTGGAAAATGCCTTTTAAGAGTTCAATAATTCTGTTGTGTAATGAGCCTGACATGGCTGACAACAGATGTTTTCTGACTTTGAAGAATAATGCAGCCCTCCAATTTTGAACTTAAACATTCCCAGAAAGCATTAGTGAAAAAGAAGAACAAGAAGAAGAACACTGAGGCACTCAAAAAGTGAAATTATAAAAAAGCCTTTATTGAAACATGTCTCTTTGTACAAAAATTGCCAATGCAATTCAGCCTTTTAGGCCTCCACTGGGGCAAACTCGAGATGGCTGCTAGATAAAAACTGTTGTACCTATAGGATATGGCCACATGTCCAAGGTGTGCAGGTACATATACACCTGGTGAGTGGTGTGAGCATATCAGATTACAAAAAATCATCATCACAGAAATGTTGATGCAATTTACACTGAATAATAATAATAATGGCAGTGTGTAGTGTGAAGACTTATGTCCGCTCAAGTGGAGACACTTCTTTGAAATTTTAAATTAGTCTAACCTTGAGGTCTGTCGATGCTTGGCCCTAATGAATTTGCTTTGAAAAGTGAAAGCATTTAGACAGAAAAGAAAAATCTTGGATAGTTAGAGTGAGCAATGGTGGCTTTAAGTGCTAAGGAGAAATGTGATTACCACCCACAGATAGTCAAACAGAGAATGTCAGGGCCACACTGTTTGACTGACAGCTGATCTAAGAAATGTGGTGTGAAGACGCCAGCGCAATGCACCACGACACAATAAATGAGGGGAAAACAATGCCAGTCATGCTAATTACAGTTATATATAGTTGTGTTTTATGCGGGGAACAGCTTCTGTCAAATTGAAGTATTTTGATTAGTTAATTATCTTTAAGATCAAGGCTGATTATGTCTGGCTGTCTGTTATGCAGAAATGCAATGTGCTGTAAAATATTTGGCACAAATAAGGCAAATGCAATGATGTTTAACTGTTAGACTGAGGTCAGCGTAATACTTGAAAGCAAAATGAGACGACACTCACACACGCTGATATGTGCACACAACCCACTCAGGCAAACCATGCACGTAGCACTTTAGATATCATTTTTTATTTGCTTTTAATTCTTTTCACATCAGGTTGTCAGTTTGAGTGACAGGTGGCAGAACATTTCAGGGTCTGTCTCCTTGCTTTCCACGTGAGGCTGTCAAAGTTTGACTGGGATCCACTCAGTCTGTAGGAGAGAGGCTGCTCCCAGGTGGTTTGCTGCTGTCTGCCTGTCTTGAAAGTGCTTTGCGTCTGTAGGGCAAGAGAAAAAAAAAGGGAATGGGGAAGGGGGTGCGCTATGGGGTGGGGTTGGTTTAGGAGGGAGTCCTTGTGGACCTTTCCCCAGCCTAGGCGTCTAGAGGATTTTACACCATTTCATCTCAAAAATGGAAATGTCACGGCTCGGTACCTCTCCCCAACAATTGGAATCTGGGCCAGTGGTTTATTTATTTTATTTCTTTCCATTCTTGTATAAGCAAAGCCCCTCTTCAAATAAATTGTTGTTGTTGTGACTTTGTCTTTGGCATCTGCCGCATCGCCTTCTAGATTTCTCTCTCTATCCCTCTGTATTCCTTCTTTCTTTGCTCATATTCCTTTGCTTCATTTAAATATCACTGAGTCCTGCCAACAGGTCTGCGTTGATAGGAATGAGCGCCTCAGCAGCGAGACGTTACGAGACCCAGGGTTGAAAAGAAAAAAGAGAAGGGGGCAGGGAGAGTGGGATGTCTGGTGACCGAGGATGTGTGGAAGAGAGTTTGCAAAAAATTGGATAGGGGGATTGGATTAGGAATAGCTTTAGACCCAGTTGGATTGAAAAAAATCAGGCTGAATGAGGGGAGGTGGTTGTCAGGGAGGATGAAATAGGAACAGTTTGTCCTCGAGGCCCACATTGTAACAACTTCATGTGAATTATTGTGCCCTGTGTTTTTTGGGTGTGTAGGATGCTTTTGACAGGTACATATAATCAAAACTGAAGTGAAACCAAAGATGACCCATAATGGCATCTTTTTTAGTCCGTTTTGTGTGGGCTAGTCCCAAGACTTGGCATGGAGCACATTGCAACATGAAAGAGTGATTTCACAGCTTCAAGTGGCATCAGGAAATTCTCTTTTATGTCAATTCCAATAGCATATCTGCTGCAGTTTTATGTCTTGCCACTGTTTTTTTTTTTCTTTAGAATTCTGTGAAGAAAGTTGAACTAATGCATTCTTTTGAAATCTAAATGAATCTTAAATGAAGCTTTGTTCCTAACAAGGACATCCAACTGCATTACAGTGGAAACGACAAGGATACACACAACAGGCCGGTCATTGGTTCATCTTAGTTTCATCTATTAACACTGCTGCCTCTGTTGTAGCATGTGCTGTCCTAATTCATTAATGCAAAGCCTGTGGGAGCTATTGAGTGTTGACAGTTTCCAAACAGGGTTAACAACACCCCATCCTTTTCCTCGAAATAACACATACTAATGTTCTTTTTAACACGAGGGAGGTGTCACTGTGGTCAGGTCAACGTTTTTTTTTGTTTTGTTTTTTCAGAACTTATTAGACTTTAATGTCTCCTGCTGCTTAGGTGAAGCTTTTAATTATTCCTCAGACAGTCTTAAATGTGCATTAATCTACAACTCTCTCTTGATAAATGTCACCCCCGTAAAGAAATCAAAAAAGAAGGATTGTTGGTTAGGTTTCAAAATAACAAGGGGATGAGTAGGTACAACATGTGTAGTGTTGTTTTATTCACTCTTCCCCTGCTCTACTGCCAAAAGAATCAGTAAAGGGCTTGTTGTTAAATTCTTTAGTAAAATTTCATCTATAGGTATATTTTTCTCCTTTAAACACAAGTTAACATCATTTAGCAGGGAACCACTGGAAAAGAATAGGATCTCAAGGTATGTTTCAAATGTTTTTAATGGAAGTATTGTGTTAACAAGAAAAGACATTGAATTAAAGTAATGCAAGCATCTCGTGTAGCACTCATTGGGTGAGACACATTCATTTATCAGAAACTCTCGACTCGTACAGGTTCAAAGTGAGCACTGCATGTTTTGGTTTGAGATTTGGCTCACATGTCTGGCTCTAATTTATCTCTACAGGTATTTTATTGATCGGCACACAGACCTGGAGAGGCAGTTCAACATAAACGTGGATGACGGCAAGATCACTCTGGCCAAACCCCTGGACCGGGAGACAGACATGTGGCACAACATCACCGTAACCGCTACAGAACTCCGTAAGTAACCCCTACTGGCTCTTCAACCCCCTGCAGTGCACTTACTGTAGTTCCACAGGAATCCTAATGTCCTGTTTTAAAATGGACATATCATTAGACATTAAGTCAGTGCATAAGAACTGCAAAAAACACTCATACTCATTGACCTATACACACAATCTTCGGTTGAACACCATGGCGCTCTGTCCTCTTCTTCTGGCACAAACAATTAAACATTCAAATCCACAGGCTTTAAATGTTAATTAGCTGAGTTTTGATTGAATTAAACAGTTCACTTATAAATTTGTGAAAGTGCAAGAACATTAAGACATATCGAATAAACACTTTTAAAGACATACTCAGAGTGGATCGCTCCAATGCCAGCATCCATTACATACTAAAGAACATCTGTGAACCGCAAAACTCACTGACTAGGTTGAAAATCTTGCCGGCAGAGCTACAAACAGCTCAAGCCATATGCAAGGCTTTATTTGCATACAGATTGTTTCAGGGGGGCTGTATGTTGTGATAAAGCTTAATGTACCCCTTAAAGCTATTGAAATTTACACAGCTTGTAACTTTTTTTCCCCCCGCTCTTCCCTATGCCTCATCTTCTGTCTGTCCCTTTATTTTTGTAATCAAAGGAAACACATTAATTGTCAGAAATAAACACTGTCAAAATGTTTTGGCCATGCAATCCAGACAAATCCTGTGTCGTTGTAGCAGCCTGTTGGGGGAATTGAATGTGTCTCATTTGATAAGCTGTGTGCACGTCTTGCCCTTGTATATTTAAAGCGTGTTTTCATGCCTGCTGGCAAAGTAACTGTGGCTTGAGATAGTGGCATCTCGGAGAACACCTAATAAGAATTTGCCAAAGTAAATATGGCAGTTTTCTTCACGGATGGGGAGGGTGAAGGCTGATTTGTCTGGCGTGAAAAGGAATAGATGTGTTCCCAGTTCTATCCCGATGCCATTTGCCACCCAAAACGGAGGCGTGTTCTGCCGCTTTGCACCAGTTGACATCTGACTAATCAGATTCTATTCCCTGTCTGCTGCTTCTGGGGGAAAAGCACTTTTGTAACAGGGGCTCCGACGGTCTGTTTTTTCTTTTCTTTTCCTGTCCTAATCCATCCATCACTGTCTATCAGTCTGTCAATTTCTACTCTCCTCACTGTTCACCCCTTTTTCAACCTGCCTCCTGCACCAGCTGCTGGCCCTTTGTCCCTAGGGCATATTCTTATCAGCTGCACGGGTTCAATAACTTGTGCTCAAAAGTAACGATCAAAGACATTATTCCCAAAATACCCTGTGTTAGCAATTTCACAGCAGAAAAAGCATTACCACATTTAAATATCAAAAAAATGATACAATGGAAATGTTAGACTAAACCCTTTAATTTGATGTGCAAGTAGTAGATGTCCTACCTGTATATGTTAACCCTGGTTTCATTTACTGTATGTTGCTCTTGATGCCAGGTCGACAATATGTCCCACTCTAGTCCTTTTTGTGAGTATAGCTTGTCTCAACATGTCCAGGAATCTCCACATCATGAGCTTTTGAGACTATGTCATTGATAAAATCTGCAACCATCTTGTCTGAAGTAAATAACTCTGAAAAGAAGTAATATAATTTAAATTTCCAAACTATGAAAGCAGCATTAGTGACCACAGTGACACAGCCACACAGGGACAAGTTACTGGTTAATTGCTTTAAAAGTTGGCATTTGCGCCACTGATTAATAAATGCAATCGTTTACTGTGAATCTCGAAAGGGACTGTCAATTTCAAGTGATGAATAATTCCAGTAAAGCCTGCATCTAATTAAATAGGCCTTTTATTGTCTTTTTAAACTTCAGTTACCAATGCCTCATTAATATGCATGTTTTTATACTCATGTTTTAAACATGACAGTGTACAGGGGATTTCAAAAGCACTTTGAATGTTTTTTTTTTTTTCCCCCATGTCTGTTGCCTTGGATCCTGTTTTGCATCACTGATAGCGGCTGAAATGTAGATTGATGTGGCTTATTAAGTGTCCCTCCATCAGCTCAGGAAATGAAGGCGGGAATAAGATCGGAAATAATAAAACTAAATTAAAAATTAAAACTAAGTCACAGAACTTTCTTGTTGTTGCATGTGCAGTTTTGAATGTTTAATTCAAATTGAAGTGCTTCTCATTTTATTCCTTTGTATCTATTCATCTGTCTATCAGGAAACCACAGTCAGATCTCAAGAGCGATTGTAGCCATCAGAGTAATGGACATTAACGACAATGCCCCTGAATTCGCCACTGAATACGAGGCTTTCCTGTGTGAAAATGGAAAACCCGGACAGGTAAGGCAAGAAATGGCTCATTCATCAAAGTGACCATCTATCACTTTCACCCTCTTTTTTCTTTCTGCCTCTCCCCTCCCTTGTAATGATTGGCCACAGTGAATTATAGCCTCTTTATATCACTGGGAAACCACAGAGGTAGTAGCATGGGCCTTTTTTTCCCTGCAACAGCCTTCCCCTGACACACTGAGTGCAGAGCAAAAGGGGAATGAGAGCAGTCAGGATTGATCAGAGTGGATCATAATTCAAGACCGTCTTTCATGTCCTCCTCCAGATGGCACAATGCTTCCCCCAGCCAAAAATCATGGACAAGTACTTAGCATTCCCCTTCTCATCAATCGACCTCATTCAAAGGACCTAAGTGTGTACAATAGGGAGCTTTATTGAAAGGGGAGAAAAAAATGGCAACTGAAAAAAACTGTCCTGCAGGGCCTGAATTCTAATTTCTAATCAATCATAAAGACGTACAGCGCGATAAGACCTATGATGACAGATTAACAGATAGAGCTAGGAGGCTGAAAGTGTGCCAGGCTAGACAGGGCCTCATTGATAATAATCTCAAACTCTTGGAATGAACAGGCCATATATTTCATCAGGTGTGATGCAGGCACAGTGTTACAGCGAGGCAGTTTGCACTGACATAAACAGAGTAATGAAGAGTCTGCTTGTCCAATGGCATTAAGTTGGCTTCTGTGTCTCTACAAATCTGTCTCTTCTCAATACAGGTGATCCAGACCCTCAGTGCCGTAGACAAAGACGACCCAATTCAAGGCCACTACTTCGATTATCGTCTGGTTCCAGAAATGCTCAACAATCCTAATTTCACCATCAAAAACAACCAAGGTGAGGAATCCAACAGACAAAAAATAGTCTTTGGTGGAATGACTGAAGTTTCTGTAAATTTCACCAATGGCTTTCCAGTTGAATCTCTAACCTGCGGCACGTTATCCTTAGTTGAGATGAAGTCTGTTGGATCACTGTAGCTCACAGTTAGCAGATGTGAAATTGTCTGGACACCAGCTTCTTTTTTGTTCCCCAATGCATTTTGAGGGAAACTAAATGAATGGGATCCAAATGGCTTTTTCTGCTAGTCTTGCAGCTCAGTGTAGGGTGACTTCCTAGAAGCTGTTGCAATGTGGCAGATGGCACTAAATTTATTTGCTAAATACTTTGATTAGATTTTTTTCCCCCTCAGTCTTAATTCCATTGCACATCTCCAGTCTCTGCTCCATAACTGTCTCTGAACAGACTGTGATGACATTGTATAATGTTTTCAGCTTGGGGCGATAAAAGTCTTCATATGGTACTAGCCGTCTGTTTTGGTGCACTGGCTTTAGGCTAACTTGCTGCTATGTTTATGTTGCTGTTATGTTGTTATATTGCTTATGTTTACTTTCTGACGGAAACATAAGTTTACAAAAATCTGGTAATAAAGTGTTCTGATATTTTGTTAAAAAAGGTACTTTAAGAAAAATGTAGTGCCATGGCAAGAAACAAATACAGTTCTTGTATCTGTACTTGCACACAGAGGAAATGCACTCCACGCTGTTAAATAAATGACTCGCACTTTCAACCACAAGTATTTAATGCTGGGTTCTGAACCATGCTCTTTTGAGAGTAGATTTATTAGTTTCTTAAGATGATGCAACTGATAAAACTCACATGTTTCACCAGTGTGAGCAAAGCCCTTTGATAGCTTAAATTGCTAAGAACATGTTGGGTTTTTTTTTTCATCACAATATAAAGACCCTAGAGTAACCTGCATCAATCCAGGCTGGAGTGTGTTTGGTCAGACACAGTCTTTCAAAAGAGTTTATATGACTGCCTTTGATTGTTACAAAACTGGCAGATGACAGGAAGTCTTCTACTGTTCTTTAATTAGGAAATCAATAATTTTATAGTTTTATTCCTTGTTTAATTAGTAGAGTTAAAGGTTGGCAATAATGTTACTTGAAGGGTGTTGTAAATGTAAATAGCAACCAGGTAGGAATAGAATAGGCCCCATTAAAAAATACATTTTATTTTATGCTAGCCTCATGGCCAGAAGTACAACACAGAGTAGTGGGTGGTACTTGGAGAGCCAGAGATTCTATGAGTTAGTGCTCAGTGTGAAAAAGTTATAAGCCATATTAAAACTGGAAATGAAACAAAGTTCAAATTTAATGGAAGCCAGTATTATTTTTTTATCTATGTCTTGCATTTTACAGATTTGTTTTCTATACATTCAATCGGTAATGTTTCTGCATAAACATAACCATAAGCCGATCTGTATTTACTTTACATTTCTCACATTTGTTTATCATCAAACACAAACATATGAATTCATTTCTCCACCCTTTGGGAGGAGGCCTAAAGTTTGCATATATTATGTAAAGCACTAGAGACCTGTATGTGGTGTTGCAGAAAGAGACCCGTTACAGCATGTTCCCCAGCACTTCAGTGTCTCTCTGGCAGAACTGGCAGCTGTGGGAGACACTTCAGTAAAGAGTCAGGCTCCTTTGAGTTTGTACGCGCTGCTTTTGTTTGTGCTGATGAGTTTAATTGAAGGGATTAGTCAGCGGAAAGGTTAGGGGGTTGCCCACTCTGGGGAATGGGTAAGGTGCTGATTAACTAGAGGAAATCAACATTGTATGGGGAACAGACCAAAACATCACGTTCACTCTTAACAGAATGTCTTTACTGACAGTATACATTCCTGCTGCCCATACATATTTTAGACCACATTATTAGACATTAGAATAATCACCTTCCAGACTTGAAACTATTCAGACAAACGAACAAGCCCAAACACACCTGTGTCCAATAAGTAACTCATTTTTAACTTTAGTATGTAATCCATATTTAGTATGTTTAACAGAATACATTCTAATAATAATATGTCTATACTGTCATCAAAAGACAGGGGTTTATTCCTTTTTCTAGAAGAACATTTGTGAGAAGATAAACCCGTTTATCAGAGTTTCTGTATCAATTGAAAACCTCCTTTTGGCTCAAAAACTGGACTTAAAGGCTGCAGCGCTGAGATTTTGCAACATACTTGTGTTGTTTGGGAAACAATAGTAAATTTGCACTTCATGTAAAATTGTACTGCTTTTTTTTCTGTTCTATACAAAGAATTAGCCTGCACCCTGTTGATTCCAGTTGAATGTCCAGGTGACGGAACAAATGGACGCAGAGTAAACCTATAAAACCTATAAAAGGTACCTATGAATGCAATTTGATAGACAACCAATCAGAATTCAGGGCAGTACCAACATACACAGAATAAACTGCCTCAGTTTAAAAAAATATTAAATCAATCATGGAAACACAGCATCGCAAAAAGCCCACCCTATTTTATGTTATGGTAGGATTGCCTTTGTTGGAAAATGGTTTGAATGTGAGCGTTTTCAGAACCACTTTACTTTGCTAAGAAAAATAATGGGTCTGGCTAGCCAGGCAAGTGAGACGATGTTAAGATGTAACTCAGACAATATTACATACACAATCTTCTTGACATGACTATACTTTAATGTACTCTGGGGTTAGATGAAAAAGCATTGCACTCTGGTCTAATCTATAAAGATATTAATACCCCTAAGTATTGGATCTCCAGTGTGATCATGTCATTTGACAGAATGTCTTTCATTTTGTGCCTTATAGTTTCCCCGTAAGGAATGGGGCTAATTCATGATTCATTCATTTAATTGCATTTTTTACCATCTGATGCCCTACACTGGTAACATCTCAACTTATTGATTTCTAATGCTTATTTATAAATGTCATTTATGACCATTTTTCTTTTTGTTCCATGTTCATTGTTACTGAATCATGAATAATGGAAATGGAAATAGACTGTGTTCAGTAGCATGCTACTTTGTGACAGAACTCATAAGAAAGTAATTCTGAGCATATGTTCACATTAATTACAGATTGTGCAGAGGAATTAATTCTATCACGAATCATTCCATCCTTTGATTAAGTTTGCTCTGTCAACATAGATGATTCAACACAGACTGCCTCTCTACATGCCATTACAGTGAAAGCATTTCTGTCCCACTTCTGCACACCCCCAAGCAGGCGGACAGGCAAAGGCCACATTATCAGATGTGTTGTACATTTTCCATATGATCAGCAGGAGTAGATTCTTATGGGACTGCAAGTGTTTGATAATGTGAGCAGGGTATGGAGAGCTGGCTAATGAGCAGACAGTTTCACAGAAGTGTCATCAAAGAGCAGCTGGCACCTTTCTGGGTCGACATGTGCTGTCTTCTAAGTCGGTGTCGCCTGCCGCGGTCCCTCAGATTTCAAAGAGGGGCCACAAACTTGGGCTCACCTTCCGTCAGAATTCCCAAATTGGACAGTTGAGAAAAGTGAAGGTCGCTGACATCCCTCTACACTAATAGAAAGTGAGAATGCTAAAAAGGACTAGAGGCGATTGATGTGAAATTAGTTTATCCTCATACCACACTGATCTACACAATTTAATAACAGAACCTCAGTCTGTCGCTGCAATGAATAACAATGGGGTTTTTACACATCCTTGCAAAAATTCATCTTTGGCTTTACCTCTCTCTCTCTCTGACAGACAATTCAATCAGTGTTCTTGCCAAGCATGACGCCTTCAGACGGCAAAAGCAGGAGATGTACTTTTTGCCAATCATTGTGACCGACAATGGGAACCCGCCAATGAGCAGCACTAACACTTTGACCATACGAGTCTGTGGGTGCAGCAAGGAGGGAATCGTCCAGTCCTGCAATGTGGAAGCCTATGTCCTGCCCATTGGTCTTAGTATGGGTGCTCTCATTGCAATCTTGGCCTGCATTATACTGCTTCTAGGTGAGTTGTTTTATTATAGAGGTACTATCAAAGCGAAGAACAGATTTAAATGAATACTTGACTAGTTTGACCTCAGCAAATGTTCTTTTATTCACTGCTGGTTTACTGTAAAAGCTTGAGCTAGACTCTTCTTTTCTTTCCCTGTATCTTTTCTGACAGTAATAGTAGTACTATTTGTGACCCTGAGGAGACACAAGAATGAGCCTTTGATTATCAAGGATGATGAAGATGTGAGAGAAAATATCATCCGTTACGACGACGAAGGTGGTGGAGAGGAGGACACTGAAGCGTTTGACATCGCCACACTGCAGAACCCTGATGGTATCAATGGCTATCTTCCACGCAAGGACATCAAGCCTGATCTGCAGTTTATGCCTCGAGCAGGACAGCACTCAGGTCCAAACGGTGTCGACGTAGATGAATTCATAAACGTACGGCTTCATGAAGCAGATAATGACCCAACAGCGCCCCCGTACGACTCTATCCAGATCTATGGTTATGAAGGCCGGGGGTCCATCGCTGGATCGCTCAGTTCACTAGAAACATCGTCGTCAGATTCGGACCAGAACTATGACTATCTCAGAGAGTGGGGCCCTCGGTTCAGAAGACTGGGGGAGCTTTACTCAGTTGGTGAGAGTGACCGGGAAACCTGACCTTTGATTTGTTAAACAAAAACACTTTTCAGATGTTTTGTTTCTGTCCACATACTTGTGTATTAAGCGCTTGGGGGGTCGCTGGCTTTTAGAAACAGGTGTTTAAAAAAGAATAAAAAAAAAAAACTACCAACATGGAAGGCCACCTTTTTGTATTCTTAGAGTGAGGTATAGCAGTTGTCATCCACTATGTCAAGCGCATTGTAATTGTTGAACCAAACAATGTCTTTAGTAGGAGATGTATGATTCTTGTGGAGTTTAACTTAGATTCCTGTGTGGAGTGTTCTAGCAGTATTTTGGGTGTTTGTCATTTGCTGTGACTGCCAGTTGCAGATATGTCCTGGATATGCTGGTAGTTCAAAGGAAAGGAATTGTGAATGTTACACAATTCTTTGAGGCCTGAGTGGACATCATATACCAAGCTCCATGGACTGCAAACTGGACAACAGAAGCTGCAGAGGAATCCTTGTTTCATATCTTACTTGGCCACCCAGTGGATCAGTGATGGGAAGCATAATGACAATGAAAAGCAATATACTGTCTACATTAAATGATGAATGTATGATTTGAAAAGACACAAAAAGAGACAAAGCAGTATTGGCTTTAAAGTGAATTTCTTATCATTTGATATGTTCTCTGGTGGCCACATTTATAAACTGTCAAAAGCCCAGAAGGCTTGCTTTATACAACACTTTGTATTTACACGCTACAGGTGTGGGTCAACATTGTTATTAGCCTATAAGAGACTGGAGTGAAGACAAAAAAGAGAAATGTAGAAACTCTGAGGCCTTCTTTTTACAGAAGCAACATTAAATACAATTGTAATCTAATGTTTTGGACAAGCGATGTGTTGATTCTTCATTAATGTTTAATGAGTTTTTGTATATCTGTTATTAATTCATTCTTTTCTGTGCTGACAATTTGAAGTGAGTGTGCTTAGATTATTTCACAAGCAGCTGTTCTTTCTCAACCCTTTGAAAAGTGTCATAACCATCAAAGCATATCATATCAAGTTTCACAGTTGACAATATAGACTAGATGTAAGCAGACAAATGAGAGCTCTTAGAAACAATAATGATTTAGATGGTCTTATTAATCAGGACACACGCTAATTCTGTACAAAATATATTGTGATGAGGTAGAGACCATCTGAGCATGATGCAATAGCTGAATTATTATTGGACTCAAGCGGCTTTTAAGAAAGTTTCCACCAAATTGTCAGGAATTCAGACCATGTGCATATTGTGCTTACACTGTATGATATCAGTAAAAAGACTACTGTACATAGAGTTACTGCTAATGTCATTAGCTTTCAATGAGGTGGTAGGTTTTGTCTCTGCACGTTAGCTCTTGCACATAATGAGAATTCTACTGGCACTACAGCTGCGTGCAGTTTGTTCTGATAACAGTATTATGGCTGTTCTCATTAGACTAAACAATATATATGGGATAGTCTTACATGCAGATCATATTTTCTACTGTGCTTTAATGCTTATAAATGTGTATGTTCAATTATTTACTCCCTGTACTGTAATCTAAGATACCCTGTATTGTTTCCTACTTTGTGAAATATATTTTTATAAATATGGCAGAATGGGTGTGGTTTTCTGATGTGAATGCAAAAACTTGAAAGAAAAAGTAGAAGGAAGTAGACACAATTCTTTAAAATCTTTTTACTTACTTATAGTCAATAAAAGTCAACACAGTACTGGCATTTTTATTAATATTTTATGTTTTCTGTCATCCTAAGAATAGACATAGTAAAGAAAAAATAAATCATACAATATGGACATTTTAAAAATTGGATGTTTTAATTCCTTATTATACTTGTGTGAAGAATGAATTTATTTGGACTATGAGACACAAAACTTAACTGTGAAAGGTTACGTTGTAACTGTTTGTCTCTGAGTGAAGAGACTATCTCTCCACCTTGAGTCTCAATACAATAGAGAACTTTCTATTTCTCTTTCAAAAAATAATTTTGATTGCAGTCAATGTATTTGTTTTTAAGGACAGCTAAAATGTTCCATCTATATTTTTAGGTCATATCAGCAGTGATGCTTTTAATGCTTAAACAAATAATTCTTACTAGATATGTATGAATACATCAGCACTAATGTACTGTATATGTAACAGTTACAGGTGGGAGAACTTTAAAAACGTATAAACTTATTTAACTTTTTTCTCAGTTTTATTCTTCCCGTTAAAATTGTTCTCTGTCTTTGTTGGACAGGACAGATGTGTTGCAGAATGCTAAAACTTCAAATGCATCTTTGAAATGACATCAGATTTGGCCTGAATTTTAAAGGCCCCTTTTTATGGCAATGAGTATTTACCTGTATTTATTTTTTCAAACAATGTGGGAGGATTAATTTACTAAGCATAACACCAGGATTCACACACACACACACACACGCACGCACGCACGCACACACACACACACACACACACACACACACACACACACACACACACACACACACCTTGAATTTTGAAGAGGTGTGATGGAGTTGAGTGTATTCAGCGTCATTATAATCTCACTGTTAGTCACAAATGTATTCTCAAAATGCACTTTTTTAAATATAGACTTTTAACCCACTTGACTCAGTATTCTATTATTACAGCTGTCGACTCAACCTGCACAATAAACATCATTTTAGAGAAAAAACATCAACATAAAAATGCCAGGTGCTTATCATTTCTTCCTCCAGCAGCATTTGCTGCCTTCAAAACGTGTCTGATGTTAAAGGCACTGTTCAATCCATGAAAGTTGCTCATTGAGAGATTTTTTCTGCCATATGGAAGGATGTGTGCTTTGTCACTTTGACATTATAAAGTTGGGCTGCTTTTCATACTTTTTAGAATGATATTAAAAACTATGTGAAAAAGCAGAATCAGAGAAGTGAATGTTACACGTTATATAGAAATATGTCTGTAATGCATTACAAGGACTCAGGAGCAGAGCCCATAAATATTAACTTCCCAAATTGCAAATGTTATTTTACAATCTATTTGAGTTGTCTTTGTGCCTCTGTATCTGTTATCTTTGATGGAAAAACACATCTATTCCAGATCATAAGTTAATCCTCTTGTACTATTAGCTCATCAAGATAATAGTATAAAATAAGAACGGTTTTCATTGTATTAATTAGTCTGCAGTATACATTGTGGTTTTGTATTCCAATAATAGTCATCAGCCTCTTTTTAATAATTTAATTTTTATGTGAAAAAGAGATTAGACATGGTGCAATTTCCCATTTTGTAAATTCACTTCTTTTGGAGTATTGTCTCCATGTTGTTAATCTTGTTGAAAGATTAGACTTTTGTTCCAGTTTATCTGATTCTGAGGATTCTCATAAATAACAAAGGACTTTTGATTATATCAGTTACACAGTGAGCTCAACATCGCACATGGCACTTGTGCAGTAGATGAAAGAAATGCTTGTCTCTATTGTGCTATTTGCCATATAGTTAAAATAATGCAGCGATCTGTTGGGATAGAGCTGGTCAGTGTGAAAAGGCCAAGCCTATTAAAACAGATTCAGTCCATGTCCACATTTGATTTTGAGCTAAGTGTGTACAGGCAACTCAAATTTGAAGCAACTGATAATTTGGAAAATATGTGTGTTGAGTTTGGCAAAATACAATTAACCTTTTCATATTAAAACCTATAAATATTAATTTCATTTAATATTCATTCATAAAAATAAATGCATGTGTTTTAATTTTTTTGAATTGGTCCGAATAAAGGCCAACAAAAAATAATAATACTCCATATATCAGAAGTGTTAGCTTGTTTATCTAATTTAACCTGTTGAGTTAGCATACCCTCGTCAAAAATCATCCATTGAACACATTTAACAGACCGGTCTGCTGCTAAATGATAGCACAAATTGTTTTTTCCGGAATGTGCGACCCTATCAGGTCAGCACTCTCATTTGTAGTCAATCTCCATGCTCCCTACTGCTGTGTATGGCTGCGGGTCTGACAGAGGTTGCCTAACTAAACACTAAATCAAATTATCTTCTCACTTTTGTCACGTAATGAAAGTGTCCCCCAGGTGATAACCTTGCACTTGTTGTTCCCTGCTGATGTGTGCCACATTTTATAAGGCAGCCCATGTGCGCTGTAGAAATTGTAATTACTGTTGCTTGCCAGAAATGCCCTCAATTACAAACAGACATGGCTGAATTCAAATTAGAAAAGCTACTGCATTCTGAAACCATGGATATATATATATACACATACCGTATATATATATATATATTCTTATGACAATAGTTAGCTATTATTACGTTTTAGCAGTATCAGTGACTTTTACATCAGTTTATTAATTAATCTTTTACTGTTACAAAATATTGTTTCTAAAAATGTCACTCAATTTCAAACCTTATGCCAGACTGAATAATGGAGATCAATGAAGAAGGTCACAGTGACCTCATGTTCATCCTATTCTTTGTGTGATATATGAAGAATACCCAGCACAAACTATTACACTTGTCCCACTGGAGCCAGGGAAGAACTGATAAGATGTTGGTGAGTCAAAGGTCAAGAAAATGGTGACATTATTGAGCTTAATTCAAACAATCACATTGACAACATTAGAGGACAGTCCTGAACATTTGGTCATTGATCTAACTAACTTTGTAGCCAATGTCACCACAACAAGGCCAAAGAGAAAAAAGAGCACAGAATGCAACACTTTTCAACAACAGTTAGTTTACTCAAAATATTTATAATCTGATTTTATTATGACAACAGATATGTTAATTTCAGTTTTTCAGTTTTAGCTGTTAATAAAAAAATAAAATAAAAATTGGGAGTTAGGGGGAGTCTTTGTTGCTTAGAAACAGCCGTGTCGTTTGAATCATCACAACAAAAGGAATGTGTCAGGTCTGATGCACTCTAGCTGGAAGGCTGGACAAAGGGCGCGAGTGAAGTGTGGTAGAGAGCAGTATTGGAGAATTGAAACACACTATTGCCTTTGCCCCCCTTGGCGTGAACACTCACTTGAGTGTGCAAGTTTGAGTATTGGGACAGGGTCTAGTAATAGTAATGCCAGTCATGTACAATCCTCCAGAGTAAAAAAAATAAAGCAGAGAACATCAATCTAGTCACATTATTAAAATAAACCCATTTTGAAAACCATTGAGTGGTAATTACTATTAACAAAAACAGGAGGTTTAAATACAGAAGTAGTTCTCAATTGTATGTTTTAGTTTTAAGGAAAAAAACAGTATTAGCAATCCTCATAATGTCTTATTCTTTGTTGTCTTTAAGTTCAGTATGTGTAGAGCGAGCCACTTGAAACTGTTGCAATTTCCCTACAGGGACAAATAAAGTCTTCTATCTATCTAGCATGCTGAACCATTAATCAAACTTAATAAGAATATATATATACATATATATATATATATGGGTGCACGTGGCAGAGTGGTTAGCACTCCTGCCTCACAGCAAGAAGGTCGTGAGTTCAAAACCCGGCCGACTCAAAACATTCTCGGCCGACTCCGGTCTTTCTGTGAGGAGTTTATATATATATTTATTTATATATATATCGTGGTGGTGGACAAACAGCAGAGGGAAGCCATTGTGGTTGATGTGGCAATACCAAGTGATTGCAACATCAGGAAAAAGAAAACATGAGAAACTAGAGAAATACCAAGGCCTCAGAGAAGAGCTGGAAAAGGCTTGGAAAGTGAAGGCGACAGTGGTGCCTGTGGTCATCGGAGCACTCGGGGCAGTAACCCCCAAACTGGAAGAGTGGCTACAGCAGATCCCTGGAAGAACACCAGACACCTCGGTCCAGAAAAGTGCAGTACTAGGAACAGCAAAGATACTGCACAGAACCCTCAAGCTCCCAGGCCTCTGGTAGAGGACCCGAGCTCGAAGGATGAGACCACCCACAGATGGTGAAGGACAAAGTTTTTTATATATATATATTTTTTTTTTCAGGAGTGCTTTTCTAAAAATCAATATTTGTTTATTGTATTATTACTGGTATATATTATTATATTATTTGTTTATTCTCTTAACTCAATGATCACTTTTACAGCACTGTATAAAGTCATCCAGGTTCTCAAGACTCTCACAAACATTTTAAAACAAAGACCACTGCATTTTTTCTGAGACAAACTGTTTCTTTACCTTTACTCCTTAACAACAAAGTCCCAAAAGACTTACCAGATAAACAATTTCTTTAATATAGTTTAAAATTTTTCCCTCATTATGATTGAACTTATTCACAGAAGATAACCATTACAGTAACTTTTATTTAAATTAAGTTCACATGTTTACATGTCTAATTTAGTCCACTTTGATCTTGCTGTGAGAAATCTTACAAAAGGATATCAAAGCCCACAGTGTGATCAGGTGCAGGTACTGTATATGTAGTGGGGTTTCTGAACAAAGGATGATAAAAACCATCAAAGATTAAAGGCAAACATTTTTAAAGTGTGGTTCCCGTGTGGACTGAGACTTTCAGGGCCATTAAGTGTCATGTCACAGAAAAGAATCACTCTAATGGTCTAACCAATCTTGTCTTGTCACTATTGGTGACCAAACCACCAACCCATGTAAACACCATATGGTTGAAGCGGCTGGTCTAATTCATTTCCTAAGCACTTTTTGGTTGAGGACAAGCAAAATCTGTTTGAGCAATTTTTTTACCAAGTTTACAGACTGAAATTGCAGCCTGGAATGCACAGGAAAAGGTTTGTGAACAAAATATGTGTAAGATTTAAATTGTGCAACTATAACCAAAAAATGGCAGTTAAGTGTCAAGGTAAGTAAAAACGCATTGTCTGCCATCTTTGCTCTAAAATCTTCTTTCACATTACACTGAAAAGTAATTTTTAAAGCGAACATAATCATTCAGTTGCTTTTCCCTGGCAGTATTATGGTCATTTTGTGCTGCAGCGCACCAAATGTGATTACTTGTTACAGCTCTAGTTAAACACATAATGTTTTTGTGTTCTGGTTTCATTGGAGAAGAGGGTAGGTGTTGTTTTGATTCACTGGTCGCTAACACGGTGGTCCTAATCACGCATCATGGAGTGTATAATTGACCCCCCTTCTGCAATTAGCATTAATTAGCACCTCTGCTGGTGGATAGCGCAGCCAGCGGAATTGCACCATAACTGTCCTGCCGTTTGTGTGCTGCAACTGCTGCTTCTGCTTTAGCCAAATAACTGTTGGAACCAAAATCAGTTCACACTCTGACCAGTCCCCTCACAGCTGCTCACGGGATGAAGGAAGCTTAGCCCTGCTGGATTACAGATAAAGTCTCACAAGCAGATGCATGGCCCTGTGTTTGGATTATCTTTGTATGAGACCACTTTGGAAGTTTTAACTTCTGATTACTGCTGCAAGTTTCTTTTGTTTAGAGTTTTTTTGTTGTTGTTTTCTCTGAAACAAACTGTATTAGTGAGTTACTTTTTGTCTTTGTAAGTCCAAAATCAATCAAATCAATCAATTTGTGTAATTTCTTGCAAATTTGCTTATTCTACAGGGTATGTAAAGTATGAGTGCATACTCAACCTTTAAGTTTGTATTGATACTATGATATTAGATATTATGATACTAAAAGACCTTTTTACTTACACCTTCTCTCGTTGAGATACCAGAGAGTACCAAAGGGGGGGGAGGGTTCCACATTGTCCCCAAAAAGCATAACTTACCACTTTGAGGAATCCTTTGTTTTGGGTCCTACGACCAGGATGTCCTACGATGGTTGGGCTGTGAGGTGCACTCTGGAAATGTTGAAGCTAAATACTGCAGTCAGCTGATTGGTCAATAAATAATCCTCATGAGCGGCGATTAATTCTTTTTAAGTAAATGATGCCTTTTTCTTGTGACAAACCATATTCAAACAAACAAGCTAATTAAAACATACATTGAAAAGTGTTTATTCACTACAAGGTAATTAAACACAATCAGAACCTGTGGCCTCAAAGATTAAGTCCATAAATTATAGGATATTGGCGGTGTTTTATGAATTTAATGTTCAGAAACATGAGAATAAATCGGAAACACTTTTAATGTTTACTGCAGCAAAAGACAGCTGTACCTCCAGCCTCTAGCTGCTACACACCAAGATTTATATCTCAATTAGAGACACTGCTTTTTTCCCCACACCAAACTGTCCGATACTGACCTGACCCGTACGGTACCCCACAGTAAAAGCAAGGCTGCAGTACCCTGTTGTTGCCAGGTAGTTACAGGAAATTTTACAAGGCCCACAACTGCAGGACTAGTATCATAAATACTTGAAAAATTATACATAAATGTAGAAAAAGTAACTATTGTCCTTGATCATTATATGCAATGGTAAGATTATTCATCATTGTCTTTAAAGAAATTGACTGAAAAATGTTCATCTATCACAAGTGCTCCTAAAGTATGTTCATCAACAAAGGAATTTTCAGCCTGACCAATCCTCTTAAGGACATCATTTGAAGTATTATTAAATGACCATTTTCTTTTTACTTTTTTTCACTATATCCATTTGGTACTACTGATGAAACTACAGTCTGTCAGAAAATATCTCCTTCCCTCAAACATGCTGCCCTCATTTCAGAAGTCATCCGAAAAATGTGTATACTGTCTGACTGTCTGGTCATGACCAAAATGCCTTGACAACGCTGTAACTTCCAAGTGGGATGTATTGTGTTTGAAGTGTCTGTTTGAGCACATATCATTGCCAGGAAACTACTGAAAGCTGCCTTTTGCTTTGAGTTGATCTTGAACGTGTGACAGATGGGTGCAGTTTGCAATGTGGGGCAGAGCTACAAAGGTCTCTTTTGCAAAGCGACTTACTTGACATTATGTGAATTTGAATAACACAAACTAAAGAGATCCTTCACGCATATACTATATATATCAAATCAAAAAGCACCATTTAAAGATGTAAAAACACTCCAAAAGTATCAAAGGCAAAGGTTCCAGTCACTCTGTCACCACTTCTACTCAAATCACTGGCTTCCTTTGACCTCAATCATTTACTTTCATCAGGAATATAGTGTTTCTCAAGTGCTCAGAAATGGCTGGAAAAAATGTTTGACTATACACACAAAATCATGTCATTACCCATTCAAAATATGAAAATATAAAAAAAACTGTCAAGGCAGCAGACCTATTCAAACATTTTAGCATAATCCAAAAATATTATGTTTAAAACTTCACAGATAAAAGCAACTTTGATGTTAAGTTGCTATAAAAGGGCCAATGGTGTCAGATACATTCAACTCTGTTGGCTATTGTAAACTACCTTAGCTCTGTGATTAACTGGTGATTGGCCAGGCTGTACTAGCCTCACAGCCAAACAGGCTCCAGCCTCCTGTGACCTGGATTGTACATAGAAAATTAATGACTTAAAGGTTTAATTTGTATTATCTTTTTTTTTTTCTTTGACTTAATAGATACAATTATAAAAGCCATAAGTTATGTATATAAAGTGGCTACTTGTTACTAACTCTGCTACAAGGTTTATAGAAGCATTTTACCAGAGCTAAAACAATTTTACAGAGCCTTGTTGTTGTTTATGATTTTATCTCTACATCTATAAAATAATAAGAATTGTTGACTACCACTTTTTTTCCTTTACCTGTGTGGTTTTAGTATCCTATGTTAAATGTTCCCATTTCAAAATGTTCACCAAAGCACAGAAACAACCTACGTGCAGTTTAGTGTGTTTTTTATTATTATTCTTCTGGTAATCATGCTGGTTTAAGCCTTAATATTATTCTCCCCAAATGTTTTATTCATTTTGTTAGATGTTTTGATGTGGGAAATGGAAGACTTGGGAGGCTTCTCAATCTAGAACCATATTGAAAAAAGATAACTGCAACTAACCCCCTGCTGGGCTCTGTTATAAACAACGAATTCCAATAATCTCCCGACCATATCAAAATAAAATGTGTACTAGAATGAGTAATAGAACAGTGATCCCTTAATTTTCCTAAATCTTACTTCCTTGCATACAGTACATCCACCTCACGCAGACATTCTTTCACTCACATGATGTTTTATTTATTATTGCGTCAAGCCTAATGTGATTCAGTGTTGGTGTGGGTTTCATGGAGTGCATCAACCATACAGTAGTTACGGAGCTCTTGTAAAGATGCCGCCTCTCTTGCCGTCACCTTTGATCGTGATATGCATATTTCATGAGCAATGTAATGTCAATGAGTCCTGGACTAATCTACCTCTGAGCCAGGGGGAGCACACCCAATGATAAGGGTTAGTGAACTCAAACACGCTCAGATAAATATTGTATTTTATGAGAGCGAGAGAAAAGAAGCAATGGGAACAAGGGACATGGAGACAGCGGGGGGTGAGATACTAGATAGAGAAGCTAGAAAAAGGCGCATTTGAAGAATAAGCTCATGAGTGTAAGGCTAGTGTTAGGGAAAATATAGATAGTGTTCCTGGGCAAATGTTGCTGTCCAGAGATACTAGGTGCTGCCTGAGTGCTCCAGCTTTGTCACACCACCCAAAAAGTCATGCATATGTATTGGATTTGGTGCATTTAAATTCTCCTTGAGTGTGAATGGTTGTCTGTCAGTATATGTCTTATATGTTTCTATAATTTCATGCACCATCCTCTGGATTTTTTTCCTGGCTTCAATAATGTTTCAATTCAATCCACTTTTAATTTCCATTTGCGCTCCAAGTAAGTTTAAACATCACACACATTGCTTAATGTTATTTAATGGTGGTACTTCCACTTCTACTTGTTATTTGCACTGTTGTTACTTACAGCAAATTCCTACATTTAAAAAGTTAATATGTCTGAGTGTCATTGTAAAGCACTGTCAACAACCAAAAAGCACTCTAAGGGCGGCAGTAGCTCAGTGTTAGAGTGGTAGGCGGTTCGATTCCCGCTCTCCCCACAGTTCATACTGTCGTTGTGTCCTTGGGCAAGACACTAAACCCACCTTGCCCCCAGTGACTGTAACACTGGTAATTACATAGAACAATGTAAGTCGCTTTGAATAAAAGTGTCAGCTAAATGAATAAATGTAAATGTAAATGCACTATCAAGGAGTGGTAATGTTGTTGACATGTTGTTGCTGACGTTTGTATCATGTGAGAGGCACTGTACATTATGTGACGTATGCAGAGTGCCATACTGTCTGCAGCTTATTTGTTATTCCACAATATTCAACTGTTTGAATGTGTTACACATGTTAAAATATACATAGTATTGATATTAGAGCATTAACCACCATCATGGCAGCCAAAGGTCTGTTGTAAGCTTTTTAGTCATAGTTACATACCCTACTCCCACACACTGTACGCTAAATATCTCCTGAGACAACTGTCATGAGAAACTCTGAACACTCCTAACATACACTAGAGGACATTCATGAAAAAGACTTAAAGCTAGATTCACACCAAAAGTGATTCGGAGCATCAAAAGTGCCCCCTAGTAATTAATTTCATGGCAACAACGAGAGCCAAGGGACCTGAATAAAATAACTTGAATGTAGACTTAAAGTGCAGCAAAGTCAACTTTTTGCAAATAAGAGGCAATATCACAGAAGACAAAGGCAAAACAAGGTTTGACAAAACTTTCCAGTGGCAGTCTGTCAGTATTTCAAGAGACTGAGATGGGCCATTGCTATTGCGACAGTATGACACGTCTTGAATGAGAACAGGTTAGATAACTAAGACATTAAGACAAACTCTACTTTCACCCCACAACCACAAAAAGTCCTTGATAACATTTTTTGCATCACCCCAGATCATTCTAAATATCTATTTATTCCTTATCCATAAACAATCAACAATGATAAAGTTCAAAATATAATCTGAATCTACTTCCTGCTGGAAGACCGATTTAAAGACTCCCTGGTGATCATGCAAACACGTTCTGACCTGAGAGCAAACCAACCGAACAAGGAGCTGCATCCAAATTTTTGTGTAAACAAAGACAAAACATAAGTTGCTTGCTAATTTGCCAGTACTTCAGGTACCTTTTCTGACCTCTGATCACAATCATTTAACCATTCCTCATGCTCCTTTTAATCCTTTCAATGGGTCTAGTATCCCCTCCCTTGCAGCATTTTTGATTTGTAGTAACTCCTGTCTGATGATTCATAACAATTTGTAAAAAAAGGTAAAGGCTTTATGTAATGTTTCTTTTCTCTGATTGGTCTTGCCAATTGCATCCATTGGCAGTGTAATTATTGTTTGTTAGTTTTATTCTCTGGAAATCCAACTTGAATCCACAGAAACTAATTATTTGTATGTAATAGAAAAGAGAATTAGGCTAGCTGGCCAGAGTACCCTCTCCTAACTGGAGAAAATATAAAGAGTAGATCAGTCACACGGATGTGTATTTTATTCTTAGAATCTTCTGATGCAGAAAATTTTGCCTCAAAGCTTCTTGCCCTAATCTTGCTCATATCATTGTGCACACAGGATCTTTGGAAGTGTGACACAGTTTAAATTATTATCGGATATTCTATACCCCCTAGGCATTTAAGGAATGAAGTTATGCGTTAATTTTGGGAGAAATGGTTGTATTTCATGCCCAATAATTAGCCTTCTCAGTCCTAAATATATCCTAGGGGGCCATGGCACTCCTCTCAACCTCAAATTAAATTCCCTCTTCTTAGGTTTGTGGATAATGTTGTAAAATAATGAAATTGTAAGTTTGTTGTTATTGTAAAAATAATGGATATTAATTAAGGTTATTACTATACAAAATATTACCTTAATAATTTTGAGGTCAATTCCTTTAACTCTCTTTGGATTGTTAGAGCTCTTCCTCGCCTTAAAATATGTAGTAATAGTAGTTGTAGTAGCAGTAGAAAATATTGCAATAATATTTTTGCACAATGTCAAAACAACAAGAAAGGAAAAAATTTGGTGTTCGAATTTTTTCTCCCACACAGGTTATAGACACTCTAGATTCCCTTTTTCCCAACTAACATGAGTGGCACTGAGCCATCTACAGGAGTGTGGTTCGATGTCAAAGAGAGCGGTAAGGACGGACAGACAGACCAGAGAACATCAGTGATTTTATGAAGCACCAGAAATGAAGCAATGAGCAGGAAAAGGAGGTAGGCGACAAAATGATTTCCTCTATACTAACTATGCTGAAGCCCTCCTGCCTTGATTGTACATCAATCTCTGGCTATCTCTAAGCTGCAGATGGAAGTGAAGGGAACCTGATTTCACTTCAGTCTGAAATCTGAATAAAACATGTTTTCTGCTGCAAAAAAAAGCACAGTATGAAAGCCCCTCTAAACTTGAAGAGCTGAAGATGGCGATTCAACTCTATTTAGGAAGCTTTTATGTTTAATGGCAAAGTGATGGTAATTGCCAAGTAGGAACCGACCGACCATAGAATGTTCATGCTGCACAGAATATTTTCTTACACAATCTCCCAAATATAACCCTAACTCCTAAGTAGTAAATAATGTATATTTTATTACTGGAAACTTCTAATTTGGAAAATAGCATAACCACTCTACAAATGTAGTTAATCGTTCATCATAGCTTTAGAAAAGAAATGTGTGATATTATCTTAACTATATGCTTAAAGTTGAAGGTTAAACTTTATGTAAAAAAAAACTGCAGAGGTTTGGATGAGAGACAGGTTCACCCTGGACAAGACCCTTTCTGTATGAGGACTAAAATCTGGACAATGTCATCATAAGTAATGTGGCCAGCCTTAATGAGAGAAGTGAATGAGCTAAATGCATCCTGAGTGTGTCCTGGGTGTAGTTTTGTATAAGGAGTGGTCAAGTCTAATTGTAAAGATATATATATATATATATTTTTATACCTGTGTTACTCTTTTTCAGCAGCCACCACCAGGGGGCATGTTTTTGATGTACTGGAGGACACACAAAAAAAAGAACTGCCACATTTGTCCAGATGGAGAGAAGATGGACTGAAATACAAGGTCTGAAACCAACTTTAGTAAATATGTATATATATTTTTTATAATAAAATCTAATTAACCAGTCATCTAAATGTTTGCAATAAATTATGCACAATATATCCTGATATTATTCAGAAACTCAAATATGATTGAGGTAAATCTTTGTGATATTGCTAGCATTATAACCTTAATTAACTGTTTTAACACTGAACCAGTCAATTGTTTTCAGGAATAACACACATTTGAGTGTCTTTTTTTTCCTAATGTGATTTGAATTAATAATATCAACACAGCTCTGCAGATTTATGAAATATGTTGCTGTGGGGCTATTTGAAGAAAGCACTGGTTTCATTTATACATATGTCTGTCTGAATGTCTGCTCTGTTCTCATCATCTTTTAGAAAGTTACATTCACAACCATTGAGCATCAGCAGATCTTTTTTGGACCAGCCAATGAGAAGGTGAGTACAGCAGGTACTGTGTGGTTGCTGTAGGCAATGGAAATTTTGAGAGCAAGCTTTCTGTTTTCACACCTCTTTTTATGGATGAGTGTGAATAATATGTTATTAGGTGAGTGTATAGAAACCAGAAAGCACTCAGAAACTAACCTTCCATAATAAACTATTGGATATGAAATAAGAAGGCATAAGATTGTGAAGTAAAAGATGTCACCAAATGCACTACATGTTGCTTTGAAGGCTGCAGTTTGATTGCTCTCTGGCTTTTTGGAAGAAATCTGACTAATTCAGTTCCAGCTTTGATCCAATCCTTAAAAAAAAGAAAAGACAGTTCACATTAGCTCTGCATTAAAAGGTTGATTGTGTTCTTGGGTCTAAACGGCACACTTTATTTAAATGTTGCTCTGGGAGGTTGGAAGTGCTAATTGATTACTTCAATGACTGCAGAATGTGCTTTCAATTGGAGCACCAGGCGGTGAAGCAGAACTTTAGTGAGCGCCCAATGCCTAAATATTCTAAGGGCTTCAGTCTTTGGGCTGAGCTGTATATACCGCTATTTAGACCAGAATCACTTTCACACAGGTATTTTTTCCGTCTATTACATTATTTAATATAAAAGAGGTACGTTAATGTCCCTGTTGTAAGGTCTAGAATGAGATGGACCCATAACAAAGATAGTCAACGGCTTACAACAATAATTTATTTTACAGAGAGTTTACTCACAAAATAAACAAAAGAGAGAAAACTATAACTAAAGAGAAAAGGACAATGTTGCGTGTATGGCTTGTGGCTTTAGCGGCTGGCAGGGAGAGAGCAAGAGCCAACCCTGCCAACCTGGAGCTGGGAAAAAAGGAAGCCTTATTAATATATGTAATACAAATAATGCACTTGGGCTGGGGCGTACACATGCAAGCGTAACAATTTTTTCCAAGCACTGGTTTGCTTTAGAAAAATAAACAATAAATAAAATCATTATGCTACAGCCAGGACAGTGCATGGCTAAATGAAATTATACACGTTAGAGAAGCAGAACACAGGAAACTCACCAGGGACACCCGCTGATTCTTTAAAGGTAGGGGAAGGAGTTTTATGATCTTTTGGAGCAGCATTTTGTGGCACATTGGACACACTCATCCTTTTAAGACCATGTGACAAATTTTAGTAGCCCTGCTGGGAACTGTAGTAGTCTATGAACAAACCCAGTGGAAATAGGTTACTTCAGTTAAAACAATTAAACATACAAGAAATGTGAGGGTGCTTCTCCTTTAGCAGAGCAGAGCGGTAATGGGACATTAAAGGTCTTTTATTTAGACATACAACTACAAATAGTGCTATTGAGGCAATCACAGACATTTGCAAACATAATTTTGATTGATATTCTACATATATCCTACATCATTTTACACAATGCACATTTAAAGATTAAGCAGAGCATCTAATTAGCCCGATGTATTCTAGATCCATTGATGTTCCCAGCAGTGTGTGTTCATAACAACATATGATGAGGACGTATTAGAGATCGAGCAGAATATTGTTCTTTATTAACCCGCCTCTGTTTAAAAAATCAGCAGTGATTATTAATATTCCTTTCTGAACACATTCTAACACTCTGCATGTCTCTGTGCCCTTATTCTGGTTTCTTTCTCTGTCTCTAATTAAATGGGGTAAAACAGCCTTGTGTTTTACTTTAATGTGTTTCAATTTTGTCAGCAAGTTTTCCACAATGCACCCATCTGAATTTCAAATGATAAATGAAAATCCTGCTCTTAGTAAAGTAATTCCATTAAAGGACTGCATTATGGAAATAAAGACAAAAACCTACAGTATGTAATTCAATTTTCTGTGTTTGGTTACTCATAGGTCCCACAGAGGATGAGGCGATTTATCGAATTTACTAATATTTAAGTGCCTCGTCTTCCCCGAAAACCACATTACCCTGTGCATAAATTAATCATTTATATTGAGTAGTTCCTATAATGTATTTCTTTAGCATGTGTGCTTTTGGAATTTATTTGCACAATAACCCAACTGAAATTTCCTAGTGTTATCAGGCCCAGATTAAGTCAAGTTGTTATCATTTAACAAACAGCCTCTACATGAGTAAAGAGATTGATGAAGGCCATGCTGCATCTATGAATAATGTCTAAGTCTTGACAGAGGGCAGCATTAGGGGTTATTCTTCTGCTCCTAGCATGTGTTTGGCTGCATCAGTGGTGGCCTTAACAGGGATATGGATCCCGGCCTGGGGAGATGTCTCAGCCTTGCTGTGGGATCATTATTCTGATGGACAAAGCCTCAGTTATAAATAGCTTCATGGAGTTCTTGGGCGGCACACTCTTTGTTTCCAGACCATCCCTATTTGTCTTATTGATCTGAATATGTGTGGCCTTGCAGCTGCTGGAGGAGGAACATAGTCTGGTTTCTATTGCCACACTTGGATGCATTTATTGTGTTCCCTGTTGCAATGTGAAGTCAATACAATTTAACAGTATTCCATTAAATACTGATGTAAAACTGTGCTTCTCTTCTATTTATTTTACATTCAATACTATGTTACAGATTTTTACATAAGCATATGAAAATCCATGTCCGCATTTTATAAATTTCTTTTACAAATTCAAATAATACTTACTAATTAAACCTACATCCACATGCCTTCTTTAAAACCTTGACTGAATGAAATAAACTAAGTGAGAAAACCAATATAAATAAATAATTGTGTTCTGTGAGTCTCATTCCCAAGGTGTACCTACAGTATATGCCCTATATTTTGTGCACTGGACTATTGTGTCCTTATTAAAACATGAAACATGCAATAAATGTGTTTTGCCTGCTTATCATTTTGTCCTTGCAATGTAACACGTTCTCTCAAATTATATCTCCCAAATGTTGACTTGTCAGAAAGAGATAACCTCCTGTTGGTCTGCCGTACACAAAAGCAGCAGTTAGGCATTTGAAACGTTTGAGGACAGCTTCTCTTTTTTCATTCATTGATTTTTTAAAAGTGTTTTCACTATCTATAACAGCCACCAAAAACATTTGCTGGGATAAAGCAAATCAGCAGTATTAGTAGGAAGCGAGCACTCCTTAGCTGAGCTGCACTATTTAAACTAAGTGCAGTTTTAAGTGCAGTTTAAACTTTAAGGGATCAATAAAAAAAAAGAAAAAAAAAAACATTCTAGGTGGTAATTTGGAAAAATGGCCTTGTTCTAGTGTTCCGCTGGAGTGTTCAAGAGTAGGTTCATTTCTGCTGCGCTGCGTGGTCTCAGTGAGGGCTAAAATCACAGATGTGCTCTACAGGGCTCTGCATTGTTACACCCGCGTCAGCAACTTTCTCCAGCACCTAGCATATGTGGAAACTCAGCCTGGAACGCATCCACCAGGAAGAGAGCAGAGGAAGCTTTGCTGACCCCAGACAAAATCAAATGAAGGGAGGTGAGGGATGAAGAGAGCAATGGCAAACATGCAGTGCTGCATGTGTGCTTGGAGAGAAAGGGCTTCCATTTTTAGAGGATTAAAATGTGACTGTAAAACTTTAATGATTCCCTGTCTATTAACAAAATGACCACGTAACTGTGTGCTACTTATCCACATTTCCAAATAGTGCCAGGGCTGCAGAAGCACATTCAAATAAAGGTGTTATAAAATCAAGCTTTCAAAATATATACATTTTTGGTTTATTTATTTGTAAATAAATGTGTGTGAAATTCTACCATTCAAGCTAACCAGAGCCATTTACTATAGGGCCCATAGCCTTTCAGAAACAGACGCACATAATCTAAGGTCACACAAAGTCAAAGACTACTCAGGTCTTTTAGCAAAAATGAATGGATTAAATTGAATATTGCCACTTGCCTTTGAGATTTGAGGCCTTATAAAATGTTAATAAACCTTTAGTTGTCTTAATTTATTTTCTATTACGTCCGTACTTGTAATGGCAGCAGTGATTGATTGAAGACCCTAGTGATAACAAACACCATCCTCACAAGAGCGCTCCATCAACATAACATAGGTTGCAGTTATTAGTTATATAATGTATGTACATAATAAAAAAACAAAATCACATTTAGCAGAGTTAATAAAGTCAAACCTTAAGCAATACAGTTTACATCCATGAGATAAAACTGACACAATCTGAACATATTGGAATAAAGTAAGGCAAAACACAAAATATGTCACGATAAAACAAAACAATTATGACAAAACGGTAAAACAATGACAAAAGAAAAAGAGGTGACAACAACAATGCAAGGACAACAGCATCAAGTTTTCGAAGAAACCCCACAGAGACGCCAAACAGCCATTGAGTACAGAACTGGAAAGAAGAAGAAACCACAGCAGCAGACAAAAGCTGAAGTCACCATCAAAGATGCAACTGTGTAGGAACTACTGTCATGCAAACAAAGAACTTACTGGGAAGCCTTCCAAAAAAAAGTAACACACCACACTTTGCTAAGCCTCCACGAACAACACACAGATACCCAGAACCCTATTACATCTGCATCAAATGCCTTTTCTTCAGCGTCTCAGTCAGTTCTAATTGAGGTATTTCCTTCAGTGGTACAAACCTGTCCATCTATCAAGATTAATGTTGAGCAGGATCAAGCTGCTCCACCAGTTAGAGGTCACATATTATCACTGCAGTTCTCACCATTAACTCAGTCTGCCCTCTATTGAAACCTTCCCACTGTGATGAGATGTGACTATAAAGATTACCGGCTCATCCTTCATGCCTCCCGCATTACACGTGAAAAGAGTGTTATCAGCTACAACCTCTGATATTACCCTTAAGCTTGTTTTATTTTTATGGCATTTGTCCATTTTCCATGTCTGTAGTAGGACTTGCTGTGATGCAATGCAATGCAGCGTGGCTTAATGTGGATCGCAATAGAAATGACATGGGACAAATCCAGTAAACTCTATACAGTATGAATCAAATAGAGAATGTGGTTTTGTGTGAGCTGTGCTGTATTCACATTTAGTGAATGAGTGTTTTGTGTGCTGCTTTCTGTGTATGAATATGACGGACGAGGCAGGAGGGAGACTGGTTGACCTTTGAAAGGACCCTCTTCACTGAAGCTGTCCTGTAGTGGTATTTACATTACCATTTCAATACACTGCCAGGCTCGGCTGGCAATAAAATATTCAGTTGACCTTTAAGGCAAAAAAGACTTAGTTAGAGACTGTCATATCATTTAACCTTAAGACTGTATGCTGTAAGTGTTAGCTGTGTCGCTGTGTGCCCCTCATTACTGGCCACATTCTGACAGAGTGGTCTCTTTAACTGAAAGCAACCCTGTGGCAAAGGGACTAACCTTCTGTTCCCACTGAGAGCCACTTATTCCAATCCTGCCTCTGAACCTGCAGCAACCCTAGTGAAGACCTAACTTTATATCTCATAGTCATTCATTGGAGCACATTTCTTTTGAGTATGCACAGGCTCTTTATAACAACTCTATTTACCTGTGTATACCAGAAAGTATTTTGTAGAATAAATACAGCTGTTTGTCCTTCTTCAGGTATTATTAAATATAATACAGAGAACACGTGCATTAGAGCAGACTAAGAGAAAAACAGACCTGATTGACAGCAGTGCCACTGACAGAAACTCAGCAGTGACATCTCACTTAACTGTTTGACAGGCAAGTGATCTTTGAAAGGAAATGATGACCGTCTTGGAATTAACAGGAGAGAAAAAAAATATGATATGGTATATGATAGCTTGTCAGTCAGTGCAAACAATATATAGAAGTTACTCCACACTTCATTCAAGTAGTTCAGGCAAACCTAAAATTATATTTTTGAGCAGGTAAATGTCTTGAGAATTTCCTTTCATATGTGACATAGGCTTACTTTTATTATATAATACTGGCTTCCTTATGGTATGATTTCTATAATGTTTTTAGGTATGAGTTTAGGTAACTCATAGAATGATGACTCATGGTATACTTAAGGTTTTACTGTTCACATCCAGTTATGTATTATTTAAGCTTATTCACAGAAAAAAACTTGTAACGTCTTTCATTTATCTGTTATGCATCAAAAAATCACACACTTCTAAGCATTCGTTCAATTATGATTGTTGGCTGTTGATATCAATAGCAGCTGTATCACATGCTTTAACGTACACCATTATTATACATTTCAACAGATCATTTTACTTGGTTGAATAATTTCCATTCTACAATTCACATTAGGTTAAAACAAGTGTAGTTTCTAGCTCTATGTTCAATGTCATGTCTTAAAAACTACTGTATCTTGTACATACAATTAGAGAACATGTTGCTCATGCACTGGGTATTATTTATCCTCTTGGAATAACAAATTCCAGTTCAACAGTACTCTTAGTATCATGGGTTGGCTTCAGGATGGTTCAAGAGATATTCAAATACATATCTAATTTTTTGATGATAATTTTTATATAAATACGAGGAAAGTATAGACTGACAGAGTATAGTAAGTTCAGACTGTCCAAACTATTTTCATCCCTAATAGTGATATCTTTTGGTAAGAGGCTCTAGTTGGCCTATGTTGACATCAGATTTGAGCTCATGACATCCTGACAACTGAGTGGAGTTGACATTTTATTGATATCAAGTATTAATTGTCATTAGTAATTAATATGATTCGGTTGCTACACATAACAAATAGGACAGTTTTCTACCCTGGTCTTTATAGGACCTACCAAGATGCCCCTGGAATCTAATTTTTATAAACTTTTTTGTCTTTTTTTTCTACATCCTTTTTGGCCTACCACCTTCTCCTCAGTGGACAAAAAGACACACCTTTAAGGCCAATACAAACTCTGCAAGAACAAGAAATTTGTTCTTGTTTTTGCGGAGTATAAATTAGCATTAGTCTGACCAAACCGAAATGTGATGCTTTCAACACTTCAAATGAATCTGTTCACACAAAATGCAGTTTCTGTGCTAGATATAGTTGGAGCTAGAATTGCATGAGCAAATTGAAACATCTGCAAATGTGTGCACTGCTCAAGCACCAATCATATCATAAATAGAAGGACATATAAACATACAGGGCTTTATTTGCGCACATGCAGAGCGAGTATGTTTGCGAGAACCCATCTGGTTGGAACAAACAAAATGGATGCATGCCCTTTGGGAGTCCTGGCAAATGAATACTGTTGACAGAACAATTAGCATCTCAGAGACAAGATAACCTTTACTCAATACATCATCTTTATTATTCTGGACCTTCATTATTTCTCAGTTTTATTTATAATTTTTTTTTTCTTCATGTGGTTGACTCAAGTGTGAGAATAAATGGGACGTACATGGGTTTGGGCATTTCTTTTCCAAGGCTGTGTGTATGGGTGTAAGGAGTAGTGAGGAGCTGGGACCCTAAGGAACATGTGAAGTGTTTAATGTGGTGAAACAGGTGCAGCGAGACAGAAAGGGCAGCCCAGCCAGTTCTAGTAGGTTAGTCACACACTGACCCTCACATCACAGAGCTGGCAGCACTGTGGGCGGAGATGTACAAATTGCTCTTTCCCGTTCTTCTTTTCCTACCATCGTCTCACCATTACTCTCCTCTCTCTCACACAGCCTTTAACAATATTCTTTGAGTTAAAGTAATGTATTAGATTGCAGATTATGTCTGTTATTGAAAATCTGTAAAAGGTGTTCTTTGATCACAGCAGATGAGGCAGGGTTATAGTTGTTGTCGTGGGAGGATTAGGAGGATTTATCTTAACAGCTTTCCTGGTGTAGGTCTGCCTCAAAGGGCAACTTCAATTTGTCAGAGTTTAGCTCATTGATTACTTCACATCATATTTCAAAGGAAGACATGAGTTTCACAAAGAGTAATGCACCAATTCTAACCATGCTAACTATTCATGTCATTTTCTTCTATTCTTTGGGTAAACCTGCAAATTTACAAACACTGACCACTCCAAGTGCAAGGTATGATCAAAACTAATCATCAGGTGCCCATTAGTATAATTAAAGCAATTCTTTTTCTGTTTGCATTTGTTGCCAGTATATTCTATTACACCACAAAATGAGTTTACTCAAGACCTCTCAACAGAAGAGCATTCATTGTAATAATGTATTTTTTGGCCTATATTTTTTCATACTGACACGACAAGAGGCTTTTGATTTTTTTATATTGACATACATTGTTTATCATCAACTGTTGCCTTTGGGCATGATCAGACACAGTTTTGTGGTTAATGGTAATTTTGAGTAAAAAAGGAGAATATAAAAGAATATTTTGTCAACATGAAAGAATATTTAGGTTTAAGGAGTTTGCATGTTTTTCCTAAATTAGAATGACAGTGGAGTGTAAACAAGGCTTTAGATGGAATGCCATGACATATTGTAAAGTACATCATAACCTGCCTTTAAATAAAATAGGAGGTACTTTGTGCATCGGTATTAAAAAAAAAAAACAGTGTGCCAAGAAGAGTTGACCAAATGTTTCTATGGTGCATTTTGGAAACGAGAAAGCGATGCCTAACCATACCCCATAGAGTCAGGCTCATTCCAATTTTTATTATTTTTATTTTTACTTTAGAAGTTCAACTTATATTGTGTGCCATAAAAAAATAAAACCCATCTAAATAAACCCAATATTTTGTATTATCTGCCTCGCACAAGGTCTAACCTGGTGAAGTACACAAAGTGATGTATCCATCTGGAGTTATTCTTCATTACTCTGTGTTTGATTAGTTCTTCTTTTTTATTTTTTATACAACTGATCAATCAAGTGAATTGTATTTTCACAACACTCAATGGGCATCTCAGAGGAATCATGGTCTCTAATCACTTTTTATTACACTGCATTAATCTAGGGTGTGCAGATGAATGCTTGCAATAGTTTTAGGCTTTGTTTGAAGAGATAGCTGCCGGTGAACTACATTTAAGTCATATTTTCTCCATATTTTTGACATATTTGTTTTAAATGGCTGTTCTTGGCTATTTTTAGTTTTTAAACAAAAATAGCTTTAGGAGGAAAACTGCCATGTCTTTAAAACCTCTACTCAACATTTGGACACTAATTCATTGCCAAAAAAGGAGTGTGTTAGTGGAAGATCCTTCAGAGTCTATTGATTTGATCCACCTCTAGGCAATATTTGGGTTTACTTGTGAAGTCTTGCCTAGCACCATGTGTCATTTATGCAGGATTATTTGTATTTACTCAAGCCAGTTATTTGTATTCCCACATTGCAAACCACCCACAGAGTCTTCTTACTTTGGGACTGGAAATCGCTTGCAAGCTATGCATGACATGCTAAAAGAAAGGGCAATGAAATCTGAAAGACATTGCTGAAAACAATCACTATTGTACGGAAAACGGCATATAAAAACACATTGCTTGGTGAATGATCACTGCAGCCTGGGTATAGCTAACAACAGCTGAATGCCAAACTACACTTAAATGTTTGGTAACCCAGGAAATGTTTTTAGAAAGAAAAAAATAAAATAATAAATCCTATGACTCATTTATATTGAGCTTAAGTGGGTTTATGTCTTTTCCAACATCACCTCTACTTCATCTTTTTAATTGGATGTTTTAACACTGTTAACAGAGGAGCACATGCTGTGAAGATGCTGAAACAGTCATACATTAAATGTCATATACTTTTTTTTAATATCCCTCCATATTCAAATGATCATGCAATAAAGCCCAGAGTAAATATGACTAAGATAACTCCCAGTCATGTAATGTCTTTCTGTGTATTTAATGTCACAAACATTTGCACAAAGAAATTACATTTTGCTTAGTTGAAGACCACAAGTAAATGCCATATTTCTATATTTCCCTGGGATATTGAAACATGCAGCAGCCTTCCGTGGGTCACATGCAATGGGATTGGGAATGGTATAAAGTTTTCATTTTATTTATTTATTTGTTCTGGAATTAACATGGAGCTATTTGTTTTTTATGTTGTTGTTTAGATCAGATTTGCAATTAATCATGAACTACAGTGCCTTGTGAAAGTATTCGCCCCCTTAAACTTTGCGACCTTTTGCCACATTTCAGGCTTCAAACATAAAGATATGAAACTGTAATTTTTTGTGAAGAATCAACAACAAGTGGGACACAATCATGAAGTGGAACAAAATTTATTGGATATTTCAAACTTTTTTAACAACTAAAAAACTGAAAATTTGGCGTGCAAAATTATTCAGCCCCCTTAACTTAATACTTTGTAGCGCCACCTTTTGCTGCGATTACAGCTGTAAGTCGCTTGGGGTTATGTTTCTATCAGTTTTGAACATCGAGAGACTGAACTTTCTGCCCATTCCTCATTGCAAAACAGCTCGAGCTCAGTGAGGTTGGATGGAGAGCATTTGTGAACAGCAGTTTTCAGTTCTTTCCACAGATTCTCGATTGGATTCAGGTCTGGACTTTGACTTGGCCATTCTAACACCTGGATATGTTGATTTGTGAACCATTCCATTGTAGATTTTGCTTTATGTTTTGGATCATTGTCTTGTTGGAAGACAAATCTCCGTCCCAGTCTCAGGTCTTTTGCAGACTCCATCAGGTTTTCTTCCAAAATGGTCCTGTATTTGGCTCCATCCATCTTCCCATCAATTTTAACCATCTTCCCTGTCCCTGCTGAAGAAAAGCAGGCCCAAACCATGATGCTGCCACCACCATGACATGTTTGACAGTGGGGATGGTGTGTTCAGGGTGATGAGCTGTGTTGCTTTTACGCCAAACATAACGTTTTGCATTGTTGCCAAAAAGTTCGATTTTGGTTTCATCTGACCAGAGCACCTTCTTCCACATGTTTGGTGTGTCTCCCAGGTGGCTTGTGGCAAACTTTAAACTACACTTTTTATGGATATCTTTAAGAAATTGCTTTCTTCTTGCCACTCTTCCATAAAGGCCAGATTTGTGCAGTATACGACTGATTGTTGTCCTATGGACAGAGTCTCCCACCTCAGCTGTAGACCTCTGCAGTTCATCCAGAGTGATCATGGGCCTCTTGGCTGCTTCTCTGATCAGTCTTCTCCTTGTATGAGCTGAAGGTTTAGAGGGACGTCCAGGTCTTGGTAGATTTGCAGTGGTCTGATACTCCTTCCATTTCAGTATTATCGCTTGCACAGTGCTCCTTGGGATGTTTAAAGCTTGGGAAATCTTTTTGTATCCAAATCCAGCTTTAAACTTCTCCACAACAGTATCTCGGACCTGCCTGGTGTGTTCCTTGTTCTTCATGATGCTCTCTGCACTTTAAACGAACCTGAGACTATCACAGTGCAGGTGCATTTATACAGAGACTTGATTACACACAGGTGGATTCCATTTATCATCATTAGTCATTTAGGTCAACATTGGATCATTCAGAGATCCTCACTGAACTTCTGGAGAGAGTTTGCTGCACTGAAAGTAAAGGGGCTGAATAATTTTGCACGCCCAATTTTTCAGTTTTTTATTTGTTAAAAAAGTTTGAAATAATCAATACATTTTGTTCCACTTCATGATTGTGTCCCACTTGTTGTTGATTCTTCACAAAAAATTACAGTTTCATATCTTTATGTTTGAAGCCTGAAATGTGGCAAAAGGTCGCAAAGTTCAAGGGGGCCGAATACTTTCGCAAGGCACTGTATGTTAAGCATGTCAAAAATATGCTATCCCAAAGGGACAAAGGGATGGTAATAGTGCTTTACCATTATTACCATTAGTCTAATATTCCATCCCTCCACAGTCACACACTGGTGCTGGAGACATGGCAGCCATTTGTGAATACAGCCCCTCCAACCAACTAAACACACTCATGCATTCATATACCAGTGTCACGGCTTGGAAATCTGCTGAAGGTAAGGAGGGTGAGGTGTCTTGCCTAAGGACACAACAACTGTATAAACTAGGTAGAGTGAGAATTGAACCGCCAACCTTATGCTGTACCACCTAAGCCACTGCGCCCTATAATAAAAAAGGGGGTAAGTATCCATGTAAGTTTACCCTCTTTTTTCTCTCACCAGTACCCCCAGCTGGTGAGAGTTGTAACTGTGACTTGTGTGTTTCAGTGTGAGTATCTGGGTTTATTGCTTGAAATACACTGTTTATATATAATATAATATTTTATTTACTGTAACTTCAATCATTTGAAAAAGTTTGCAGATGACCACTAACACCTAACTGTCCAATACTACAATATTTTCTGATTACCTTTGCAATGTGTTCTCTTCAATTTGTTATAAAAATATTAATTATTAATGGGACCGTTTACTTAGGCATAGTCTGCTATTCTCATTATTTGAAATGTTGCATAATCATTAATACATGCGCATTAATTGTTGCAATTTTCACTTTTTGTTTTAGAAATATTATAGATTACATTTTGCATGGTTTTTGAGACCTCATTGTATTCAATTCATTTTGCCTCAAAACAATGGCTCTATTTGGAAATGTCTTGTTGCAGTGTTATTTGTGTGTTAACCATAGGATAGTTATGCGTCCATGCTTGGTGTCAATTGTGTTTAAAATAAAAATATAACAATAAATAAATAATGAAAAACAGGAATACAGCTATTGAATAGACTACAATGTCATTGTCATAAACAACCCCTGCACCCCCAATTGTAAATGACTTCTTGTGTCGCTGTAAACTTACCGTACAATGTACATTAAGCCAAAGCAGAGATGCTAGTACCCAATTATTTTTTAACAGCTAATTTACATCTGCAGTCATATATTGTCTTTAGTGGTAGGGGAAACCAGAGTACCCGGAGGAAACCTACGCAGACATGGGGAGAACATGCGTGTGAGGCAGCAGTGCTAACCACCACGCAGAAACTCAGGCAATGAAGGACTCTTATTGTTGAAGGTGATCTCTTGCAGATCTCTGGGTCTTATTGTCTGATGTGGCATGGCAGTTTGGGGATTTGAATGGGGGCAGCGCACCTGTCAAATTGTAATGCAAGAAGGTTCAGGAAGGACAGACACCCCCCACGGAGCTGAGCGCATCAAGAATCCCACCCCAACATAATGATACCACAGTGCCCAGATCCTAATTATGTTAATTGCTCAACATTTGGCCCTGGCTTGTGGATCAGGGAGTAGAACTGCTGTATGAGTCTGTCCTTTATGGATTTTGTATTCTGGAAATCTGTGACAGTTGAACTATAGATTAGGTTAGAAGAATTATTTTTTGTATTGCTTATTTTAATGTCTTTTAGATAGATGCAATTTTCCATGGGTTGTGTGCTGTTTTGGCACACTGGTGTAGGGGATGGTCTATATGCCCAAAGACAAACTGTAATGCAAATGTACAGTGGCTGTGAAGTGCAAACAAAATAACAAAAACAAAAAAAATCTGAAAACAAATCCAAACACAAAATACTATGCATACATCCATTTTCTTGTGCTCATGGGGCCAAGAAATACAGAGGAGTTCATCAGATTTTAGAGGAGTTCAGAGACATTGTGCCTCTGCGTGTCCTGGCCACCTTGTCCTTGTGGTAATGACCCACAGCTCATCAAACCACAGCTGATTTCTTTCTTTTTTGTAATCACCATATGAAATGTGTTATGCAAGAACTAAATAGTACTACTTCTATCTGAATTTCAAATTATCTGTAAATACAATGTGAGATTAAAAACCTGCTATGGTTTTCCTCATTCCCCAATATACTGGCTAAATCGCTTAAAGTAAGTAGGCTAGTGGAATATCCTGCTGGTGTTTGAGCATCAAACTTTCAAAATGTTTTTCCATTTTGTTATTCCCCCACGGCAGATTAACTGTACTGTCGCCTTGAGAAGTGGCAACATTTTCTTTAACCAGTGTTGACACTTCACAGAACATTCTGTTTGCTATCCGCTGGGAGCTTTCTGAGGGCAACCACCAGGACAGTTATTCAAGGACTGAGATGTGAAATTGGTTGTAGATGACAAGGTATTTATAGGTGAGAACACAATGTGAGCAAGTCAACACCTTTGTCATGGCTAAGCAGTCACTTTAAACATACTGCACAACAAGCAGTAGCCAGTGCCATATGTAGAGCCTGAGTCTGAGAGCAGATGCCACTCGACAGCTGAACATATGCCCAATAACTACTACATTAAGGATGTATAATAATTGCTTTAGTGGTTAGCACATTCACATCGTGGTGATCACACTGAATCCCCCCAATGTTAAGAAACTTCAATTTGACTCTTACAAAGTATTACCTGATGCTTTCTTCCCTCAGAGAACATGTTTGAAGGACAACACTATCCACATCTTTCCTTCCCTTAAGCCTCTACAGCAGTTGGTGCTCTCCATGACTGACAGCTTGTGGTAAATGCTTTACCCCTCTCTGGAGTTTTGGTCACATGCCAGAGCCATGCTGTATTTAATATCAAAGAGGTACTGAGTCACACAGGGATTACTCTCAGTTAATTTAAACAAAGTGTCAACTTATAAATCAGCCCATAGAGGCCTATAAAATATTGCCTAATGTATTTCATAGTCTTTATTGTACCATAGTGTTATGTTATGGAGATTTATGTCAGCCTGTATAAAGCAGTGTGAAAGTTGTAAAAAATAAAACACTACACAACACTTGAGAAATTATGTATTTAATGTAAGTTATAGCTACTGTTTATGAGCACATTTGTTGTGGACTGCATTGCATAGTGATGGCAGAAAGGTGTACTTAACTAGAAATGTACTATATACAGTAGAATACAAAGAAAGATGACTTATTGAAAACCTGTTCTTCAAAAAACACAAATGGTGTTTTATGCAACCATAGCGTTGTTTCCCACTGTACAAAGAAGACCACCACAGTGGATTTGTAAAGAAAAGAAAAAAAACACAGAACAAAAGCAGTTTAAGAGCACCAACCAATAGTGGTCTAGGCCAGTCATTCTCAAACTGTGGTCCGCGGACCACTAGTGGTCTGTGAGGGTACTGCAGGTGGTCCGTGGAAAGGCAAAATAAAATAATATTTTACCTTCATTTTACCAGGAAATTCCCATAAAAAAATTAAAAGAATATGTAGGCCTATATTGATATAACATTTGCATTAAATTGTCAAGTTATTGTGCGATTACTAAAATAGGCCAGTGGTGTTCGGGCCGTGACGTTCAAGTTCAGTGTCGTTATGGATTGGTGGATAGCAACAGGTTCTCTGAAGAGAAAAGAGGCAGCCGTTGTGTGCAGTAAACTTTCTTTTAACAAGCCTGTTGCACACTGATGTAATGACTAGTTATAGTAGTGCTAGTAAGCATATTTAGAGGTGCGGGTTAATTCAGGTAAGACTGTGTGTAGACATTTTATTATGTGTGTTATGAGGTGGTCCGCAAAATTTTTTGATTACAAATAGTGGTCCACACACACAAAAAGTTTGAAAAACCCTGATCTAGGATTCTTATCTTCACATGATATTTACTCATCCTCGAGCAAGTTAAACATTAAGTAACACATTAGAGAACAGCCACCACTTTGCGTAAACATCCACTACATACTCCTGTGTAATCAGGGTAAATACATACCCCTTTGTTTCCAATACAAACAAACCTTCTGAATGTAGAAAAGTTGTAAACCACATGTAAAACATATTTAATATTGTTATAGTATCTCTGTTGTACTCGTGTATAACCTAAATACAATTAAATATGTTTACCTGACTCATTCCTCCTTAGATTTATATATACTACATTTCTGTGGAGAAGAAACTTCATCATCAAACCTAAAAGACGCCTATACCTGGCTGGATGACAGTCAGGCGGGATGCAGACCCTTTGCTTGAAGCAGTACAAGATGGACTTTTGTCAGTTTGTGAACTCACATATCTCATTAGAATCCAGCTGCTGCACAAGGTAACTATCCTGTACCACCTTGATACAACTTGTTACGTACTATTATACACTTACCAGATATGTACCCAACTACATAGCAGGCATTTACTCTTTTCTTTTCATGCCTAGGAAGTACCTAGGAAATAATGTGCTGCAATCTTACAGCATAACAAAAAAAAAGGTACTGCCCCAGATATAATTTTTTTCATTAATTTTAATAAATATAATATCTTGAGACAAGACCGAAACAAATAAATCAAGTCAATGTGCTTTGGATCAGCCAACACACACCACAATAGAAAAGTAACTGTGAACATTTAAACCTCAGTAGACTCTGTGAGAGCAACTATAGCTTGATTTGTGACAAAGTGATCAACATATTTAACAAGCACTGATGCTGCTGTTCCGGTTGCTCATTGGCACTATAAAAGATGCAGCACTTGCCTTGCAGTAATGCACATGTTGAGCTTTGTACAGGAGCGTTTCTTGCAAGTGATCCCAGTGAGCAGGAGGGAAACGGAACAGAAGAGGACAGGAGAAAAGCTACAGGAGGTCCCGCCCTTCCCTGCCGAGAATGTTATGAACTTGTCTGGGAGACGGAGATGTCGGTCCCACAGCTAATACAATATTTATTATTCTGGTTGCAGCAGCTGTAGACACAAACAATGTATAATGGATCAAATATCTTTGCTAAACAGCGCTCTCATAACCTTCACCTTGAGGGTGCACACTATCGGTTCCCTTTCAAGTGCTTAATTGCATGCGTGTCACCAGGCAGAAGGTTGGAGATCGGAGCAGTCAAAGGTCTTGGTTATCACTTTTAGCTGTGTATGTTAAAGTCTGGCAATGTCTTGTCTTCTAAACCCACTTTTGCCCGAAGAAAGTGACGATCTTCAAAGGCATAGGGAACTTGTTTTGAACTACAAGCAGGTTTGCTTTCTCCTTGCCTTTGTTCTGTTAATCATCCCATGGGCACGGACCGTCCATAACAAAGCACAGAACAACATGCTGTTATCTGGTGAGAAAACAGGAAAGGAGATATCCCCATTGTGCATAATTTAGCTCTGCTCCCATTTTTATTCAGAAGTCGTCAGAGGGAATCAGGTTGTGAATAAGAGAGGATAGAGACAGTGGGTGCATCTACAAATGAATAGAGGTGGGGTGTTGAAACAACTGGACTGCACTGCAATATGCAAGTGGCCTCCAACTTTGTGTCATCATCACCAGAGTGATGGGCTGCTCGAAGTTGGGATTCACCAAGATTTAGAAAAAGAAAAAAAACATGAACCAATTTCATTGTTAAGGAGATTTTACCATTGTGAAATCCATACAGATAAATTGGCTGGTGTTTTGGCGATGCTGCCATGCTTCAGCAGAAATTTCTGTAACACACCTAAAGGGCTAGAATACAGCAGCAGTAATATGAGCCATTAAGTGTAAAAGATAAGAAGTGCTAAAACTTTTGACAATTTAAGATTTGTTATGGTTAAGTTTAAGAAATGTCAGTGTGAAATGTGTAGACTACAATATAAAAAACAGATTAAGGATGAAGAAGTTAGTTATCATTGTAAAGGAACAGGATTATGAGTCACTCGTGGCTTTGCTTATGGCAGATCATTGCTCAAACATACATAACTCATTGTTTTTCTGCCTTAGTGAGGTGACTGAAGTGACCCTTGTGTTCATGGCCGTGCTGCTTGTTTGTCAGTGGGATGGTCATTATCCTCAGACATCTGATCTAAAAACCCATTTCAATGAAAGATGTGAGGATCCTGACATGGGTATAAATCAGTGATAGATGTGACAATGAAATACACAAATATATATGAGTCCACATTGTATATACACACATATATATAATTACAAATATATTGATTTCAATTGATTTGAGATGAAAAACAGCATCTGTAGGTCTTGTAAGTCTATGTTTACTAAAGTCACTGACTCAAAATCTAAAAAGTATGTCAATGTCAATTCAATACCTTATTTTTAATTGAACTCTAATTGTCAAGGCTCTGCGGTTTTGGGTTGTAAATAGCGACAGGATTCTAATAAACAATCTGCCATGCTTCACCCCATGTTAATAACTAACTTTCATCCGATGTCAATCTTAATACAAAACTCCAATTACCTAAGTCTTTACTGGAGTGGAAAGAATTGGCTTCTCCATCCTCGCTGGATAAGTAGAACAACACCAATCTCCATTCACCCTGACTGCATTTAGTTTGCTCAAGAGAAGCTATACTCTGCTATCAGGACTTTAGCACAGCATCATCAATTATGTCTGCTGTTCTTGGAATATCATAGTCTTTCATATTTGTGAATGGTTTGTTTTATAAATGAAACTGGTGTGTGTTCAAGTCAATCTAGTTTATCTGTAGATGACAGGGTCTCAAGAGTGGTCAGTGTCTTTGTCCTTGTCTAATTGCACACATTTACAGTAGAACACATGAGCTCTCTTTCCCTGGACGCTCGGCAGACATGGTATAAACAGGGAACAAAGGTTTTCTTCTATTCAAAAGGGGATTTTCTCAATACCCCCCCCCCAAATACTCATCCAGTATATGAAAGGCAAACTTATTTTGGTATTTTTTTTTGAAAGACTATCTTAATGAAAAATGGCTTTTGGGGATAGTGGTAAAATAGTGAAACATGTTTTGCAAAAGAACAAGGATTAATAAAAAACATAATCCTTTTTCCATTCAGTTTTTGTCTTTTGTTGTGTGACCTTGCAGAATGTTATAAAAATGCATATTCAAAATATTTTAAGGCAGAATGCAGAAATGTAAGGCTCTGGGCTGTTTCTTGGCTTCTTGCCCGCTGTCATTGCAATTGCGCAGCTGCCACCTGAGATATTCCACATATGACATTTATCCAGGCGAGGGCATTGACAGATGCTTCAAAGCAGCTTTGTGGCTCGGCCAAGAAAGGCCCTCGTCACATTAGATAAAGCATGGGACTATCACGTTAACCTGCATGTGGCGCTGCCATGTTTAAAAGCGAACAGGAGCAACTACATGACCACCTTGCCCGCAGCAGACCGCCTTACGGCACTGAGCACGCTGGTGAGGAAGCTAAAGAATACACAGCTTGACAAAATGCTCATTGCCACATGCCACATCAATGTGTTTACATGGGCAAGTTGGCTCTTAGCAGCCCACTAACAGGTACGCTACAGGCTGTCAGGCTGCGGTCTCTGAGGTGCCCATGTAGAAGCCTGATGATGCATGTTTGGCTTTAACTGTTTACAATGTATGCCCCCTCCCCCACTCAGCGCCATTTAGCATTAAAGACTGAACAAACACAATGTACCTTTTTTCTCACACCTAATTTATGTTGGGCCTCTGCTGAGTTTTATTTTGAAAAATATAGTTTGTTTTACAGCACCATTTACAGTACTCCATGCTGTAGTACACAATATGTGACATAATGTCATATGCAACATTTTCAACTGACTGATTGCAAACTGAAAGTGAAATTTTATAATATTATAAAACATCCAGTGTTGCCAGTGTTTTTGAGCCAATTTAAAAAGGTGAAGAAAGAAAAGTAAATGTCATTGCATAATCCACCATACTATGTTTTCAATTGCACCCAAAGCCACTTTATAGAGCAGTTGTGCAGATAGGTCTGATCTAAGAGTTCTGGCTTCTTGGTGGTTGTGGGGTTGAGTGGGTGCTCCGGGTAGATCAAACTAAAACTAATCAATCTAGTCTTTGTTTCCTGGCTTCGCCTCTGTTTGTCCTGCAGTCATGCTCCAACCAAGCGTCACACAGGAGCCAGCGAATATGTAGTCAGTCACAACCAGTCTACAGGCACAAAGCAGCAGGCTGTCTTGGGCGCTGATCAAGAAACAAACTCAGGCCTCATCACGTTTCACTTCAGTGTTTACCAACAGCCTGCTTGACCTTTACAGGCGACTGTCTGTATTGATCACATGCGTTCTCGTAGTGGCACTGTTAAAAAGCTGTTTTGCTCGAGGTGTTTAGCATGCCAACTCATATTCTCCTCAGACAAATAGCCCACCTGCATCGCAAGAAGGGTAGGAAGGCAAGCAAGGCAAACACCAACACTTCGGAAAAGCTTTTTGCAAAATGCTATTTTAATATAGCATTATAATTATGATTAGCTACAAAAGGTAAAAAATTAAGTTTCCATTTATTGATTTGTTCACTGTGCCAGCATTTCAAGGTGTGAATGCTTCAGTGGAGTTCTTTACAAAAAGAAGTGGTCTGGGGGAGTTGTTATTTAATGTTCTCTAACTGTCTATCTATATATATATATATATATATTATTTTTACTGAAAGTTTCCCATGGCAACAAGGTGGCATTCTAGAACCTTACATGTAAAGCTCAGTATACTGGCATTACAGAACACATCTTGAGAAAGACACCTGCATTTAGCAGAGCTCTCTCGACAAAAAATTATTAACTGACAACAGCAACAAACACAAGGCGGACATTTATTCTTCAGCACTTTGGTTTTAGAAGCTTCATTTGAAAAGTAAGTGAATGCAGGGCCGTAATGTTACCAGTAAGTACCAGTAAGACTGCCAGAATTGAACTTAAAAACATGATTTAGGCATTACTAAGCCTGTTTTTATTATCCGCATTTTAGTATGTAGTATTACAGTAAAGCATACTTTTGGGCAGACATGTACAATAGAAAATATAAAACTATAATATTTTTATTGTGCAGATTATGGAGGGGTTTACTCACAAGCATCTTTACATTTACAGCAACTTTGAATGAACAATAAAACACTGAAGAGTGTACAGCTCCATTACTTTGTGAGAGGAGACTAACTGTGTAGAACAGGGTTTTACTCACTTTTTCTTCTGGTTTTACTTCAGTGCCATGCAGAAGCCTTCGCCTGGTTGAAACAGGTTATTATAAAGAAGACGGGACTCCTGTTATTTCATATCGGGGAGACGTCTTCATGTAAGTAAATGTATGTTTGCACTATGTGTGTGCATCTGCCATTTGTTTTATTTAACACCTGTCTTTTTCTTACCCTAGTGGGTTTAAAAAACGCAAACATTCCTCAGAGGATTCCAGGGGTAGAGCACAGGAACGTGTGGAAGTGAAGAAGCTAAAAATAATTCAAGCCCAACCAGAAAAATCCTGCTGCCCTGTAATGTTTGTGCTTTCTCTTACTCTTCAGTTTAAGTTAAAGCCTGTAATTTTCACTGCACTCCAATGTCACATCCTTATACCACTGGCTCTAACATTACAGTGTATTTATATTTTCACTTGTTGTTCACTTGACCAGTTTCTGTTTTTGGTAGGTTTCACAAACCAAGCAGTCAATAATATGCAGCAGGAGATGACGCCGTCTCTCAACACCTTCCTAAAACCGATTAGAGGAGACGCAATGCCCAACTTTGCCAATCCATTAAAGGGTGTGTGCTTTAATTTTGATATTTTTTCACTGTCATCTAGCCTCTTTAACCCACATTGATGGAAGAGACTATGTTTAAAATGTTGGTTGAATGTTTACATAGGTGCCACAGTTGTAAAGAGTCAGTCCTCAGACACCTATGTTCGACCTGGGACTGGACTCAGAACAAGGATATCCTCCTGGTGGTCCCCAAAACAAATGACTGTACTCGAGGTAGCAATTAGTTACATGCTATTTACTATAATTATTGATCTAGAATTACTGGATTAAATTTGAAAACTTATAAATGAATTGGTACCCCATAACTTTATTTCCCTTCCCTCAGCATCATTCGCCTTTGGTTCCGGGACAGTGCTGGCCCTTTAAAGGAGACCATGGTCAGCTCCAGGTTTGTCTAGCGGATACCATCAAAGTCACTCATGTGACCCTTGGCCATATTACAAAAATGCAATCGCCTGGATTTATTGGCAGCGCACCAAAAGAGTTTTCTGTTTATGTAAGTGATGTTTGCGAGTTATGAATGTTTCCCACACAGATAGTTGCCTACAGTGAACAACAACTGACTGCTTTCTGATCTTTCAGGGCTTAAAAACTGTGGATGGTGAAGGACACACTGAAGAGTAGTAAAACTGTGATGGTAAGCCACGCTGGGAGTTTGAACAGAGCGACCGCTTCACCACTGAGCTACTGCCTACAATACTAACTAGTTTTTAGTTACCATAATAACCAGAACTTACCTCTTTTTTTGTGTTCAATGTGTTTAGACACGTCCGGGTTGAGATCAACAACAACTGGGGAAACGACGAGTACACCTGCCTGTACAGTTTCAGAGTCCACGGCAAACTTCCACACTTTCAAAAACTTAGCCTTTCACCAAATCATCCTCACCATACAGTGTTTTTGAGGCTTTTTCCCCTTCCAAATTATTGATCAAAAACAACCATCTAGCAAGTTAAAGTGTGAGGCTGTCCTGAAAAATGTGACATTACAAAATGGAGACTGGCGAAGGGTCTCACTAGGGCCTCATCTCTACAGGCGGGCTTCAGCAGTAAGAGTGAGTGACTTTGTGTACCCCATCTTTGTCTCGAGTTCTTTACTAGTCGAAGCTTCGTGGTGGAGTGCTGAAGGGAAATGTAGAGTTTCCTTTTTGCCACTCTGTCGCACATCTTTGACGAGTGAAGGATCCAAGCAGAAGTTGTAGTGTGCAGAGTCTGACATTTCCACTGGTGAAGCCCGTGACTGCTGTGGAGGGTGGGTCTTTGTGAGGTCTCCCACTGACTCCAACATGTACAATAGATTTTTGAGTGCAGCCTGCTGAAAACAGATTAAACAGATAATTTTGACATCAAGTAATCTTAAAAGGAACTTTAACCTAATCTGGCCGGATTTGATTGTAAAAAGTGGAACAATATTTCAGACACTGTATGATGACCATTATTTAATGTTATAAAGTGCTTACACAGCATATCACAAAATCATATATGTATTGGTCAGGATTTCTCAGGTAAGTATTTCCTGAACCCTATTATACAAATTCTCTCTGTGATCATCATTTATCATCATGGAGCTAGATTATGTCCTTTTTTCCACTGGATGAGAATATGAGTTAGTGCACTTTCCATTGACTAACTTCTGTTGTTTCTGAGTTGTTTTCCGAGACAGGAAACAAGAAAGAACGACGGGTGATGTTTAGAAAAGGCAAAACCCTAGGATCTAATCCCAGAACCTTCAAAACCGACACACATGACAGATGATAAACCAAACAACAAGGACTATCCTCTGCATTGGGCTTTTGAACAACAGAGATTAGCCAGTGGACGTCTGAGCCACAAGAACTCCTTCTTCCTGTCGGCAATAAGACTCTACAATCAATCAGTTTACATTTACATGCAAAATAGAATTATTGCCTATTATAACCGGTGATTTAAACTGGTCAGACACAGCAAACTGAGCTCCAGAGTTGGACTGGCAAAGACACACATTTTGAGTCAAGCTGCCACTGGCTTCTGTTTGTCGGTTGCAAAGGTGGGAAGAGTAGCCTAAAGTTGTAAAGTTGTAGTAAGAGTAGCGTTATTTCAAATGAATTTTACTCAAGTAGAAAAAAAAAAGTAGTCATTCATAAAATGACTCAAGTAAGAATAAAAAGTCTACTGATAAGTACTGATTGTAATGTCAGATTTTTTTTTTTTTTTATGATTTAAAATGACAAAAAATATGAAAATAATGTGCCAATTCTGGAATTTTCAACTATAAAATCTTTACAAAAAAAAATAAGGAACAAGAAACACAAATTTCCAAATCTCACTTTTTCACAACATAAAGCTTTTGAAACCAATCTCTACAGAAGGTCTTGATGTGTTTGTGCATCATGATTTATATTTGTCACAAAAACATTTCAATATTTCAGACTGATTTATTTATAATGAAATAGAAGAAAGTTTACAATGTTCAAAATTTAAGACTAGAATACATATGGTTAACATTTTTTTCATTCTTATTATATTCTATTGCAAACACATCTACAATAGTACAGTAAGAAAACAGTTATTTATGACTGGACCAGTGTTGTGGTATTAATGAGAAACAAGCCATGAGTCAGAGATTCCTTTTGGAGGCTGGCTCCATTTATTAAAGAAATAAACACAAATAAGAGATAAAACACAATGTTAAAACTACAATTGTAAATACGATTTACAGTTTTATAGGCATAATACTCTATTGACTAGGCTACTGATAACTGTGTTCAGAAGACTGTTGTTGACCACATATTAATTACTCATTATCACACAGATGGATAGACTTGAATAGAGCGTCAGTAGTCGGTGTCCTGCTGGAAATCCTCGCACCAACACGGGACAACAGGTCATCAAACTGGGGCCACCTCAGTGGGAAATACCGCTGAAAGCGGCCGTCATCCAGGCGCAGCTCCTGGAGAAGTTTGTGAAACTCACAAAGCTGGGTCCGCGTCTGAAACATCCGTTGACCCCCGCACAGCGCCGGACGGGTTCACGCCGTTTTTCAGTCCTCCAAAGTTAACAGAGTAAGCTACTCTCTCGACAAAATCCACGTCAACTATTTTTCAACAAGTCCGGAAGACAACCCGCTGGCAGAAGCCCCTCCCATGACGCTGTCTGTTAAGTGAAATTTACGAAATGAAACGAGTACACTCAAAACGTGGACCTCCCCTCTGCTGCTTCTCTACTTTTCTCAAATCTCAGGAAATATCGTGAGCGTTGGTGGTATAGTGGTGAGCATAGCTGCCTTCCAAGCAGTTGACCCGGGTTCGATTCCCGGCCAACGCAATTGACTTTTCCTTTTTTTTTTTTTTTACTTCAACATATATAATCGATATTTAAACGCAAGCAAGAACGTGCTGAAGTGTGTGTTACACGTATTCAAATAAGCATTTTGGAACAACGAAAAGCGGATTGGTAAACTCTAAATGAACGACTTCGTCCATTCCTATCTATGGTCCATTCTCATTTAACCACAGTCTCTCTTTCAGCAACTCATGCCTAATGTGAAAGTTTAGCCCCGAGTGTGAAAATAACATTTAAACTTGTTCCACAGAACTGGCCATTAATGGTGACATCACAACCACAATAAAACCGTCCACATTTGCCCACACTTATTTAAGGTGATTTTTTTGCCTGGTCAAAAATATATATAGAAAAATGTATTAATGATTGAACAGCTTTATTTATTTAATCTCATTTTGGTCTACATGGCACAGATCTCTCTACAAACTCTCTGTGTTGTTAAAACATCAGCACCATTTTCACAAACATCTATCAAGTGGTGACTAGCAAGTTTGGATGAAAATAGCATATTGTAAATGTAATTTTGTTCAAATACGACTCTACTTGAGTCCAGTGAATTAGCCAATTTCTTGTTTGCTATATATGTTAATATATATATTTGAAAAAATGCCTTTATAAAAAAACAGATTTTTTTTATTTTGAAGTAATCCACATTTTCTGTCAGTTTCTAAATAGTGCAGCTAAATTGTCTGGATGATGGCAAAGTTTATTTTTACTAAGCTTTCCAGAGGCTCACTGGATTCTGTGTATCATTGTGTTCCTATAAATCTTTTAAGTGTTGGCTTTACTCATTTCATCATTTGACCTGGTGCTGTGGATTTCGACTTGGCAGGCTGCAAGCTCTGTTCAAAGTGCTAGAGTTAAACCTACAGCAGCAGCGGTCTGAAGAGAGGAGTCCTGCCTTTCTCACCCAGATTCAAAGAAACAACCCAAGCACTTATCACAGGGGGAAATTTCAAAGATCCATTTTTCAGCGCGGCCTGGTGAGGAAGCATTTCCAATTCCTAAGACTTGGACAAGGAAGTCGCTGTGTGGTTCCCACCAGGGCCCCCTCGCTGAGCACAAGACTCCCACATTACTTGTGAGGTTTTGCTTCCCTGTGCCTCTCGAGCTCCCCTGTGGCTGTGGTTAAGAGTGGGTAGGGTGATCTCACTGCTCGGCAATACTTCAGCTCACACAGGAAAAAAGCAACAGTAAGACTTTTATTTTATTTTATTTATTTTTTCATATACAACTCAACCCAAGACTGAAAAACATCTCGTATTAACAGATTATAATATCTTCCAGAAGGGACATAGACGTCTTTGACATCTTTAGTTGTCAGGCCTATAAAAGCAGACAGGACTGATGACATGAAGCTAAAATTACACTGCTGTGGACAATGTCTGGGCTGTGATGGCACACAGGGACACAGAAAAAAAGCTATTTCACACATCATCCTATTTAATGTGCTTTGTATTGCTGCTTTTTCTATCAAAATAATTGTTTATAGAAACCTTGGCCTGTCCCATCCTACTGATGCTGAAAATGTCATGCCATGTTTATGTAAAAGATAAGATAAGACTTTATTGATCCCACAGAGGGGAAATTCACTTGTACAGCAGCTCAGGTAAAGTGCAAAAAGTAAAAGAAAAGTGCACATGCAATAGAATAAAAAAATGTATTTACAATCTCAGCAGCAAAAAATATTTTTAAATAGAATAATATATGATGGTTAAATTAAACAAAAACAAAAAGCTATCTATATACATATTTACAAAGTAAAGGAGGGAGAAAAAACTAAATTGGACAAAAAATGGACATTGCACATTATCTTGGCTTATTGTTACATGTGTGAATTATAAAGTCTCACTGCGGTAGCGCTCCTTCCTGCTCTGAGGGTGCCTCAGTCTGCCGCTGAAGGAACTGCTCAGAGCCTCTACAGTCTGATGCAGGGGGTGAGAGCTGTTGTCTCTGAAGGATGTCAGCTTGGCCAACATCCGGGTCTGTGCTGCCCGATCCCCAGCAGACCATAGCATAGTGGATAACGAAGGCTACCACAGAGTCATCAAATGTCCTTAACAGAGGCCTGCAAGTTCCGAAGGACCTCAGTCTCCTCAGAAGGTGGAGGCGACTCTGGCCCTTCTTGTACAGGGCGCTGGAGGTGTGGGACCAGTCCAGTTTATTGTTCAGGTGAACACCCAGATACTTGAAACTGTCTACCGTCTCAATGTCCACTGGATGTTCACCGGTGTGTGTGTCCTTCTCCTAAAGTCAATCACCATCTCCTTGGTCTTGCTGGTGTGTAGTTGCAGGTGAGTCCACACCAGTCAATTAAGTCCATAATGACCTGTTCTCCAGGTCGTTCCCTTCAGACACACAACCAACAGTGGCTGAGTCATCGGAGAACTTCTGGAGGTGAACTGCTGGTGCTGTAAGTAAAGTCTGAAGTGTAGAGGGTGAAGAGGAACGGTGAGAGTGCTGTACCCTGAGGGGCCCAAGTGCTGCAGACCACCACCTCAGACTCACAGTTGCGCAGCCCCTTTTACTGTGGCCTGTTGCTGAGGTCGCTCCCTCTAGCTTCCCTCGCAGCAGCACCGGCTGGATGGTGTTGAAAGCACTGGAGCCTGTGATCAAAACATCCAACCGGTGGGAGGATGGTGGAGGTGTATGCTTTCTTCATATTAGCATAGAGTAAGTCCAGTGTTCTGTTCTCCTTGGTGTGGCACTTTATGTACTATAGGGAGGCATGATTGAAGTCTCCGCAGATGAGCAGGAGACATTGTGGGTGCCAAGTTTGCATCCGGGTTACAGCATTGTGAAGCAGCTCACACACAGCTGCTGCATCGTCCGAAGGAGGGTGTACACATTAAACACACTCCCTCGGGATGTAGTACAGCCGGATGCCAAAGCGAGTAACTCAATGTCCCTGGTGCACAGTTGTTCCTTCACACAGACGTGTGCCAGGTTGCAGCATTTCTCATTGACAAAAACAGCTAAACCACCGTCTTTCTGCCACACTCCGGTAAACATATACCCTCCGTGAACATAACATTTATAGAACCCTATTTTAGTACATTATTACTCTGTTAGGAGGTGTAGACAGATATACTGTCATTTTTATTCAACAATTTGCTTGTGTGCAACAATTTCATTGTGAAAATAGAAGTGAAGTCATTAGGAGCTTTTGGGTTATGTAAGAGAAATATTCTTATGTTTATAAAATAAAAAGATTTGGTAAAATTTTCTAAAGAAAGGTGTGTTAAGAACGGTTACTATTGAGAACAATAAATATTCTGGTTACAACTTAAAGATGCTACTGGTGTATTCTATGTTACAGGCCACCTTCAGCATTTGCATTGTGCTACTAACTAACGTCACATTTTTGTCATAATATAGCATCACATACAGCTTGTCGTCAATGCTTTTATCTATTAAATTTGTGATATAATATCTAAAATTCAAGCTAATGTTATTTGTATTGGGCTTTGCACCAACCACATGCTTCTAATACTGATCTATAAATACCTTATATAAAACTATCCATACAATCAGCCACGTTAGCATCTGATCTTCAGCACAAGTGGTTTAAAATAAAACAGCAGCAATGGTTACAAAGCTCTAATTGTAGACAGGAATGGTGCTTAAAGCAACATACTGTAAGGTCAACAGCATGCCACTAAAGGTATATTCAGCGACTGTTTGTTTTTTGCAGTGAAATGCAAATGTCAAAGTAAAGTTTGCTCAGCTGTGGCATAAGCAGCCCCAAAAGCAACTAGAAGATTTTCATCAAAGTATTCTTGAGCTAATTTCAAATCTTTCTCCTCTTTCCAATTTAAATTGGCCTTCAAAGTGTTCATCATAGACAGGTGAAGAATGGAGAATCCCTTTATTTTTTTAATTAAACTTGCAAAAAGACTGAATGTGTTGTTAGAGATACAGTGTGCAGTTTTCTGGTCTTTGTAATGGCAAAATGGCAGATTGAAATATACCGCTTCACAATTCAATTTTAGAGCATGTGAACAGCTACTGTCTATGAACAAACAAACCCACTGAAAGTAGATTTAATGGCCATTTCACTTAAATAAAACAATAAAAATACAAGTTAATGCTCAAAAATAAAAAAAAAGAAAGAAATGTGTGTGCTTCTCATCTTTTGTTGTGCTGTTCTCAGTTTGTCAGCTTTGGCAGCAAAGATTGATGCTAGATAGAGAAATTAACACTTGGCACATAATTCCTTGTATAGTAAGGCATTTCTGAAAATATCCAAGAAAGACTTTAACCTCAGTCACAGAGTTTTAAAAGTATGCTGCATCTTGAAAAACACAACTGTCCTTAATGGCACTATAATCCATTTAAATTGAAAGTGTGTTAAAATAGAGACAATAAGAGAAGAGTAAATGAATGGTTCTCAGGCTTCTTGGAGCCAGCCATCCCTTCCACACAAGCATACTCATCAATAGCTGATCCCACGGTCCACTGACTCTACTGTCTCTGGAAGAAACAAAAGGCAAGACATTGCTGGTATTCTCACACATGATGCCACACGCATGAGCCTTGAGCGCTGCTGTTGGTGATGAATGACACCATTTGGGGATCAAAGCAGGTGAGTGGAGCCGAGCAGAGAGGTGGCTTGCTCTACTGTTACACTGCAACACAATGCTGCTCTTGTAGCCCTCTGGCTCGGCTGCTGTCCGCTCACAGTCCTGTCATCTTCACTGTTATTTATCCACAAATGCTTCACTCACTCATGTATGGTGAAATAACACAGCATCAGTTCCTCCTTAGTGCTGTGTTTAATAAGGAACAAAGAGATGACAGTCATACAGTACTGTATGTTATCCTTTTGTTTTGAAAAGAAAAGGGCTGTATGAGACTGCATGAGACTCTTGCACCTGATTCTGCAGCACAGTCAGAAAATTGTAGCTACTGAAATAAAAATGAAATGGCCGGGCATATAAGGAAAAAAAACTTAATCTATGTGCAGGTTATATCAGAAAAACATAAGAGAAGACATAAAACACAATACTCTGAAAAAGAAAAAAAAAAAAATCACGTTTTTGAAAGAAATTTAGTTGAAGGGTGGTTTTATAAATTTAAGACCTTTCTCTAGTTTGCAAGACACAGGAAGCCAGGAAATGTACAAAAATATGTAAACGAAAATTCCTGTAAAGTTGATAATACACAATAACAATGATTTATAAGAAGAAGAACATTTACATTTTATTTAGGAGACTGGGTTGGCTTGTGGCCTTGTTGTAATTGCCTTCGGCTGAGAGAGGGGTCAAGACAATAGAACTGGTGCTGTCTGCACTTGGAGCTCAATATCTCAAGCTCTGAGCAGTCATCCTCTCCTCCCCTGTGGTCTTAAAGCCGCTGTCACATATCCTGCCCGCCTGCAACACAGCTATAGTGCCTTATTATTACTTACAGCAAAACACTGATGCAAGCACACCTGCACATACTGTACACCTACACAGAAACACACACAAAGTGGTATGAAAGTTCTCTATCAAGTATTGATCCAGTCTCTACAGCACCTCAATGTTGCACTTTTGTCCTTCCATTTTTCAAACGCTGCTAGTTGTAAAGTTAAACAAGTTTTTATTAAGCAGCATACCACACATTTTTCTACTTTCTTCACTTTCTGGCTTCCTCTACACAGAAGCAGCTCAGCTTTTGTCTAATCCAGGTGCATCTTTCCAAAGACATACACAGAAATATAAGGCAGTAGTTCTATACTGTCAAATATGGATTACATAGGAATTAGAGCTGAACAATATGGTTTAGTCGTTTAGTATTCCATGTGACATTCACACATTGCATGTCCAAATAATTGTTGAGCAGCTACATAAAAGGTTGTAGCACCAGGGGTTACAATAAAATAATACACGTTCTGATTGTTTACAAGACAAACTCTGATGTGTGTAGCTAAAGCATTGCATTGTGTTAAAAAACATACTGCCGTCAAAAAACACTGAACTCGCAAACCTGTCTATGTGCAGTGCAGATGTTAAAGATGACTGCACCCGCAAGTTATCTATTAATAAAAATATCATGTCCCATACCATAGAGTGAACTGAGGACATAAGCTGTTTTATTCACTATCACATATGCCTGTGTTGCATTGTTAAATGAGCAGATGGATGACAATAATCTGGGAACTGGGCCTGTAGTTTGCACTTAAATATTTATCCTCCTTGGGGACTGGCCAAAGGGATAAAGGTCCCTGTGCTAACAATGGGCTAGCATTATTTGAAATTGTTGCATCAGCAAATAATAATGTTGTGGTCAGGGAACGATCAATAGAGTGTGAAAGGATCATATAGCATTACTTTTTCAGGATCTGCTGTCTTCCCCTGCTCTTCCTTGTCTCTGCCCCCCTCCCTGTGTGTCTGTGTGTGATTCTCCTACTTCCAGCAGCTGGGCGCTTGTGCCCCCGGCTGACCTGCCGTCAGCAGCTCCTCCCGAGACACGAGGGCACAAATCATGCCCATCGTCTGGTTCCAGCTGCGCCATGCAGGACCGACAACCAAGGGACTCCAGCATTATAGCAGTCACGCTAGTCTGCAGTCAGCAGGAGTCGGGTCGAGTCGAAACCGCCACTAGCGACTCCGCACGGAATAACCGGCCCGTTTGCCGTGAAAAAGGGTGCCAACGGGTCAGGTCGAGCAGAGACGCCACTAGTGACCGCGTTATGCGTAGATTAACAATCTGAATGAAAAAAGCCGAACACGGCTATTCAGCAGAAAATGACAAAACAAACAAGGAAGCAGCCAATGCGGCTGTATAATCAACCAGCAGAGTAGACAACCGAATGCGGTTCCACTAAGCCAATAATAATTTAGGCTGAACACGTCTGTCCGTGAAAAAGGGTGCCAACGGTCAGGTCGAGCAGAGCACGCCACTAGTGACCGCGTTATGTGTCAATTAAAATCTGAATGAAAAGCCGAACGCGGCTATTCCACAATAATGATAAACAAACAAGAAAGCAGCCAACGCGGCTGTATAATCAACCAGCAGAGTAGACAACCGAACACGGCTCTACTAAGCCAAATAATAATTTAGGCTGAACACGTCTGAAGTGAAAAGGGGTGCCGCCAGGTCAGGTCGAGCAGAGAACGCCACTAGTGACCGCGTTATGTCTCAAGTAAACATGCAACCCCCAAAGTAAATCTACCGAGCTCAAGCCCGGCGAAATAACTCACAATTTGTCAAAAAATCAGCCTTACCTCCAAGCGTTGGTTCGACGCAGCTTGTGCAGCCCTGGAGGCGAGAAACACTCGCAACCCCGACTGTAGAGCAGTCGCGGGGCTACAGGCAACAAGCGGCGAAATTAGAACAAAATTAGTGGTACTTTTAGCAGTAAAATGCAAGAATACCCACACATGAACCTGCAATGCGAGAAGGTGAATAGGGACTGAGCTTCCGGTGTCACGTGACTATATAGCCTCACGTGGGTCACCGGGAGGTCACAGGTGACTTTGTTGTTAATTATTCTCGACCTGCGAATGCTCAAGGATGATCATCCAGTGCTTAAAGCACCGCCTCTGGCGGTCAGAAGGGATGAAATAGAACAAACAGTTTTTTGGGGGGGTCTCAGTTATTAGGACTGACCCAGTGATTTTAACGTCTCTTAAATGTCAGCTGTTACTCAAAGATGAATCAGGGTTGTTGAACAGAGCATCCCAAAACAACACCACAAAGTCCACATCCCTTTGTTCATTTATTTATTTAAAGGTAACTTGAGTGAGTGCTATTATTTACTTTTGGTGACTCTCAATTGCCCATTGTTTTTTTACAAACCTTTTATAAAAACTTTATTTTTTTTTTTGTGTTTAGATATTTGGACATTGACACAAAGCAGTGAGATGATACGATGATGATATGATGCAGGAACTATTCAAAGACATAATATAAATTAATATACTTGAATGCCATACATATTTATTTATTTTCCTGAGACAATGAGTTGTGTCAGAGAACTCTTCCATGCCTTATTCTGCCTTTATACCTCAGAACCTGTGCCAGTTAAGTGGAAATATTCTTCACTAATAGGAAAGAGGTGACCAGACAAAATGAAAGATGAGCCACTCTGACAGAGTAATTGTGCAATGGAAAGTATCTGTAACCTAATTAACACGGCATTGTGACCTTTGGCGCATTCAGATCCTGCTCTGATATGTTTCATGATGCGTTCTGACACAGTAGTTAAGGGAATCATTTCCTAGTGCATGGTGGTATGAGCAACGTAATTGCACTTTAGGGTTTAGAGTTATTGCATTATGTAAATGACTTCAGATTCATGTGGAGTACTCAACATGACAGAAAAGAGTTGTTTTGTGAATCTGGTCATTTAAATAAATTAGCTTTAACACCTGCTTTAAAAGAACAATAGCTATATTGGGTTAACTACGGTGGCTATGTTAAAAATATATAATATAAGAATTATAATTGGGCTAAACCATCTGGGCTAATTCACAAACCCCATGCACAACTGTGTCAGTACAGGATATAATAAGCTATAGAATACAAGGTTGGATACACTGTAAAATCACTTACTTTTTTTGAAAGGTGCTTCTGAAAATAAATATATTGGTATTTTTCTAGAAGCAATTATGCTTATGAGTAAAAAGTGGTATTCCACTGTATGAGAGAAGCTGATCTTATGAACTGTGATGTTCCAGACACAAATGAAAGGAATACAGTGTGCCTTTGCCTTAATCTTAGTCTGCAGCTCTTACATCTGCTCAACAGTGAACCCTCAGTGTAAATTTGCATCAAAATCTTTCTGATCAGAGCAGCTGCTCTCAGCAATGGTCAATTGAAGGTTTTGTGTGTCTGCTGGGGTCCTTATGCTGGCTGGCAGATGTTCATTAGCCGGCAATCCTTTCATCTCAGAGAGGAGAACAATGGTCTGGCACTCTGTCCTGCTCTTTCAAGAGCTAATAAGGCATCATATCTGACCTCAAACCAGGCAATAATCCATTTCGCTCAGAACACCTGGGATCAAGTTCAGTGCTCAATTTGCCAAGAACTTATTAAACTTCTGTCAGGAAGGACAGTTTTGCATTCTAATGTGCACCTCAGTTTAGTTTATTTCTTGTCTTGTCTTTTTTTTTTTGTTTGGATTTTTTTTTTTGTGGCTTTTGTTTTTGGTTTATGCTCAGTTATTAAAAAGCAAAACAACCACACTTATAGCAGTTTTTACTTGTTCCCTTCCTGATCTATTGGGAGAAGATGGGTGCAGCATGAAGCAGGGCTTATTTGATAAGTTTTCATACTAAATCAACAACAACATATGTCAGGCCAGACTGGCCATACTTTAGCTTCAAGCACAAACACCTCTTAACAGTGACTGTTATTTCCACTGTGGCCTCTGAAAGCCCTCGCTGGCACTGAGGTAACTCTAGGGTTGAGAGTAACTGTGGTCATCAGCCTGTCACCTGCAGGGACACATTATGTGACAATGATATGTGGTGTGAAGCACCGACATGTCATCTTTGACTAGAGCATGAGGCGTCTTGGCGTGGACGCCATGCTCTCTGCCACAGCTGTGTGTGTCCTCTAGAGGGGAAGAGTAGCCATTAGCGAGGAATGACTTGTTTTTTACACTGTAACCCTAGGATCCACTGACTTACTTTATTCATAATAATGTATCATAAAAACTAGCTCACCTTCTATCATGAAAGAGGCTTTGTGCCCCATACAATGCCATGGCTATTCAAGAGTTGTTGTTGCTACTTTTTCAACTTCTGACACTGACTGAGTAACGAGTCTTCCCGACAGGATTAACCCATTGCCTGCTGTCCTTAGCCCCTGGGGGAACCCACGCAACAATTACTGCACAAGGTTTATGAACAAAAATTGCTTCAGGGATCTGAGAAATAGACTTCAAATTGTTGTACTAAAACAACAAGTTGTACAATATTCCTGATCTCTAACAAAGCTTACTGAAATGCACTAAAACACTGCTATAATACAAATTCAAATGCATCCATATATACAGTATCCACGTTTTAATCCTATTTAATTATTTATGGTTATTGAAAACAAAAATCATTCAATTCACTTTTTGACTTCAGGAGTTCCAAGTTGGTGTTGAAACTCCAGACCTGCTACAGGAAACATGATGAGGGTGACCCAAGTGCATCATGCTGGGCATGTTTTCTCAGATCTAATACTTTAATAGGATTTTGTATTGCTATGTAAACAATGTATGTTGGTCTCTTTGCCACCACTCATTTAGACTATTTTAAGTTATTTACTGTAATTTTCCTCCTCTCTTGAGGGTGCGTGTGGTTTTTCAAACTTATTTTTGATTTTTGGATGTGTCCATTTTATGTGGTTTGTATACACTTTGATGGGTTTATGTTAGTTACATTTTTTTGTCGTTATATGATAGGGGTGCATGTGTGATTCACATGTCAACTTAAAGTGTTTACACACCTGTCTAACTTAATGCCCTGATGAACACTCATTGAAACGCGTTGGCGATGCAATAAAACACAAACTAATCAGTGCCTTGGACATCTTTTTCTTTATTTGCACACCTTTTAATTTCTGTCATCCACCAAATAGCAATTACCTTGTCATTTTTCTCACTTATCAGGTATTTCACATCTCACTCATGTCAACATATTTTTATATGCTGTCCGTGCTCTTGAAACAATTTTCTTTTCACTCAGCAATCCTTGAACACCGTGATGGTTTTTAAACGCAGCATCTCTGGGCCGACATGTTTGTAGCTCGAGGTGACTGCAGAGGGTGATTGAAAGGCTGTGATTGCTCTTAAGAGGACTGAAGGGTGTACTATTGCAAATCCATACTAAGCTATGAGCTGATTGATTCCAAATATTACACAGCTGAACATCGGGTCACATTAAATTGATTTCTCAAAGACAATTTGTGGGACAAATTTCAAACAGCCTCCACTAGCAGACTTGATGAGAAACAAAGAACAAGTGCTAAATCATAGCAGCCTTATTTATACTTAAGCAAATCTACAAACCACAAAAACATGTACACATCAATTGTTTCAAATCAATTGTTTTTTTTTAATCTTAACAATTCGTGTTATTTTCTAATAATAATAAAACTGCAGCAAGCGCAATGAAACTAAATGTGCTGTTTTGCTTTAGGAGTACCTGACGCGAATAATAATGTCTGTGCCCCTTCTATATTTAAATTCATATATTTGAAGCTTTCGCTGCATACCCCTCTGCAGCCTCCTTTTGACAGACACCTGAAAAAGCTGTATCTCTAAGCGGGCATCCATGGGAATAAGCTTTGAAGCGATTACATTTGATAGCAATCTTCAATGGGACCTTGAATGACAGCTATGCATCTGTTTGGAGACAAATGCAAAACAAAATGCTGCCACTCACAACAGCTTTCACTTTTCCCCTGTCTAGAAGTATCAACAAAGAAATTGCACCTCGAAAACAGTGGAACAGAAAGACATCTCAGAAAGCCTGGGCTGTCGCTTGGTGCCCAGCGCTGTGAAGTAACAAACATTGCAATGTCGGCGAGCCACGTCCTACCACTTACTTTGACAGACTGAATCTGACGCTTTTGAAATCTGTCTGATCTCAGCTCAAATAAAAATACTGGCCTTGTTCATATAGTAGTGAAGAAATTATGAAATGTCAGACATAACTCTGCTGGCTGACTGTGACGTGAGTATACATTGACGGCTGAAACAGTCTTATTTATGTTAGGCTTTGTTGTGCCTTGGTGCTTTGTGTGTCCCGGACAGGGTGCTGTGCTGAAGAATGATACAATTGCTTTTTTGTGCTGCCCCTTTCTCCTACCCTTCATGAAAAAAACATCATGGCTGACATGTCTTTGATACCTTTCATTTATTTTGTCTCTGGACGATGCATTTCAAAGAAGGCCAAGATGCTGGCATTGCCAAATGTGTCCCAAATAAATGATATCACAGCCAAAATGAGAGCTCCTTAGAGAGTGTCCTAGCCAAAGGCAGTAAATCAATGGTTCTCTGCCAGCGTCCCAGCAGCCTCAGCTCGGGAACACACAGTGGGGGGAGCGCCGGCCTCTGTTGACTTGGCAGCTCAAAGGGCCTCTGACCGTGAGCCAGCAGGCTCCTCGGGGAACTAGCTGCACCTCTCGGGCAACTAAGTGACGGAAGATAGAAACCAAACAGGGCAAGAATTACAATGAGGCCTGCGAGAGGTTCACAGTAAAAGAAAGGACATGGGATGAGACAGTTTACCAACGGGCTGGGGTTTATTCACTCACAAAGTCTGCCTCCAAAGTCCTTCAAAAACTCATTTTACATTTTGGTGTTAGGTAAACAGCTTCTAAAGCCTGCTTTTCGTTCATTAAAAAAAAAGTCAAACTAAACCAATTTGCCACTGAAAAATACTAGGAAATAATAGATTTATTTTGGAGCATTCTATAGAATCAGGCCAATAAATATACACTTTTATGGATAATTAAGATAAGAACAATACATACGTTTGAGAATCTACGCTTATAAACCAACTTGCAATTGACAGATAATTGGAACAAACGTCCTTTGAGTGTTTGACTCTGGATAGGTTTAGGCAGACTTCTGTGAGTAAAACAATACAAAGGAGTCAGATAAATTTATTCATTTGCATATATCCTCCAGCATCCACATCTCCCAGCTTTCATCAATTAACGTGCATAGTGATTTAAAGTAATCTCTATCATTTAAATGAATCAAAAGCTCCTCAGCAGAACAGTGAAGAACCACATCTACTCAACAGCTGCTACCTTTAAAACTCCCGATCATTTGCGCCAGGCTCTGGTGGCTAGTTGGAATGTGGTGCCGTCTGCTGTCTGCCAGTTGGCCTCTTCCTGCTGGCCACTAGCCAGAATACAAACACATTTGTGGGAAAAGTCATAACCCATCAGCAGCTCAGTTATTGTCTGCCCAAATGCCAATGTGAGGCGTCGTTTTCAAAGGTTTCCATTGCGTGCTACCTCAGGATTTAGTTAAATGTTGTATTACATCATACACACCTGCATGAACAGCTACCAGTAACCTGCAGCCATGTTAATCATTCACCTTATGCTAATGCACACTTACTTGCATTATGCATCAGGCCTTGCTCATGACACACAAGCAAATATTTAGAAATCACAAATGCTGTGTTATTGCTGTACTGTCGGATAAAACAAGCTGTCTTACTCTGGGTTACTGTTGGTCAAAGGATGTGGAAAATAGAATTATATTGTAAGACAATTTAATCATGACATGTTTATGCATTTGCATTCTGAGCTGCCATGGCACACCTGGTAGGGAGCGTACCACATATGCAAAAATTGGAAAATGTGCATTTAAATTTGTAGCAAACATTACACAGTCTTCAATAATAGTGTATATCTTAGCTACATTGTCACTCAGTATAATTTGCCATAACTGATGTTAAAACAACTATGTATTTGAATAAATCAATAGAAAATCTCAAGCTGAATAAAAGTAAACAATACTTATATAGCTAACACTACAGTCCAAGGTTCAGTGCTCACATCTCCCTGACTTTGAACGCTATTTATTGAAACAATAATAAATGTTCTACACCTAGTGAGTCACAGAGAGAAATAAAATAAAATAAAAAAATAAAATAAAATGACTATACCACATCAAACTCACTCTTCTTGCCTTATTGAAAATAGAGTCAGTCAAAAGGTATTGCTTTGGATCAATTCACTGACTTATTATACAAAATTTAGGTTTAAGAGGCTCTGTGCACCATACATACGTCCAGCCATAGATTTGGACCTAACTGGAATTTGTGTGATGTCTAACTGAGTAGGCTGCACATGATCAAATATCCAAAATGGACCATCACATCTCATCTTACATAGGTGGCAAACAAATACACTTTCAACTGAGTATTTCTAGACGGATGAATTAATCCCTTTGACCCTCTTTCCCTTCCCAGCACTTTTAGACCACATCTTGTTTGGCAGAGTGCTTGCATGTGTGTTCTTCTGCCGATGTGTGTGTGTGTGTGTGTGTGTGTGTGTGCCGACCATTATCATGTTACTATTTTAAATGCTATAAACTCCAGAGGAAAATGACTGGGTTTGAATTACTAAGCACAGCGATCAATCTATGCTTTTTACTTCCATCCTTTCTCCAAGTTCGTTCCACTTTGTTCAAACACACAGGAAAACCGCATATTGGGTAACATAGACCCATTTAGAAAGCAATTTAAGGTATTACACAGATTCTGGGGCCACTGATGGAGTGTTGCCTCTTAATTACAGTGTATCCCCATTGCAGTAGATAGCACTGACTCTTTAGTGTTGGAAGGAAGAGGTAGAGAAAGATAAACCTCATACGTAATCATACATTTGAGTGTTTTGTTGAAATGTGTTTCTGGAGAATTAAGATTAAAGCCTTATGTAATAATGCCAAATTATTGTTAAAACATAATTTTGGAATAAACTGTATGAATATTGTTACCACTAATGTGTAACATGAAAAACCGACATTTATGTGAATAGATTTTACTGCCATCTAGATTTGTTATATGACTCAGATGTCTTTGTGTGTAAGAGACAAAACTGCTTTAGAATTATGTCTGCATACATCTACAATGGCACAATATGCATTTGTTTCCTAATTTAAACTAGGTAAGTTAACTTAAGCAGTAAATAGTCTAAATCAATAAAATACATACTCTCAGTATACTTATAATCTAATATTGAATTTGTGCTTTGGTAGATGTGTGCAGTCCTTCCAGGTTTTCCCTCACCAGTGCTTGTTCGTACATGTCAGCTGTGTGTTGGTACACATCCCCCTCATACGAAGTGTTTCCGAAAATGAGGTGATTCAACCGCCGCCCACCAGGAGGAAATACTCTCAATCTGCTTTCGTCCTAACACCAAATTTAATTTTAATTAAATGGTTAATGAGCCATGGGATTAATGCCAATGACTTTTTAAAGCAAACATCTATAAATCATTAAGGGCCCATTTGAAAGGGAGAGCGAGCAGGGCTAACGAGTGTACGTGCCTCCAGCTGCCCGCTGCAGCCTCCGGGGCCACATCCGTCTTAGCACTGGTCAGATAAATAGCACTCTGTCAGGGCAATATGTGCAGTGGAACAATCATCTTAGCAATGACCATTAAGCATTTCAACCAAAAGAATTCATTGTAAGCAAACCTGGAAGAGGTTACATTTCCAAAGATCTGATTATATACGTATTGTTTCCTTGATAAACAAAGGTACCACTCTTTTCTTTAAGTAATAAACTGCCTTCCAGACAGAGACAGAGGGGATCAATCTCTCCTGTGAAACAATTGGCTGGCGTTTGGCCTGACAGAGCTGTCAGAGAGGTGTCTTAAATGTCTCCCAGTCTTGATTACTGTGTGCTATTACATAACTCCAAATCAATATATTGTTTTACATAACCCCTGACCTCTGTCCGGAGTTATAATCTTATCAGAAGTGAGTTAGGTGACAGCAAAGTGATCTCCCAATGGGTCTCCTGGGACAAACACAGGCCACTGTTTGATTTTAGTAGAAAATTTATGTATAAATAATATCATAAAATTTAGATAACTCAATTGATGTATAAAATGTGTATTGTATTGTGTATAAAGATGCAGGCATCCCGAAATAAAACAACATATATAAAAAAGGCAGAGAAGAAAAGCATTGTAATTCAAAATCATCCACAATTTTTACTCAAGATAGTTTGTGTTACATTGAAAACATATTTTCAACAAATGTGGCTATTTGTGTGTAATTTCTAAATGACCACATTCTTCTTAATGGAGCTCAGAACTAAACAGACAGAGAATGAGTAATATGAGCAAAAGCATTATGTCTGCTACAGCAGACCAAAATGAATTGCTGGGTCTCTGGATACTTGTCAATAGATGGCTCTCACAATACTCGTAATATAAGCTTTCAAAGTCTTTATTTTCTAATCCCTAAATAAGTGTGTGCACAATTCCATCAACATGCATTCCTGCTTTGCCACAGTAAAGTTATATAGCAGTGACGGACATTTATAGTATAATTTATAGGGCGAACCCAGCTTTATATATGAGAAAATTCCCCAGGTGATAAGGCTTGGAGAGTCAGTGCACTGTAAGTCTTGGATATTAAATCTTGTCTTCAGTGGAAGACTAAATGGATGAGTGAAAAGTTTACATCAGCCACAAATGAGAGTCGAGCAGAGCAATCCTTTGGTATCTTGGTTATTTTATCAACTCTTATTGTTAGGACTGATGCCAATACTGAGTTTAGAAACTGATAAATGATGAATAGTTAGTAAGTAAGTAGTAGTAGTAGTAGTAGCTAGTAAATAATAAATGCAGGGAATTACCTGCTTTGTCATAAAACTTGCCTATTGCCTAAATAAAGTCATATAGGCTATTTACATCTAGCATCCATGTGTGTCATGAGTAAAAATAAGAACCATAAATCACATTTTGACTCACCTACTTAAGCTAGTGTTTAATTTTTTTTTTATGTATTTTTATAAGTCTTATTGCTTTTACACTTAAGCCTTGAGCTACTGACAAAGTACTACTGAGTAAATTTTGTTTTACACATTTGGCCCAAGAGTGCTCCCTACAACACAAATACAATAGAATAACCACAGCACAAGAGAAATGTCCAAAATTAAATTGACTAGCTGCATAGGCTACTGTGATTCACGCCACTTAGGGGCAAGGCCACACCTCAACTACGCCTCAAACACACCTTAGCTACTTCAACCACACCTCTAATTTTCCCAGAAGCCCTATCCCAAAGGGCAGTACTGGATTGAGATCTGGTGTATGTGGAGACCATTTGAGTAAAGTGAACTCGTTGTCATGTTCAAGAAACCAAGTGCATTATCCGGCTGGATGTAGTCATCAGAAGATGGGTCCACTGTTGTCATAAAGGGATTGACATGGTCAGCAACAATACTCAGAAAGGCTATGGTGTTTAAACAGAGCTCAATTGGTACTATGGGGTCCAAAGTGTGCCAAGAAAACATCCCCCACACCATTCTACCATCACCACCAGCCTGAATCGTTGAGACAAGGCAGGATGGATCCATGCTTTCATGTTCTTTACACCAAATTCTGACCTACCATCTAATTGTCGCAGAAGAAATCGAGACTCATCAGACCAGGCAACGTTTTTCAAATCTTGTAGCCTCAGTTTCCTGTTCTTAGCTCACAGGAGCGGCACCCAGTGTGGTCTTCTGCGGCTGTAAGCCATCTGCTTCAGAGTTTCACGTGTTGTCCACACAACTGCTGCTTACTGGATATTTTCTCTTTTTCGGAACCCTAGAGGTGGTTGTATGTGAAAATCCCAGTAGATCAGCAGTTTTTGAAATACATAGACCAGCCCGTCTGGCACCAACAACCATTCCACATTCAAAGTCACTTAAATCCCCTTTCTTCCCCATTCTTTTGTTTTCTGAGGTTTGAACTTCAGCAAGTCGACTATAACACATGTAGATGCCTAAATGCATTGAGTTGCTGCCATGTGATTGGCTGATTAAAAATTTGTGTTACCAAGCAACGTAACAGGTGTACCTAATAAAGTGGCCGGTGAGTTGTATAGTTTTATGTGTGCATTTGAATAAAAAAACAAAAATGTCCTTTTGCTATTCAACGTTCAACATTTCTTGTCTTCATTCAGAGTTACACAAAGATAACACAACAACACTCCCCTAGGAACTTATGACCACTCGCTTCTATTGTGGATACCTGGTGTGCAGTGGTTATTTTGATTTGTTAATCTTCTTACACTTAGTTCTGTTATTCCAGCAGCTTTGGGCCTTAGGAGGGGCATATTTTGGTCAATAACCAGATAGTCAGACTTGGAGGGCTAACACTTAGACACATACTGTAACAGACAACTATTCACTATTCACTCTCATATTCATTACCTGGGGGCAATTTAGATTTGACCAATTGACCTTACAGGCATACAGTATCTTTCAACGATGGGAGGAAGCCAGAGTACCCGGAGATAACCCACGGTAACACTGCAAGGACACAGAAAGGCTGCTCATTTCTGTTGTGTTGTGGCTCATATATTTGCATTTTCATTGTGGTCCTTGTGATTGTGAGCCAGCACCGTGCACATTAGAATGGCAAACAGTTTGACAATTGCAGAATATGTAAAAACACGAGTTATCTGAAATTCAGTGATTCAACTGTTAATATATTTGTATTGTGAAAGGACTGAGCATTTTCCTGTCATATCTTTAATGCATCAAAGCTGTAATTTATTTTTCTTTGATATGCTCCATGACAGCGCTGCGCTAGCACTGCCCACTCAATTTTTAAGTCTCCTTTAATCCATCAATGGGAGTTTGTTTTAGGAGCAACTTTTGAATCTTAAATATTTAATTTGACAAATCCAATGACTAAGGACCCAACTGGCCAGCTGTACATGATTTATTTGGCTTTACCCTCCAATCCAGCCTCTATTGTATTATGAAAAGGAGAATTGGAAGCAAAATCCCTTGTGGGGTGTGCTAAATTTACCTTAAACCAAATCACTAAAGCCTACTGGTGCTTGACAGTCTGGGCAGGTGTGCAGACTCCTCAGCAATATCCAAGGGAGACCCGCTAGCACCGCTCACCCTTTACGCACTCTTATTTATTAATCTGACTCGTTCTCTCCTTGGCTGTGAGTTTGATCTGCTGAAAGTCAAACAATACACTGGCAAAATGCCCATTCACAGCAACCGTAGCTCCTTAATGTGTAATGTTCAGAAATATGGATAAACAGAACAAAATTCATTAATTCAAAAAATGTATTTCTTAATCTTTCTTTATCTTTTAAGTCCCGCGGGGGGCTGGAGCCTAGTATGAGTTTATGGACAAAAGTGTGAAAATCTTCAGGGAAATACTTTCAAAGTGGAATGAGTTTAATGCCTTGATTATTGTTTATTTCTGTCATTCTTGTACTTGTTTTGAAATACATTAAAATTTTTACCTGATTTCCTATTACGAACTGTCCGCAGCGATGAATACAGATAATTGGGACTATGGTTATCTTGGAAGCTCATATTTAATATTTGTGTTACAATAACTTTAGGTTGCCATGAAATATTACATTTGTGCATCTAAAGTGTGTCACCTAAGTATCTACAATTAAAAGACATGTGCTGCAACTTTTCAAAGCGCAATGTGGGGACCTCTAAGTGCACTAAAATGTAATGTGCAAGACACCACAACAAAATGACATTGTCAATGAACTGCACTATGAAGAGACTATTCAGAGGTTGATTTTGGATGAGGTCTCAAGTCCAGACTCTGTTCTCTACTCTTTAATTATGGGCTCAACATAGCTGTCCTTCAAAGAATAGCTGATTAAAAAACAAGCAACAATATGGAATGAGTAACATCAAACTGGCTTGGAAAAAAATAAAATTCTGTGCATCCTGGGAAACACTAGAAAATAGCTATAAAATACATTGTGACTTGGTTTAAGCTATGAGGTAGAACAGGATCCATGTTAGTGTAACCAGCTTATTATCGTCTTTTATTCAGTAACATATCACCTCTTACTGTCTCTAAAAATAGTGGCATTGGTGAGGCATTCATTGCTGACATTGACATACAGCACAATGACTGTGTGAGCACTCTAACCAACAGCGCTGTCGACTGAAGTGTTAACTGCCCTGACACCACCGGTTCCACTGTGAGTCTTGACATGCCTTCCTCCGAGTCAACACCCCAATGCATATTTTCTGTTAAATAAATAAAAGCCTGAGCATGGAATAAACACCAGTTCTAAATAGGAGCTGACAGTGCCACCCGTTTTCTGATGGAAGATTCACTAGAGGTTTTTTTTATTTTCATTTTTCCTCCATTTTTTTGCTGACAATTGCAGGCAGAGGAGGCAACACATAAGAGGTCTTGTTTGTGTGTGTGTGTTTGTGTGTGTGTGTGTGTGTCACAGCGTTCCTGTCTAGCGCTGCAAGATTCAGTAGAAGGTCTCGTCCCGAGGGGATAAAGAAGGCTTATAAGATGGCAGCACAAAGACAACAGGCCACTCATGCGGACAGGGCATCTCCATGAAGAAGGTGAAGGGGGTTTAAGAGCCAAGATGGAGCCTTTAAATAATAATGATGTCCTTCCAACATGGAGGGCATTGTCATATTGTTTGTGTGTTACAACAGAGAGGTAGAGCGAAATTTCTGAGAAAAGGTTTCCATCAGTTGTAGATTTTGCTGTATTTTTGAGCCACAGAACTGAATAATGTATTATTATTATTTAAAATTCGTAAAATAGGCTGGTGATGTTCCAGTGGATGGCACATAAAACCCAGGACTGTGAAAAACAGAGATTATTTGAGTCTGCTAGTAATAACATTTCACCCATCTTGGTCAGCCATAATGCTATTTATGCTTCACATGTTACACAGCAAAAAGATGAGCCACTGACCCTCTTTTTTGCTACTGTCTGCAAGTGTGACGTGTTACGTAGCTACAAGCAACAGGAGCTCTTTTCTAAACAAGACAAATGGAAAAACAACACAAAAAAGAGCTATGTAATATAAAAATAAAAATAAATGCAATGTGCGTCAATTACTACAAATGTGTGTCTTACACACACTATTCTTCAGACCACAAGACATGTATACATGTCATACATTTTCCATCTTACCTTGGTTAAATAAATAAAAAAGACTCTAAATAAATAAAACACCAAAGTGACACCACTGTTACTACCGTCTGTTGTGGGGTAAAGACCTGGCCAGTTCACAGTTTCTTTCAGTTTCTTTTAGGATGAGGTGAGCTGAAATAAAGACAGGAGTATCCTGCGACAAACAGTAAACATAAAATGGGTTATGAGATGTGTTACAAAGGTCAGATATAAGCATACAATACATATTTCCACTTCGCCAGCTATCTTCTTTTTCTCCTATAGTCCGGCCTCTGAACATTTGAGTTGGATTTCCAGAATGCAGAACCGACAGACACAGATTGACCTGCCTCCAGACGCAATTGGAGACAAACAGGAGAAAAATAACTAAAAATAATAAAGTACCTCTCCACGCAATTAAAAAGACATACAATCTTTCACAGAAATGAAGCATTACATAAACCACAGTCCGAGAGGTTGTCTACCGAGGCAAAGTGCTCCAGGCAAGTGACCCCAGAGCTATTTAACTCCACAATGTTAATGGGTATGGCTGAACAGGTATTTTTCCCACAACCATAATGTGCTAATATTTCAGTTGAAATATTTACATCAGGACTAATAATACACCGTAACGCTAATAAAATCATCTGGGCTGTGTACTGAAAATCACATGTTATTATCCCAGGTTAATCTGTCTAACAATATAAAACAAAATGGGGTTTTGTTGCTTGTATGGTACATAAAACCTTGTTCTGTGTTTCTTCTCAATGCATTTAAGAAACACAGAACTATAACAGATGGGTGTTTTAGTTTTGATTTTACATCTACAAGACAAAACCACAGGGCTGTGGTTTCACTCAGCTGTCAAAAACTGAGTGGCACTGCATTACATGGATGATTACCAATAATTCCCTTGCCAGAAGTCAACTGAAAAGCAGACAACGATGTAATTACAGTCCCCTTTGGCAAACTGCTTTGTCATACAACCGAATAATGATATGCTCTTTTGACACTGAACCAGTGTCTTCAGATCGCTCTGTAATGTTCCCTGTAAATCAAAATGCTACTTTTACAGAAACCCACCTGGAGTACGGACAAGCGAGACAAGTCCAGGAAATGCACTGAACAAAATATAATGCTTGGGTTATGATGTCTAGGTGTGCATAGTACCTTAGTGACAGCTGCACTCAAATATACTCTAAACAAATGTCATTGGTCCACATCACACAATAAAGAAAGAAATACATGATTAATTATATAAACACTTGTGATGGAGTAACCTGAAGACTGATAAATTATAACTGAGCTTATGTAGCTCCAGTCATTTTCCTTTACAAACCTTACAGAAACATTTCAGAATCAGTTTTGTCTGCTTTTAATTTGTACTAAAGAGTTTGGGGTCTAGCTAAATATGTGAAGTACTGAAGAACACATTAAAAATAGAACTTTTTTAAAAGTTTTACCTAAACCTTTTTTCTCATATTTAAAGGTAGATAAGGGCAGCACCGGAGGGCTAACGTTTGATGACAGGTTTACATTATAAACCTTGAGGTAAACGTCAGTGTTAAGGTCTGTGGGTCTGAGTGCTCCGTTTGGGGCCCCACATGTTTGGCCATGTCCACAAGCTTATCTTTAGCTGTATGCCTGCTTCAAAATGTGCTGTATTTTCACTTCAGGGCTATGGCGTTGATGTTAAACTTGCTTTGTAGACTTTCTCTAAAAAACTATCTTTTATACACAAATCACAAAAATGACCATGTCTGACATTACCTCTTTATGTGTTCACCAAAGTAAGGACACTTATCAAAATCCTGCTTTTCTCCTCGATTTGGACTGAACTTTATAATTTTGTTATCCCTGCATTTCATTATATCTGAGAGCTGTGATTGGCTAAGGCCCATGAAAGGGCAATTTATTATTATTTTTTTTATTGTGTGAGGATTCATTTAATGTTAGTATCCTGCAAATGGTACTTTCAAGGTTTCAGTGAATTCTATAAGACATTATGTCAAACCAAATGTCAGGAAGCAAATGTCAGCCCAATCAGCTGTTTCCACTTTAAGAGGCCAATATCTGTGTTTGTACAGGATGGTGAGTAGACAAACATATTCCAATGCTAAATATGAGACACAGGTATAACAGTAAAATGTGGTGTTTTGTCATACAAAGATGCTTAGGTCCCGTCTTTTGCTAGGTGGATTTAAAAAGACACATACAGCTCAAAGAAAAGGTATGTGCCCTACATGTTATCCACTAAAAGTCCATTAAAAAATAATTATCCTTGTTAATACACACAAGAGTCAACATGGGGCAAGGTTTATTCACTAAACAGACCTTTCACATTTTCTCTTTTGCCTTGATTTTATTTTATTAGCCAGTGCAATGTATCACTTCAGTTGCCCATTATAACTATGATACTTTTGCTGTGTTCCTTATTTCCTTATGTTAATGTGTTTCTTTTGTCTCGTTGTCTCCCTCATTTCAAGAACTGCAGCTGAACTGTTCACCAAGGTACCATTCATTGTGTTGAGATAATTGCCCATAAGTAGGAGCTCATCAAGAAGAGAAATTGAAATAATTCCCTCATACTCAGGGATGGCATACCGTGGAGTATAAAAGATGATGAATCTCTATATTTCCATGGGGATCAGCATACGACAGAGGTAACCTTGATTAGGTTAAACGCCTGCAAAATTTCATAGCACATCTTTTTCTCCTACAGCGTTGTGTGTTGTTTATTTCTCTTCAGTCATAGGTTGGGATATGCTGGTGGTGCAGTGCAAAGGAACACCGATTATTTTTCTCCAATCAGTCACCACCACGACTTCTTCCCTCAAACATGCAGCATATTTCTAACTGTCGGTGGATTCAATTTTCCAAATACAAAATTAAACATCTTGTAAATTATGTTTATTGTCCCTGTATTTCCCTCCTGCAATCAAATGTCAGCAGTCATTGCTCATGTGCTAATTGAAGCTGTTTTTTTCTGTTATGTAAATTTCTTGAATGCTTAATTGGGATATATATCACAGTTAGCATGCATTATTCCAGTGGCTTATTTCATTGCTGATGTAAACATAATGTTTGTGCTGCTGCTTTGTGGGATGTACTGAATGCCAGCAGCTCGGGGCATAATGGAGGATTCTGAGTAATGAAAAGACAATGACAAACACACACACACATGCATATTTACAATAAAGTCTAGAGGAAGAAGAAAAGTATTTTCTGAGCCAACCCAGTCTAACAAATCAAATTTATCTCTTAGAATTTCTGCTACTACTGCAACATAGAAGAGCAGACGGCCCAACAACATGCATCTTGCTAAAATAATCACCCAGACAGCAACACATCCTAAAACTTCAGAAACTGGCATATTTGTGATGTTTTATTCCAAAGAAATGTAAAAATACACTGGCATTTTGTAACGTGATTAAAAATACAGCATTTCAAAATGACTGCATTCCCTAGTGTGTGTGTGTTGTAAAGGTCATTATTTATGTCACTATTTCTCAGAAAAACAACTTTGTTTTTGGTGCAAATGCAGTGTAGTGGAGTTTATGGAGGTTATTAATGAACGTCTACTCCCTGACCACCAAGCATTCATCTGTGAATTCATTCCATTTTAAGACTGGCTGTAACTGTAATGTTGTATGTCACAAATAACTTATTGGAAAATAAAATATTGAAAATGCCCAGATGTTATTTTGTTGTTGTGGTGTCTCAGCAGGTTTGGGTTTTCAACAGGTTGCTTCAAAAATAAACCACCAGATGTCTAATAGCAACAGGATGTAACAGTCATTGTGACACATGCACAAATTGTTAGCTGTGGGTGATGCTGCATATTAAATGTCAATGAAAAAACTAAAAGTCATACATTGTTGGAAACCTTCAGCAGACCAGCACTATGCCATGACACTGGTTTGATTTAAAATATTCAGATCATTCTTTTACTGACAGAAGACTGATTACGGCACTTCACAACAGAGATAAAATCACTCCAGAAATACACTCTGAGCACAAAGTAATGACATGTACAAGTAGAGTGGACCTGGAGCCGTTCCTTTAAGAGCCTTGCACAAGGTTGACAATGAGCAGCATGCAAATGGAGCAGTGCTTACTCAATCATGAAAGCAGAAAATTCACTGCAGTGTCATGTGGATTTCTGATGAAAATAAACATTTAGGGTTGTGCCAATGCAATAGTTAAAAGGTTGTGGTTTAGGCTTTGATCATAATATAACACCTTGACACACAATACAGTGTTAATCTTGAAGATGTGTTGCGGTAAAATAGAGTGGAAGTATTAGGAGAATAAGCTTGATTGTGGAAAAGGTCTCTGACAACGTACATACAACCTCTACTGTGTTTCTATTGTCAAAAAGGAAGAAAACATCTTTTGGTGTAATCTGGTTACTAAATGTTGGAGTTAAACTTTGCAGTTTGTTAATTGAAAGATAGAAATTCATGTTCTTGTCCTCTTTCAAGAAGAAATGATGATAAATGCCAATTAGCATTCTTTATTAACAGCTGTTTCCTGGTTTAAGAACGAGTCAGCTTCTAAAGCTTTTGCATCATTGATTCAAAACCATGTATTTGCTGCCTAAGTTGCATTCAATACAAGCATAATGTGACATTGTTGGAGACTTGAACAGCTTTCTTAATTTAAAAGTTCAGAAAGCAGACAATGAAACAGAAACAATATTTTATGGTACTGCAAATCAAGTATATTCATTCATTTTCTGCCGCTTTGTCCCGTTAGGGGTCGCGGGTGACTGGAGCCTACCCCAGCAGCTTTGGGCCTGAGGCGGGGTACACCCTGGACAGTGGCCAGTTAGTCGCAGGGCTGACATTTAGACATAGACAGTGACAGACAACCATTCACTCTCACATTCATTCACTAGGGACACTTTAGAGTTGTCAATTAACCTGTACATACATGTCTTTGGACGGTGGGAGGAAGCCGGAGTACCCGGAAAGAACCCACAGTAACACGTGGAGGACATGCACATGTATTTTATGTATGTAAAGCGTCTTTGCGTCTCCTGAAAAGCGCTATATAAATTTGATGTATTATTATTATTATTATTATTATTATTATTACACTTGATACATTGTATCTACCTCATTAAGTACAATGTTACACACTGTGTAACAAACTGTAATAACATGTAACTACATAGTAAATAATACCCTAATCCTAATCCTAACCCCACCCTACAATATATAAGTACACATGATTCCATTATGTATGTACTATGTAGTTACCTGTTATTACAGTTTGTTACACAGTGTGTTATTTGTACTTAATGAGATAGATACAATTTATCAATTGTAGTGTAAAATAAAGTGTGACCAAATATTTCTACCCAAATATATGTCAATTAAAATAACTCCCAGAGTCCCCTTGAGCTGAGAATGATATGATGTCTTTAACATGTCACTTAATTGATTGTGTCTTAAACTTTAAATGATCCCATACCAATAGTGCACTATACACATAATGATTAGTGCTTCAGAGACTTGGGGCTTCAGTTTGTTATCTCAGTGTTTTCTTACTCACAATGGAGCCTGTATTTTAAGTGGGGTTGAAGATCCCTTCCCTAGCTGGTTAAATTATGGCATTTGCGGATGACTTCTGTGGAATCTGAGCACCTCTTCACCCAAGGGCATATCCCTCTGTGAGGAACTGGAGACACTGTTGAGAAATGTGTTGGCACAAGTGGTCCTGCTGACAGCTCAGGATTTTACAGTCGTACATTGCCGACTGGCATTTGATTGCTTCTCATTAATTTTGCTTTTGTAGCTCACTTAATATGCTATTGACTGCATTAGTGAAGAGATTAATGTGTTGGTAAATGATGTTGGCTAGTGATGCTGTTCTGTGTTTAGATATACTGCCATGTCGGCTGCTCCTAGGATATTCCCATGTACAGTAGTATAGGAATCTCAGATGGATGTGTCAAAATGTGGAAGATAATTATTGATAAATGATGATGCTCTCACAGTCCTTACATACTGCTTAGCCATGTGTTACTTAAACACTCTGAATCTATCACTATGTCTTGCTTAAATAAATTGTTTTTTGACCAAGCAAATGTTCCTCTCTCTTGTCGATATGCAGTGCAGGCAGACTCACTGTCACCTAGACACTGTGCATTCCTCGAGGCCTGACAACATGCTGGATACTGACAGCATAATGTTCAAGCAGAAGACATTTTACCTGAGATTTAGTCGAAACAAAAATGTGCAAGAAAATGTCCCTCTGGTAACATTGACAGGGACATTTTTAAAGAAGATACTGAACAGACTGGTGGTTATTTTAGTGAGCAAAAGTAATCACAGAAGTGTTCATTCATTAATTTTCTTCCACTTGGTCCCGTTAGGGGTTGTGGGTGATTGGAGCCCAGCAAACTTAGGCAGGATACACTCTGAACAGTGGCTATAGTCACAGGGCTGAAACCTAGGGACAGACACTGACAGACAGCCTCACTGTATTCATCCTATAAAAAAGAGAAACACTTTAATTGGTAAAGAAGGCTATAAACAATCTAAGTCACACCCCTTCTGGTACACAGCAGGGGTTCCCAAGTCTGAAAAGGATTTTTAAACCAAAATCAAAAAACAATGCAAAATGTACCAAACCCTTGTTCTGGAAAACTGCTTTATGACTAGATGATGTCTTAAGATCTTGTTTTTTTCACAGATGATGATTCTTTTGATAGAATGTTTTCGATAATTAAGAGTTTTCCTAAAATGCAAGAAAAAAATGCATATCCTCTGTTAAAGGCGACATACTGCATATGTGAAAATGGCAGCATGAAATCAAAAAAGTAATTTGCTGCTTATTGTTTACTTCTGTTCAGATTTTTTATTGGAATGAATGGGGTCTCCTGAAAGCTGTGTGATTGTAGCTCTCTAATGTCAAAGCTAAAGCTATCTCCTGATGGCCTGAACATCCTACAGTACATTGCATGAAGGACATCTGTTGATTGATGTTATAGCCACATTGGGAATAACAAGCTTCTCCACAGTTAATTTGGCAAAGCTGAGCAGTTAATAAGACAACAGAGACAAAGAAGTAGTTCTTTTAAGACAAAGTGATTACTCTAATCTTCATAACAGGTTATGGGCAATTTAAATGAAAAGTAGAATCATAGGAACTCTTTTCTGTAATATTAATTAAAGCAGAGGTTAGCGACTCCTTGCATTTAAATCTAATTTGCTGAAGAATGGGTTTATCTCAGTTTCAAGTGTGTACCACTACATTACATTAGTGTTAAAAATGTGAAAAACACAGAGAGAAATAGAAGTAAAAGGAAGTACATATTAATGAGCTTTTATGTAAAAATCTTGTCTGAGGTTTCAGTTGGAGCCTGTTTCTTGTCACAAACATATTAGATATTTATGAAAAACATTTGATATCTGCAAACCTGTAGTTGTGTTGCCGTGTCGTGTTTGTGTTTACGCCGTTGCATGTTTTTTTTTCAAAGATGTAATAAAGCCTGCTTTAGAAATGCATGCAAACCAAAACCAATCTTCAACCATTTTTTAAAAGAATACATAAAGAAAGAAGATTAAAGTCTAGTCTTGGCGTGTTTTGGAGTTTAAATTACAAAGCCCACAAGTGGTTTAATTAGGCTCATTTTTGCAAATAGCAGCTAGTTGCAGTTTGTTTACTGGTTGTAAAAGGTTGGTTGCTGAGTGCCTCGTCAACTGCATAGACATGTCGGCAATCATTAGATCAACTAATTATCAGAGAAAGGGAACATTCATTACATGTGTAAAACTATACCTGCAGTAATATAGGATAGTTTATCATACTAATGTAAGCCATTTTGTTTCCTGTCAGCTAATGTATGAAAGCCATCAAGGAAACCAGTGCACGCTAAAAACTGGTGACATATGTGGAGGCAGCAACCAAATGATTATTTTAAGATGCACAGGAGAGTGGGCTGAAACAACTTTCTGACAGTTTCATCATGCATTACTACACAGCAGTTCCTCCCAAAATTGACATTGTTGCCTTTGATCAAAGCCCAAACAGGGATGTGACATTCTGTTTCAAATGATTTCCGTGACAGAGAGCGTAATTTTAGATCTGTCATTGCTTCAAAGGATATAATGTCTGAGAGAGTTTATGTAGATGCATAAGTATGGGGAGGCACATGCGCAATAACCACTGGGAGCTTGCATCGACATTTGTAATTCTAATGTCATACATGGAAAAACACTCTCTACTTAACTATTATAATGAAATGTTGATGTCTGAGTGATGGAGGAAAGTTTGGATACATGGAACCCATAAATACAGTGTCTAAAAACCAGAGTCTGGCGTACAGAAAAATGAAAATGTAACTTTTGATAATCTGAGTGCAGTTTTTACCTAAATGCAATAATAAAAAATATATACTTTTAAATCTATTTTTTTTGGAAACCTAACATTCATTCTTTTTATTTCTACCACTCATCCTTTAAGTGGGTCACCGGGGCTACACCATGAGCCGGGGTACACCCTAAACAATCTCTAACACCATTGACACTCTCACATTTATTCACAGAATTATCAATTTTAATTCACTAATTCAATGTTTCTTGGTGCCAGATTAATAGAAGAAGAACCCACGGTAGGATGAATCTCAGGACCTAGTTGTATTAACCACTCTCCCACTATGCCCCTTTGGAAATGTAGCATAGATACTTATGTTAGAAATGGCTGTCACACCTGCAATGCAGATGTGTATATTTCATCATGGCTGTTTGCTTTTTTGCGTGTGTGATGAATCTGAGCTGTGCCCTTGTTGAGGCATTGTCTGCGGGAAGCACAGTGACTCTGACTGATTGATGGCAGACAGTGGCTGTCACCCCTGGAGAGTAAGCATTTCTATGTCATCTCCCCACTGAAGGTCCTGTTGAGCTTGTTAAGGGAGAAAACACTTTTTGTTTATAGCCACTCTGATGGCAGAAGCTGACAGCTCCTGCTGAAAAGGAGATAGACTCCCTCTGGCCTCTCCCTCTCCTGCTCCCTCCATGCCCTCCTCCGTCTCTCACGTCCTCCGCTGTCTCGCTCTGCTGTCGTGAAATTTGGTGAAATGAGCATGATGATTTGAAATGCTAATCAGCGATCTCTGCACTGAGGAGTGGAGGAAATCAGCGTCACCCATCTGGACAGCATTAGCTGAATGAGACACCAACCAGAAACAAGATTTTCCATCAACACCAAACTCTGCTCTATTACGAAGTCATGCAAAAAACTTTGAAGTGAGGAAATTTGTATTTTTCACAAAGTAGTCTTTTTCCAAAAACTTCAAGTCAAAACAAAATGCCAGTTATGTATCTCTTTGTTGAGAACATTGTCATCTCTGGAAGTAATTCACTAATATAGCTGTTACTGAAACCCCACAACAAAGCAATTTAAGTGACTCATAGAAACAAAAATAATAGCATATATAAAAGGAATGTGACAAAGCTATTGTTTTAATCAACCCAAACACATTAATGGCTAAAAGTAGCTCCTATTATCAGAGAGAAAATCACAGCACGTGTCTATCAAACCTCTGTGCTTTACTAATGTCCTGGCTTTTAGATTAGTTAAGAACTTATATTAATCAAACTGATGCTGATATGTCATCTCGCAGGGTCATTGTAGGATCGGCATAAATATATTGTATGTATTTGGCAAATTTTTACTCTTTTGGAAGTAAGCCTTTCATTATATAGTTTCCAACCCACATCACATACTGTGCATACTAGTCTTTTTTTATCTTTTAGTGAGAAATAGAAACATCTTAAGTTAACTGTTCAAGCACATACTCATCTAGATCTTCAGGGCCTCTTTCCTCTAATCTATTTATGTATGAAGGGTGAGTGTGTAGTAGAGGTTTAAGTTCTATACGAAATAAAAAAGGCAGGCTCCTACACACGGCACACCTATGAGTCATGCTTGATTTGATTTGTTTTGATTGGTTCTTGTACTTGTACGCCCTGACACTCCCCATCTCATTGGGCCTGTTTGTTCACCCACACAGAACACCTTTGTGTGTCCCCATCATGCTCTCTGGACAGGGGTTTGTGGTCTGAGAGGTGCATGAGAGGGGGAGGCTTCAGGTGATATCAGGCTGGGCTTCAGGTTCCTGGTGTTGTACAAACACTGCCATTTAGAATAAAAGAAACATGAAAGCATGTTTGATGTTCAAGGGGTTGACCTTGCTCCCAACAGCAATACAATCCCAAGCAACAAGCCTGTGCAGCCAGAGGAAATGTAGGAGTATAGAAAGCGGGGAAGAGTGGTCAAAGGATTGTCCATTTCAGAATCTTTTAGCAATTACAGGCACATGCCGTGGTTAAGTTTTGGCAAACTTCTACATTTACACATAAAAGAAAAGTTAGAATTTAATGGTGTAGACTGTAGAGGTCATGCTAAGCCCTTTTCACACATGCACTATCCTTCGGACTTTATCCTGTCTTCATCCAGATGGGCTGCTTGTATGAACATAATCTATTCTATTATTTGAATGTTGTTGTCTAGGTCTGCCAATGACTAAGCACAACCTCCTAGCAGGACGTAATGTATAAAAATCCTCCATGTTGTTGAAATGTGTGTTGCTAATGTTTTATCATTTTACCGGTGATTAAGTGGAGTGAGCATGGACGCCCTGTACTGTTAGCAGCTTTTTGTACGTTACTCTCCACATTTGGGTTATGTTTGAACAATAGCATTGATACAGTATTAGCACATTAACCTTTATCAGGAGTTAACTTCCTTGTCTGCTAGGATTTATGAGACATGTATACAATTGAAAACACTGTGCTTATATAGTTTTATTAGGATTGTCAAAGTAATAGGATAAATATGACATCTTTTTTGGTTATTCCACTATGCCACTCACAAGTTTTTTTGTTTTTAGTTGTATATGTCTATATTCATGCATACATACATATATACTGTATACATTAGTAAAACTATAACTATATCTTGTGCACATAAAGATTTACTTTGTGTTACCCTGTGACAGAATCATGCAACATTTATACTGGTGGCAGTAGTCAACCCCACTACAATCTGTCATGCAGCCAACCATTAAAGGCTTTACTATGCAGCAGTTAAACAACCTCAGAGTATTCACACCTTTCTGTTTCTCAGGACAACCATTCAAAACCCCCAGATATTCTCAGTGCTGTTCTCAGTAACTTGTAAATGCAAGTTCTGTGAACGGCAACTAGCTATAGTAGACTTCTGAAGCAGTTGTGAAGGTTCTGTCCTTCTGACAGGTTGAAAATAATCTCTCCCAGCATCAAACATGGATCTGAGCGTGTTCAGGTGCAATGTTGGACAGAAAACAAGAAAATGCATTTCCTCAACTTATCATATGTCACAATGTGAGAGCATGAGGAAATGTCAGGCATGTATGCTTGTGTGTGAGAGACAATAAGGAAGCAGTGTGGTTGTAAAGACGGCATTGTAGCAGACATGATTACGTGCCTTGATCTTTCCTATGGCAAGAACAAGACCTCAATCTCTCACTATCTTGCCTTTAATCAAATCCTTACCTTTTCTGCTTGGCTGCCACAAAACTGTCACAGGCTGAAAATAAGCCCTTTCTTTATCAAAGAGCCAAGAGTTCAATTGATTTCTAGGTTAGGTCGAAATTTTTTTCTTTTTTTTTTATGCAAAAAAAACTTGTGCAGGAGAGATAGAGAAAACACCTGCACCCCCCCATCAGGCAAATTAATTCTGACTTTTAATTTATTTCGGCAGGAAATGGAAAGCTACATCCTAACCACAGTCAATAGGTGGACTGGAGGAAGAGAGGTGTAATCAGGAGGCTCCCCAAGTCCAAGGCCTCGAGGCTGTCACTTTTAATAGCCCCTCAGACCGCACAATCTGCCCGGCCTGATATGCTCACGCCACTTCCATAGATGGAACCATCTACACCTTGTCTTCTTCCTCCTGTGTTCTAGCTAATAACAAACGAACATTTCCACCCTCCTCAGTGCATCACATGAAACAAATCCTAGCCAAAAAGCATTCCCTAGCTTTTAAAGTAGGATTGGTGAGACTGGCATGTTTCATTTACATTCAGATTTTCTTTCTTGGCTTTGATACAAGGAAGATATTGGATTTTAAGTAGCCTGCGTATACCAAGCCAGTGGCCAGTTGTTAGCTTATTGTGATTGCAACACTGTGTGCAAGTTTGTTTGATTCTGTTGAAATTACATATTAATGGCTTTTCTAATCTCGGAGCGCATCAGAATGTTCAAAACACACCGGCACGAGGATAAAAGCCTTGTTATCTGTAAGTGTGTATTAATGTGAGTGAAAATGGGACGGATGGTGGTGCCATTTGGGCCGTGCAGCAGGTGAATGAAGATTGGCTTGTCCTGAGTGTCCCTGGCTTACAGATCAAGTTTTATCTGCAAGCCCTTCTCTCTTTCAGACCCTAATGAAGCTTTCTGAAAGGAGATTAAATGGCAGAGAGGGACAAAACAATAACCATTACCAGTCACCTTCATTTTGCCTTAGCCGTTAACATAGTGGGCAGCTGTTGCTATGCGGCAGCCAGCAATCACAACACTTCACACTTATCCAGGGTGTGATTGAAATGTCGGACAAACAACACATGAACCTGTGTACAGACTGTTCTACTTGCAACATACACTTAATAAAATATAGAGGACAAACTGTTTATGTGGTGTACAGAGGCTGCAGTTTAAAAGACACAGAAACTAGTGTTGGGGTTTAGGCAAGAGGGTTTAGGCAGATTTATTAGCTGTTTCCATCAGGATGTCAGGGTGTGATGCATCATCCATCATGATGTCATGCAGCCGAGGCTCAGGAAAAACATCATATGTCGAGCATTTAAAATGATGATGACTTCAGCCTGTGAGAAGATGAAAGAAGAAGTTTCATTGATGAACTTTTTCCCTCCACATCACTCATTAAGCACAATCTACCATTTTATTTATGTTTTCCAGTGTTTTCTAATGTTTTCCAAATCATTTCTTCAACACTGAGGTGCATGGCACCTGTTGGCATCCTTTTAGCAAGTGGACATAGACTATAATATAGCTAACTATCGGTTTTGCTAACTGGTGGTTGGAATGAAAAATAAAATCAAACACTGGCTACAAACTGAGCAAACAAAGATCTACAAAGCCACTATAGTGTAAAATACAGCTCACCTGCTACTTTAGTCCAATCATTGTTTAAAATGCTATAGAAAACCTTTTCTGTGCATCATTTACCACACACCATTCCATGGATGTAGAGACCACTCGAGATGCTCCATATCCAAGATGTATTATATCAAGAAATACATCTTTAAAAAGATTATTATTAATAATAATTGTTAGTAAACAGTTTCTAAATCATTCATGGCATGCAACAAATAGTAAAATGGTGGCCACTAATTGTATACTAATTACCTACACACTGTTCACCACCATAACCCATAGATTACCCACATACAATGAACACATTATATGGGACCCCTTATTGTGAAAGGCAAATCCCTTTTTAATACCCTATCCACATCACATCACAACAGCAAGGCGATGAGATCCAGTCTTTCAATAACACTGCAGAGGTTAACACAAGGGTCAGATCAGGGATTAAACGAATAATGCACCGGAGATCCATCAGTATAAGCTCAGTATAAATGAAGACAAACAGTTGTTAGTATACTAAGTTCCCTTCTCCTCGCTCTCTCAGTGGTACAGCCTCACTTTAACATAGACCTTAACCTTGTGTAAAGACAAATTCAAGTGTCATCCCATTTCAATCAATTGGCTCTTTTTACAGCAGTATCTAAATCAGCTTTTAACTGGGTTCCAAATAGCACACACTGATATAAGATACAGTCTCCTGGCAAAACCAGCTGTGAAACTTAAGATGTTAAGATCTCCATTGAAAATGTGTGAACTCATCAGTCTCTGAATGGTTTTCTTCCTCTGCTTTGAATGGAGGCAGCTAGCGATCGATCATCCATTATTCTTGAGTTTCATTATGTGGGAAGAACAGTATCAGTAAACATGATAATACAAACTTTACGATACAACTGCCATGGCCACTACAAGTGGCACCTACTCAGCTCTTTTGTTGCTCATGAGTACATCGCTGTGTTCTGAGGAGTATTTGTTCCCATCTCCAAACAAACTATTGTCTTGATGAAGATTATCAATGAAGCTAAAATAAGAAAAGACTTTGAAAACAAACCTGCAACAACAATAATAAAAGGTTGGAAAAGAACAACCTGTACTGTTTAGTTGTAAAAGAACCATTGTGCCCTCAAGGTTCAAATTAATTTTATAAATTTGCCGGGGAATTGGAATATTTTGATTTATAGCAAATTAGCTGAGGAGCCTTCATGCCAAAATCTACAGCATGTAAAGAATTTGTGGTTCTTGTTGTTTAGCCTCTACAATAGAAAAATGTCAAACTTGAAATAGTTAGAATAGAGTTGTTATTGTGTTGTGTATCATTGCAACCTTTGCCTGACATTGAACATAACCACATGTATTACAAACTCAGGGCCATATCTTCTCGATCCAAACTAAAGGTATCTGGCGGAGACGAAAGCTCATTGGGGGGCGTGTCCAAATCCCTTTTTATTTATAATTTTCAGGGTAAATATGGTGATACAAATAGGAAGGACTTATGTAGCCTTGTATACTAGACCGTTTTCCTTTTTTCAATCGGAGAGAATCCCTTCCTCTGTGATTTTGTTGACGGACCTTTGTCTGCAGCAGGGTATGGTTTGCTGGCTAAGTCATACACAAGTAACTCAAGTCCAGAACATGGACGCTGCTATCGAGAGGCTGTTTATAAAAACAATGAAACCGCTCTGGTGTCCGCTCTACTGCTGGACAAGTTAACTAGCGGTGCTCACGTGGCTTCCTTGTTGACATTTTTTTGCGTCACGTCCAGCATTTCTCCTTGTTATCAAATGCAAGCAACAGGGCACCAGACTAACTTCCACCAGACAAGTCGTGCCTGGCCAGGCTAGGATTTATGTGTAAAGGGTGTTTCACAGGGCTTTCCTCCAGTACAGCACCAATTATTATTATTATTATGAATCAATTATATTACTTTTATTAATTGGACTGTGCTATAATGCATACCTATTCTCTTTTATTGTTAAACTTATTGATAAGCAGACTATTAGAAAAATAGTAATCCTTCAGCCTATACTTTTTTCATCACTCATTTTACTATCAACAAAGTCACTTACATCCAGATAAAAATATATTTGATCATTATTTTGGCAGAATTAGGATTTCTTTTATCATTATGGCCCTCAGTGTTCATGCTCACGCTCTCCGATCCACATTAAACACATGATAAGAGAGGCGCTGAGTTTTCGTACATTGATAATAACATCCTCTACAGCAGTGCACTACAGAGGAGTCATGACAGTGCTGTCTTGTTTTATATAGAAGCAAGGTTTTGACCCCTGCTGAGGTTCCCTGTCATCTCTATGTTAGCTATTTATTGTTCTGTTGTCTCTCTGTCACATTCTTGCTTTTGTGCTGCTTTGTGCAGTTGATGCAATGTTTCCCTTTACAGATGGTCTCTTGAGTTCAGAGGTGGAGAGTGTATCAGGAGTTTGTGTCTCATTACTGACGGTGGATGAAAGTAAAAACAACCAGATCAAACACATCAGTTAATTGTATAAAAAGCAGACAAACATTAGTATTTATTAAGGGCTCTCTGTGTTTACACCCGGCTGTCAGTGTTGTGCACACGGAAACGCAGAAGGCTTTCTTCTTCTGTTATTTAGTCGTCTATTTCTCAGTTGCCTTCTGTCTTGAGCATAAAGGCTGCATTTCCCAACAGTGTATTCTCTGATGGGAAATGGTAATTTACCTGCATATATGCTACTGTAATGATATTTTGAAGTTTTAAGTTACAAAACAGAATTAAGTATTCAAGCTTTGATGATATTTAATTGTAAATATGCCACCAATAAGGACCTTATTTATAGGTCACCTTCAAAGACGAGAAGGAAATGGAATAAAATATCAAGCAAACAATGGTTAATGAATGTGAAATGATCAAGTCAAGTAGGATTTGAAGCAAAAAGGTTCATTTTAACACTTGATTGTATAAGTATAGATTGTAAAACAAAAATGTAAAATAACATTTATAGATCCTTCAACAGTTTAAGCTGTGGAGGAATTTGGCATTGGAAGTTAAACATTTTCAATAGACCAAGACAATAGGTAATTCTGCTGTCAGTGACTGGCTAGAGAACATTGGCAAGTGGCCCAATATTTAGCTGCTCTCTATACAGAAGGATTTGTCTACATCAGCTACTGTATAGGCTACATATTATAAGCTATGGTGGACATGTGGAATGCCAAACAACACCACGCCCCAAAGAGTTATGGATTATTACAGGACCTCAGAACATTTGTGTTCTTGTATAAATAAATAAATAGGAAAAACCTCTGCTTTTGTTGCCATGTTTGGCGTATATCTTTTTGATGGTGTTGCTTATAAGGCTCAAAAAGTCAAATGGATTGGAATAGAATGGAGGATATTGTTATTGCTACTTGAGTAATGTTTTATAGCTGAATAAATAAATATTGTGCACGTTCAAGGCTCTCGGTTCTTTTGGTTTTTGAATGGTGACTGAAAGAAATGTTTGTAGAAGCACATTGATTTAAACTTTTTTCCATGGTCACACTATTCATTCTCCTGTAACATACATTTTTGAAGATCAGATTTTTTTTTTCCATGAAAAAATATACACAACAAAAAACAGGAGTGACAGTAAGTGCTTTTAAGAAATGCTCTATATAATGGTTTGAATACAAACATTCAAAAGAGCTCTTCAAAGAGAAGATACTTTCTGAAAATAAACAGGAGATGACTTGACCTTAGCCAGGGGTCACACAGACCGTGAGTTCTGATGAAGATATGCACCAGAATATATTAATGCATATTCATAAGTCACTCATTTTCTGCCTGGAAAACATTTCAGCTGTGCCACATTGCACAAATGAATCATGCACACCAACCTCTATACACTCCTAACACTCATACTGTATGTTAGCCTACTTGTGCATTTTTAAAAACAGGGCAAAATGCACAACATGCTAATAATAAATGTCAGCCTGCTAATATGTTCCACAGGCACACACAGCTGTTTTAATCAAACAGGCTTTTTCTAGTCTTGCCAAATGACACGCTAATTTCCTGATGTGTTTCAATTAGACACGTGACCTCAGCTTAAATGAACATTTAATAGATCTTCTTGCACTGTTATGCTGAGATCAGAAGTTGGTTTGTGACAAATTGTTTTATTATACTCCATTAATTGTCTTTCTGTCCACTCATCTACCACCTGAGCCCCACTCTGCTCAATTTACTGATTTCAGTTGTTTTGCAAACAAATAACCTAAACATGGCTGCTTTTATTCTTTAAAACTTCACTTCACAATCAGAAAAGATAAATATCTTAAATTAACACATTTAAATTGTATATAGTGTTTTTTCAAGTGATGACCCCTTGGTTGTTGTTGTTGGAAACAGTCTAAGATGGGAAATAGACAGACAAATAATTAGAAGAGCAGCACAATTGCAGTGAGTAAAGATTGACAAAAAGAGCTTCTGAAGTTGAAGATGTAGCTTCATGTTTCAGTAGCTTCATATTTCAGTAGCTTACTATGTCAAATGACAAATGTAAAGTTATTGTATAACAGTCAAACTTTTGTACATTGACATGCAAAAAGTTGTAGTTATTGCACATGCCATTTACTTTTGAATATAACATTTCAAAGTGTTTAGGGTTTTCAAATGGAACCAGAAGTAATACCCTAAAAGTCTGTCCAGATGCCAGCAAATGTTGCCTCACCTGCACATTGCTTTCCTTTCTTCACTATGCTGTTTATTTTTTATTTACCAATTCATTTCTAAATCACATCCATCTGTTGACGCTCTAGTAGCTGTTAACACATGACATCTGTTTATAAAACTTGTGGAATCCTCCTTAAAAGTCAGCCACTGCACTCATTTCAAGATTGTTCCTCTTAGCTTTGCAGGTGTGACTCATCTTTCCCAGTCGGAACAGGAGGAATACTCTTAGTGTTATTTAAAGCTACGATCTTCATGTCATTTAGAAAGCACACAGCTCTGACTTAGCCATCCCTCGGAGAGTCGCGGTACAGGTGGATCATCTCTGTTCTCTGTTCTCTCTTTCTCCATCGAGGCTGCCTTTGTGTGCTTGACGCCCTGCTTCCGCTGTCAAGCCAAAACAGCGTAATCCCTGCAGTAAAAAATTCAATGTAAGACTCAGACTTTCTCCTCCCTCTTGAAACTGGCGCTACATCGCCGTTGTGTTTTTCAAGTTCATTTACTCCCTGTTAAAGGGATTCAGGCACATTCTGTTTTCATCAACACTGCAACCAATGGCGACAAAAGGCTAGGCAAACAAAAACAAGGGAAGTGAATGGAAAAGTGTTGGCAAAAAGGATGTGCAGTGTACATATTGATGTGTATTGTTGGCAAAATGGAGAAGCAGATTGGTCTTTCTTTGGCAATAAAGATAATACTCTAAAAAGGCCCATCTGCCTTATTGAATTCCAACAGCCACCAACACACACACATCCAGACTTCCTATTTAATATACTCACGTCATACCACTCACGCATATGCTGAAGGGCTACTTCCCAGCTGTGTCTTCCATTCATAAATGTCAATGACACTGTGCTCAGTATGATAAATCTCAAATTTGTTCATCATTTGCCTACTAAATGAACAACATGCAGATCAGAGGTTAACAAAAGTCACCCACAGCTCTGCTTTCAATATGGAGGTAGGCATCACTAATGAGCTGTTTGAACAAACTGTTTAATTCTTCATTTAAAAGGAAGAAATGGTAACCTTTGAAGATGGAATGGTAAAATGGGTTGTCAAAGAGAGCACTGGTCTATGGGACAAGACTTTGAAACCTTCATAAATGTTTGACTTGGACAAAACCAACAAGAGGAGAGACATTTGACAAACAGGCTTTACATGATGAAAAATAAAGATAACAGTTGCCAACTTTGCCTATGAACTGAGAAAGCTTGGTGGAATTTGCCACACAGTTTCCAAACAAACCTTCCCATTGTGAAAACCCATACTTGTACCCGATGCATTTAATAGACACACACTGGAGATAACACAAGCTCTGAAGCTACCCTAGCTCATCAACATATGTACGTGCAAGGATATTGGTGCATAGGAAAGAAGATAACCACTTTGATGTTTTTTTTGGTTGCAGGATATTCTTGTCTTTTTATTTCAGGGGTAGATGGTTAAAGATGGCTAGAGCATTAATTGTGACAGCTCAGTGTTACAAATGAAAGTTTTCTTTCAGTGTATTCAGAAATTGCATGTGTTTAATACGCTGCATTTATTTGTCTAGTGTGTTTAATCTCACATTAGACGCTGGTCATCTTAAAGTAATGCAGGACGCAGGATAAAAGAGGGACAGTGGCTTGCCTTTTTGCTGGAGGCAAAAGAGATATTCATAGAATGGAATATTTGGGAGAGAATTACCTACCAATATCACAAAAGAGAGCATGCAATTACAGTATGTTGCATTTGGTGTAGTTGTTAAATTATTACAGGTAGAGCTTGAGTTATGGATGCATTTTAATTTTATTTGCTTATGTTATTTTTTGCTGTTGAAATGCATGGTCTGTCATCTCACAAGTAGGCTTCCAATACTATACTTAGAGCTTCTACTTGAATATACTGTATAATGAAGAAACAATCAGCCTCTACCCTTCAGAATATCCCATCTAGTAAATTTGTGAATATTCTAAAACACAACATTTTCAGAGGTTCACAGCAAATAAATTCCGAGTCTTAGATAGAAAAAACATGCCACTACTGCCCACTTGGATTTATTACCAGTTTTTTTTTATCATCCTCTGGTGGGTACATGAAATTCATGGTCAGACAGAAAGCAGCTTTCTGAGTTAATAACGGAAGTTAATAGTTCAGAATATATCTGTTTTAATAACCCTTAGGCAAGTCTCTATTTCTAAACTGTGAAATGTCTTGCACTTAGTGGCAAACCCTTGGCTGAAATCTTTTCCTTCCTCTTGACCGTTATATATCTCAATTTGCTGACTCGTTCAAGGTCTCTGAACACTGAATGATGTCATCTGTGGCTCTGCTCAAGTGGCCAGTGCAAAGTCAACCAAGCATGCTGCAACATCTGCTTTAATCCAGCCTGCCAATCCAGGACCCCACAATTATTCATAATATTTATTTCCATAATGAAGGGGTTAAATATGCTCATGAGATGCACTGATGCTCTTGTCTTGAGTGTTGGGGACACAGCTGTAGGTCTGCAAGCTAAACCATGCGCTAAATATGTCACCCAGGATTAAACCCACTGGGCTTGAGTGGACGGTGGGCTGCTCACAGTCAAAGGGAACTCTGGCCAAGTCAGATGGGAAGAAGTCAGAAGATATCCGTCATTATCTACTGGCCCTCACATGATGCAGCAAGTCAAGCAGAGCTCCCACTGTGTCTCTCTAAGATCAGTTGCACAATAAAATGTATGCATCAGAAGAATAGAACATTATCTACAGTAGCTACAGTAGTTCTTTAAAAAGGTACATCAAAAATACCTGCTGTTTAATACAAGGATATACACCAATTATTTAATAAAACAATATTTTTACAAATTTTAGCATGTGGATCCTAATCAAAACATTTGTTGGTAAGACCTGACTTACTGGTAGGAGTAGCGCTATAGTTACATAGTCTGGCAAGCTCAATGCTAGCTCGTTTTCTTCAGGGCGGGGCAAAGCTACTCTGGGCCAACCAATCATAATTGCAACAGACGTTCGTTAGGCAACAATCTACAAAGAAGTAAACAATTGAACATGGAGTGCAAAAACATCTTCTTTAAAAAGGAACACTCTTAGTGCTGTCTGCTGTTGAGGTTTTAAACACGTAATGTTGTCTTGATTATTTAAAACTGATTGAAATTAAGAGGCAAACAACCTCTTGGCAATCGTGCCATCTTGACTGTTTTGAACAAGGGACTTGGGTCACCTAAGTGTGACACAAGGCAGCCCTCCAGCGGTATTCGAATGTGATTGGTCGGGACTGAACATATCTGAGGAACTGACTGGCTTACAAAGCTTTGCCAGACTGAGTTCCTGTTTATAGAATATACAGGGAGCTCACGTCAGGCTGTGCCAGGCTAATGATTACACCCCTAAGAAATGGGACACCACTACAGCTGTAGACACATGGATGTATAATAAGATCTATGTGAACTAGGTTTCTAGGTTTATAAAGTTATTTTAGTGTATATTATATATTATGTATATATACTGTATACATGAAGAAGTTATAAAAAAAAACTTTTTCCTTCACCCTCCGCGGGAGGTCTATATATATATAAATATATATATATATATATATATGAACTAGTTATATATTTATAATATTCGGACAAAGTTTATAACAATATCACAATACATCCGTCATCATCATAGAGCATATGGAAAGCTTGTCACAAGTGTTTTGACTTGAGTATTGCTCTGAACAGTAACAGCTGTTGTTTCCTCAGTCCCTGTCACAGACAAAACACAAGAATAATACTGCTACGACCACAAATACAAATACAATATATCAATTGATATTGACTAAAAAATAAAATAAAAATGATAGCGGTATTAAACATTAGCTAATGAAAAGTTTAAACGTTCTGTAAATACAAGACTGTCAGATATCAATGTGACGCTAACATTAGCAAAGAGTGATTTTTAAGAAACTTTCTGATGAGAAAACAAAGTAATTACACAAGTTCAAGATTAAAGGAACATAAAACAGCACCTTTGTAATTTAAAATCTTTATTTCTGCCAAAATGAGTTACATTTTGCACCTCTCTCACTGTCGCAGCGCTGGTGAACGCACTGCATGCTGGGAATATATCTTACCCTTTTGTTTCAAGTGTCTCTATTTTGGAAGGGTGTACAGCTCTTCCCCTTGAACAAAAATGAAATTAGGACACCCCTTTGTCTCTCATGAACACACAAAACCGAGGGGTAGGGGTAAGGAATAGAAATGGGACTGGGCCTTGAACTGAGTGCATTCCATTTGCATTTTCAACTAATTGCAGCATTTTATAGTGTTATTTTCTCAGCTCAGTAGAATCGTAAGAAGAACTAAATACACAAAGAGAATGTTGTGAGTTAACATTGACAAAGCTTTGGGCAATGTTTTCTGTGTTTTCATGTGATTTTAATCAGACTGGGATTTTCAAACCTTGGCAGAGAACAACAATTAAATGTTCTCTTGAATGAATTGCATCTGGCATGTTGCATATTATTTTCATCAAACATAGATTATACCTGCAAGCCTCATATCATTAATATGTCAACAACATACATTTAATTTGCATATTTGTCTCTTGCCAATACACAGTGAGTAATATATAGAATCAAAACAGTAAAAATAATTGACTTTACTTCTGTTCAATACAAAGTATTTCTTGTTTTTTTTCCCTTCGATCATTTACAAACATAAAAAAGGATTTTTCTTTTCTTCCTAGAGTCCAAGATGTTAGAATGTATGATAATTATGTTTAGTACTAATTAAAGGAAATTGAACTGAATGGAGTTATTTCTCTAAGGACAGAGCTTAAGCACTTGTCTGATGACAAACACAAGAGAAATCCTCAGACGCTGCCGAGGATCACAGAGGGAAAAATTAATGGGCTACTTTCAAAACATCAAAGCGCTAAATAGCAGCATGTTATTGTCATAAAAGCATTAAAAGTTTATTAGAGTTAGATTTATTGTTAACAATTTTCTTTTTTGCTAAAATAAAAGAGGATGGTTTCCTTTGGGAGGTACACAAAGTAAGCACAACTAGAGGAACACTAGTGAGGGGTGGACTGTGTGGAAGCCTCTGCATTATATATTTTACTGACAGCAACACGTGAGAAACGCCAAAACAACTGACCCCATAACTCGCTGCCTACCTGTCTCATGAACATGCTACTCCATATGTAAGGGCTATGCACACTATTGATAGAGACTATATTAGGTCTGGAATATACAGCTCTTCTTGATCAACTCTTATTATTTCATAATTCACATCCTGCTTTTAGTAAAAACATGTAGGCTACACAACATTAGTGCTTTGATTTTAGTTACTGTCACCTTCTGAACAATCATAACATTGGGTGAACTCAATTGCAAAGAAACAAACTGATGAGTCATAAGTGATTTTATGTATATTTTAAGTCATAATAAAAAGCTTTAAATGCCCTTTCAAGGACATGGCAAAAGTAATTTTAACTGACAGAATGTAAATTTAAAACAAAACAAGCAGTTATGGCTAAATTTACGTTTTCCCTGTGACCTCGCCACATTGTTAGCTGTGAACATTTTCTGCCACCTTGACACAAGAACCTGCATTCAGGCCACAGAAACTGAGAAACCTGGCTTTAAATTAAGATAAAGTGTCACGAGCGAGTACAGTGTTCTAGTTATAACTTCCCTGGAGGTCAGAGGTCACACCTGGACCATTCTTTCTGCGCTCCAGCGCTGTGTCACTTCTTCCACCACTGAGGTCAGTCCCAGCAGGGCTCTGTTTCAACACTGGACCTGTGTTTGCCTCACACGGTCACCCTTATCGGCCATTTTTGGCACTCACTTTTTTTTTCTAGTTCATTCTGGGTTATTGTATGGTATGACTGAATCAAGGTGCTGTCATTGAAAAGGGTAACATTTATAGAAAAAAACTGTTCTTTATGGCTGCTTATCAAAACAGTTTGCATCTGTTCAACATTTAAATGATAACCACTGACACACTTTTCAAGCTATCCAGGGCTGTCATGCTCTTCCCTGTACTGTCTCTCACAAGGATACCTCTGTGCCAAAGAGGAAATTGGATGAAAGCATAAAGAACACTGCATAAAAAGAGCTTAAAGAGAGTTGTGTTAACAGACACAGGAAATTATTGTTATATCATAAAAGCTAAAGCTTAAAAAAAGAATGGTGTTCTGAGCAATGGCATTTAATTTCATCTCAAGCTACTATTGCAATTGTCACCATCAAAAAGGTGAGCTACTTGAAGAAGGCCATAAACCAATAACAGCGGAGTGGAAAATAATAATACACTGATTTTTGCAATTTTCATGGTATAAACAAAAGCCTTTTAAATCTCTCGTGGGAGACTTTGTTGTATTTATATCTTTTGTAGTATCTTGACTCTTAAATCAGACCATTATTTTTAAATAAACACAATCTCATTTTGCATATGAACACAGTCAGTAATAAAGACATGCACAGAGAAACTCTTTGGGTTAGACTATTTCCAAACATAAAACATGGGCATGCTATCGGCCAGTAAGAGATATTGTTCTTGTGGCTAGAAGCATGACTCATCTTATCAGCGTGTGCAACACAGAGTATTGTTTTGGCAAAATGGGAAGAAAGAATACATCTCCTCTTGCATTATCTCTGAAAGGGAGGCTAGATAGGGGGCTGCTCTCAAGTGTTGCAAAGAGGAGCACATCAATGGCCCTTGCAGCAACATCCCCCAGCCCTACTATGCTTCCGCTCTGAGAATCCTCCTTACAAGTTGCTGTTGCATAGGAGTCAATATGTTCAAACCTATCGCTCTGGCAGGTCATCCAGAGTCTAATCTGCAAAGGAACGGCAGGCAAGGGAAATCCAATTGTATATTACAAAGTCACTGATGATTGACCAGCTGCCAGCCACACACTGAGGCCAGAGAAAGGAGGATCACTTCTCTTAGTGGCTTCCATCATCCTGTCCACACCAGCCATCGAAGCGTAAGCTGTCTCGTCTGGTTCAGCCTTTGTCAATTGCGTTCTCCTTAAAGAATGTGGGTAGTATTCATGGCATTGCTTCAGACAAACAGCTAGATTACTCTGTAGGGCAGAAGAGGTCAGATGGTGAGGAATGTTGAGCCACCCTAAAAGTCTAGTTTGCTCTCACTTATGGAAATCTCAACCCCGAGCCTGGGCTATGATGAGGTAAAAATGCTACAAAGGGAAGCAGAGAAATTAATATGATGTGGCTATTAATTCAGTCTCTCCGCTGGATGTTATATCTGATTACAATAGTACAATAGAAGTACAATAGCTGGGGGATGTACAGTTTATGCCCTTTTAAAAAAACACATTTAGGTTTTAAATTTATTTTTCTGATGATATTAGAGCACCTATTTACAGTTGATTCTTTTCAGAGCATTAAATATGCTATTCATGCACAGGGTCACAGGTAATCATGCAATTTTCTCTTATTATTAAAATAACATGTAATTCCAAGAATCAATCCACAATTTTCAGTTTTTTGCTCAAAAATCAAGAAAATCTCCTGATAGTAATGCCAAAGCAATTGTGTGGATGTCTAATCCAAAACATTACTCAACTTGAACTGATATAATACACAGAGTGGAAACATGCTCTTTGATTTGAGTCCAAAGAGTTTCTACTAAAGCAAGCTTGTCGCATGAGCCTGTTTCACAAAATTGCGTGAGTCTGAGCTGCAAGGAACCCCATTGTTAGCTGCTCTGAATGAGAAATTGGTTTGGCTAAGGTCTTCTCACCTTTTTCTTTTGTTCGCAATAACTTTAGCCCATGTTTTCTTCTACAAACCCTCACATGTCAACCCCCTTCTGTGTTCTCTCGGCTCACTACCTCCAGCTGCTTGGATGGAAAAGTAGCCCGGCTGCTGCATGAGGCTGCCGCTTAAGGATCCTTACCCTCCAGGCCACAGCGGCCACAGCATAGCCACGTGGCTCTGTGCTTTACTGTTGACCACATAGCTACGTTTTGCCTCGCAGCTTCCTGGCCATTGCACTGTTTTCACCGGCTTTCCATTCAGTCCCCACAACACTGGGATGACCTTCAGGCACCAGTTGGACCAGCAGAGAACATACTGCATAAAATGACCTGCTTTCATCCCCACAGTTCACTTACATTCACTGTCTAATAATAGATAGACAGTAATTTCTTTAATGGTAATACTGTTGTTTTTACCAGTATTTTAAATAATGTATTATCTGACAAATAAAAGTTGAAATGGCAGAATTTCTCTGAAGGTATAACTTTGCACCTCTGATTTATTGGCTGCGGTGTCCCAGTACTCTGGATATGGCGCTTTGACAACTGTGACAGTTGGCAGATAAATTTCCTCTCCTGTTATCTGAAGAGCCTCAGGACAGACATCCACAAGTGACAGTTCTCTTAATATTATTTTGATATCCACAAAAAGCTGAACAAGTTTACTGGTGAGTCTCCAAAACAAAATGCATTAACTTTTTTTTTTTTTTTGCTTGAATTGCATCAGATGTAACTCTCATTACGCAATCAGATAATAAAAAAGAAATTAGTGCATTCAGAAACTAATGATTATGTTAAATATCAAATGTTACATCAGGAATGGGTAAAAACTAGAAAAAAATATATTTATTAATACATTTCACAGTCCTGTAGGCATACAATATTGCATTTCTCATACATATGCACACATCCTATTTCCCATGAATAATTTCAAACATTTAGCATGCAATTGTTTGGAGAAAATATAAATCATTATATGTAAATTATTAGGAGAGCGCTGGTAGATGCCTTTTTGCTATTTTTATATTTTTTCACACATAGTATTTGAACTAAAGGAAAATCTTAGATACTAATACGTGTATTTGATGGAAACAGGGCTGTGTAGTCAGAACATACATATATAGCTTTAAAAGATATTCTGACGAACTTCAAATTACAATTATAACAAAACTTGTGTTAGCCAAAAACAAGATGTTCTAATATTCCTAGAGCAAAGTAACCGTCTGTGTCTTTAGCATCTATCCCAACTATTATTTACAAAGCGTAATGATATTTTCATTATAATTTCGACTATTAGAAGCTTTGCAACAGGCTTCAGATTGTAGTTGTTCTTTAATTGTGCAGCATATACTGTATATGTAAGGGCATAACACTGCAAAAGAGCGCTTTCATTAATATTTCTCTGGTTATTAGACCCTTCCATGTTCATGCTTATGTTCATGCCCCAGAGTATACTATAAAGAATATGTAAGGATTAATCTCTGATAGATCTGGTTTAGATTTTCTGATATATTTCTGAAAATCAGATCTTCAGAAGAATCCAGTGTGTCCCCCGTGTTCAGTATCTGCACATAATTCCATCTGGGCCAAGTTGACAATAATGCATCGCCAGCTTTTGACAAATTATTGATTCTTGACTCAGTATGCATTAAATTCACGGTAAGTGTATGACAGAAGGCATAATTCAATTCTCCTCACACAGAGACCTCTTTAGTCATGACTATACAGCCTTGGAATGCAATGCACTGGGCTGCGTTATTATACCTATCAAGCACACTAATGATCTACCTCAGGGGCATAGGTACCGCCGGGTAATTTATGGAAGCTGGCAGAATTCTACAGGTTAATGCCTTCCATCAAAATACAGAAAACGACATGTGTTGTATGCTTGTCACCTAGTGTTCCTCTCTTAGCAATGCCCAATTATGCTATGTTTTTGATTGTCACTTCTGTTTCTGTTCCTCGAGATGCCACATGGCACCTGACAGCAAGGGAAATTATATGTTGACGAAGGCTGAGTGTCCATGTCAATGTGCAGTTGCTTTTGTGAATTGTAAATGGAACATCTCAATCAGAGAATTTGATCTTGAGCACATAGATTTATGCTAGACGTTTACATTATAAAATATGGGGACAATTTTGGAGACATTTATGTGATATTCGCATACATTCACATGTTTTAGAGACAGTATGCAAGTTGTGATATAGGATTAAGTATATTTGCATTTAGTATATTTTAAGGTTGTTAAGCAGGCATTTAGCAACATTTAGAGGATGAAATTGTGTCTGTAGAAGCCAAGTCCGTTACTTTGCATATTTTGTAATCCTTCTCTATCCCTGTATAATCATGACTACATGTGGATCTAGCCTAAGCATAAGTTGTTTTAGATTGTTGCATTATACTGTATCTGACAAGCTTTTTTCATTGCGCCTTTCATACACACACATAACAGCAACAAATTTATAAAATCACTATATCAGAAAATAAATTCTTATGCACCGTTTTTACTGAAGTTGCTGTGTTGGTGGCTTTGTTGTGTGTACTATTGGCAGATGGGGCCCAAATGATAAGAAGCCTTGATGTATTTCTTCATAGCCCTCAAGCCTACATACTGTATGTGTTATTTTACCTAAAATGCATTTGCTGTAATAAAGTTGAAGATTAAATAGTTCTAATCATACAGTGACTTGTACCCTGCAGCCTTTAGCTGGTGTAGTCCTAAATGCTTGTGTGTCAGGTAAAGCAGAAATGTTCTCTGCCCACTTACTGACAGCATTCAGGTGCCAATTGACAAAACCATTTTTGTTGCTGAATTTCACTATTGCTATATTGAAAATGTATTTGCCCCCAGCTCATGTTGTTCAGAGTATCTACATGCAAATACGACATGTACTTTATCAGTTTGTGTGTTTTACATGCATTATATACTGTACATGTTTACATACTTTTAAGTTGTCTAGGACTGGCAGCATGGATGGATCACAGTGCTCCTCTTCCCCTCTCATGTTAATACCACTTACTGTATGCTCCAATGGAAAAAATCCTAGACAGATTGATACATTGTGCTCAGCCCAGTTATTCAAGAGGCCCCACCTCACACTGTCACCTTCCCTTCCCTTGCCCCTTGCTGCCTATCCTCCGTTCCCCCCCTCCCGCTGGCTGCTGGGGTGATGGGTCATAAATCCCTGCAGACGTGAAGGTATGGAGAGGGAAGGGGGGCTAACGGGTTGGTGAGGAGGGGTGGAAGGGTAGTGGTGGGGGGTTTGTAGCTAAAACACAAACCTGAAGGAGATCTCTCCTCATGCATAGAAAGCTGTTTCCCCCTCACCGACAATGTCTCCCTCGAGGGAGCCGACTCGCTGCATGCAAAGCAGTCTCCTCGACTCTTCGGCAGCGTGTCGATCTTTCCTCCCCTCTCCCTGTGCAAATGTGTTACAGCTCTCGGGAAACTTTGTGGCTTGGGATGAAAAAGCAGGGAGCGGCGTCTCATGGAATTTGCCACCCTCCCTTATCAACCAGATGATCCTGAATGCCAATTACCCTGTGCTACTCTGCAGGGAGCGGCCTGTCACTCAGGATGTTGTGTGTGTAGGCCGTCCAGGAACCAGCACTTAAGAGTTTCAACAGTGGAGAAGTCAAAGCCATAATATAGAGGTGTTCACAAATGGACAAGCCCTAATACATTCATTCTAAGGCATCTGTGTATACATAAAACACTCACTTACAGGCACCTAGTGACAAAGGGAAAAAATGAATGCATCAGCGAGTTAAAGAAGCATTTGGTGCCAAGCTCCACTAGTCATATCTACTTCTTTTTAACGACTTACACAAATCAATAAAACAAGAGCAACAACCTTTTAAGCTGTACACTGTCAAAATATTGGAGTGAAACAAATAGATGTAGAAAGCCAAGCAAGAAAAAAAGTTGAGCTCGGACTTTTTATTTGTTCCAGTTTATACAGTCCAGATTTTTATGCTTATCCTAATACAATCTTTACATAGTTTTTCATCTAATTCCAAATATATAGTGTAAGTAAATACGTAAAGTAAATACGCCCATTAAATTAGAAAAGCATGTTGTTTTAAAAGTTTATATTATCAACAAATTTTTTTACAGAATGATAGTTTAAAAAGGTAAATTATTTTAATAGTTTAGTCTACAAAAGACCAATTTGCTTTGTAGCTATAAAAGGCTTTGCCTGCTTGATTAGATAAAGGTTGACATTATAGCATTTCTATATGGCCTCTTTCATGCATTTGAGAAGACCAGGAGAGATAGGGTATGATGTAAAATTGCTGTCAAATCCAAAGAGCGGAAAGCCACACACAGGTGAACCACAAGCATTTTGAGGCCTCCACTCTCTCCACACCCCGCTTGCAGTCCCAGTCACACGATTCCTAAGTATCTTTAACAGCATGCACTCACTGCAGACATACATGATGCTCACCCAGAGTTTGGATGTCCTCCAAGAAATGACATATACCTAAACATAGCAAGAAAAAAATACAAGCATGGTTAATACAATTTGATTAATGATGCTAAAATATTTGCTTACATTCCTGGTATAAAGTATTAAAGTAGCTTACATAGTACAGAAAATATGAAAGAAATTCTAATCAAAAAGCAATCTATGCCTTTCGACCCCACAAAGCCGACAAATTATTCCCTTACCTGAGCCTTTGCGGTGGTTGCATTATCTTTCCTTCATCAGTCTTTGTGCGACTTTTTGATGATTCAAACAGCACTGCGCTATCGGTCATTTTTGTGAGCAGATGCTGCCCAGATCCCTCTATGTATTCATCCATTTCATCTTTATTGTCAGCCAGCTTATCCTGCTCTGATGGAATTGTTAAAAAGCAGATATGAGCAAAATCTAGGAGGACCGGCCTTTGTCGGAGCATACGTTCCCATCAGATGAGAGCGCGACGATAAGAATCTGAGCAACGCCTGCAGGTCGTGTCACTCTATGCATAACAATCTACCGCTGCTGGGCTCGACAAAACACTGGGAGATGGACAGACGGCAGCTGAAAAGAGCTGTTTGGTGATAAATATGTATAAGATGTCGTGACTCTTCTTTTTGGCTTACCTGAATAATCAATATTGCAACGTAGCATACAACGCATTCAAACAAAGAGATGAGTCAAGGTCTTGTTTGCACTGCCTGAACATCTGCATTTGGTAACATTGTGTTTGTGTGCTAATCTCTTGATCCTCACTTTTAGAAACAGGGTCTGGGTTCTTCAAACTAAATGCAACAGTCATTCATATGAATAATTGATTTACAATAAAATAACCGTCTTATAGGTTTTATTAATCAATCTTAAATAGCATGTACTATTATGTACAACATCAATTACAGTACTGACATTATATAGGTCAGTGCAATAACAACAGGCATGGCCATGCTAGTGATGTGGTTTCAGGAGCAGGAACTAACCTGTTAGTTTTTATTAGAATTAGAATTAAAGTCAAGCATTAGTGGACTCTCCTTCACAATGGTGTATCAAAAAAATCAATTATTAGCAGGAGGAGGGAAGGATAAGATCTCATACAAACAGTAATAGAGCGTCTGTGGAGACAAAAGGAATGGAGAAAAATGCCATACCCTCAGGTACAGTGTTGCCTTGTTGCTCATTAAACCTGCATTGTTTGAAGTGTTTAGCTGCTGAGCTTGTTGACATAGAGGTGCCGCGGGATGCATATGAGGCAAACAAGTTCTACTGCCAACCAGGAGCCCAGAGCCTATACCGCTGCAGTAATGAGCCCGGAGAAAATGTAAAGCAGGCGAAGATGAAACAGACTGTGTGATCCATCAGCTGCTCAACCTCACGGATTTGTAACAGATCTTCTGAGCTACAACTCAACAGTTGATTGACGAGTAAAGTGGGTTGGACTAGGGCAGAACAGTGACTGAGTGGAGACAGAGAAATATCAGGTAGTGTGCAGCTCTGTACACAAAAGCACACGAGAATATTGAATTTAGCTCTGATCAACAGTGGCTTTATTCAGGCTCAGATTGAATTATCCTATATAGCAATGCCATTATGTTTGGGATTATTACATGCGCTCTAGGAGATTTGGTTTATTCATCTTGCCTTTTGTTGACGATGACTGGAGCACTCCCTTGAGAGCAGCCCACAGAATAGATTTTTGACAATCCATGCTTCACCTCCTCAGGTCCCCCACTCTTCTCTGACACTCCAGCAAATCAACTTAAAGGCAGTGCCTGACAGCTCCTCACATCGCACACCATATAAACAGCCATTATTTCTTCAGAAAGCTCTTTTTGTCTTGTACAAGTGCTTCAAAGCAACAGCATCCCCAGTAAGACACGCCACGCTTCAGAAAGCTCACAGTGGGACTTTGAAACCAGAGAGACTACAACACTCAGAAGAAAGGATGAAGGGTGAAAGGGGGATAAGTTTCTCTAAAGCCTGATTAGAAATAGCGTTCTCTGTTCTGCATCCCAGGTGACAGTGTAATGCCTTAGAACAGGTGAACAACCTCTAACGCTGAGCTGTCAAGGTCACACAGTCAGGATTTGAAATTAGCATGAGCCACATAAAAGTTATGCTGTTGCTTTCAATTTAGTGTCATTACTTTCTCAACTATTAGACTAAACCCTCAGATTTTTTTTCTTTATGTAATAATAGGAAAGTGGAGAGCTTAGGATAAAATGAACAAACTAGCCTTTTTGCTACACTAAAGACAAACAAGTTGCCTCATTCCCATGTTGCATGTTGACATGGCATTTAAATAGTTAAAAATATTATTAGGTTCGGATAACAAACGAGACAACGGAGACCGTACATGGTAAATTTAGGAATGGAAGACCGGTTTAATTCTTGCAAGAATGAACCAAATCCGACACATGTACATGTACATGGTGACATGTTTACAACACATGAAGCTTTTATAGATGTACATTATGCCCGCCACCTCTCAGCTCCAGGGTTGTGGATGGACGTGTATTGAGCTGACGTGTCAGTCATAGATGTGAATAAGTTTACGTGTACATGTCACTAAGTGTACAGGACAGAGTGTCCCTGCACAATGATTAGATGTAGTGCAAAGGGATGTCTTTGTCTTGTTTGGATTAGTCTGGCACCAACAGGAGATACAGCTAAAGACATTAGGTTATACTTGTATGTGGATAAGCATATGAACTGGAGCAAAGGTGAGAGAATAATATCTAATATACAATTACTATGACTTAAATAATCAAACATAGTCACTATATGCATAGTATGTGTGCTTACAGATGTCATAATGACTGAGAATGTGCTAGACAATTGCTCTACATAAACTAATGTATCTACTTTGGTGCTATAGTGAAAACAGAATAGCTAATTGTCAAAACAACTAATGCTTATAAAACTTAAATCCAGTTTTCAATTTTTTTTAAGAGCTAATCCTAAAAACAATCTAATCTCCACTCTGCTCTTTTTGTTTCTCACTGTAAATATGTCTGAGAAACAGGCTTTGCCTCCAAGCAGATGCACTTAATCAATCCCAAATTGAATTTGTGATGGCAAAGATTCTTATTTAAGTGTGCACCACTGATTCAACTGTGTCACATTGACATTCTGATGGATAAATAGCATAAAAATGGTCCCCCCTCCAGTCAACGCCTCTGTGTTTCTGACATGGCCATTCCACGTCACACTGCTTGAAAAATGAGCTCCGTGGAGGCAAGCAGTTCTGCTATGAGATTGCACTTCATAAAGGAGAACAGCACACAGGGGTGAAATTCCACTGTAGGGTTATGGATTTTCCAGTACATCACTGATAGATTGCACTAATATAACCTCAATAAAGAGTTTGAGCACAACTTTATGGATGTTTTCCCTCTTTTGTCATCTAATTTTTCTCCTCTTTCATGTGTGCTTCTTTTGATTTTCAGTTTTTTCTGGCTGTCACTCACAGGGCTCAGAGTAACAAACTCAACACATTAGTCATGCAATAAGAGCCACAAAGTGTTTCATCCAAAGTTTCACAAGTAGAACCTCCAGCAGCTCATTTTGTTTGTTTTTGCTTCCAGCAACAGCAGCGAGATGTTTTGGAGACTGTGATGTGTACATTGCACATAAATTCCTAAATAGCAACACTTGGCACAAAAGACAAGAAAGCTTTTTTTAGTGATTCCTTGTTGATTTGTGCAAGATACAACTACAGGTTGAGATCAGCTTCTGTTTGTGGGAAGGATCTTAGAAAACTGGAAACTTTAAAATGGAATTTAAGATTGTTCTAGGATATTTTTGTGGCAACTAGAATTTCACTTTTTATTATGTGCATTTGACAGCATACAAATAGCAGTGGTTTTTCATATTAATCATGAATCTTAACAAAATAGTGATAATACACTGTCCTATTGCAATGCCTTTGAATTTATTTAAGGTCATAACATTTTTGATTTTTAAAACTGCTTATCAGTCTGATGTACAAGCCATACAAAGCTGAGGCCAAAGCCAAACTAAATCACTGATCGATGCATTTTTATTTTCTGGAATCAGGGATGTGGGCTGTCAGACCACAAGGGTGTTATTTCAGTTGCTTAATATTTTTTCAAGGAATTATTGGATAGCGGTCAGCTTTGAGAAATGCTTTGATGAGAATTTCTAAAAATAACAGTGCTTGGAAAACAGAAAAAAAATGAAACAATGTCTGAGAAGAGGCACATCTGTGGTGTGCGCATCTGAGGTCCTGGCTCCCCCCGTCCCAGTGCCGTACCTGCTGAGCCCATCTTTGTGTTCTCTGACGGTTGGCTTCAACCGCCAGCTTCCAGGCTGCAGCTCTACTGTTGCCTTTCTCCACCCGGTCAGCAGCACCTTGCCCCCGACAGCAGCCTGTTACTTCAGCACACATCAGTTTCCCCGCGTTCTCTTTATCACTGTCCTCCCTGCCACCTGAGGGAACGATTCAATCACCTATGACCCAATCCATCTTTTAATGATCTTCGGACACTCCAAGGCCCACCTGCGCCTTGCAAGAGCCTCTCTTCACAGTTGGTATTCTACCCTTGCTGCGTCTACTCTAAATCCGATCCTGCAGGGTGTGAATGCGCACAGTGAAGCAGATGTGTGTGTGTGACCATCCCCTGCAGTCTCCCTCCATATTCCATCTCTTCTGAGAGCGTGACCAGTTTTGGATTTGTTTATGAGCGCATGTTGGGAGAGTCCGAAGGAGGCAAGTCATGCGCCAGGAAAAACATATGGCACCGCTGGGATACAGACACCTGCTGCTCGACCGGTGAGAGCACTTTGAAAATCATTAGGAATTAAAGGAATTTAACGACTTTGCAAACAATGCAAATTCATTTCCTGGGTGGCTGAGTTAACCCCCACACGGGTGACTTATCCCTTCTGTGATGCAACCTGGTGTGCTTTCCCCATAACTCGGTGGGCGGAGGTGAGTCTGGGGTAATAAGAGAAGAGCTCCATAGAATATGGAAATCAGTAATATAATGACTGTACTGTGACTGCTATAACAATAACAACACGCTATTGCAAGCTAATAAGACTTTTCTTGGCCCTGACAAGAAAAGCTCATAAACCAAGACAGTCATTTGCAACTTTTATGAACTACTGTTTTAATGAGAGTAAAAACTGACCACAGCTGCAACTCCGACAAGACTATTAAAAGCTTTTAAACAGTACTAATGACTGGAGGGCTACAGAAAGAGAGAGTGCTGAGGAATATAGTTCAAATCACAGCCTGCATTAGCCAGACACAAAACCCAAGACACTCAGATAAAGTGCCTGAAAGATCCATCTTCAAGAGCAAATACCAGCAGGTCTTTTAATATATGACCAAGCCACCTGAAATGACCTGCCGCTAATAAGAGAGAGACAGAGAAAAAAAAAAAACACGGGGTTAAAATGTTATCCAGTCATGAAAAGGCAAGCCTAAGTAGTGCTTTCTATTTGTAGCACTGGATATTTTTAAGGACTTTGCATAAAAGCAACTGTTTTACAAAGTGCTACTTTAATTGTTGAAGCGCCTTTATTACAAAATGTCAGGTGAACAATACTTGTCTACCACACAACAGGCCACTTTTCAAATGGATCAACTAAACTGCCCGATTCATGTGGGAATATACATAAATGTTTTGTGACAGGCCCTGTCTGTAATATGTAAAAAGGCTATGTCCTAATACACTCTATCATGTTTTTAAACGTAACCAAAAGACATTAAAAACCCTGTTTAGTTAAAGATAGAGAACGTTTTAAGTGTTGTAGTTTTAGTATGCATCATAAAACCTGACATTTATACCAAAAATGCTGTATCCCGTAATAATTTGTGGTCAATAGAAAATGACAAACATGTTACATACAGTACAATAATCTGTGAAAGTAATTGGATGGTGCATGAGATAAAGCTTTTGGTAATTTGATATTTGGATTAATCCTTTTTCTGTTGTCGCTGTGCTTCATGTTGTTTTCTTGCATTTCATGAATCTTGTTTCTCCAGCAGCTACCAGACTAGTCTACTGACTGTACACCTAATAAACATGGGAGAGGCTTGTGCAAATGTGTGATTGTAGCAGTGAGGCTGCACCAGAGGCACACTGTACTTTCAGTTGTCTACTCAGGTGAGGAGATGTGTTGCCAACATATTTAAATCTAGTGCCCACTCTGGCTGTGTGCAGAGGCAGAAGAGGGAGGCCTAATGTTCTGAAGCACAAGGGAGACAGTGTTTTGATTAAATATTCATGAAGACTCAGGGGGAGCCACTTAATGTCAGGCACTAATTAAGGAAAGGTCAGTCACTTGACTTTTGTTTATTGAAACAAGTTGTTTCTTAAAACTGTGCACAGGAAATGATTTCAGTCAAATCCCTTGAAGATTTTAAAGAAAGTTGCTACCTTTTTTTTTAGACTAATTACTTTTTTTTAATTATTAGGCCCAGGCCGGTGATGACCGTGAGGGCCTATTGTTTTTGCTCAAGTTTTTTTTTTTTTTTTTTTGCTGCAAAATGATCCTAAATTTGACCCAGTGAACATGCACGAAAAGTCATTTTTATTGGTCCTAGACTTCAAGCCCGGCGAAAAAATTTATGTATTTGAAGTCCCCGAAAAAAAAATACGAAAAATGACTCAGTGGCGACCCCTAGAAAAGTCAAAATACATTGGGCCTATGGAAAATGAAAGTATATTTTTTCCAATGTAGAAATACAGAACTTGGTACATCCATAGAACACCTCAGGGCAAACAGAAAAGTCTATGACAGCCACACCCTAAACTAAACAGGAAATCCGCCATGTGCGGTGAATCGCGTGGCCACTAAAACCGCACCCCTTGGGCAAAAAGATGCAAATCATTGTGTTTCAATCTAAATTGCCCCAAATTTGGTGAGTATCATCTAGACACGTGTGCCAACCAAAGTTGTGACTTTGTTTTTGATATCTTATCAGGTATGGGTGTGGCAAGCCTGTAACTGAAAATAAAATGTCTCTTAACTCTCAAACGCCTTCTCGGATCGAGTTGGACCCAAAAAGGCGTTTGTGCACATTCATGACCTGAACACAAAGATATGTAAATAAAAGGGTTATCTTTAGAAATGGCTCTCCAGCGCCCCCTACAAACTTATAATGGGACCCAAGAATTTAGTTTGTCATAGAGACATGAAATTTGGTACACACATCTCTTATGTCATGACGAGCATAAAAGTCGATGACAACCACCCCCATAGCAACATCACAAATATGTGGAAAAAGTCAATGGGAAGTGAACATTTTAGTTTGTCGTAGGCAAATGAAACTTGGTACACACATCCAGCATGGGCTTATGAACAAGAAAGCCAATGGTGACCACACCCTATCACACACGGGAAGGCGGACATTTTGAATTGAAGGTTCAATAGACAGCACTTTTTCTTGTCGTTTTTGCTCGAATTATATATTTTTTAATTATAATTTTTCTGTAAAATGATCTTCAATTTGACCCAGTAAACGTGCAGCTAAAAGTCAAATTTATAGGCCTAAAATTCAAACCCGGCAAAAAATGAATGTATTTAAAGTCCCCGAGGAAAACTAATGAAAAATGACTCAGTGGCGACCCCTGGAAAATGAAAATACATTGTGCCTATGTAAAGTGAAAGTACATTTTTTCAAATGTAGAAATACAAAACTTGGTACATCCATAGGACACCTCAGGGCAAACAGAAAAGTTTATTACAGCCATACCGTAAACTCAACAGGAAATCCACTATGATGGGTGGAATGCGTGACCACCTAAATCGCATACCTTGTGCTAAAGGCTTTTCATCTAAACAGCTCCAAATTTGGTGAATATCATCTAGACACATGTAACAAATTTGTTTTTTGATATTTGTGGCTGTGGTCGTAATGACCCTGTGAAGAGGCAGCCATTTCTTTGGGAAATAAATGCCATTTCCCAATTGCCAGGATCCTTCCTTTGGAGAAGGCCCCTCCAGAGCCAAGACTAGAGTCTCAGAAAACTCCTCAGAATCCTTTGGAACTTGTAAACTTGTACTTTTAGACAAGTAATATTTACATTTTGCCTTTTTAAACAGGGGGGTGCAGTGATTCCTGAGTCATCTCAAATCTCCAGCCTGTACTTTGTTTTTCTCGCCTTAGCCTAAGCATAATCTATTATTTTCAAAGGTTCAGACAGCTCCCAGGAAAACCAAGGATTGTGGAGCCCTTTAACTCTAAATTACAAGGTGGTGTAGCAGGCCCAAGCAGTAGCACAGGCCCGAGGTGATAAAGCAGGCTCCAGCCAGAAGAAGTTTCAAGCAGTAGCACAGGCCCGGTTATTTGATATTAGCGTGAAGTTTGCGCTTTGAAGCAGGAAATGCAATCCTCCGAGTGCATGTGTCCCCGCGATCTCAAGGGAGGCGAGGGCCTTTATCGCCGCATTATTATTTTTTGTCTTTTGAGCCTGTAGGCAGATGTGTTCACTTCAGGGTTGTCTTCTCTCTTTTGTTTTGCCCTGACTTGTTTACACTTACATCCTTGTGTTACATCTTGTATAGTGCCATACATGACAATGGTGCCATACATGACAGGAGATGTGGGAAAATTTATACCAAACAACAATAAAACCAATTGTTACATGTAAATCCATAGATAGCTTCTAGAAATTATTTAAAAAGGATTAGATTACATTATACAAAAGACACTTCTTTTAGTCATTCTTTATGTACACAAGATGACTTTGGTGTTTTGTGTGTTTTTAATATAAATGAAATGTAAAAAGGATCAACGCAACAAGCATAAGCTTCAGCCGACACCATCATTTAATTTTTGTTTGCTTGTAAAGTGTTTTTTTTTTCTTTGTTTTTACTACTACTACCTTTTGTATTTTTTATTATTATTTTAAAAAAGGACACAGGAGACAATATATAAGTTGAAAATGACTCTTTCCCTAATGTGACACAACTCAATCTCAACACAATCAAAAGTGAAAAACACCAAAGCAGGTGTTGGTTGCAGACTGCATGGTCTGGCGGGTGATCCAGGAGGAAAAACTTGGGAGCGACTCAGTGAAACGACAGACATGTAGTGGGCCCATAGGACCATATAGATTAAGCTCCTCCTTTAAAAAAATAGAAAAAGGAAAAGATGCAATACCAACAGCAATTACGAAAAAAAATTCTGATTTTAGGAGAGCTAGTGGGGACTGAGGTGGTTATTATTGCACAACACTAAGTCAAAATGAAACCAAATTACTTTTTTGTTTTTTATGTGCATATTGTATATTAAATCTTATTTTATCATAACATTATTCTTCTTATGTTAACATAACTCCCACCTTCCTGTAGGGCTTCTATATACAGCCATTATGTTAAAAAATAATCACAACTGTATTTAGGCAAGCAATATGCCTCAAGTAGCAAGCCTGTTGAGTTATCAAGGCTTAAGGTGTTAAAGGTTTTATATGTTGGATAATGTAACAGTTGGAATATTCCCAAACTTTTAAATACTTAACAACTAATTTAGAGTGATTGGCTAGTCCCTGTCTTGTGGATAAGGTCCAGCGGCTGATGAAGCATCACCACTCTACTTAAGAGCTTCTTTTTGTATTGAGAAGCGCACTGAACTGATTCTTGATTAACAATTGTAATCAATACGAGGCCTTTACCCTCTCAAGTCCACTCAAAGTTGGAGCCAATCTCAAAGGCTGTGGATAGTCTGGAGCACATTCACCACATGCTGTTACTATTCTGAGCCAAGGCCACTTAGTTCCAATCACATGAAGGGTCCTGAATGGCTGCTGGTGACAATCAGGAAAGAAGTGGGCTGAATGCAATCTGAATCTCAAAAATTACAAAATAACATAAAGTCTTAATTCATGTTCTGGGGCTTATCCCAGCAGCTTTGGGACAGACACCCTGAGACATACACTGACAGATAACCATTTACACTTATTTGTTTACCTCGACTCCAAAGGTATCCGAGTATGTCACAGTTTGGCACAGATAAACCCTGATGGAGAGGCATCACACAAGATGCCACTGTTTTTCTGTATAAAAAATAATTGCATTTGAAGCTAACTTTCAAAACTTTAGTGCATTGCCATTAAATAGACCAAATGTAGTTGGTAAATGCAATGTTTTTGATTCATAAAACGAGAGCCATATGACACTGAGGCCATCTAAAACCAAATACAGCAGTTGCTAATAACAACTAGCTTGTTATAAAAAAATGTGCATTTTTTTATTGTTTCTTATTGAAAAATTATTGTTTAACATAAGAACAAGACGTGCTTTAATAGACAAAACTTTGTTTTCTTTCCCATTGCTTTATTTTCTGGAGTAAGGAATCTCTATCAGACTGCAGTGTTTTGATACATCTCATTAAAATGTGGACCACAAAGTCAAAAGGTAACTAAACTTCACCAAAATACTGTATGCAGGGTTTTGTTCATAGAACTAGAGCCCCACACAAAAGACCAGTTTTATGCATCTTATTATTGGAAAGAAATTACACTTGAATGTGTTTTGAATCTCACACACTACACTCTATGATTCCCAAGTAAAGAAATGTGATATCTCTAATTTGAATCATAAACCAGGACTTCAGCTTCAAAGCATTTCATTTCTCAACGTGACAGGTGGTACTTTTGGACTTGCAATAAATCAAAAGGCAAACAGCACACTAAGCTAATTATTCCTAGGTTTTAGGGATTGTATGCTCCAAGCTGCAGACCTGCGTGCTGTCTTTCTGCATGCTCAAATATTTGCCTTGCGATCATGTTTGTTTGGTTGTGTGGTCATTGATTTGCTGTGCAAAGACATTCTATGAGCAAAACCAAAATAGCACTTCACTAGTTTATTCACATTAAAGGAGATGCATCTGGAAGGCTTTAGGTGACTGCCTCTGTTGTGTGTAAGATGAGATTCTCTGCAGGAGCATAACAAGGGAAAGGTGTTTTATTTGTTGGCAGAGCTGATTAATCTGCGTATATAGCATTTGCAGCATACAGTACATGTGGTTGTGTTCATGGGACAAATCATTCTTTGGGGAGCCCTGGGGCAACACAAACCACAGGCCCTTATTGAAACCCCTTCCTAAAGTATGTACCTGGACACTTCCATGTGAGTGCACAAGACAGACAGCACATTATTTACAGTTTGCCCGAAGCACAGTTTGCCTGAAATGCAACTGGTTTACATGTGGCAGAGGTTTACCCGGCTCTGTGTGTTTTCTTATTGTCTGTATGACGGTTGGTTCTAGCTGGCTTGTAAATCTGAAGCACCAATTGTATGGAATGTCTTCTGATCGCCTTAAGAAGAAGAACTTCATATTTGTCATGTCACACGCATCTCAAAATCAGATCAGCACGACCTTGTGTTTTATTCACAAATCAAAGTAAAAACACAGAAAATATTCTCAGGTATTTTTCCTCTCTAAATAATATGCTAATGTAATTTCTTTAGCCAGCAAACATACTGTTGCCCTTCAGCTTCTTTATACTTTAATGTGGATGCAAATGAAGCCTATTTGAACATAAATATAGACAAATGAGGAATTTGTAGCTAAGGCCTGCTGACTTGTGCGTCAGCCACTGTGCATACCAATGATGTTCTGCAAGATGTGCATGTCCCACAATCCTCCTCTCTCTGCTGTGTGTTAGTGTCTCTCACTCTAACCTTTATGTCTGGTAACACAATCACCCATGCACTGCTTTCAGCATTGCTCACACATTTTCTAACACATCACAGACAAAGAAAGATGGGAAATCATGTTAATAGTGGCAGGGACAAACGGCAAAGAGGAGGGGCTATATGTACTCATTTTGTTTATAGCTTGTTAAGAATGATTCTCAAGGACTTGCCCACGTTGTTGTCTCTGGAAGCCTTGACAATAACAGTACAATGCAGTAACAACATGATGGATTCTTGTGCACCCAGTTCCTCTTACAACTTCATGGTTACTAGTCATTAACTACTATCAGCATCAAATTATGAGTTACTGGCATCTGGAGGGGCACATGCAGAGTGTTAAAGTGTCAGAGTGATAAAGAAGGAAAGAAAATGAGGGTGGACAGCTAAAGGTATGTGTGGGCTTCATATTGAATCTGGTTTGCTGTTAAGCATCTATTTAGCCCAATAACAACATTGGGTTGTTTGCTCCTAGTTTTGGTCTAGTCTGAGTCTTATTTGAGTTTTTTTTTTTTTGTTAAGGTTTAGTCCTGGTCTAGGCTTTGTTTAACCTTGCATTGCAGCTCGATTTATTCCTTTTTTAGGCTTTACTCCCTGGTATAATCCTGGGTTTAGTTGTAATTAAGTGATGGGTTTTGTCCTATTTTAGCACAATAAACTTTGTTTTAGGATGCTGTTTTCTAACCTCTGTTAGTTAGACCTAGTTTTGTCTCACTTAACAAAACATTGCTAAAAAGAGACATAATGGCCAATAGGAACATAAACAAAATTGCACTGAAGGAGGAGCAATCTAACACTAATAATCACCAAATCATATACAGCATTAAACTGGTGCTAAAAAAAAAAAACTAAAAAGAATAAAATTACACTAAAAATAATAATCCTCTGCTTCCAGAAAATCCTGAGATTAAAATGGAAGCTGTGTACATCGATAATGCCAGTCTTTCTGCTGTTAAGAGGAAAATCCCAGACTTTTGTTTCAGAGTGAAACAGGTCATTTTTGATGTATATACTGTACGTAGGACAGGAGCAGTACACAGAAAGTTAAAACAGCACAAGAGCTAAATTGGCAAAAAGCAGTGTTACAGCACAGTGAGAGCTGTTAGCAGTAAGCACTACTTAATGTTTCTTAACTGGGCATCTTAAGTAAACCCAGCATCACTTGGAACACATTTAGACAATAATTCCCCGATGCTCAGCTCTCATTGAAAACTGCCTTTACATCTCACCTTTCTGTAGTCCTTTGAGCCAGAAAGATGAGAAACGATTTGACTTTCCCTCTCTTCAATGAGCCAACTGCCGTTTGATGGGAGGGATCAAGTGCGCCCTGTGGGTAGAATCATCTCGGCAGCGTCCCTTATGAGATGTGAATGTTTGGCTTGTGGCAGAACTACTGCGAATGCACACTGGCACTGTTCAAAGGTGTGTGTGTGTTTTTACTTTGTTTTGTATATGTTTGACTTCTTCTTGGCGTGTGTGTGCTGATATATCCCCAGAGTGAATTATTGCACCTCACTTGTCTAAAGATGCGATGTGTGAAAATAAGTCAAGGCTAGTTAATTGATTTAGTTCCTGTCCCTGGGGTTTCCCTAATCCAATTATTAGAGTGTACTTAATGAATTTAATTTCGTTTCTGAGATGGAAAGTAAATATTATATTTTATTCTCTTGTTAAAAAGCAGTGCTGATAAAAAATATTATGCTCCAATGCTGCTCCTTACACCTACGGTTTCATCAGCCAGAAATTCTACTCCAAATCTGTCATTATATTATCATAAAATCAATGCATTTGCAAAAACACTTCCCCAACTTTCTGAGTGTCCAGTCTGTTTTGGAGGCTGTGCTAGAGTCAGGACTCAGGTGTTACAGAGAGGTGCAATTCCATGAGATAATTACCACAAAAACCTGACCAATGTTCTGTGAGCCTGTAAATGAATTTCCTCTATTATAACACTCCTGGCAAGATTTTTTAATAACTGCTGCTCTGGCTTTTTCTTGAAGAACAGATTAGTTAAATGTCATGCAAAATGTGAATTAATTAATAAACAGCAGCTTTGGATATTGTGTTGCCTGTGTTATTCCACTTTGCAGTGTTTAATGTGGTGCTTTGTTGAAATACAAGACACTGATTTCAGGTTTGGAGCTTGAAGCATGTGCTTGGCTTTGTTTAATATTCAGAAGGAAGTAAGAGTGACACACGTTTAATGGAATTAGGTTTGCAAATGATTCCAAGTCAAATCAGACATTCACCAATTATTTACACTGTGTCTTGACAGTTGTGTAAAATAAATACAGGCTACAATTAGAAATGGCAGGTAATAAAAGAGTAGAGGTATTGTTGGTAAATTTAAGGATTTTTGTGAATGCTGTATGAATGCATTACATGACTGAAAAGGCATGATATTAAAGATTCTCAATGAAGCAATACTTTTAATTTATGATTTTGTCAGGAGTCTGCAAGAATATATTCAGGACTTGATGGAATGCTTATCGCAATTTCAATTCACAAACTCACAAACCCAACCCTGACCTTTATTTACTTAACTTAAAACAATATGTTGCTGTGGAAGGGCTATCTTGTATCTGCAAATAGGCCTACAACATATTCAGATATATTCCCTGATTAAGAGTATGTTGATGCATACCAAACTCTCCAAAGTCAACACACTCATGACACCTTACTGTTTAGTTTAGATTGTTAGATACTTAGATTAGACCAATTCACCTAAACACCTATGTCTTTGGGTTAAAAAATACCCGCATAAATACACAAATGCAGGCTAAGCATCCCACAAAACCCAACTTATTTGACCAATATACAGCAAAATTGCATTTAAGATGGGACACAATAGTGACTCATAACACCAGCCACAGAGAAAATCCACTGGGAAGATTGTCCAATTCAGACTCTTTAATATGTGCCATGGATCTCACGTGTTGTTGTTTAGATCTTATTCAAATGCAGCCATCACTGCACTATAATTGGAGCATAAAACTCGCAGGCCTGTGCAATGTGAGTGATGGTTTCATGAGTTCTTTTGTTACTCTTCGTCTCCCTTAACTTTACCCCATCTATCACAGCTTAAGAATTAATCAATGTATTTATAATGGCCTTCAAGCCCCGTGGCATCTCTCGCGGCTACGCAACCAAATAGGATGCAAAGCTGTGATCCTCAAAGAATTTCCATCACAGGAATAATGCGGTCCCAGGGCACCGCTGCAAACGCTTGCCACTAGCATTAGGCGCAGATAATTTAAACACATAAGCAGGTTCTTAGCGCACCTTAATCAATGCCAACAGTGTCTTTTAGGTAGAAGGGAGGGGGAGGCAATAAAGAGATAACACTGGTATAACCTGGGGACTTGCTGCAGAAAAAAATAGAGTGCTGAAGCCCTGTGGGCAATGAGAAACAAAACTCCTGACAAAGACTTCCCCTTATGGAGTTTGTGCACCGAAGTGAAGTCATATAATGAGCAAGATCATGCAGCAACATTCTCATATATTCCTTTGAACTCATGACATAATGGTAAATATATTTCAATAAGGATAGCATTTGTTTCGTGTTCAACATATAGGGCGGCAGTAGCAGTGGGTAAAGCGGCCGTCCTTCGACCGGCGGGTGGGCGCTTCGATCTAGAAACATCCCAAAACATCATAACATCCCGCTCTACCCCACATACTGTCGTTGTGTCCTTGGGCAAGACACTTAACCTACCTTGTCTCCCGTGGTGTTCCAGCTGTAACACTGGTAAATGGAAGCTTAATGTAAAGTGCTTTGAGTGCCTACTACAGTAGGTGGAAAAGCAGTATAAAAAAATTAAAATAAATAAACACATTGACAATCTTTTTAAAATCCAAGATGTGCTCAAAGAATAATAATAAAAAGTTGAAATTGCTGTGTAGAGTAAATTCAAAGATGCTACATAGAAAAACGTTCTCTGAAATTCTTCAGTCTTAACCTTAATACTGTATGGCAGGCGCACACATTGATAGCCCCTTCTCCTGTCTCCAATGAAACTGATATATGAAACCATTTCCCCCAAACCAAACATGCCTGGAAACATTATTAGTGCCATTTCCTGTTCCGTATTAAGGTGAGGAGCGCTGAAGGCAGATCGGGGAGAGCCTATCCAGGTGATGAAGTGCCTTCCTCTTTAGGTCTCTCTCACATCACAGAGGAAATGTGTGAGATTTATCAGTGTTGGGCCTCTCTGGTGCTTTCTCTGTGGCGGATGCTCTCACAGGATGCTGCTGCTGCTGCTGCTGCTGCTGCTCTTTCTCAGGGAGCAGGTGTTCTTTCACCACATTGCGCTTTTGAATTATACCTTTGATAGCATTGTCAAAAACACCAAATGAGAGATAGATGGCAGACAGTGTGTGTGTATAAATAGAACAGAGATGAACCCATAATAGAACTACAGCTTTTTAACAATTTGAAAACTGATTGTTAGCGTATTATTTGTTATTAGCACCTTCCTCCTTGACCTTTCTTGGGTCCAGATTTAAGATGCTGCTCTTGCAAGTATAAATTACTTTCTTCATATTCAGCATTTGCAGATTATTATGGCCGCGGGAACTTATAAACAAGGACCTGGGCAATTTGAGGACACAATCTAAAGGCCTAAGTAGTTATACCAATGCATTTGCAAGAAATGTGTCCAAGGCTCAGTTACCAATAAAGTTATTTTGGTGCTTACAATAAATAAAAATAAATCTAATCATTGCCACTTAATCGGGTTTTAATTTTTCTGCATACATTGAAGTTACATACAGTTAGGGTTAACTAAATTCTAGTGACATTGTAGTATGGAAAATGAAAACAAATAAAACAATGAGTCATACACAATACACACTACTTAACTCAAACCTAATCCAGTATTTACGAACAGCATGTCACATCAGCTTTGCATCTTTCTCCAGTCTCATCTAAACAGTTTACACTGGCATTGTTGTCATTTACGTCAAAACAATGTGATGTGATTAAATACACTGCAAATGTCTTTTTCCCCTAAACCATTAAAAAGGACACTCTTCTGTTAAATGTAAGTGAGTTAAAAAGCTTTCATGGCAGGTGCTTCATGTACGGACTCTAGAAGTAGTGCAAAAAAGAGGAAAGAGCTTCTTTTAACTTATTTCACTATATTGAAATAATATTGTCATAACCCACGTAGAAAACACATGCATATCAAATGTTTAGCATTGTTTTTGTGTTCTTTGACTTTGAAAGTACATGTTTATTTTGAACACTACTCATTGGCTTAAGTAGCTTAGGTGTTAAATCAAGGTATGCTACACATATTAATGTAAATTATGTAATTAACCTATATGGATTTAACATTGCCACTTGAATGACATTGAAGAGTTTGTCCACGCCATGTACTCTGTGTAGAAATTTAAACATTAATTACAGTGCAATTAAATTAAACAAAAACAACCAAGAGATGCAGTGTTGACAAAAAATCAAAATAGGTTTCACATGAATTTATACTAAACAATTTATGTAAGACAAGGAGTGTCTGATGTTCAAACAATAAACATGTCTTTGTTGAAGTCAAGCCATATGAACCTGAAGCAAAACATTTCAACTTTACAAGAAGCAAGCAGCATGAGGCTGTCACACTAACAACAGTAATTACCAAACATTGAAAAAAAAAAAAAAATGACAGGTATTGTTTGAATATATGCAGACTTATATTGTATGCAGATCAGATAACTTATAACAATGCCGACTGGAAAACTAAAAGAATATTCATTCATTGAGAGTTTTGTTTTGTCTGTGTTAAACAATGGCTGGTGCCAAGGACCTTTATTAAAACAGGTGTCAGTAAAACACACACAGTACACTCTGTTAATGCACAGTTTATTATGCATTTATATTTGATTACGACACAGTGGAGCTCATAGTGTAATATGTGTAAAATTGCTCATCATGACTTCACTGACTACATTCAGCCTCACACAAACACACAGGCGGGCAGCAATATGTCCAACAAAACAATTTATGTAATGTACTCAGGTGCTAGCATTAATTAAAACTTAGTGGACTGAATCATCAATGCATCTCTCGCGCAGGCTGCATCAAGCTAATTTCTTTCCTTAATGTGAATTTCCTGACACACTACAAGTACCTGTGTGTCACCATCAGTCAAACAAACAGTCTAAGAACCCAAGAGCAGAGCAGTGGTGCCCATCTGTGGACTTCCTCTCGCTAACATTATAGGGCTTTGTTAAGTGGAGACAGATATAGCCATTTTTCATCAACAGAATTCCCCAGAATCAAATCCTCTATTACAGGGACCGTTTAAGTTCTCCTTTCAGCAAAGTGACACTTAAATCTTTCCCCTATAATTACACATTATTAATGTTATGTAATTTTGCATCACAGACATATTGGCCGGGGTGCCACAGTTATTGACGGCTATGTTTCGTTTCTATAGTTTTAATAGCTTAATTAAGGTTTTTACCACAGTAAGTGTGGCATCACTGTCAGTATAAACTTCTAAATACATTGTGGTGCCTCAATTTGGCCTGATTCTGTCATGCTATACTAAACATATAACATGCGCTTATAAAATACAGACAGTAACAGCTTGGACAGCTCCTAGACACTGACGTTACTGGAGCCTTGGTAAAACACAAGTCACTCCTTCATGTTACAGCTTATGTTTGCAAGATTATGCATAATATTGGATTGAAGATACTCATCTCCATAATGCCTTTATATAAAAGTCCCAAAATGATAATGTTTAAAAAAGAAGAAAAGAAAAAAAAATATGTTGCTGTATACAAGTCTAAGATATAGCAAACTTTGAATAAAACTTCAAACAATGTTTTGGCAGAAATAAGGATGCCATCTTCCAAACTATGATGTAAGTTTATGTTAGGATAATATTAATATAACTATATTTAAGGTAAACTTAGTGGAAAATGTTGCTAAGCTTGTGATCTACACAAAAGTAATCATAAAATCTATAGCCATTATTGTGTCCAATCAATAGTTATTACTGTCTTCTGTCAGTATCCTATCTGAAAGAAAAAACAGCAAAACTTACCATAACAATAATTCCTGCGCTATTGAAGTCAGAGTTCAAGTGAAGACTTCAGTGTTTTTTTTCCCCAAAAGAAAAATCTTTTGAGGAAAAAAGAGGTGCAGTGCATTCTGAGAAAACAATCTCCATCTTCAGCGTGTTATAAATAGCAGACTGAAGGACGACATTCTGAGATGTCATTTCTGCCAGTAATGGCTTGGTCTTAGCTCTCTATTGTAAGGTAATTGAGGTATTATTACATTGTGAAATTGGGTCAGTTTTATCTTTGTAGGAAACAGGCAACAGGACAGCAGGCCTTTCTTTCCCTGGGATTGCCATCAAAATCATATAGAGCTTTACAGGGATGATCGATACACCAAATCAAAAGTAGTGGCTGTGGGTTGTGACCTTTGAGAGAATTTCAAAATCATAGTGCTGTCTTTATGACATTTTGTAATGTATCATTTTGTCTCACTGTCTTCTTCTTTCATTGGCTTTTCATCCAGTGTTCTGTGAAATGTCCAACTGAAGGCATTCCTAAAACCTTGGAAACCAAAGTAAAATCATTATTATGACCTGTTACAAAATGAAAGTTTAGGCAAGGCAAGTTTATTTATATAGCACAAGTCATAAGTTATATATTGTACCATAAGTATCATACGGTATATATAATAAGAATTCTTCAAACATAAATAGTTAATAATAATAATAATAATAAAAAGATAAGACAATAATATTTTATTTGTCACATGCTGAGCACATTGTATACATATAGTACATATACATTGCTTTGCTGCAATCAAAAACATTTTACAAAATACAAAAAAATATTAATATAAAAAGAAAAGAAACTCATTTATGAAACATGTCTTATCAAGTGCATGGTAGAATGAAACATTATTTCAATAGTCTAGCTTAAATGTCTAGAATAAAAAAATGTGTTCCAGACTATAAATGAAAAACAAAAAAATGAAAAAAAAAAAAAAAAAGCTCTGGTCACAAACTGTTCATGCTCAGCTTGGCTTGCCTCCACAATTATATTGTAAACCTGAATCATGACCTCCTCCAGTCTTTTGGGCAGTGGGCACTTCTTTACTTTGACTTGCACTCGTTTGGCAGTGATCTGAAACATTGTCAATTGATTTAGGATCAAATGAAATTGTAAAATAACGTTAGAGATGTTCTTTGGTTCAAATGAACGACCAACATATAGATTATTTGCAGTTACATTCTAATCACATAAAGCAATGTTAACCGTTATACATAAATCCTGTTCGACAGACTTTTTGTTTGTAAATGCTTCAGATTAAGACTGATGCAGAAAAAAGGAACACCCAAACATGAGGTCTTAAGATTAAATATGCTCCCTAAAGCCAAAACTTTGTTAAAAACACTGTCAAAGGTCAGCCATATGCAGCTGCCAAGAGGACAACACATCTAGCCTGGGATGAGCTAAAACTGCCTCCAAACCTCAAGGCTGGGTTGTCAGGAAATCAGACACTCTATGTCTGTGTGTAAATGAACCTTTACATTCACAGGTGACTGGACATTGCTGTCATTTCCAAGAAGTAAAAATACAGATACTGTACTTCTCTGGCAAATAGTCAAGCTCTGTTTTGTGAGTGAAAAGTTATTTTTGGAGCGTGTTCCCAAACCTTGACTTTTATAGCTGTAAATGACTTTTTGATGTGTCAGTTAAAGTGGAACTGTACGAGGGGCTGTTCATTCTATGAAAAAAATATATTTTTGACAAAAGCTAAATTAGGCCAGCTTGATTTATTGGAGAAAAAGTAGGGTTATAGGACAACCTAATGTCTCTTCTAATGCTTTATTTTTTTTTATATATATATATAAAGCATTGAAGCAGGTACTGTATTTGTATTCCGGGTAAAGAGAAGGTTTTGTCAACAAAAAACATTGTATTTGTTGTCTACACTGCATTAGACAAGGAGATAAATTCTTTAACAAAAAAGGTAATTTTAGCTGCAAACACAAAAATGTATAATGTGTGACGATACAAAGCCCTGCCGTGTAATGTGAAGACTTTCATTTGTTTCAAAGAATATGTCCAAAAATAGATTGTATTTGTGCATTAAGTGCTGTAGAAACTTAATACTTAAGTAAGGCTCTGTTTGAGCACGACAACAAAACACATCATCCGCCGGAAATTGATACTAAGCTTGCTATCGAATTTTCTCTCCTTTTAAATGCTTGGTACCAGGGTAGTCCATCACTGAGGAGCTTCATGAGCTGACTTTGATATTTGCTCTTTGATATTGACCACACAATCGATACTGCTTTGCTATTGCCGAGGTAGCAATATTACTTAATTTTCAGGGTTGGGTAATATCAGTACATAAGAGCCTATCGATTGATCTGACCACACGGACCTTTCACATTTAAGGGCACTCCTCCACACTCTTCAGAATGACCAAACACAGCACTTATTAAATGGACTACAAACAGAACAGATGAATGGTAAAAACAGAAAACAGAGTGGCATTGAGTAACACTTGTTTTGTTATTATTATTATTAGTAGTAGTATTAGTAGTATTTTTTACACAGCTTGGATAATTTTTCATAAAGACAATTAAAAAAGGTATTGGTAATATATTCATGAGATTCAGATTATATAGTTTTAGATTTGACCCCAGTGCAACCCCCGCACAAACACCTGGGTCGTGTCCTCTGTCTGACCTGTCCGTACCTGTCCGACCTGTCCGACCTGTCCGAGCACTTTCACACAACCAGCCGTGATGGACCAATGACTGGATCAGTGGCTGTGGACCTGAGATAAACTGAGACAAATTGTATTGGGCCTTTACTAAACCACAGTGTGAGATAATATCATTTTTATTAATGAAAATAATTACCAGGAGGACACAATATATACATGTGACATACTATTCAGTTATTTGTTTAAAATTGCACTTCTTTTAGTTTTTGTTTAGTTTTTTCTTCTATTTTCCTAAGTATGTTTTAATGCCGTTTAATATGCAAGTGTAATTTTACGAAGAAAAAAAAATATTTGTAAAGCAAATATTCAGATATCTCATCTTTTTTGTCTAGATCAGTTAAGAGAACATTCACTTGCTGAGAACCGATGGCTCAGTGCGTCTGTGATAAATTGAAATGAAATGCGAAGCAGCTGGATCCAGACTGACAGCTCCAAGTCAATGAGCAGCCAGCTATAGAAGCGTAATATCTCCTAAGAGTCTATTTTCCTGACTGACAGACAAGTTCACTGGGGTTACTGTTTTCAGTGCGAACAGAGATTCTTCAGGCGTGCAAACCTGGACCCTCTGAGGGAAATAAGAAGAGACGATCCTGTCAAAATGCTTGATGAGGAATGAACACACAAACATGGGAAGTGAGATTGAGACGTGGACTGCACCATTTAAAAAGCTGACATAGACACATAGACTAACACTCATGAGCACAACAAAGCAGACAAAGAAGCATGTTATTGTCTTGTGTGCAGTCTTACACTGTTCACTGAACTGATTAATTTTATTTTCTAATTATGTCCATGTGGTTCCACGCTCAAAATATGTTTCATAAATAATCCCAGTGGAAAGAATTACAGTTATCATCAGTTAAATCAACCAATTGTCATTACAATAAACCAACATTATATTTTGCCACTGGTCCATTTTGTCCCAAGGTGTGAAAACCATTGGCTGCATTTGCAAACATGCCATTTAAATGTCATGTTTGAAAATCAAAAAAGTCAGAACATTTATTAAGAAATTATACAAAGCTCTTTTTTATCAGTCAATAAAATCTTTCTACAGATTACATGGAACACAGTCTAACAGTATTCACAGGTTTAATACTTTGTTCACAGGTACAAGTGTGCTTGTGTTTAACAATACACTTACATTGTACTGTTTTTATCACTTGGTAGACTATGCTAAATATAGAGGGCATTTATTCTGAACCACTGGCAATTTATTTATCACATTACATATTAACTTGTTTGAATCAAAGATTTGCAGAAAGCAGACTTTGTAAACATTATTAAGTTTGACATCAACCCACCGGAACTGGCCTTGTTAACAGACTGGGATACCTTTTTGATTCACTGCTCATTGCAAAAGGTCACTTGAAAGCTCAGTTTTTGTAACCTAGAGATTTATCTAAAAATCTATATATTATAAAGCAATTGAAACCGTTTCCAAAGGCTACATGTTTAATGGCTTTGCAGGTAAAGAAGTAGAATGTCCTAAAAAAAAAGAATTGTTAGAAATTTTTTTTCTCATAAAATTAGAAAAGCTTTCTATTTTAGTAAATATACAGATAAAACCAGTACTACATAAGACCTGATTACAAAAGGCAATACATAAATTGCCCTTTAAAATAAACGCTGTAGCCAGTCACTAACAGTATGATCCACGTGATTTTGGCTGTGAGTTGTCCGAGTTCAGTGACTGGTCTTCATCCTCACACTGCGGCCACTGCTGACATCATCAAAAGTCCAGATAATCTTGTAGTTATTGAGTCGGCTGTTTTTTTGGTGTGTGGTAATTCACTGAACCTCACAGATCAAGGATTAGGGGTGACTTTGGGCCAGTGCCAAGCTAAGAAGGCAGAAGAAAGTGGAAAAGAACCAAGGTCCCTGCTGAGCAATCATAGCTGTTCTTCACCAAAAGAACATAAAAAACACGCACCCTGCCTTAAAATTAAATACTATTGAATGAAGTGGGCGTTGACAAAGTTGCATCAAAGAAAATCAAATGCACTAAACATAAAAAGCACACAAGCACACACTATCTTTATTCTTTCCTTCCAACAACTTGACCACCAACTTCACTCTGTTTCTTTCATTTTGAACTGCTCTCTCCTTTGTGCCTTATTTATAAGTGTCCAGGTTAATTTGCCCTCTCTCCTTTACACATTGGTTCTGACCAGATCATTTTTCGTGCCGCAATATGCAGTGAACCTTTGACTTCAATTTCCTTGTGCTGGCAGACGTAAATTAGAAGAATGTTTCAACAGCTAGCACTGCTTACCTCAGTAAAGGTAAGGTAGAAGCACAGAGATGTGTTTGAAGTAGGTGAAGGATGGCACTGATCGGCCATTTCTATAGACAAGAACACTGATGACAGAATAGACCACATCAAATCTTTCTCATATGTTGCAATTGTTAGTAATATCTTTAAAAATGTTAAAGGATACGCCTACACACAGGTTAGTATTATGAATATGTAACATTTGGTGATATGATTGCACAAACTGCAACCTTGACATAAAAATAATCCAGCTTTAATGGATGCTACTGTCAGAGTTTATCTTTCTGAGAAACAGCTCTAATAACAGCAAAGAAATCATCAATTGTGTAGACGTTGTTTCATTCTGGATTTGTGAGATCTTACACTCTATAGCTACTTTTATGATCCTTCCCTTTGACATTGGTGGGACGTTATCTCACCAATATCCCACCTCTGTCAGCCTTGACTGTGATACAGCCAATCGGCTAGCCTCTGTCACTCTTTTTGCTGAGTCCTGCTATTCCATAAAAAAGCTGTAAACTGCAGAAGTATTTAGGAACTCATGCTGCATGTGCAGCAGAGTTCATTGTATTTGTGTTATCTCAGTTCTTTGAAAAAATAAAATAAAAAGGTTAACTTCTATTTAAAGCAACACAATTTATTTTAATTTTAACTAATCCCTAAGGGAATGATGAACACGATTTCCACAACCAGTCATAAAACGTAAAGCAAAATGATAAACAGTGTCCAGCTTTTTTTGTCAGATACATTCATAAAAAGGAGATTGCCGTAATCCAATAAAGGTAAAAAAGTTGCAGAAATTAAACGTTTCCTGGTATAAACAGAGAAACATGATTTGTTTCTGAAAAGAAAACTGAGCTTTAGCTTCAGTTTACGTATAAGATGCTCAATATGTTGTTCAAAGGACAGATTTTCATCAATAACAAAGCCTAAATACTTATAAGAAGAGACCATTTGGATTTCTTTTCCATCAGCTGTTTTTATTTTAGGGAGCTGAGAGGGTAGCCGTTTTCTATTTGAGAAAACCATAACTTTAGATTTGTCTGCATTTAACACTAGCCTCAGCTGATTTTGATGAGACTGAACAGCATCAAACGCAGACTGTAAGAAATCAAAGGCTTGTTCAATTGAAGGAGAGGAACAATAGATAACTGTGTCATCAGCACAAAAGTAAAAAAAGTATTTGACACATTTTCACAAAGATCATTCACAGAAATAGAAAACAGCAATGGCCCCGGAACAGAACCCTGGGGTACTCCTTTAGTTACTGAAAGAAAGGAGGAAGACATGCCAACAAGGTGTACACGCCGATTTAACAAGGTCACATGATAACAGTGTCAAAGGCCTTTGATAAGTCAATAAACAATACTGTACAAAACTTTTTTACAATCAAGAGCCTAAATGATATCATTAACTACTTTAACTGCAGCAGTTATTGTATTGTGTAATTTTTGAAAACAGTTGTTTGATAAAATTTCATGAACCTCAATAAATTTTTTAAGCTGTTCAGCAACACTTTTCTCAAAAGGATACATAACTTTGATATTGGCCTGTAGTTATTAAGATCGACCGAGTCCCCTTCCTTTCAACAAGGGAAGAACAAAAGCAGACTTCCAGACAACAGGAATAACCTTGTTTAAAAGGCTAAAGTTAAAAAGATATGTCAAAGGTTCAGTTATAAAATCTTTTGACATTTTAAGAAAAAAAGGATCAAGATTGTCTGGACCTGCAGATTTGTCTGTTTCCAGCTGCTTGAGGGCTTTGTAGACTTCTGCCTCAGTCACTGGTCTGAAAACAAATAAGCCAATTGAGGAAGGTAATGGAGGGGGCGATGAATGCCCTTTTTGTTCAAAAGTTTTTGTAATTGGATTCAATGTCTCATATAGACAACCTGATGAAACAAAATGTTTGTTAAAACAAATTAGTATTTCAGATCTATCCGTGAAAATAAGTGAATTTTCCACAATGCATGTTGGGAGTTCATTGGTCTGTATGTTTCCATAAGATAAAAAAAGCTAATGAATTGATTTATTTGCCATAGACTGACTGATTGTAAAGTCTTATGGCAACACAACATCAGTTCTGTTTTAGTGCTATGGCTTTAGAAAAGTGAATTAGCACTTTCATGTTCCCCACTCATTTTCATGAACTGTAGCCTACCACTAGCATATCAGCAGAATATATAATAAACAGAATATACAGTATCTCAACCTTCTGATTATTGAGAAGGGCTGTGGTTGGGGTCACATTTATTATTCACTCATGTTCCTCATGTTTATTGCAGAGGGACAATAAAAACCTTCCCACTGGTATCAGGACATGCTTTTGCAATATCATATGACAAAGACTGCTCACATTTAATGCATGTGAAGAGATATGTGTCACAAGCACTGACGCACACACCAACAAAAGGAGTAGCTGAGTTATTAACTTGTTATGGGAACGGACATGGCGAAACATAACATGACAAGTGAAAGTGTAGAATAATAAAATGCAGTCTCATAAGGAAATCTCGCCGGATGCTGTCTACTTTGTGGAAGTGAGTCACTCAGATATTGAAGAGGTCTCTCTCTCTCTGTCAAACACAGAAAGAGAACCCACAATCACTTTTCAAAATGAAATGTACTGAGTTTGTCACGAGGCAATGTTGTGAAAATAACAAGTAGGGTTGTATGGGAAAGACGCATCAGTGGCTTTTATCTTTAACCATTGTGTGATATACTGTAGGTATAGGAGTAATACTAAATGAACTTTAATATTGTTGTAGAACAAGTCCTGAAAAAATTAAAATCAATTACAAATTTTGTTGCAGCTCATTGTAATGCCTGTTATTCGAGTTAAGAAAGACCTAATGACCCTGATTCATTAAATTATTCTGTCATAGTAATTGTATATTATATATTATTCTCTCACCTTTGCTCCAGTTCATATGCTTATCCACATACAAGTATGATTTAATGTCCTTAGCTGTATCTCCTATTGGCGTCATGCTAATCCAAACAAGACAAAGACATCCCTTTGCACTACATCTAATCACTGTTCAGGGACACTCTGTCCTGTACACTTAGAGGCATGTACACGTAAACTTATTCACATCTATGACTGACACGTCAGCTCAATACACGTCCATAATAATTATTTAAACATATTCTCTTTTTAGGCTTTTGAAGATTTTTGGCTTTCATTATTTTTTATTTCTTAACTAGAAAAAGTTCTTCTGGATAAATAAAATAATAACAAGAAGAAGCACTCTTTAAACCCTTATGAATGGCTCTACCTCTTAAAAGAGTTAGGGGTGAGCACCTGCTTCACAGCAAGGACAAAAAATTGATCTCCGCACCATCCGGTAGAGCCTCCTCACACAATTAGACATGCATGTAGGTCAAATAAGGAATCTAAGTTGCCCCTAATTAAATTAATGTTTTTTTAATTGAAGTTTTTTATGCAATAAATGAGAAATAGATTCCCATAGAGTAACCGTGCAACCATAATTCAAAAAACCAAACTATCACATAAATATTATTTCCAACACAAAGAGATTGTTTTATGTCTTATGTTTTACACCCATGGTGTTAAGGTTATTTACTCTTCACATAAACACATGGCTGGTCAGCGAAAGAGAATGCAGGAACATCAGAAGGCAACAAGGCTGCTCAAATGCAGAAGTAATTCATTGCAATTAGCAGCCATTCATTAAGGTAAGTAATGTCACCCAAACCCCTAATGAATGGCAATGTAGGACAGAGCATAAGAGATGTTAATATTCAAACAGGATACAAAGGACATAAAACTATATAATGGTATGTGCTAAGTGAGGGCTAGTAAAAGAAAGGAATGGGTGAGGAGGGCTACAAATATTGCACATGTGTGTTCTGACCATGCACTGAGAGTAAATGTGGAGGGTATCAAAAAGTTAATGAAAAAGTATTATAGCAAAATGAATTTAAAAGAAAATAATTTGGATTTGAAACAATGACAAGCCTTTTCTTTTAGTATAAACTTTCTGAAGGTTGCTCCATTTAAAAATCTGTCATAAATCAAAGCGTAAGATGACATAAAACACAATAAAATATGTTTTTTATGGTTTTAATATTTGTTATGACAATGCAGAGTCTACTCATCAATATGACTCTTCTAAGTGGGTACAGATCTCTCAAGATCAGTCCACGCCATTTTCTATTTAACAAGTGTAAATTGTACCAAAAGAAAATTCTGAGCATCATTAAAAGCAATATACAATTTTAAAGCTTATGGTGTACATATAGGCACATGGAACAGTCTTGTCCAAAAAAGGAAGAAAAAAGGAAACAATGTCTAATTTTAAAACTATGGCTTTGGATTAACTATGAATTTTTTCCTGTTAACCTTTTTATTTCAGAAACTCATGCCCCAGTATTATAACACAATATCATTAATTGTGGAGTTTATAGCTGCTGCAATAAACCCCAATATACAATTAATCAATCAAACGTCCCTCAAAACTTGGCACTATTTCTAACCTACCATAAACATAAGTAGTAGCTGAGTTGAGGCTGGCACAGTCAGGCTCAATAACACGATAATGCCATGCTTCAACAGCTCATTGAAGTCAAATGTTGATTGGTTACAATAAGAATATGTAAAAAAAAACACAACCAGAAGAGATAAATGGTTAAAAATAATTGTAGAGTTGGCAAACTGTCAGATACTAAGTTTTAAGTGATTTTTAAGGTCACAAGGTTCAAGCAGACATACTGGTGTTTTTTATGCAACAATTGTCTTCTTTTTTTTCCTTTTTTATAACACGTTCAATTAAATAGTATTATGTAGTAACAAAATGTTTATGAAGTTGTGGTGATTATATTACTAATTGTTTTTCTCCCTTTAGTCGCAGTTGATAATCTCTACAGGTCCATTGCATCTGCTGACCCGGACAAGCTGTTTGAAAAAAAGAGCTTCACAAAACCTTCTGCTCACATGCTCCATTAACCTGAAACATTTAGCTCAAGTCTGAAATCTGCTCATTCCAATTATGACCTTAGAACAATGTGAGAATTTGTAAAATGCTGACTGTGCTGCTAGATATGTTTGTTTACCATGTCAGTGTTCATTTAACTGGAAACAACATGTATATTTACAGACAAGCACAAAAGGCCTCCTACTGTTTGAGCTCAAACCCTGAAATATATGAAAGCCGCTTCTGTGGTGAAATGGAGCGCCTTCCCTCAGGTAACAGCCATGGTGTGCTGGCAGATGGAGGCTGCAGCTGTTCCCAGGTAGGAGAGCAGGCTGGAGATTGGCTGGCATTCCCTCTGGACCAAGCCAGTCTCAGTGGGGAATTCACAGCTAGGCCTTTTCACATTGGCAGCATCTCAGACTGGGCTGTAGCCGAAGCTAAAGGTTCACACTTTTCCCCTGCACAGTGCCTTTTTTCCCCCTCATTTCAACCTAAGCAGTACTCCAGGATGATGCATTTATATTTGAGATGCCTAGGTTAAATATAGTATTATTGGTTGTAGCAGATCTGAGTTACCCTCAAATGTGTCAGCAGTATGTTTCACAAGTCAAGCTCCAAACTGTTGCCAATAATCAAATACAAATATATGAGATGAGTAACCCAAGTTAGCAAATATTGTCACAGAAATGTGCTATGGACTTTACTAAATTAAAGCTATACCAAGAGGACTGCAAAATAGGAGACCTGTCTTAATGGACACAATGGGCAACAGTGTGGAATTTTGGTGGTTACATGCAAAATCATCAAATACTCCAAAAGCTCCAAAACCCTACTCTTTGAAGGTAAAGAGAAGAAGAAAAGAAGATAGGGACAGTGGCTGCAGCATGTTTTGAAATTGAAGAAGACAAGGTTCTGTACCAGGGACACAGTCTTTCAGTCAATGGGGTTCATTATGGATTTGTGCCTTAAAAAATATTTGACAGGTTTTGCTCAAGTAATTGCAGTGTCAAAACAAAGTAACTGACTTAACTGTAACTCTGCAATGGAACCGAACAGTGTCATTTGTCTGCTTTTCATTTCCGCACTTCTCTTGACACAAGAACAGGACACTCCGTCCTGTTCGAGTGAAAATGAACTACGCAGTGAGTGATGGTTACAGGTTGGTTATTAATGGCATCAACTTGACATATGGTTCTGAAAGTACAGACTGTCAGTGACCATATTCATATTTGTGCACTTATGAATTCATTATACATATTCAAGCAATCCATGGATTTGGACGATTCTTATATACATGTACTTGCTGCTGTAGATGTTTAAATGTTGAATGTGTTACTGGTTGTTTCAATGGAAAAGCAGGAAACTTTGAGTAACTTATGGTGCTTGTTTCTGTAGCCAAAGTCATAGTCTTAAAGTCAACACAAAGTTGTTGAATAATGACAATATTTTGAAGAGCACTAATCTTTAGCCAGCAAAGAGAAAAACACATAACTTTGGAATTAAACAAATAATGCACTAAGGTCACAGTCAGATGGTTTTGTACGAGTTCTGGATATTACTGGCTTTATATTTGAAAGTCAATGTTGCATTCTTTGTTGCACTAACTGTGCATCATTGTAAATATGTTTCCTGACTTACCCAGTAATTACACTGTCATCTTGCCCTTTGCAAAAATTATTTTCTTTAAATATGACGTAATTATTCCTGTTATTTTCCATCAGAGAAATATAGGTGTCCACAGTTAACAATATCATCATCATATGGTGAACTTACTTTTTATTTGTAACTGCCATTTGGGTTATTGGAGTGTAAAATTGGAATGTCTCTATGATAGTACTGGCAGAGAAGAAAACCTTTTGATGGCTTCAGCTCAAATGGACGTTTTGTAATTACTATAAAAAGGTACTGGAAAATAACCAAGGCATTTACTGTTTTTCATTTTCTAATTTGACGGCTTATGTCTATCCTCCTGGGCCTTGTCTATAAGGGCAGTAGGTCTATAGGCATTTATTTGCGGTATTGATAGCACTCCTTGCGTTTATCAAGGGAAATGAATGTGTTCAAAGGTGCCAATTAACAGCATTGGGCACTCAGTCAGGTTGGAGTGAGTGATTATCAATCATGCTCCATTCAGAGAAAAAAATGGATCTTGTGTTTGCATAAATGTAATGTTCAGAAGGTTCCAATGTAAATTGCATTTACATATGCTTCTATAAACTAATGGTGTAGAAAAATCTGCTTTACCGGGATCAATTTTTCCATGTGCACATGAGCCAATGAGCCATGTGCACAAAAATCATTCACTGAGATTTTGAAAACATTTTCATGTACCTTATACTACAACAAAAATCTAAAAATAGATAATAAATAATTATAATTATATTTTTCTGGTCACTCAAGGTCGCCTTACAGCAATAGTGAAAACACAATAGCACATATAATAATTAAAATACTCAAGAACAATTCAAAGCCATATTATTTACATTATATATATATATATATATATATATATATATATATACCATATTTATTGCAATACGAGCATTTTAGGAACTTTTTGCATTTGCTCTGTCCCATACAAAACCTGACCTTACTGACAGCTGTAATGACCAGGTACTGCCGGCATCTGACTTGTGGGAGGAAATGGACCTGACAGCAGACAGTGGGTGGACGTTATGCTTCTTATTTCTAATAATAATAGTGTGGTTGTATGGATGAATTCAGATTTAAAAAAGAATAAAATGTTGCACTCTTAGCACTATCAGTTTCTCCACTATTTGCCTAACTCATATACCTGATTTAGCTACAGTATACAGTGTACAAACCCAATTCCCAAAAAGTTAGAAAACAAATTGTCAATAAAAAAGGAATGCAATAATTCACAAATTTCATAAACTTAAATTTTATTCACAATAGAATATAGATAACATATCAAATGTTGAAAATGAGACATTTTGAAATGTCATGCCAAATATTGGCTCATTTTGAATTTTATGAGAGCTACACATTCCAAAAAAGTTGGGACAGGTAGCAATAAGAGGCCTTAAAAAGTTAAATGTACATTTAAGAAACACCTGGAGGACCGATTTGCAACTTATTAGGTCAATTGGCAACATGTTTGGGTATAAAAAGAGCCTCTCAGAGTGGAGGTGTCTCTCAGAAGTCGAGATGGGGAGAGGATCACCAATTCCCCAAATGCTGCAGCGACAAATAGTGGAGCAATAAGATCGGAGAAAAATTGCAAAGAGTTTGAAGTTTTTATCATCTACAGTGCATAATATCATCCAAAGAATCAGAGAATCTGGAACAATCTCTGTGTGTAAGGGCCAAGGCCGGAAAACCAGACTGGAGGCCCGTGACACTTAACCCACCTTGCAGCCAGTGGTCTTCCAGCTGTAACACTGGTGAATGGAACCCCAATGTAAGTTGCTTTAAAATGAAAGTGTCAACTAAAAATGTAAATGTAACACTGGTAAATGTAAGTCGCTTTGGATAAAAGCGTCTGCTAAATGACTAAATGTAAATGTAAATGTATATCTAAACATTATCCAGAAACACAGGTGTTTTCTCTGGAGCCAAGGCTCATTTAAAAACTGAACTGAACTGTGTCAAAGTGGAAAACTGTTCTGTGGTCAGATGAATAAAAAGTTATTTTTGGAAAACTGGGACACCATGTCATCCGGACTAAAAAGGACAACCCAGGTTTTCATCAGCGCTCAGTTCAGAAGCCTGCATCTCTGATGGGATGGGGTTGCATGAGTGCGTGTGGCATGGGCAGCTTACACATCTGGAAAGGCACCATCAATGTTGAAAGGTATATCCAAGTTCTAGAACAACATATGCTCCCATCCAGACGTCGTCTTTTCAGGGAACCTCCTGGCTGTGTGGAAGAAGGATCTGGGTACTGACATGGCCAGATCTTTTATCCATAGAAAACATTTGCCGTATCATAAAGAGGAAGATGAGACAAAGAAGACCTAAGACAGTTGAGTAACTAGAGTAGAAGCCTGTATTAGACAAGTGTAGCAGATCAGTCTCCAGAATTCCACCCACACAGCAACATCTGTTGTAAGTCTTTGGAATTCCCCATGGTTTAACTTCTCTGTCACCTCCATCATTCTACAGAGGCCTTCAGAGACAAGCTTGAATCTGAAGTCTGGAAGAAGACTGGGTTAACACTGTTTTCTTTCAGATAAAAGGACGGCCAAAGTGTTTTGAAAAGGACAGGAGATGTTATTAATGACTTTGTTTTTGCTTTCATAAGCAGTGGAACTTGGGTCTACCAGTCACCATGTCAAAGGCCAGGAATGCTTTGATCATAGCCTTCAAGAATGATCAAACTCTACCCCCTGGTGGTAAAATGGACAAATGGCGCTATCCAATCGTCAAAAGACAATTTCGTAGTTACTGCATTAAAAGGAAATGTTTTAAGATATTGTGTTGTTGTGTTGTTTATACTGTTCTGTCCAGGACGCGGAGTTGTGACCAAATAACTCCTTACCCTTGTTTGCAGTTTCTGTTTTATTTTAATGAAATGTAATGAATGTTCTGCAATATTTTGCATGTTCATAATACTCTGCATTTTTCTGTATAATCCTACATGTGCGAATGTTTTGTGTGTTTTATAAAAAACCCAAGAAGTACATCTGCGAAGCGAGGAATGTTTGTAAAACTTAGTCTCAACATTGTAAACCTTAGTAACTTCCCAGAGTTATGCCCCTTCTCCGGAAAGTCTGTGTTGGCCACGCCCAGTCCGGACTTTATAAAATGCCCCCGCAAGCTCCCTTCACTCTCTTCCTGCTTTTTGGCTTCCTCTCCATCGCCTGGGAGGTTCTTCCCAAGAACCTCCCCAAAGCTTCGGGCCTCGTGGAAGCGAGTAAATTTTCTTTGTTTAAAGACCGTGCCTGCTCAGGCGTTTGCTCTTTAACCAGCAAAGCAACAGCCGAGAACTCTTTCATGGGCCTTGCAATAACTTACTTCTAACAAACTTAAACTTTTACACGGTACAACAAAGGAGATAAAGGTTGGACAGCAACAGGACGCTTTTGTTCTCTCCCCGGCCCTGCAAACCCGTCTGGAGGAGACGTGACGGCAACCCTGGTGTGTGGAACGCGACATCAGTAAGCGACGAACTTTCTGGAGAACATTCAGAACACTGGTGTCACCAGCACCCGCTGACTACAGAGTAAGTCCGCACGTGACACAATGGCCTGGCGTCATTGTACTTCGGCTTTTAACTTTAAGTTTCCATAGTATAGATTAACATTCCTGGTTTCACGATACCCTCTGAAAGCAAATGTTTATCCCTGTGTTTATACCTGTGTCCCTTGTCTTGTCAATCCTTTCCCTGTTCCCATCATGTTATTCACTATTGTTTATTTATGTAATTTTTAATAAAACCCCATAAAAGGCATTAATGTTTCTCTGTTTATATTAAGAAATGTTCAAAAACCAGTTTCTTTGGACCTGTCCAAAACCAGAGTGGCAATTTCCAATTAGAAGTTAATTTAAATAAATTAATATTAATATCAAAGTTAATTATTAAAATTATTTAAATTAATCTGATATTTTCATGCAACATAGTTCTACTACACAAGAATGGGACAACATTCCTGTTCCTAATCTTGAACAACATGTCTCCTCAGTCCCCAGACGTTTGCAGACTGTTGTAACAAGAAGAGGGGATGCCTCACAGAGGTAAACATGGCGTTGTCCCAACTTCTTTTGAGATGTGTTGATGCCTAGAAATTTAAAATCAACTCATCTTTCCAGTAAATATATATAATTTCTCAGTTTAAACATTTGATGTGTCATCTATTTTGTATTCTGAATGTTTTTATTCCCAACTTTTTTGCAATCAGGTTTGTATTATTTGTATACCCAAAATCTGAAGCTGTACACAAGCATAAAATTATACCTTTGAGGAGGCTTAACTAGAGACAAAAAACAGTTAAAATGGTGCTGATATATAGGCGCCTACAGAAAACCAGAACCTCAATAAAGGACTTTCCAACTTGTCCAAAACAAATACTACACTCCTGCTGTCCAATTTTATTTCCATAAATACATGTAGGCTTATTTCCCATGTGTTTTTTACTGTGGGGTTAGTTTTTACAGTTACTGGTTAGTTTGTGGTGGGTCAGAGTCTTGCCTCTGTGACATGTTGCCCCTGCCTTACCAGACTGTTGGCCAAGGACTGTGCACGTTCCGTGTGGCGTGTAACACTTGACTTCAGCTGTTTTTGTCTATATTTTGTCTCTGGTAACTTTGCAAGGCCTAGACACTATTCTTTTTTAAATTTATTTATATTTGAATTTATCCCTATGGCAATGTAAGTTATTAAAGGACTATGTTTGATGTGAACAGTGATGCTTTAGAAATCTATAATTGTATATGTTTTTTTAATTTTTATATATTCTTTTGAAAATGTCTTTATGCCTAGCTAAGAGACACTTTGTGTCTAAGAATTTAAACATAAAGTCATTATACCATTATGTAATTATTAATCCAGCCTTTGTGAAATAGATAAATTGACTCTAGCTTCATGCATTACACTTAACAACTACTATTTACTACAATTACAAAAGGAGAAAAAGTACTAATTTTCCAAAGTGCTTCCTCAACACCAAACAAGACCAAATTAAAGTTCTAAACTGTTTTTGCCCTAACACTTGCACTTTGGGACAAAGACAAATGGATGAAAGAATGTGACCCTGTGGTGTGTTTAATAAATTAGATTAGACATTGATTAACTGGCGGATGTGAAATCTCCAATAGTTTAATTAAATGACAGTCTCTTTGGGGTCTACATTATTCATGTTTATTATATGTTGTATGCAAAGTAGCACTAGAGGGTCTAATCTGATGACAGTGTCAACCCCTTCATAAAACTAAATGTTTAGCAAAACATTAGTCTGTAAACTGGCACATAGCACCCGCAGAGTGTAATTCATTCAGAGGCAGGACTAAGGAGGCTTGTCATTAAGCCTGCAGTCCAATGTTCTCTACCAGGAAGCTGCTACAGAATCACAGCCAACACAAGCCTAGGCAGCTTTTAGCTTTAGCTGCTTTAGCATGTGTCCCCAGGGTGGCACACTGCTGGTGAATCTTTTGAATATGTATGTGAGTTATTGGTCCTGGGGGAGCTACTATATATCCATGAAACGGTGGATGGGTGACAATGGGGCCTACTCTTTTTTTTCCCTTTATCTAAGCCTGTCTGCTTCCTGATGTATCTCTCAGCACACGTTGTTCAGATTGCCTCATCTATCATAGGCCTCAGATATGAAAATGTGGATCACCGCGTCGAGCCCAGTCACATTGTTACGAGTCTAATCTGTAGGCATCATGCGGGAGGCCCTCCCCCAAAGTGGATGCAGGATGGGAACCTAGTCTTAAGGAGAGGAATGAGGACCTAAGACATGCTTAAACATCCCCTTGCTCCCCATGTACTTTATTTTTTTATTATTTTGAGAATAATAGATAGGATTGTCACAAATACAAGTACAACACATACAGTAATATCATTTTTTAATCTTAAACATGAGGCAAAGAGCACATGGTCAAAATTGGTCTTGACTTGATCATTGACAAGAGTCCCTTTTAGTCTACAAAAAAATACACACCTAACAAAAGCAGTGACATCTAATCAGCACTCAAGTTAAAACACAAAATGACTAAAGTTTCATGTTTGTTAAATAAAGCCAGTGGACTTTAGTTCTACTCAAGCATGTGGCTGCTGGGTTGTTTATCAGTGGCAGAAGCAGAATGCTTAGAAGCTTTAGCCTTTGCACTGTGACATATATTCCTTTAGATGTGTGTGTTTAAAACCAGTTAAAACGGTTAATATCCTTGTCTACAATGGGAATGTTTTAATCTTTTCAGGCAGTTCTCAGTTTAACTTTGTTTTAGAACCAATGCTTCTTCATCAATCTGTTTACCTTTTTATGTTGCTCTTGTCTATTTAAGGGGAAATAGGTACATATAGTTTCAGTTTGTTTTAAGGGCATGTGGCCAGCAGCATGCAGAATCAGCTGCAGTTTTGACTCCTTGAGATTTAGTTTTATTATACACCTCTAATATTCATTGATGGCTGCACATTCCAAGTAAAAGGCTATAGCAGTGACTATTCCCTACAGGTCTCTAAAGCAGACATCTAAAGTCCAAAGCTGTCTCCATTGACATAGAACACATCTGTGGTGAGAGTGTGGACAGGGAAGAGACCTGTGAGCTAATCCAACAATCATCCGTGTCTTCACAGATGACTTTAGCATAAAAGCAACAGCTGCAAATTGGCACCAGATCCCCACTGAAAGGTCATCTGGCAAGTTTAATCAACACCCAAATCACAATAGCTCAAACGACCAATAAAGTCCACCTTTTGTTTATATTTTCTATCCAGTGCTGTTTTTGATGGCCTGTTTTAATTTTTGTTTTTTTTCTCGAGTTTGTGTGAAGCTGTCATTTTAGATTTTTTATTAGTTTTAGTTACATTCATACTCTTTTTTGTCTAGTCAGGTTTCAGTCAACTAAACGTCTGAGCATTTATTATAGTCAGAATTATCCATGACTATTTTTCTAGTTTTATTTGACAAAAACTGATCACATTTAGTCTAGTTTTACTGAACAAATTTTAATGAAAATTGTATTTTAGTATCTTTTTAGTACACAAGGAGTCAGTCATGTAGGAACTGAGAACCCACCTTACATTCTCTCACAAACAATACGCTAGTCACCATAGATTGTAAAAATATGGATGTCATCCACCCATTGGTCACCTATTCACCGATATTGTCATTACGACAGGGCAATAAAATGGCCGTTACATCCGGGCCTTAATGTCTTGACTTACCTCAATTTTATTATGGATTGACTTGAGATGTCTCTTAAGGTTCGTGGTTTTTTTTTCCCTGTTAATTGTGGTCGCATTTCTCCCCATCTTTGGGGCACACATTGCTTTTTCTTTTCCACTTCTAATGGAAAATAAAAGTTTTTCCAAATGTTGTTAATTCTTTTTCTCCCAAAGACAAACCCCGGCTGGCCGGCCATTAGTCCTTTTCTCTCTGTCAGACTTAACTTAACGTTGTCTTCTAAATAATGTCGTGAGTGGGGCTTGAGAAAGTGATGTTAATGTGATAAAGAAATACTGCAAAATAATAACGCAACTAAACGATACAAAATCACACTATAACATTTTGTTTTCGTCTCGTTTTGGTCAACAAAAATCAAGAGCATAGTTTTTATTTTGTAAACCACATTTAATTTTGTTTTTATTCGTCAACAATATTGCATTATACATTTAATTATAGTCATCATCACATGACCAGCATTTACGCTGTGTCTCGTCTTGTTTTTGCCACAAGATAAAGGGTTGTTGACAACGATATTTAGTCATAATTTTTGTTGACGAAAGCAGGACTGTTTCTATCTCCTTTGCTTGATGGTTTTCATACTGACTGAAGGTTATTGGTAAAATCGAATGGGTCTTTCATAGAAAGACAAAATAGATACTTCCTGAACTTTTTAAAACTTGTTTAAAAAGACCCCTTAGTCCTTGAAGATGGTTGGCTGTATTAATGACTTGTTTTGAAGTAAATACTAAACATCTTAAATTCTATTAGCAGCTATAATATAAGTGTAATGTGTGGGACTTGCCTTTGTAATGGCAGAGTGTATGTGAACACATGAAGAATAGCTGAAGGACTGTCTAACCAATGAGTGTCAATTCACATACAAAGGATCAAATTGTATAAAGACTGGCTAGAATACTGCCGAGGCAATTAACTTTTGACTTGTCACTTACTCTGAATATTGTCAATGTTAGTGTGGCTTAGAATCATTGCATAATAATGTATAATTCATGTACAAATAAGCCTTTCAATACCAGGACAAACTTCTGCCATCATCAACAGTAACAGACTGACACAATGGGTACAAGTACTTCCTCAAATGTGTGTGATTTTTGACAACTTTCTCTCTTTCCAATTATAATGACTTTGGATGCACCACTGCTGTACGTGTCACATAATATCTCAGTGGCTCATTTTCTCTCAGGAGACTCGCGGCTGCTGTAAATAAGGCTTGTTCAGCCACACGGTTTGTTTGGAGTTGTGGTTGCAATTATGGTCACAAAACATGTTAGGTTTTCTTCCAATAACCACATTATTTCCCTTAGAATGTGTTTTTTCACTGTAGACCTTTTTTTTTTTACACCATTAGGGTTGTTATTTTTTTCCCATGTAGTATTTATCTGGGTTTATCTAGTAAGGTTTCTTTCCATAGTTTTCATCCCAGTTTACGTCAATGGTGTTTATGTTCTAGTACTAGGTTTCTTCTAACACAATTCTTTTATTAAAGGGTATTGCTTTGTTACACAAGATTATTACATAAATGACAAGAGAACATCACAGTGAGTGGTGCACTATAATGCACTTTGAGTACTGTACGATCAGTACCTTTTTAAAGTTCTATCGATGTTTTTAATGAATTCCTTTATTTTCAATTCACAAAGCAGGAGTGACATAGCTATACAGTATGTTACTAATAAATGCTTTTCCAAAAAAAAATTGTATTTTTTCTTACAAGAGCAAGACAAGCTTCATCTGAAAAAAACATTGCCATTTTGTGTTTTTCTTTGTGCTTCTCTATTGGCCAGTCAACAGGTTTTTAGCTCCACCTCTTAGGGCTCATTTTACATTCTGATACGAACGGAGCCTTCTGTGTTAATTTGGTCTGTGTTTTGGTCCATTTTCCCCAAATTTGCAGATGTAGACCAACAGAGCAGTACATACATTGGCTGAAGGGAGCAGTGATGATTGATATTCAACAGTTTAAACAGGAGACAACCTGGTTGAACCTTGCAAGTTGGTCAATAACGTCGTGACTTCACAGCAAGTCAAAATCACACACACACACTTTCAAGAGTGTTGAAAATTGCTTCTGTCGTCAGTGAGAGAAATTAATTCCCCATCCTCAATATGTTATGCATTCAAAGGTCACTCAGACCAAGGCTGTTATTATTTCTAAATTATTTTGTCTATAGTCCCATACAGGTTTTTTTAAATAACACCAAAGATAATGCTTGGAAGTATAAAGGTATAAAGAAGACAATAAAAATGTTCATAATAGATGGAACAACAAAGCATACGTAATTGCAGCAGCAAAGTGCAGCAGTTACCAAAGTTGTGCTGTATGGTACTCTTATTTGAGAGTCTTCAAACCCACTTTTACTAGTGATTTATGCTGACCCAACCAGCACCACTCCACTGGAAAGAGGTTTTTGAGTTTTAGTCCAGTGAACAAAGTCCCAATGTACCTTATAGCCCAGTTCATCATCGTCCAAACCTTTTTAGCATCAAGTAATCCCAGAAATAGATTTTATCCTACGTATTTTTGACCTAACCCAGACCCAGTCATTTTTCCAATATTCACAAGTGACCATGCAGGCCACAAAAGACCACTGAGGTACAGGTCGGCCATTGCAGCATGTCCTGGAATATAAGATTTTCATCAGAGCAAGATGTGCTTCTGTGATAAATTAATTTATGAATATATCATGCCTCAAGCTTTGTCCATGGCTCTATAATATTAAGAGAGAGTGGTATAAAATGTAAAAGTTGTGAATACAGTGCCGCTTAGGACAAAAGAAGATCTGCATTGGGCATTGTAATGAGTCTCAACACCACAGAAGGCAGAGTGTGCAGGACGAAGCAAAGTAGAATTCATAGTTTAGAGCCATATCCAATTCCCTTACCCTGTGTAATTACAGAGGATCAGGCTTTATCAGTGGCAGACATCAGCCTTTGAATCTGAGTGAAAATGAGCAATGCAATGTTCAAGGGAAGCAAGAGGGGAGCAGGGAGAACACTTGTAAAACATGCATGCTTCAAACAGGACTGATAGGTAAGCCCTGGGAATTAAAGCAATGCTGGTAAGGCCCTTATCTAATACTATATGACTTTTCAAAACATGCACCGCTTTGATTCCATGCGAAAGGTTGTGTGCTTACTAAAGAAACTCTCGATTTAAGGACTGCAGAAGGAAGATATTCAACTCGCACTTAAGGAGATTCTTAATAAAATTGTACATTAAACAATAAAAAACTATATTTGCAAGCAGTTAAATAAATGTCCAGGAAAAAAGAGGAGCTGCAGCACTAAAAAGAGTATACTATATGGAATATCAATATGAAGAGAGATTAATCAAATAGTATTGTCAACATTGTTGCTTACAAAAAAAAATGTCTTTAACCCATTGTACCCTTTCGTAGTTGTCCCTCACCTTGATTTTTTTAAAAGGCTTGAAAAACACTTCTTGTGAAGCATGGTAAGCATGGCTTTACATCGTTTTTAGGACAACCTGAGCTAGATGAATATCTATGCAATGCTACTTGATATTTAAAGGTAGTTATGGGGCCAAAATAACTAAAATATTAAAGCAAATAAAAGCATTTTGTATTGAAAAAACACATATTTTAGGGGGGAGTTTTGAAAAAACAAAATGAATAAAAGGACAAAAAACACTTAATATGTTGGATTATTCATCTTGGTTATGAAATATTCAGACAGCATAAGATACCCAAATTCCACTATTGAATAGCAAATGGGTCTGCAACAAGGGAAAAAGAAAACAAGTTGGAAACTCTTGCCATTTTTGATTAATTAATTTTGCCTTGAATGTTGCCAGGTACAGAGTGTTAATTTTATTCATACAATTTTTTTTTTTGGGACATAAAAACAAACTCTTCAATTGAACATAAAAAGTCAAATGTGACATAAAAAGTAAAACTGGTCAGCAAGATGTTTTCTCAAATAAATTTTTGGGATTTTTTGCCTTAATTTGATAGGAAACAAAAGGTTGACCGAGCGAGACTCAAACTAGGTCTCCCACGTATTTTGCATATTTACATGTGCTCTACCGACTGAGCTGGGGGCACCCCCTCATACAAGATGTTTTTTTTACCCCTAACAACAGTAAACCTTAACGCACATATGGCTGGATAGCTCAGGAGGTAAGTCATCTTAAGGCAAGATCCACTTTGCACCGGCTACCTCATATAATGATGAGAGATACAAAATTACAAGACACACCGGCTCAGACGTAGCTCGGTCAAACAAGATGTGAATCAGGTGTTGGGAAACCAGAGCACCTTGATGAGAAATGGGAACAAAAAAGAAATGGACAGCAATGCACAGTGGCTAGTGGATCTAAGAGCAGACCACAGAAACCTCGCTGAACAGGATCCAGTCACCATCACAATGGCAGACATCTATAAAAGAGTCTCAAGTATGAAAAACTGGTCCACTTAAGGGAACTGTCCCATTTAAGTATAGGCCAATAACATGTCCTTCCACAACATGGAAGCTCATGTGAGGCATCATAGCAACTAAGATAAGTGGGCATATGGATCAATACATGAGCACAGCACAGAAGGGCATTGGTCAGAATATCAAAGGAGCAAAACACGAGCTGCTGGTTTAATAGAACAGTCGCTCACGACTGCAAAACCAGACAGACCTATCTGTGCACCGCCTGAATTGATTACAAGAACTTAATGGCACACACATGGATCACTGAATGCTTGGAGATGTAAAACCTCAACAGGACTCTAAGAGCATTCATTGCTAACTTGATGAGGCTGTGGAAGATCACCCTTGAGGCCAATTGCAAGTGAATTCAAATGTGGCATATACCAAGGAGATGCTCTGTCCCCACTGCTGTTCTTTATACAGTAGGTCTGAATGGCTATGGATATCAATTCAGGAATGGGGCCACCATCAGTCACCTCCTCTACATGGATGACATCAAGCTGAACGCCAAGAGCGAGCAAGACATTGACACACTGATCCACCCAATCTGGATCTACAGTAATCAATCAGTCAATCAATATTTATTTATATAGACATTGGAATGTCATTTGGACTTGAAAAGTATGGTTGGATGGTGACCAAGAGTCACTTAGTGAATGTCTCGGGTAGAAGAAGAAAGAGGAAGAGGTCCTGGAGCTGCCATCATGGGAGGAAAACCCCCTACATAGGATGTACCACTGCCAGATGACAGAAATTGCTGATATCAAGAAATTCTACCAATAGCTAATCATGGCTGCACAGGAGCAGGCCTTGAGCACCAGAGCAATAGAGGTCCAGATCTACCACACCCAACAAGACCCCAGGTGTAGGGTGTGAGAGAATGACAAAGCCAAGATCTTGTGGGACTTCCAAAAACAGACCAATAAAATGGTAATGGCGAACCAACCGGACTTTATGGTGGTGGACAAACAGCAGAGGAAAGCCAGTGTGGTTGACACCAATACCAAGTGATGGCAACATCAGGAAAAGAGAACTTGAGAAACTAGAGAAATACCAAGCCCTCAAAGAAGAATTTGAGAAGGCCTGGAAAGTGAAGGCAACAGTGGTATCCGTGGTCATCAGAACACTCTGGGCACCCAAGCTCCCACCCCTGGTAGAAAACCCAAGCTTGGATGTGAGACCACTTGCAAAAGGTGAGGTAAGAGTTTTTTTTATTATCATTTTAAAAGACTAAAGACTGTCACTCATTTTAGATGTTTGATCACAAAGTATTCTCAACATGGACTAAACCATAACCCAATGTTCTAGCAGCTTTTTATTGTAGAATACTGTTGTTCAGTGGTCTGCACTCTGCAACACTCAAACCAACTGCAAATTTAATTCAGGGCCAGCCTGTTCTTCTTTGTAATCGTACTACAATTGTATTGTATTTGTGACTATTATCACCAAGTTACACTTCCACACAACCTGACTGTTCAAATCCATTAAGCTCAAGGGGCAGCAAGGGTTTAATGAAAAGTAGAGTGCTGGATATAGATTTACTTAATAAAGCTGTATAAAACAAATTTCACCACAATTACATAATCATTCATGCCCTGGCCCTCCACAATGGTGGCGTTTCAGAATACTTCACAGCAGTCCTTTGAATGCATTAGTGAATAGAACATCACCATTGTCCTTAATGTTACACAGCTATTCACATCTAATGTCCAAGCTGTCCTTGGCTCAGGTGAATGAATCATCAAAGAGACAAATTGCCCCATGCAGGTGATCTAAGGTCTCCTCTGCATATTTGGGGTTTGTAATAATCTAAATTCAATGCCAGAGCATGGTGGACTAGTTCTACTGGAGGGCCCTTTAGATATCTGATTTTTTGAAGCCTGGATAATACTGTTATTAGACTACAAGAATAGCTCCAGGAACCAACAGCACTGCTTTATTTTATCAGTATCTCCCACAGTCAATATCATTTTAATATCATTCTCATATTATTGTGTCGCTAATTTGTTTCAGAGGCATGTTTGATTCCCCAGAAAGCAGTCTGATAAAGATATGGGCAATAGTGCTTCTGTTAGTAATTCTAAAAGCATGCCGGTTAAATAAAAATGTGTGTGGAAATAAGAGAATATAAAATAGAAACACACTGAGGAAAATGCATCTTATTAAAGCATTGGGTACAAACCACAGACAGACAGAATCCTGGAGTGCTTCAGTTTCAGAAGATTAGATTCTGTCAGCTTCAAAACATTGTCTTGCAAAGTAAAACCAGTAAATGAGACTTAATAATTACCACAACACACAGGTACAATTGGCCATCCAGTCATAGATTTTAAACCCTTCACTCTTCCCTTCCTAAATGTCACTGAGTACTGAACCACTTCTATTTTCTCAGTAATAGCACATGGACCTGCAAACCTTTTAAAGTGGGATTTGTAATTTGGATGGATAAACCTCGAACATACAGTACATTGACTATTACATGCATATATCCAGCATAAAATAATGTATATTTTCTGTGACTTTAAGCATGTAGCCTTTAGCTTACATGGCACTAATTGCTCCTATTTTATTTTGCAAGTGTCTAACATCTAGCCACTCTGTAATGTTCTCTACCCAGGTATTGTAACATTACTCTCATGTAGTTGTTATTTGCCAAAACCATATAATTTATGTACAATTTGTGTTTTTTGGTGGCACAAATAATTTACAAAAAACTGTAGTTGTTTACAAGCACTAAAAATGTCATGCCCGATGAAGCCATCATATAAAGCGACAACCTTTGGACTACATACTGAATACATCTAAAAAAATTTTTTAATAAATCCAATGTTTAAGAATGCCCTTTTACATCAAAGAATCATGCATTATTTAAAGCTAGATGACACTGCTGCTAAAACTTGGCATCAGAAAGTAGACTCCAAAACTGGAAAACAATTGCCAATTTGTAACAGTTGAAATAATTTATTATTTATCTACAGTTTTTGCAAATTCTCATCCAGCAGCTTAAGCGCACAGCCTGTAGCTCACCATGTGAGCTTCTCTGTTGTCTTCCAACCATTCATTTCCCCCCCATAATGGAAAGCCATGCTAATGAATATGAATTGAAACATCTGCAATTCCAGCCCTGCCTTTTGTCTCACATTTGTATTTTCTCTTGGCAGTGACAATTTTCTGGCGCACTTGGTTTACTGCCATGAAGTGTGGCCCCGGTGCGTGCTGGCTTCATTCGCCAAGAAGGTCACGTCTCTTGACAGTGGATTTCATTGTCCTTCAGCGCCTCCTCTGACACTAATCTAGATGCATCAGTTTTAACTTCATCTCTTGGTGGCAACATGCATCCAGAAAGATCAATCAATCCATTCTGTAATTTCATCAGGATCTGTGTAGTGCCTTCCTTGCCACCCCGCCCTGCCTCCTCCCCCCTCCCTGTCACCTTACCGAGCAAGGGACAAACTATGCATCAACATTTCCATTGAGTATGGGTATTTAAACATTGTTTTTAGAAAGCAGTGGCCTGGATTCTACCAGGCCTGTGTGACACAATAGGGGTCAATAGATTCATAATGGCTCTGAGTAAATCTGTGTCATAAATATCACTTCACTACAGCTCGCTACATGATAGGTTACTCTTTTCAGCATGTAGATCTAATAAATCAAAGTGTACTGGATTGCAGGGTAGTATATGCATAATAATGTAAAACAAACCTCAACTTGTTTTGTCTGTTATATGCATACTAAAGTAACTGTGTAAATAAAGTAAAGGGACCCTGGCTAAATACTCACTTCTGAGAGGTCTACAAAATAAATAATTGATAAAAAAATGACTGTGTATTTTCGTATAGTTCTGTACGGTCTCTCAGGGCTTTTGTCCTGTTTAGTCCCACCACTGGCTCTTTGTCACACAGCAGCTCTTTTCTGCATATTTACCAATGACAAATAGAGGACACAAGTCTTTAGGGCTAAGGCGAGATTCAGGTGAAACACTGCCAGAGGAAAGTCACAGCTCATTTCTGAGCTGTGACTTGCGACAAGCGGAAAGACAATGGCCGCATTGTTTTTCCCAGCCACTGTTGCATCAAAATAATATATCCCTAGCTCAGCACGTACTGGATTTAGCTGTACAAAAGGCAGATGGGTAAAGAAAAACATAGGCACTGATACAAATACAAAAAATAATAATAAAATTTTTGGATGACATCCCCTCTTTAAATTTACATTTCAAAGGTCAGTTTGCTTTGTCCTTTCATAAGTCTATCTGCTCGACATCCCCTTCTAGACCTCCTCAGGTCCCTGGGAGTGTATGACATGGTCTCTATAAAAATGCATGTAACTTTATACCAAATTCTGTAAATGGTTGTTATCAAACAAAAACACATTCAGACACGTCTTGGAGCTATAGAATGTGTTTGACCTTTTTAGAGTGGCACTCCTACAAGTTAGGATAGTGTTGGGAGTAATGCCAAATAGCGTTTTACAAATGTAAAGGAGGCTGGACCATCATCATAGAACCTTGAGGAGAAGAACTCAGCTCTAAATTGGCAAAATGAAGTGTGGGTGCATTACAGCTACATTTGTAAGGGCGTATTTTTTCTGAGTAATGCTAGAGAGAAAGGACATTTAAAGAGAAGTTTTCATTCACATTACCTTTCATCATTGAGAAGGTTATTGTTGCTTAAAGAAAAGAAAACTAATGCTTCAAACATGTAAAGTCAGTTAAAAATTGTAATATAACAACACGGCATATATTCAAAAAAGCATCATGTACTTAGTTTTGTAGAACTAAACAATATAGATTTTTAATCAGATTGTATTACAAAATAAAAAAAAACAGGTTATAACATCCGGAAAGATTCAGACTTCAAAGTGAGGATAGAAAGCTCACAGTATTTTCACTCCCTGCCATTTGTTCTGCACAATTTCTATGATTAATTACATTTATCCATACATTTATTTGATAAAACTAATTGATGAATGTAGGTTAAGAATGTAGTGACGGATTGAAGAGTCTTATTAGGTTGCACACCTGTTAATTTAAGCCACTTCATGAGGTGCTGAGCTGCACAGCTTTCTTAATGTTTATTAAGATAGTATTGTCAATATCACACGTCTTTTCACAGGTCTCGCTCAAACCACTGCTTAAACAAAGTTTTTTTTCTGTACAAACATTCATTAGTGGTAAAAGACAAATCAGTCACACATTCCTTATTAGTGTGATTTTAAAGAGAATAAAGAGGAAAGAAAGAAAGAGTTCGGCTGCAGTAATGATTGCACAAACTGACAGAGGTTTAGCCCCTAGAGTTAGTTATTATTGTTGCTCAAATGAGCCCATTTTTTAGTGTCTAAACTAAAAGAAAATAACAACAAGAACCAGATAGCATGTCATCACGACTCATCTTTGTTCTCTTCCCAGTGGCTACAGTAAATCCTGAAGAATCTACATGGATGTTGTTTATTTGTGTATTGTTGTTTCTAACATGCTAAATATTCAAAGATAAATTATTTAGTTCTCTCATGTCTGTGAAGGTTTTCAGTCATCCAGGTCATTTTGAAAAAAAGGTTAAAGTAAAAGCATCTGGACTCAGTTTTCAAGGTGAGGACGTTTTTGTCTCTAATTCCAAGATGCTTTATCAATTCTGAGGGTTCTCAGTTTACTTTAACCTTTGTTTTTTGTTGTCTCATGTATCAGCATTGCACTGTGATTTTGAGACTTACTCTACAACTGTAGATGAAGAGCTTTCACCACAACCTTCACCCATTCAGGAGGCCTCAAAGCAGTGTGAGCTATTTTATTGAAAGTCCCACTGAGATTACAAATCTCATTTCCAGTGCAGTCTTTGCCCCATAGGGGACCTATTGTACTTGTTTTTAATGGTAGGGAAAAACCAAAGTACCTGACACAAGAAGGCCCTGCATTGAGGTAAGATAGTAAGGTAATGTACAATATTGATATATTGTGCTCTGCTATTAAATTATAAAATATTGTTAGTGAGAAGAAGGAAATGTTGAAATTATGTTTAATATGGATTATTAGCAAAGTTTTATTGTATGAGGGATACTGTGTATAGGATAATACTCCTCAAGGCCTTTGGTGCACACTCACTTTTCAGTAACAGACAGCTCAAGGTACACTTAAGGGGAAAGGAAAGGTTCCATTTTTTAAACATCCTTAAAGCGGAAATAAAGACATGCACACTGTTCATGCTGCTTCATTTTCATCCTTCACTCTGCAGACCTTAACCCCACTTCATCAGCTCTCTGGCTATAGCCCACACAAGATCCTTGGGTTTAAAAAAAATCATCTTCATCTGTTTGGTGCTCATAAAGTCAAAAGAGCACTCATTAATCCATGTTGAACAAGACTTGGAGCTCCTCCAACTTTCAGTTCTTCAACTTACATTCGGCTTTGAAGCACAGTGGAGAATATAAAAACGACAATTTCTAGCCAGTCTCGGCTATCATATTCTACAGACCTTGAGGCAAATTATTCCATACCTCACCAAATGTACTACATATTTCTTGTTTTTGAAATTCGTTTCTGGGGTGACCTGAAATTTCAAAGCGTATAGATCATCACCATGTGGTCTCATAAGAGATAAGAGCATGAATAAATGTGTCATATATGTAGACACTAGGGAAAATACCCATTGTACATGTGGTTATAGTCTGAATCTGAAACTAACTGATCACATGATATGATATTAGATGATGAAAGATAAAGGTCAACTCTCTTTAAGTAGTAATAAGGCATAAGCAAATATATACTTAAGTAAAGACACAAGTTTTAGGACTCTGGAATTGTCTTTCCTACACAGCATCCCTTCAACACAAGCCTCTACTGCAGGGGTACTTAATATGTTGATCGCGATAATAATAATAATAAAAAAAAATGTATTTAATTAAATAATTTATAAATTTAATTTATTTAATTATATATTTATAATTTCACATTTTTATCCAAAATGCGGGAAAAAAAAAAGGGTGATGGTGTATGTGCCTTTCTTAGAGATAATATTCTTATCCAGAAGCTATCACTTGGAGAGTTTTCATCATTTGAGTATGTGTCATTTAAAATGGAGTTGAGGTTTTATATATATTTTATATGTAGTTCTTTACAAACCACCCCAACAATGTCATGATTTTATTGATGAGTTTACTGAAATGCTTTTGGTTATTTGCACAGAATATGAACAAGTAGTCATATCAGGTGATTTTAATGTGCATGTGGATAATGTTTCTGACAGAAATGCCAAAGAACTTTCTACTATTCTTGATACTTTTGGTCTGTGTCAGCATGTTAATGAGCCGACCCATAACAGAGGTCACACTCTGGACCTGGTCATTACTAAAGGTGTTCATATTTCAGATGTCACTGTGATTGATGTTGCTCTATCTGATCATTCATGTGTCTTTTTCCATATGTCCATAATTCCAAAAGTTTTTGTTGGACCTACACTTGTACAAAAGAGACACATTAAAAATAACACCAGGACACAGTTTATGGAGGCAATCAGGTTTGAAAATGCCTCATCAGGTCAAGTTGATGATTTGTTGAATTGTTATACTTCAGGTGTTTTAAATGTTATGGACACCATTGTTCCTGTTAAGGTTAAAGTGATCAGGACAAGGCAGAAGGCTTCATGGAGCAATGCTCACTCTGTCAAAGCACAGAAAAGGGAATGCCAAAAAGCCGAAAGAAAATGGCATAAATCGAAACTCTTAATTCATTATGAAGTATACAAAGAAAATGTGCATGTTTTCAATCAAACTTTGCAAAAAGCAAGAGAAATATTCTTCTCAGAGATCATCAACAACAATAGTAACAACCTGCGTGTCCTGTTTGCTACAGTGAACAGATTAACAAACCCTCCAGCTCTATTTCCACCAGAATTAGTTTCCACCACTAAATGCAATGAGTTTGCATTGTTTTTCAACGACAAGGTTCAAGGCATTAAACATGCGATACAGTCCAAAGGGCATAAAACAACACTGCAGCCACCTAGGAGACACTTGGTTGGGTTAACACATTTTACACCCATTAATGAACAATTGAAAAACTGTCTCCAGCCTGAGTTCATCCACCTGCTGCTTCGATGTTTTACCCACTAGATTTCTAAAATCAGTACTAAGCAGTTTGTTACCACAACTCACTGATATAGTCAATAATTCCTTACAGTCTGGAACATTTCCAAGGGCCTTAAAAACTGCTGTCATTAAGCCTCTTGTAAAGAAGAGCAGTCTTGATGCTACAGTGCACAACAACCATCAGCCCATATCAAACCTGCCATGTTTAGGTAAAGTCATCAAAAAAGTTGTATATCAACAACTTAATGACTTTCTATTACTTAACAACTGCTTTGATCCTTTTCAGTCAGGATTCAGGCCCCATCACAGACTGAGACTGCACTTATCAAAGTCACAAATGACATCCGTCTGAACACTGACGCAGGCAAAGTCTCTGTCTTAGTTCTGTTGGACTTGAGTGCTGCGTTTAATACAGTGAACCATGGAATTCTGTCACAAAGATTAAAGGAATGTATAGGTATCACTGGAACTGCCCTTAAATGGTTTCAGTCCTATCTTGAAGATGGGAAGTACTTTGTTTCGGTTGGTAACTGTGTATCAGACTAAATGGCCCTGACATGTGGGGTTCCACAGGGGTCTATCTTGGGACCCCTATTATTCAATCTCTTCATGCTTCCTTTAGGCCAGTTAATACGCAGCTGTGACATATCATACCATAATTAGATGACACTCAGATTTACATTTCACTCACAGCAGGTGAAAATGGACCAATCCATTCACTCTGTCACTGCATCGAACAGATTGACACGTGGATGCAAAATAATTTTCTCCAACTGAACAGAGACAAAACTGAACTAATCATCTTTGGGCCACAGAAACAAAGAGAAAGTGTCAGCAGTCACCTCGCGTCTCTTTCTCTAAAATCTAAAAATCAGGTTAGAAATCTAGGGGTCATCATGGAATCAGACTTAAATTTCCACAGTCACATTAAGTCATCTGCATTTAATCACCTTAAAAACATTTCCAGAGGCAAAGGGATGATGTCTCAACCAGACTTAGAGAAACTTATCCATGCTTTTATCTCCAGCAGGTTAGATTACTGTAACGGCCTGCTCACTGTTCTCTCAAAACGAGGGTTAAGACAGCTGCAGCTGAACGCAGCTGCTCGGGTTCTCACCAAAACCAGGAAGTACAACCACATGAACCTCCTCGGACTCTGAGAACATCTGGGACAGGCCTTCTGCTCGTGCCCAGAGTTAGAACTAAACAAGGCGAAGCAGCGTTTAAGTTTCATGCAGCAAAAACCTGGAACAGCCTCCCAGATGAAGTAAAACAAGCCTCAACTTTAACAATGTTCCTCTTTAGCTCCGCCTACACTACAACTGTTTTTATTGGGTTTTTTGTGTATTTTATGTTTTACTCTTCTTTTAAAATGTTTTTAATTTTTCTAATGTTTCTTAATCTAAATCTTGTAAATTGTCTTTTATTCCTGTAAAGCACTCTGAGTTACCCAGTGTATGAATTGAGCTGTATAAATAAAATTGCCTTGCCTTGCCTTATAACGCGTGTGGTGTAATATTTTATATGTTTATATGTTTTAATATGTGTTTTAAACTACGTAGACCCAGTTAGTTATTCATTTAAACATATTAATATAAAAGACAAAACCTAATGTCAGACACACACACACACACACACAGGAAGGACCAGATAAAGACGCAGGTGTCTGTTATCGGATGATACAGAGCTGAGGAGTAGCCTCCAAGGCCGTACAGAATGACATCAGAGAGTTAATGAGGGGATCTACTGGGTCTTGCACAATGATATCAGAAAGAGTTATTACTGTACTGTCATATCAGAACTGTATAAAAGGTTATGTCTACTGTTCAATCTTCAGTAGTTGCTGGGGAGACTACTCGGGTTGTTTATTGTGTTGGTTGTGAAACAATAAAGACTCTAATGGCATGGGATCTGGTGTTGCGTTCATAACTTATTCCATACAATAGTGACAAAGTCTGAGAGGTCAGTTTTGACACTACACGCGCCTTTCTGGACACTCAAGGTCAACTAAGATCTACCAGTCGAACGCTAAGGTAGTATTAGGTAGATCGCATGACATTAAAAAAAATAGACGTCAGCCTATCATCCATCCAATCACTTGATTGATATACAGGGCAGCCAGTCAGATGACATCTGAATTTTTCTGACGCTTAGGTCACAACGTATGTGCAACAACGGTGCTAGGTGCAGCAAGACTAGCAAGCTTCAGCGACTTACCTCCAACTTTTAAAACTAATTTTTTTCTCTTAAACTTAAGAAAGGGTATAAAAATGTGCGGGGGAGCTGGACCAAGTAAGAAGACAAAAACATATCGTTTTTATACGGAATGGGAGGTGGACTTTTTTTCACAATGACATTTTCGAAGTGCGTTTGCCTCATCTGTAAGCAGCTACTGTCCTGACTATGCATCCCTGGCTGATTCAATTCAGTGCAAATCATCAGAGTAAACTCAGGTAATGACAAAAAATCTACATGTTAATTATGTTCTGTTGTTTAATATATAGCTCATACGGTTATGCAAGGTACATCAACATACATTGTACATACATATATTTTCCTCAATATATTTGTAAATAAATATATGTTTTGCATTTTTGTAGTAGGTAGATCATTTTGACTTGGTCATTTTATAAGTTGAAAAAGTGTGAGCACCCCTGCTCTACTGTCTCTCCTTCTTCTTGCCTCTCACCAGCTTTCTGTGGCTGTCACTCTTTTTTTTTTCTGAGTGGAGACAATTAAAGTGTGACAGGCCTTCATTTAACAAGTGCTGTTTCACCTCATGAGGATGAACACATGGCATTGTAATTACTAACGGACAACACGGCAGCTTCCCCACTGTTTTTCTGCTTCTCCAATCCAAGCCCTAATGTACCTGACAGAGAAGGCAACGCCAGACCTGAAATTATAGGGATTAATGTTTCCAAGACTAAACACTTCAAATGGCTTCTCTGATGTGACTAGCATGCAGGGGAGCAGGCAGAAAATCCACTTATAGCATCATCGCTTTGGCATTATTCACTCTTGAAAGCGCAGCACGTTTCAGCAAGTCTCGTTGATGAATGTGCACTCTTTGCCAAGCAAACTAATTTGGAGTGTTTAGTGGGAGCTACAAAACAGTGTGAGCAGAAGGGGAAGGAGGAGAAGAAGCCTCAAAGGACAAGGTCTTGTAGTGGAAACTCAAAAGAACCTAAATGGCTTTGTTGATCCAAATTCATTGATTCTTACACTGAATGTTTTAGACACCTTTTATTTTTACTTCTTTTATAACCTCTGAGTGTTCCTTTGAAATAGCAATACCAAGCAAGGAGAATTGGGTTCAAGCATGTTTTATTGACACATTTACAGGTGAATATTAAAAACCTTTGCATTTGATTTTTAACAGGCTTTTAGTCTCAGTGCAGCACTATAAAAAACACACAATAACCTGCAGTGACAAAGAAATGGAACTGCTGCACTGATACACTTCACTCAGGTCTAAGAATTAACAAAATTTATAAGTGCACTTCACTCCAATATTGTCTGTCTGGGTGAAGATTGGTCAGTTCCACTCTTTTTATCAAAACACAAACCGCAGATTCAAAACAGCAGGTGAATGGATGCAGCAGGTTCTACAGCTAAAGGTTAAAGGCAGGAAGCTGGAGCATAAATCTAATTTCCATTAGACATTAAAAAAGGTGGACCTGGCGCCTAATAAAAACGATTTGCTTTCATATGCTACACTCATATTCAGAATGCTGGAGTATGTCTGCCAGATCAATAGGGGCACTGTGGACCCCTCTGCTGCTACTACTACAGTCATTCAACACAAGACGTAATGATAGAGCTCCGCACCATAACAGGCTTTTCTGGAGCAGTGCCCGATAACTTGGTCTTTTCTGGAGCAGTGCCAATAAACTATGAATCTATACATGTGATACTAATGAAATTAAATGAATGCCTGCAAAAGGTAAGGCTTGAAATTAGAAAAGTTTTCCTTGCATTGGCAAAGATAATAATTGGAAAATCATTTCTTAGCAACTATACTTCTGGTGACATTATGTACAAGTTCTTTTTAGGATAAGGAAAAACGAATGAACATTGCAAAAATTAGAGAACATTACATTAGAGCGGGGTTGTAATCACAAAGACGGGAAACACAAGCGGGCAGGAAGTAAACCTAAAACAGAGACAAGGATTAGTGATTTCAAAATAAGACAACAACAAGACAAGGTGTACATTGAAAAGGCTTGACTGACAGCATGTGACATGACATTGTGTCTGTGCTAAGCTCCATTTCCAATAAAATATTATTTTTGGAAACAGAGGGGTATATTTAGTTGTTGATTTTTTTCAAGGCTACAGAGACAGACCTGGCTTCAGCAGAAGGCAGCTTACCTCTCGCTGCAGTGCTGCTCCGACATAGCTGCTCTTCCTGCAAACTTTGTCTGGAAGCACTGATTCAGGCTCTAGCCACACATGATCATGAACAAGACAAAAACCAATTGGAAATTTGTATTTGGAGGAAGGCAGGACCTGGGACCTCGCTGTATGTAGGCTACATGTTGATTGACAGATGACTTTTACCATCACTTTGAAAGAGTGGAAGGTAGTGGCCAAGGGTAGTCTGCGTAAAGGAAGGTCCAGCCTGAAATACCTCTCTTACTACCTTCCATAAAGGCATTAAGACGCGACCACTTTACACTCCTAATGCCAGCACACATGTAAGAGGAATATCTCACAACAAAGCTGAGCATAAAAGGGGCTGTTATTTATGGAGCAGACTCTTCTGCACACAGCTCCTTGACAATGTTGTTTCAGACATTCACACATCCAGGGGCCCTTGTTGATCACTCAGAGGTGGACCGGTGCTCACATCCATCTAACGTGTTGAGTTGTATCAAACAAGTAGTACAGGTGTCAAGCCTAATGAAGAATAGTTGCAAAGAACTATCTACGTACCTTATTCTATATTTACTCTGCTACCACTACTTTACCAAATCCATCACACTTCACTCTACAACCATATTATTCTGGTGTGCTCCCCCCATTAGCTGCGGTAATTGTCTTTAACCAGCCCCTACACTTTCTGCCATCTTTATATCCCCTTCCCTGCAGGCTTGTTTGTGTTGATTTAATAGTACTTTTAAAAACAACACATTTGTGGGAGACGTGGGAGTCGACACAAATTGATATAGTCTGTCATGCAGCATTTAAAGCCCATCAGTGGCCCCCTCACAAACATCATGGATGATTTGCAGTTTTTCGTGCTTTTGACCATCCTTATCTACCCTCTTAGATTATCTGCATCTTGACTGGCTGCAGGTGATCACTGCTCGTGTTTATGTGATTAAATGAATCCGTGGTGATTTATCTAGAGGAAATTTTAGAACTCTTTTTTATTATTATTATTATTATTATTATTATTATTATATAACCTTTATTTATCCAGGAAAAGATCCATTGAGATTACATTTTTCAAGGATGTCTTGCAGAAGAGCAGCAGTACAGACCGTGTGTAGTGTATACAAGGCAGTTGAAAATTAAACAGATGTTCAATATACATACTATTATGTACATAAACATGTTTATGAATTTATTAGAATGATTGCAAATGTGTCTCCATCTATACATCTACGCTAACACTCACTTGTGTGGGTGAACCAAGGACGACTGATATTTCCTGAGGTGATAATAACAATTAAGTAAACAATGTTCCACCTTCTCAAAACATAACATTTATGCTGTATTAATACTTTAAAGATTCTTATAGTTATACATTTTTATCAAGTGTCTCACTCTAAAGAATCTATACCAAAACACATGACATCTAAAGCATATAAAGGCAGTATCTGCAGTAATAGTGACATTTTTATGGGGTCCCACCAAATGTGTTACAGATACTTAGGTTGTAAATGATGAATGTATTACATAAAAGTCATCACCACTGATTTAATCTTTAAAGAAAATGCAGTAGCTAATGCAGAAAATACTACAGAGACTAATTTCAAGGCAGAGTGCAGTTACTGTGATCATTAGTTAGGACAGTTACAAACACTTTGCAGTTTTTGCAAATTTAACAATCAAAATTTTCTTTGATTATCATCTGAAAGAACTCTCGAACGTTACACTGTATTTGTTTGGTTCACTAACTTTTGGTTTGACACTACACACTACACTTTTTAAAAGCGTTGTGTTTAGTCTTGTCTTGACAACAGCAGACGACTTTTAATGTGGTTAGTGTGTTGTTTAACCAGATAAATACAAAAAGATGCATGTTTTTATTAATAAAGTATTAATACAAACAGCTGAACCTTTAAATGCACTGTTTAAGACATGTTTTAAATCGTTAATAACACTCACAGGGAAACAGTTGGCTGCAAACGGTTGAGGCATCTGCAGCAGTGTTGTAATAAAAATACAGCCTTAATACATAATCTGTGTGTCTCATGTATTTTTACATTTACATCACTTTTATCCAAAGCAATTTACATTAATGTTCCATTCACCAGTGTTACAACACCACTAGAGGCAAGGTGGGTTAATTGTCTTGCCCAAAGACACAACGACAGTATGAACTGTGGGGAGAGCGGGAATCGAACCGCCTACCTTCCGGTTGAAGGATGACCACTCTACCACTGAGCCACTTTAATGCGCCCCACAGGTTTAGTGGGGCGCATTAAACCTGACCAATATTCAGTTTTTCTCCTCTGTTTGCTCTTCTCTGTGTTTTATTGTCTGTCACTTCCTGTATTTGGTCTGAAAATCTGAAGTATCTCCAAACGCCAGATCTTGGTTCAGCGTGAACCGGACCAATACCACCTTTTTTTGTCCGTCCAAAGACAAGCAGTTTGATCCAAACCACAGCCCGCTGGCACTTTCACACCAATTTGGTTCCAACCAAACGAAAAAGTCAATATCTGTCACTGTGTGAGAAATAAATAAAACAGTAAGTAATACATTCAAGGAACTGGCTTTTTGAAATGATTACAACATACGCCCAGCATAATGTACAACAAAAAAGTCCTTTCTACTGTGATGAAATGTAAATTTTCTGTATAAATATAAAAAAAAAAAACATCCCACATTTTTTCCTGTTTTTTGCAAGACAAACATGTTTGCAGTATTTGTGTTAGAATCAAGTGAGGTTACACATTATTACAGAGACAGTTTCAGATGGGCAGTATGGTCCAAACAACAGGACCAACCCACTGCCTTAATATTCACCAGCACTTATTGATAATATGCTGATAATAGTAGTAATTGTAAAAAATATAAATATATATATATATATATATATACCAGTTGCACAGTTTCTGAGAATTCTACATTGTGTCCCAAGCTTTTGGCAACATCCAAAATGTACATTGTTGAGTTATGCCTCATGCAAAACTTTACTGTTGGATATAAGCAAAAATAGAGAGCACACAGCAAAAAGTTGTGTTTGAGCCACCCTCCCTCCACTCCATTCCATTCCCCTCCCTTCTTCCAGAGTTTTCACCGCAACCAAGGTTATCTCTTCCATCGATTCTTATCATCAGCTTGTCAATTGATCTATTACCCCTGTGCACCACCTACTTAATGCTAGCTTGATTAATTATTGTCCCCCACAGGGCTGGGAGTGGAAGGCTGCCGGCAAGAATTCTCCAGATTAAGATGAATTCTTATTGTTTTTGCTCCCTGGAGCTCTGCAACTTGTGTAGAAACACACTGAATTTAGAGCGCCTCAAATGGGTTGGTGCCCCTCCACTGACACCAGATGTGCACTCTGGGCTATGTACCCTATATTCTGTACAGTGCCAGATTTAGCCAATCCCTTTTTTTGCCTTATTTTATGCTCCCAATTCTCCATGGCTTACAGTATTATGTTGAGGCATCAGATAATTTATGGAATGAAAATTAAATTCCCAAATCCAATTTACATTTTTATGACAAGCTTCATTGACACCGAGATATGTTTTATTCCCTGATAGCACAGAGAAAACAAACAAGGTACAGACAGAGGAGGGCTTTAACAGCCTTGTGTATAATGTAGGTTTTATCCTATTTTAGGCTTTTCTGTATTAAACCCTCTCATTTATTTTGCTTTCAACATAAATGACTTTAGTAAAAATGTAATTTGAGAGTTGTATCAGTCTTGGTTTTTGATGTCATTTATTCTGGCAGGGAAATGCCTTGTGGATATGAGCAGATCAACATATTAACAGTCCATTAATGGCACTGCTAGTCTCTACCGCTGCCAGCAGCTTTAGAAAGAGAGTGCTCATATATATTTGTGCGTCAGCTACTTCATGGAATGTCATATGCCAACATGCTTATGATATGGGATATGGTAAATCCAATTATGTAAAAAACGAGGTTTTGGGAAATGGCAAATAGCTAACTACACGTGTGTGCTGTCAGAATTTTAGCAAGTTGCTCTATATTTGGCTGCTTTTTTATATAGACATTAGACTACACCAATGTAACTGTTTTCTTACATTTTATGCACTGTTTTTTGGAACTGGGTTTATCAATTATTTATGAGTCTATGTATGTAAATTTATGTTTGATGGAATTTGATGGAATTAAATTGTAATTGTGCTGATGCCTCTTGGACAGGACACTCTTACAAAAGAGATTTTTAATCCCAATGGTGTTTTTATTATGGTTATAGTAAAAGTAAAGCATATGCATTGCTACAGCCACTAAACTTAGATAAAAGTGAACATTGCTGTTACAGAAATCGACATTATACTAACACAAGTAACACACACATCTTGAGGCCTACAGAAATACACATCACTTCTTGGCATTCTTGCTCCATCTGTTAAACAACACAGCAATCAACATACTTGAGTAGAACCAATATATATTATTATTTTTTTCAATTAGTAATTGTTAGTTACATATTTATGGTTGCTCTACTTTTGCTTAATAATGTGTAGTTATTATAAAGCATTAACCTGTTATCTGTTGCCTCTAGAGTCTAATGGCACTGTGTCATATTCAATAGACATACAAGCTGTAAAAATGTATAATATTTAAATTCAATTTTTATGATGTCAGTAACATACTTCATTTGGCAGATATAGCCAACATCTAAGCTACTTTAGAATTGTGGATAAAAATTTGCATTTATTTGTACATAAAATACAAAACATCTCAGTATACATAACAAAGGTAACAAAGAGCTTCTGAGTGATGCTTTTGGCATTTCAAAAGAAAATGTAATAATTTTGGTAAAAAGAAGTACATCTACTGATAAAACAGCCCATAGACATCAGCAGAGCCTACATTTATATTATTTCACTATGTTTATTACACAAAAGGCTTTCATCTTGTTCAAAACAAAGCGGCGTCCTTGTTAGAAAGGGTTCCTTGGAACAAGCCACTGTCTTTTTTCTTTCCTCAGCACTGTCACTGTCACTCAGAGAGCTCTTACTTAAAGACATCTTCAAGGCTGACATGGAAAGCCTAGTGAGAAAGAAGGAAGTTGTGGACCAGCATCAATCTCCAGTACACACAACAAGGGTGGCTTTAAAAGAGGTGGTATCAGACACATTGACAGTGTGAATAAGACGAAGACCCAGCGGTCCAGCACACACACAAAGAGGTGCTGTTGGGTAATGATACGAGCCTGACAAATGATGCGCACAGTGTATAGTAAGAGCAGAGAAAATGCACACCCTTCTAGGAGACTCGTCCTTGAAGGGCTGTAAAGCATGTGGGCCCAAACACACTTCAAATGTATACATTTAATAGAAGAGCTTATTTGTTCTTCTTGCATTCATTTTAACAGCTACTGAAGCATGTAAAGTCCAGCCAAATGATGATTAACTGCAACTATTACTGACTATTTGGGGTTTGTAAGGTGTGCAAATTCAGGTATTTCTAATCCTTACACCCCCTCACAATGAATAACTGCAGTGAGGAAATCCCAACCCACTCGCCTTACAGAATATACAGAGTGTGTTTGTGGAGAAACAATATTTCCATGCAATTTTTGTAAGTTCAGTTTTGATGTTTGGTTTAAATGGACAGTGATGTTTGTCTCAAATGCACTGCAGCAATAAGGGATACATCAAGGTAAGATTACAGGGTTTTTTTACAACAGAGATGAAAGGCTGCAAAGTAGGCCTTCTACAAATACAGATATTATGGCGTATACTTTTTGGAATGTGAACTTTCTGCACACACATGACTCTTCTCTATTGGAAAATATTGTGCATTTAATGTGTTTTGAAACATGCTTCATATATTTGGTCAAATCTTATTATTTAACATATCTTAATTGCAGATATTTCTCAGAAAGGGTAGAAAAATCCTTTTTTTTTTTTTTCATAAATCCTTTAAATAACTTAATTACTGATACATACAACTCTGAAAGTCAGACGTGAAACTGGTGATTTCTGTCTTGGGCACTGTCAGTCATTGTGACATCCTGGAATGCCATTGAGGCTATGGCAATAATGGCATTTATTATGTAAGGCTCTTGTAGCGCAGCAGAGCAACAATATGCAACAATACGCAATTGTGTCAAGACATGTTCCATTCAAAATGACAAAGATGACAATGAGATACAGACAAGTGTTCAGCTCTGCATGATACACTGAATGATGTTCTGAGACAATGGCAGCAGCAAATAGCTCCACTAGGGCAACAGGATTCAAAATACAAGAGCAACAATTCAGAAGAACTGAAGGCTGCATTCTAATAATAAACTGCTTTATTTACTTATTGAAATTAATTATTAATATAGTTCCTTGTAGCTAGTTAGTTAATTCAACTGAAAATGATTCTGGATGCATGTTTTTTCTGAATGAACTGTGGACACAGAATCAGCTTTTTTCTTCAATAACGCAACAGACACTTCCAAATTGCCCAAAAAAGGGCTGGGGATGTTGTGGTTGAATACGAGAAATCAAGAACAAATACTGTGGGTCATGAAGGGACTATGTATCTTGGCTGGCCTGGGATATTTCCCGGAAGAGCTGGAGGAAGTGTCTGGGAAGTGGGAAGTCTGGGCGTCTCTGCTTAGACTGCTGCCCCTGCGACTCAGCCCCGGATAAACGTAAGAAGATAGACGGATGGATAAATAAAAATGAGGACAGTACAGGACAAGATAACTACCTGTTCTGCCATAATTACAGGAATGTGTTACCTCTCATTATGATAAACAAGAAAAGTCCTTTCCTGCTGTATGACTGAATGACCAGTGCACTTCACATTTCTGTAAAATCAGACCATGGCTCTGTAATTCTCGTCCCTTCAGGGCATCTTTCTTTATATGATGCTTTGATTTTCTGATTGGTTTTGTTAAAATGAACTCTCCTCTTGATGCATTTGGATAGACTTCCAGAGGGAGGTTTAATTTGAGTCAGTTTGTACTGCCCCCTTAAGTCTATTTAATTGCGTTCAGTTTATTAAGTATCTTTTGGTACTACCCACTGCAATCCAACTCAAATGTACAGAGATTAGACAAATTCTTATAGAATAGAAAAAGAAAGAAAATGACTGGCCAGGTTTACAGTGTGCTATTGTTTTAATTTTTATTTGAAGTTGATGGCATATTACGATTGCTGTTCTCTGACTTCTTATATGAAATACATTATCACTCTCTAAAGCAACATTTTATTTTTTGACCTTACCTTTTCTTCTGATGCATGTCTATCCAAGGTCCTGCCATTCCCTGCTTGTTCCTTGACAAACGACCCTTACCCTGGCTAGCACACTCTCTTGCTCCCTTCCCCTCTCTTGTCATATGTGGTTTCAGTGCGCCGACCAAGCTCTGTGCCTCCAAGGGAGCTTGGGGCAAGTGTCACTTTAGGTTACACACGCCGTGTAAAAAACCAAGCACCAAGCTAACGGTCATAGATCTGCACAGAATCAGGTCAAATGTCGGCGTCTCTATCCCACCCTCCTGGTGATTGTTACATTTGAAGAGCAGAAGCTGGTGATTTGAAAGGAAGAAAATATGGCACAATCAGTGCACTAACCTGCCACCCCCACTGTCTTAGTGCAATCTGGCACCGAGTGAATAATGCAGGCTGAACACAGGGCACAGTGCGAGCCAGAGGGAACAGGCCAGTCAAGTTAAAGCAGGAACATGTTACATACAGTATACTGTAGAAGCCATGTCTGTTTTCTATTTCCACATATGACAACTTGTGACACAAAGCAGCAGTACGATACAAACAATAAAACACAAATAGAAACTGACATGGTGAAGTTTTCTGAGACTGTAGAAGGTTGTGCAATAACAAATAAATAAAAATAATAACTGAAATATACCTACTGGTTTCCGTTTTTTCCGGCATTTTTGTCACATTACTGTAAATCTGGTGATGAAAGACAAAACACCTGTACCTAAGTACTTCAGCTACATCTAGTGGCAAAATTTTAGCTAGTTCGGAGCAGTAATCTGTCATTTATGATGCAAAGAAAGAGTAACAGTGCTGACCTTATATTGCAGGAATCAAAAAAACTTTCAAACAGATCAACAGAACATATATATTATTCTGACACAATAAAGCGTTCCACTTTCATCAGTTGTTTTGATTTTTTTCACAACCACATGACAATACTGGTGAGCAAGCAGTTTAAACTTGTGAGATCTCCAGTAACGTTGTGTAAATAAATGTCCAAACTAAAGAAGTTAGTGTGAGTGCAATGTGATGTTTGCATCTACTGGAGAAGTACTGCATGTTTTTACGTATAGTATTTATTTAATATGCAAGTATCAACAATGGAATGAGCAACATTGGCTTTAAAGAAGAAAAAACTCATGAAAGAAGAAAAAACACTTGTATTTACAGGAGCCACAGCTGTTCATTATATAATATTATATAAAGCTCACCAAAAACTATTCATTTCATATACAATGTGAGTGCAAAAGACTGTGCAGTGATCTAATGTAATCCAAAGGAAATGGTGGAAATCTAATGGAGTACTTTTCACTCTTTGGGGAAGATGAAAGGCACAGAAAAAGCCCTTGTGATTCACATCAGTTGTTGGGAAAAAATGCCCTCTGCCTAGATCCCTCAACAGGAAACATGCGTGTGAGCAATGGCACCGTCAGCCTGGACTTCACAAAACGACTGCACTGAGAGGAGCAAGAAGGATAACATGCAGAAACCCAAATTCAAAGGTGTGGATTTTGTAGTACAAAGCTGTGTATGATCACACTATAATTGACCACATAAATTACTCTGGCAGCTCTAAGCAGTAAAGCATGTTTGAACAGTACGCTCCAGCACCAAGGGTCAATACTAGCCATGGCTCTTTACCTTCAAATAAAAGGTAATGACAGGTGAGGTGATGTTTAAGAGCCATCAGTCATACTGTCAGGTTAAGCAGTGTTGATTCCATATACTGAAAAGACACCTAAGAATGAGAGCTGAGTAATCAGTAAATGCATGCATACAAATACACTGCACAAGTTTGCTACTTGTGTATTTTTTTTTTTTTCAAATGTCCACCATGCTCGGGTGTGTGTCCTCCATGTATTCTGGTTTCCCCCAACAACAACACACACAGGGATAGTAAAGCAATAATCAAAAAAACAAAAAAAAAAACAACGATAGCAATTTCCCGTATCCCTTTAGTTTTGATAATAAAGCCGTCAGGTTCAGTTCACCACTGCACCACTTTACCGTATGTTTGATTTTATTTGTGAAATGTTTAGAATTTTAAGATACCATAATTGTTTATCCAACATCAAGTACTTGCAATATCATTTAGTAAGAAGCAAGAGTGTGTATTATGTGTTTATTATAGAGTTATTTTTGACTAATAAGAATTTGATTTCTGTGGGTCCATTTCTTTTTGGGGTTTTATCAAACTGTACAGACCAAAGACATTGAACCAACACTAAATTTGAGTACTAAAATTAATCATATACTAACCATTAAACACATTAAATGTTGGATTTGATGTCAAATATAATTAGAGTAGACAGATTGTCACCAATCCAGGGATGTAAGTCTAAATACTGTTATCTTGCTCTTCGACACGATGAAATTACAAATGTTTGGACTGGTCCTGTTCTTGCTATTCATTAAAAAAATTTATTTATTGAGTTCAGTTACCTTGTTTGGTTTAAAGTCTCAAGCTACTTGCTCTGATTATTTTTCGATGTCACAACAAAAGCCCTCTGCCAAAATGCTTCATAGCAGGAAAATACAGAAGTGTAATGCATACCCCACTGAAGGTTTAACAAAACAAGGGAAGTGTGCTTTGTAAAAAATATGTGACCTACTGTATCGGTACATTTTGAATAGATGCCCCTCTTCTGCCCTGTTTGTATATAATATATATGTGTAGGACGTGCTGGGCTCAGTGGTGGTTTCAAAACATAAAGTGGGTCATGGACAGCTCCATCTCACAGTAGCAGATTGTGTCAGCAGGCAATGGACTAAGTGGACAGCAAGGTCTTTTAAATTTTTTACCATATTGACCAATATTGTGTGAAATTAAAATGCGTAGAAATTGTAAATCCTGAATCTTGAATAAGGGATGGCACAGATAGCTGTTTAGAAGCAGCATACATTTTAACCCATGTACACAGTACACGTTAATGAAGAATGAATATACAGAAAAAGGACAAAATAAAACAAATACCATTGCAAACTCATATAGAATGGTTACTTAAAAAAATTTTGATATTTTTCAATTGTGATGTCAATTTCAGTCACTTACATAGTATCTAACGAACCAGGGACACTTTCAAAGAGGATAGCTTCTTGGTTTAATATTGAGAAACCTACTAAAATTAATGTAAGGCTAATATATGAATAATTATTAAATTCCATATTTTTGGGGTAAAAAGTGAAATAGTGTTGCTTTAATTGTGCATATAACATGTGGACACACTTGTCCTTGTAGCCCTGTTTGTTTTCCATGAATTTGGTTATTTTTGGAGACTTAAATTTATGCTAAGCCTGTATTTGCCCCTCTGCGTGTCCACTGACATAACGCTATAAGTCACACTAGACACTAACTACAGCCGCAGGCCACTGGTCAGCTCTGTTTTTAGATGACTGTTGAATCATTTGAAAAAGATGTCACTTGTTTGCCATTAAGTGCTTTGCCATTCCCAGCCCGCGGCAGCAACTAGCCAAGATAAATAACCTTCTTGCGTTGTTAGCTCAATTCTTTCCCTGCCTAAATAACTAAAGCATGACAAGGGCTGCTGCTCACTGTTGTTTTAGCAATCCTCCAGATTTTGGCGTCAAAAGAAATGGTTGACAAAGACATTAATGTTTTATTACAGGCCATAAAGACACTGTCAACACAGACCACTGGGCTCTGTATTTCAAATTATATGGTGCAGGCAGTGCAGGCATCAGCAAAAATATGGTCTCTATCAATATGCTGTGATGTCCTGTGACAATTATTCTGCAGTAACTCATGGAATGATGGATGACACTGAAATCCATCAAATGAAAGTCACAATACAAATACAATACAAATGATATAAAAAGGTCAATGTATATTTTTGCATAACATAATAAATAAAACATAAAGTGTCTGTCTGTGTATATCTGTAAGCACCAGAAAAACACTTTCCTCTACAGACTGTCTGTGTTGTTTGATTTCAAGAGGAAACTATCTAAAACTGTCATGTTTGCAAGAAGAAAACATGTATTTTGAAACGGTAGGGTCATTTTATTGTAAGGGGTCATTTTTGTAAAGATAAACTCTGCTAGGGTCCAGTGTATCGGCCCATTTCTGCTCCATGTGGTTGCTTGTAGCTAAGCATGCATGTAACACTCAGGAGAGGTTTGCTCGTCCCGGTGGCATGGTGGATTATCTATCATTTAAATCAGAGTTTTCTGTCCATCTGAGGGTACTGTGTCAGTGAAACAGGTATGATTCTGCCAGTCTAAGAATAATTAAATCAATACTAGAATGTATTTTTTTTACTAGCTAAAAGTTACGCATGGTTACTTTAAAGTGAAGGCGAGAAGTGTACCATTGGTATAATTAATAAAAGGTGAAGCTAAACACTGCAGTGTGTTGGTTAGAATCTAAATGATAGAGAATCCAAAAAGAGAGAATGTTATTAGCAACATCTAAATGCAACAGCTGTTTTCGTTTTTTTGTGCATTTTTTTTTTTTTTTACTCCTGAGTCCCTTAAACGTAATAAAACTGGTGCAGCTTTCTGAATTTAAAATTACAATAACTGGAAATAAAATAGAAACAATCTTTTTTTCTTTTTTTCTGTTGTTTATTGCAGCACTATAGGGCTATACTTATATGTTGTTGCATTACAACAAATGTATTGTCTTCTTTTTTTTAAAGTCAATAGCAATGCATTTAACCTTTGGAAAGATCCTTTTAAATATAATTTTGTATAGATTCACAACTTGTGTGTACTTCAATAAATCCTTCTGTTGTTCCTGCTAAGGTTTCTCTTTTCTCCTACATGTTTTTCAATTCTGTGATGGGGGTGTTGTCTTGCACATTCTGAAAAGCCCTAAGAGGCAGCTCTGTTGTGATATAGGGCTATACAAAAAATAAAAAGTCTTGTCTTGATAACCTGTACCAAACTGTGGCATACCAAACATCCCTTTTGTCAAATTTTGTTGAGCTAATTTTTTGTATTTACACTGTATCATGGACCATTTAGCCACAAAATGAAATTCACACCTCAACTAGTCCTTCCTTGGGCCATCTTTGGACCATTCAGTATCTTTTTGCAATTCTTTTGAAAAAAGTCTCCTTTTTCACTGCACCATGAATAAAAACATACTCTCCTACTCTCCACACTTACTGACTCAAAGACACACACCTTTAACATAGAGTAATGTAATGCAGAAGCATGTTGCATGATGAATCTCTGGGTTTTAAGTGTATCTACTTTGTACCATAGTCCCATTTGTTTCGAACAAAAAAAGCCAAAACAAATGAAAACCTGGAGGTGATATTTTGTCAGAACAATTACAAGTTAATGGGACAGACAAAATGGAAAAAGCAGACACCAGGCTCATCATGTGCTGTCTATGGAGTCTATGCACAGCGAAAGAGTTAGTGAAAGCAGGCCTGTTGGGGAAGTACAAAGCAAATTGTCACCTAGATTGAAGAGTTACACCAGGGAGTAGGCTTTTATCTTTTACCTCATTTGCTCTGTTTCTCTGCTGGTCAAATAAACTCTGGTTGCAGAGGTACAAGGCGAAGCCATCAGATTTATCTTGATTTTTGCAAAATTAATCTATTATTAAAGACAAAGCTACATATGACAAGTGGATGTTTTCAATACTGTATTATCAGCAAACCTATGACTAATATAAAAAACGTCTTATGTTATGTGTGAAGAGTTATGTCTATGTGATATTCTGGTGAGATGGTAGAGTTACATACTGTGTATGAAAGAAGGACTCATCAGAACAACATTGAGTCAATGTATTTAATTGTAATGTCTCTTTGAAAGCCTCTTATATACAGTAATTATATTTACATGTCAGAGTGGAAAGTGCATTCTTCTACAACATACAAAATAATCTCTTTATTAAACCTAACCCTGATGAGATCTGTTTGTCAAACACACTTGTTAAAGAGTACAAGGTTATACACATGCTAACCTTTACAAATAGCATAATATTCAAGTAATACAGTTGGGTTTATTCATTATATTTCACAAAAAGGGTCTTTTATACATTTGGGGATTTTGGAAACTCCATAAATGTGTAATTAATGTGAAAGTGTTAAGAAATCACATACATATTTCAAACAATACCCAATGTTTCCCATTACACTACTATTGCAGTTTTGTCCATTTGGATATAAAGTTTAGGGTTTAGTTCAAAAAGGAGAGGAAGAGTGTTGCATTAATGTAATGGTGAGGGACTGTGAAATGCAAACTCACTTGCAAGTACATCATGACTGCTGCATTTGTGGAGAATTCCTTTACTTACTTACTTACTTTAACTGCTATAAAAGGCTGAGTCAGTTGAATTAGATATAGTGTGGGTGGTATGTTTCCCACAACAATAATCCCTAAACAATGGATGCAAATAGCAACTGTATATGACTATTATTCTTCAACATTTTTTTTCTGCATTAAAATGGCAAAATGATAAACACACTAGTGTGCATCCACCTCTATCGACAACTGTTCCTCTCCATGGCTCCTATGGAAAATCCAATTTTACACATCATGGCCTTTGTAGATTACTTTCTATTTCCTTCTCCCAATTTTTATGAAGACATTTTGATTTTATTAACCAGTAAATACAGTTCTATGTCACATAGTATGCAAAGACACACATAAAGATCCATCAACAGCTGGGAGATGATATATTAGATCAGAGCAGTTAGTGCAAGCCTTTGCGGTGTATTGAATCCACTCACAGCCATAACTCCTCACTGCTGCCGCCGCCATTGTTGTCCCACGACTCCCAGAACTCAGAGCTGATAAAATTGCCTCATCATTGCATGTGTATGACATTCAGAAACACAAAGTCTATTATTTACAGCATGAGAAGGCGGCACAGGAGTTCTCTGGGGAGATTATGTTTCACTTTTCACACGGTGCTAGGTAATGCTTGTGAAGAAATGTTTTCTGCTTTGGAATATTACCGCACTCAGACTTCAATTGAATCAAAGAAGAAGTGCAAACAGAAGAAAGGATAAAAGTCACTATACATAATGTAAATTGACAGAGAAACTGAGCGAACATCAAAGTATAGTTTCATTCCCTGTTTGAATTATGGTGACATTTATTACATATTAGTTCCTTTAATTCAGTTTTCACTGTTCAAAGAGAAAATATACAGTTAGAAATAATACACATTATTATATTATACTGCAAAAGACTGATTATATCTTCAATGTATGTGGATATCCTTTGTAAAACCTATGACTATTTTAAAAAGAAACAATTAGTGTTTTGAAAGGGATTTGATATTACACTTCACAATTACATACTATTTATACTACGACTCATTTAGCTTCATTTGACACTATGGTAAGGGTTACCTTTTCGGTTACACACCTGGGTGTTCTGTGTCAGATGTTATTGTGTGTCTATAACAGCCTTCGTCATGCTTTAATTATATTCACCACAGTATTTTTGCTTCATTGTGATGACAGCATAGTTTTCACTTCTCATTAGACAGAAGACATGCAGTTGCTCCATTGTACATTCATTAAAATATATATATATATATATATATATATATGTGGTCATTACACTACAAACCTGCAATGTAAATATATATATATATATATATATATATATATATATATATATTTACATTGCAGGTTTGTAGTGTAATCCACTTTAAAGAGTATTATGTATGCATTCTCACAAAATAACTATCCCCTTCATTCTCCCTTGCTTAAACACTACTTGCTGGTAACCGTATATATTCAAATGATAAGGAGCCATACAGTGCAATCCAGAATTTATAGAAAATCCGGGACAAGAACCTGTTCAGCTGCTGGATCCATGTGGTGTTGTATCACTGACACTGGTGGGTCATCTCCTCTCACAGATAAGCCTCTGGTACCTGACATTGTTTTGGATGTGTGATTTGAAACTATTTTCCTCATCTGTTACAGCATATCTAGTAAAACACTGCAGTCACTATTATTAAGAAGCCATGATCATGACACATTCTAAAGTGAGTGGAAATGTACTCATTTAACAATTGTTCCTCAACATTTTTCATTCTATTAGTAACATTTATCTACTATGTTAAGACTTTTTCTTCCCAGATGTGAAGTGTCTTGTGATAAAGCAGGTTCACCTTTCTGAGCTGCCTGGCACTCTGAAAAGTGATTAAGCACACGTTCTACTGTGTAACATGCTTATTCAACAGGCCTAAAGCTTAACAGCGACCTTCAGTAATCATATTTTTTTCAGTAATTAGCATAACATTTGTGAGAGCAATCCATTATGGCTTTCACAGAACACTTTCTTTGTTGAGCTGAGCTCATTTGCCGCTGACTCATTATGTTTGGTGCACAAAAGCAAAGATTGAGGAAAGATTTCTGAAATTGACAACAGAAATAGAACACTGGTGGTCAAACAAACCTGAGGACTTTCCAAATCTTTATTATGTCTGGTTGTTACACCTTGTAATCTTGTGTTGATAAAATTGGGCCTCATGTATGAATTTTTTTCTTCGAAGTTTCTTAGGCTCTGTGTTCTTCTTAGGCGATTGTCTAAGATTATTTTTCCTGCGTGCATAAGTGCATCCGCTCGCCCCTCATTAACATATCATTAACATAGATTTAACATAGATTTAAAGCCCTGCCAATGCCCTTATATGGACAGAAGACCGGAGCTTACTGAAGGTCTGTGAGGACAGGTCACCAAACCAGGAAATGAACTACAGTCTGCTCACGGCCCCGCTTTTGTGGTTAAAAAAAATGATGAGGGGTGCTACAGTCCCATATAGTAAAGACTAAACAGAGGAGCTCTAATGTTGCAGAGAAAGAGGCTGAGCCAATAACTGTCTGTTGCTTAAAGCTTATTAAGTGTGAGGTGTGTTTTGGGCTTTAAGTATGTACTGTCTATTGTATCATTTACTATTGTTTTGGGCTATTCTTTAAAACATACAAACTTTTGTTGTAATGTAAGTCTGATAATATTATAAAACAGCATTAATGTCAGGGCTGAGGTGTGTGTAAGAGTGCTACACTCTGTTCTTTGTAATTCCAGAAGTTTTTTTCAGTTAAGAAAACGTTGGTGGATTCCAAAAATATCCCTAAGAAGAGCTTAAGTACAAATGTTAGCATAAGAAGGCTTCATGCATCATGCCCAATGTTTGCTGTTCCTTCTTATGTCCCAGTCCTCCAGACAGTCTATTATTGCATTTGTTTTTTCTTAATGCAGGTACCGATATTCTGACAGACTATCAACTGATAATACACTGTAGCTACACTTGTGTTGGATATTTCATGGGCTGCTGTACTCTAGATAGTAAAATGGCAGATACTAATCATGTTATGACTAGTCGTATGGAGAGGCTTACATCAGCTTACCGAGTACCAATTTGAGAAGCCAAGGCAAGATTAGACAGCATCCCACAACTAAAAACAAATCCATATATTATGTTGTCTTATTCCTACAGTAGTGCACAGTTAAAAGAGCCTGATTATGCGTGCCTGTAGCACTTAATGTATCATAATCTGTACAAAGTTGCGTTTGCATTTGGGAGATTTCCACCTGCTTTATGGTGTCTTAAACAACAAAGTGAAATTGTTCCTTGTCATACGACTCATTTGCTGTGCGATATGGCTGTTTGGAAAAACAGCTGCTCAGATCCGGCTGCTTCATAATGCAATCAGAAAATCAAGACATTTCCGACGTCCCCAGGTGGTTTGACCTGCTTTAGATGCTGCTTTAGATGCTGCTATAGCAGAGCGGGAAGAAACAGTGGGTGTGTGTTTGGAAGACAAGAATTATGCGTATCCAGCTTCTACTCCAAGCACTTTAGACTTCTGCCATTTCCATAACCTACTGTGAATGAGAGTGCAGGTGGATACATTTTTATCATATGCCTTTAACACATTAATATAGCTATTTTGAGTGGAAGCACTAACATTTATAGTAAACTGAAACTCTTGTAAACAAGGTATTCACATTGCCTAGACATAATACTAATAGTTATGTGTGTTCAATGGTCCATCCCATGCTATGACCCTGATATGATTTTTTATTTAAATACTAAATCTACTGCATTTTTTAATTCATTAACATTTATTAAATCCAGAACAATGGGTTGGGATGGATTCCATTCACCTGCATTTAATGTGTTACAGCCCTTATACTTTAATTACATTCCACTGGATCTTATTGTTGTTTTAACTCAACAGAGGGATAATGGCAAAAACACATATAATTTACTATCTTAATTGATGGCCAAAATGTTGATGAATTCCTGAACTTAAACACCAGAGTCTTGGTCTCTGGTGGCCTTGGTTTTCTGTCTCATCCACCGCCCCATCATCATGCTGTGACTGAACCAATGCACATTTCAGGTTTATTACAGTGCATCAGTTTCAGGAGTGTTTAAGATGAATTGATGCATATATTACTCAGGGCATATTAGCACCAAAGCACTGAAACAGTCTTAAAGTGACTGATCCCTGAAGGTTACCGTCATCCAGGTACAAATGCTCCTCCTATCTACAAATCCTAACAGAGCTCATGAATCGACTCCATACTGTGACATTCAGCAGCTAATCCAGCACAGATTATCAGCTAATGTCAGTTAGCATCAGCAAATCACAGCTACATGCAAATGGCAATGATAAATGATGATGAGGAAAAAGTTCAAACAAGAAAAGTAATTTAAACACAAAACTTTTTCCAGCTGCAAAATAAATAATTTTAATGTAAGAAAATCCATTTGTCAGGGTTATGTTAAAGGAAAAAATAAAATAAAAAACAGGTTCAGTTACTTTAAAAATGCATGATTTGTAAATAACACAAAAACAAATCTTACCTAAGCGCTCTGTTGAAAATTAAAAAAAAAAATTAAAAATTAACAGACTAGTACAAAAGCAGGACAGTCAGATCAGAGAATGAATATATTATTAGAATATTTGTTGGCCAACACTATGTTGCTTTTTAAATACCTTTTTATCTGAAATTATAGAGCCTGAAAATTCTTAAAATAATACACTCAAATTTAGTTTGTTTTTGTAATAAACTGAGTCTAGCTCAACACACAATCAGCGCTGCCGTCCCATGACAACGCATCTCTCCCCAAAACCAATCAAATCAACTTATGAGATATTAACTCAAAGGATCCATGTAGGTTTGCAGGAGACAGGAATTTTCACCGCCATTAATTGAATTTGACAAACCATGTGGACCAACCAGTGTCTATAATTTAAGAGCCTGTTGAACATGTGCGTGGCAAAGCAAACTATTAAAATTCTTGATAATAGATTGATTTTTTTTAACAAATCATTCCTATAAAATATGCTATTAGAAGATGAAAGAATTGTCCTTCAAAAACAAGAAAAAAAATTGCATAGTGTGCATTTAACCATACAAAATGTGAATATTGTACATAAATATTACACAAAAAATTATTTCAAGCAGCTTTGGGCCTGAGGCAGGGTACAGCCTGGACAATGGCCAGTTAGTCGCTGGGCTGACATTTAGACATAGACAGTGACAGACAACCATTCAGTCTCACATTAATTTACTAAGGACACTTTAGAGTTGCCAATTAACCTGTACATGCATGTGTTTGGGCGGTGGGAGGAAGCCGGAATACCTGGAGAAAACCCACAGAAAGGCCGGAGTTAGCCGAGGATGTTTAAGTTGGTGAGGTTTTTTGAACTGTGCTGTGAGGCAGGAGTGCTAACCACTCTGCCACATACACAAAACATATTTGTGTCTTGAAACAAGTCAGTATAACAATGTAGCTGTGAGATAAAGAGACAGATTGCTGACTAGATATGGAAGAGAAGATGAATAGATAACAAAATTACCTGAAATATTTATAACCTCTGTCTCTTTCATCACTGCTTTCTTCCTAAGCCATTAAAAGGCCCTTTTGGGACCTCTTAATTGAGTTCCTTTTTGGAACAGCATATGAAAGACTTCTTTTTATTCCCCCGCCCTTTTTCATCTGAAGAATAGCTGATTAAAACATGAAGAATGGAAGTTCTAGAGGGAAGTTCATGGCAGTCAGGGGTACAACTGGAGAGACTTGCACAGGATTCTGAGAGACAAGTGGATATCATTGAGCGGAACACTTTGACACATTTGTCAGAAATAGAATAGAACTGCATAATTTTATTTATTTACTTTTAGATGGTATAAGGTTTTTTTTTTTGTTTTTGTATGGCCTGCAGAGATTTGTGTTTTAAATATGCATTATTTATAAAAAGAAAAAATGTGAGTAAGTTACTAGAATCTTAAAACTAACCATTTGAGAGGGCTTTCAGACAAAGAAGGTATTGGATGAACCACCTGCCAGTAACAGCCAATCACCAGGTTATTTCATCTCACAAACTCACAAATCTTGCGAGAATCCAACTGCTGGGCCATTAGTAGCTATATTATACTAATGTATAATCTGTGTTTTGGATGGTAGTAAATGATATGGTCACTCCAGTTCATAAGATTATAATTTATCATATTAAAACAAAAGACTATATTAAGCATTCCAAGTTGCCAAAAGACAAAGGCTACAGTTCAGAGCAGTATTTACAATTATGGACCATAAATACTTCATAACTCACTTTTTGAGTAGCAGTATAACGTAGTACGAACATAGTATTTTTTGCAAAGTGGTCAACAGAACAGCTGCTAAATCAAAATTTAAGACCCTAAAAATGCCCTATTAAAATAAACCACAGGATTGAATCCTGTAGCTTAAACCTCCTCTTTACATACAGACTTTTAATAACTGAAGAGTCCAATATCTCCACAATCTATGATATCAATTATGTTATATCAGCGGTTGTATTTTCTGTCATGTTACCAGGCCTCAAACACAGGTACTGTTCCTGTATTTACACTGTGATCCTCACACATTCAGGACAGTGCGCCGGTGGAAACATGGCTAGAGCTTGATATGAGGGACCTTCCTGAGCAGAACAGATGATACATTTATAACACCACGTAACATCATGTTGGAATTCTGTTTCCTGGAACATGGATCATTTAATTCAAAATGAAAATGTTATGTTTATTTGCTTTGAATTCCAGTATGTTTCTGTGTGGCTATTGTTCTCATTCCTATACCATCTCGTTTAAAAGGGATCTCCTGTTTATTTGGCTATTAAAGAGCATTTTGTGGGCTGATACAGAAAGCCTCTTATTTAGTGCCTATCTGCTGATGCTCTGTGACTGTATCAGTGGATAAATAGTTAAATTGGTTCTGCTTAATAAATCTGATTACATTCCCCTAATTAAGCTAATTAACCTGCGGTATCCTGCGGTGTCTTTGACAACTATAGCGGCACAATGGAGCACCATTTGAAAGCCACTTCCTGGTTTGTTTGTTTCTTTGCATAAGGACAGAAAATAATGAGTTTACATTTTTAAATAAGTAAAGGGTTAAAGAGAAATTAGTGGCACTATATGAAAAGGTTGTTAGTTACTGCTAATAATTAACTTGCTATTCTTAGTTGTGTTAGCGACACAATCTCTGTTCCATGTGTTCTTATATTGTGGAGAGACTATACTTTTTGTTTGAGCTTCTGTATTAGAGAATCAGAGGTAATTAATGTGACATATCTTAAACTTTGCTACACAGTAGCCATGTTTGGACCTTTGTCACACATTCACATTTTATGAGTTTGTGCCAAATACAAGAAATTCTCTTTGTTACAACCAACCCCACAGCCTGGACGAGTTTTAACAACAGGTGGGAGAGATGGCAAATGGTCAGAAAGAATAAGGTTGTAATACTTTTAACATGCTGAACCATTAATAAATGTAATTGCTTAGTTATGTGTGTGTAAGACTATTCAATATACATTAACAAGTCTAACTGTGTAGTAAACAGTACCAGCCACCTACTTCATTTAAATGTACAATCAACATATCTCCCTGTGTGTCACTGAAGACTGTACTACAGCCTTCATGGATTTTTCATTTCACTTTTCGACACATTAACATGCATTCATCCTTGACTTGCACCTCTACTCCCATTTTGGTTATAATAATAGGAAGAAAGTGTATTTTGATTGTAAACACTGTTAAAACTGTCCCTGTCCCATGCAGCCAACAAAAAGCTCATTTTTACCTTAGCATGTGGGCAAAATATCAAATTAAACTAGAGGAACAGCTGCTGGTAAAACAAGCCAAATGACACACAGTGGAACCCAAAAAAATATTTAAAAATTTGGAAAAATTTGACTTTTGTATCCAAAAATTTGTTTTTGGCATGGAGACATGGCACTTTTCTTGTGAGTTCAAAATGAAACACAGTATACTTTATTGATGACAATGTGACATTTTACTCATGTTATACTCTCCAGTCTTCCTATACTTCAGTCGACTGTAGTGCTGCTATACAGAGCAGAGCACAGTTAGGTTATAGTTGGGACTTATTCTGTTAGATGAATATTGTATCGTAGTAAGCATACGAGTCTGTTATGCATTTCTGTTATGTTGTTGCACATTTTCATTTCTCTTGTGTTTCTTTTATTCTGTTTCCACAAAAACCCAACCCGCATGATATGCTTCATTCAGAAAAAACAAAAAAAAAATAGTTCAACAATCTCTCTTTTCTCCTGATTCTCTGACCAGAATTAACAATCAACATCAGCTAATCCAGTCACAATAATAACCGTACACATATTATACTGTTAATCAATTGAAATGACCCACTTTTACCACTATTCCCTGAGTAGAGGTGTGGTGCTAAAAAAACTGTTCCATTACTAAACAACATATTTATGCTCTACAGCTAAAATATATATATATATATATATATATATATATATATATATATATCAGTAATACATTGAAATGTTTTGGTTCAAAGTTTCTTGTATCTATTTGAGTCATGACTTAAATCGGAGTATTGTCTGACTTTATTTTGAATCTATTTCTAGATGATTCAATGAGGTTAGACTTTGATTAAGGATCAACACTTCCTCTTAAAAAACACAGACTGTGCAAACTAGATGATGGAGCACTGGAAGCAATATTCTGATTAATCACTGCTCACTTGCCGCCTACAAATGCCGAGCAGATGTTCTGGCATTGCTAAATTTACACCTCCAACAAATATGCAGGTAGCATTGAATGTGACCTCAGTAGCAGTCTTTGATGTTGCAGTTGTTTTAGTGCTACAATATTGCTCTGCTGCCTCTGACTGAGAGGAGACAGCAGATGTGATGGAAAAACAGCATGACAAGTGTGCACCTGCATGTGTAGATTGTGGATATCTTAAGGTGCAAGATCAGAATTTATTATAATAATTTCTACTTGTAAAATAGCTGTGGGTGTAATTTATTGCAAAGTGTAAGCCAAGAGAAAACAAGAATTTGTAATTTTGCAGACAAGAATTTTACTGCCTATCGTGTCAAAGGATACAAAAGAAGCCAGTGCTTGTGATGCCTTGTTGCCTGGAACATCAGCGAAAGCAGCCATCCATCTGAGTGCATGTGTCTGAGGACTAGTCCACAGTGGGTTTCCTGAGTAGGAGAGTGTAGATGGGTGAAACAACAAAATGAGAGGCTCAACTCTCCATAGATCTCATTAGACTGGTCATAACATTGCAACAATAGTGGAAGGCATATTCATCTGTGTCCTGTTTTTCCCAGTTCTCCCAAAGCCATAACATCAGCTCTTTTGCAGCATCACTCGATGTTGGTTAAAGTGACAGTCAACTACACAATCAACACACCAAAATAAATTCAGAAAACATTAAGTCAGCAGTTTTATATAAGGTTTTTATATATTTTATATAAGGTTGCTGCATTTGGAGTTATTCAAGGTGGAGGGAAATTGTTCTGTTCTGTTCTATATACACAGGTGATGTCTTAAACCTAAGTTGTGTCTTGTCTTTAACCAAAGCATTGTTAACAGAGGCACTCAATGTCCAGTTTTCTTCTTTTGTATCAGATTTTCAAGTCCTTAGTGCTTCAAGTAACCTCCTCACACGTTAGTTTTGTGAACCAAGTAATCTCTTATGGACCTTGTTACTTTTTCAAATCAGTAACACGTCATCAACGACATCACTCACTTCTCATCAGGCAGCGGACACCTCAGTGGCCTGTGTGTGCGTAGAGCTCTGTGTAGGCTACATTGTGTCTAGCAAGAGCACGCAGGTGAAGCCGGTCCTCTCCGCAGTGGTGTGGGTTCTTAACAATGTTTTGTGAAGACGAACAAACTTTAATCGAATGAATGTGTTATGTTCATTGTTGCAGCTAAAACTCAACACACATGAGGTTATCACTGTGCTGCCTGTTGTTTTAATAAGAGCCTCTGATCAAAGCAGCTGATTGGAGTGTGTGTCCGTGCCGTTTGTTGCACAGTGTTGTGCTGCTGCCTTTGACAGTTTCAAACCTTTTAATTGTAGTTTACCTACAAAAGCATGCAACCTGTTACAGGCTACATGTTAAACTCCTGTTCCCACTAAACTGCTGTTAAACTGAAAGAATGAAGCACTGTCATTATTGACTAATTTGGTCATGGTACAGAAAATGAAGCCCGTTATAAACGGCTGCAGTATGGGCCACACACAGAGACTTTAGTAAGAACAGTAATGTTGTAACCTTTGAAAAGTTTTTTTGAAAAGTAACGCTTCCCAACTCTGCACTGCATTTTGGTCTGATTAGAGGTCTGTGGTCTGTGTGGCATTTACATTTCAATATTCTTCTTTGCCTCGTGGGCAAAGGTCCATCCACCAGGCGCTCCTCGGTGAGCCCCACCTAAAGGCCTTTAATGATATTTCTTCTTTAACTGCACTGATGTCACCCTGCTGCGTATTATCCATGTTAATGAACTTTTCTATCAATGTAAAACAGATTATCACAGCTCGGCATATATTACAAAGACTATCGTAAAGACATCATAATGGCAGAGTAATTAGGAGCTGTAAAATGAAACGTAGATTCACAGCAACGCTGCACTGAATTGTCAACAATATGGGACGTCTGTAGAGAATAGATATGGTTGCCTCCGGGCTGTGTATCTTTTATGACTCAATTGCTTCTTTTTCATTGTAACCTTATGAGCAAGTGTACACGTTACAAAGAGATATTTTAATCCATTTCCTTTGTTTTTCATTTATATATACAGTATCTTACTTTACAGCGCTTTCAAAGTTCAACAAAAGTTAACAGAATCAAAATAACTAAACCAAAACCCAAACAATATAGCAACCCTAAATTTCAAGTAATGCAAATGTGTTACTTTTCCCAAAGCAACTTTAATTCAACCAATACTAGACAAACCCCCCTAACTCAGCCTTGCAAGATGTAGGACATCCCTGTAAGGACCCCTGAATAAACTATTCCACTTTGGGCTACTCTATAAATGTTTTACTTTTACTCCATAATTACTACTCTCTAAGCTCGTTGGCACTACGTGGCACGGACAGCACAGTGGCCGAGTGGTTAGCACTCCTGCCTCACAGCAAGAGGGGTCTTTCTTTGTGGAGTTTATATGTACTGTATATATTTATATGTGTGTATATATATATATGTGTATATTCCCCTACCCCTACCCCCCCCCCTCCTTCCCTGCCAAAGAGAGTTTTAATCTCAATGGGACTTTCCTGGCATTTATTAGCATTTCAAATTTGGCCTGTGAACCCTGAAGGTACAGTAGGCAATCCATAGCCATTTGGCCCCAACTGACCTCAGCGCAGCTCTGAGATGCTCTGCTGCGCCACAACCTACTCTCTGGCCTAGAGGAGATATTATACCAAGAACACCACAGGAGACACCAAGCAGCTGCATCCAGTCCCAAGCAGTTCCCTTAATGCATACATTACTTTAGTCTTGGCTAAATCAGTTTGCTGTTTTACATCATAACCATGTAGAAAGCTAAAGAAAAAGGCTTAAAGCAATAAAGTCGATTAATGTGGAAACTACCAAATCATATAGTCCCCAACCCCTCAATCACTCTATAGTGCAGCATATAGAGGACTATAGTGCACTCAATTAGTGAACAGTTTCGGACACAATACAGCTGTTAGTGATTTTACATTGTAACGGTTTATTAATTGCAAATTATTAATACTGACTACGTTACCACAGAGGGTAAAACCTGTGCCTCTAACTCGACAAGTCGCGCTGCTCTAGCTGCTCTCCTCCGACAGACACCTTTGCTTTAACCTTTTCTTCACTATAGTGCACTATATAGAAGTACAAAGCTGTGGTCTCCAGCAAAAAGCAAACAGCTCTAGCAAACCACTGTGGCCACACACACCAAGACCACAAAGAGTCCTCTGACTAAGCACCGCCCACAACCAACACACCTCTTTGTAAATTCTTGTGTTACACAAAAGCAATAATGTCCCAATGTACTTTAGGTTTGACTGATTGTATTGTTAAGTTGATGATAACAGTGTTTGGTTTTCATAAAAGCATTAACCACTTTAAAATATTTTCCATGTTCCAGCTGACCGAACAGTGTCCGCACTCTGGCATGTGTTACTATGCTTGTGTTCAGTTCATTGTTTAGTAAAGCTTAAGGCTCACTTGGTTACCATTCTGTGAATAACACAGGAGCTTTATGAGGATTATGCCAAAGCGTCATGGCTCAAATGGCTTTTCAGGATGGAGGATCCAGACACAACGTCCACACCACTGTCCTTTCCGTGAGCTGCTCTGAATGTCACATGCTGGCTACTTGGCACAAAGTGAGACTGAGGCAGTGAAAGCAAATCGAAACTGGCCACAAATGCAAATACCATCAGAAGGCCAAAGATGAAGATGGCAAAAGGGCAGAAACTGACACACACCCAGGCTATGTCCACATGTAGATGGGGCAAGAATTAAAATATATATAAATACTGTATATATCTATCCACAAATTACACAAAAAAACAATGAGCTCTGTTGTATCTATCTACACAGAAAAACTAATAAAAGGAGTTTTCAAAAGGGTGCATTTCCATCTTGGAAGACAACCTGCTTGCTTGGCCTAAAACATTGTTTGACTGTGTACAGGAGGCCCGAAGCACACAAATGAAGCAATGTTTTCAATGTTCATTCATAACAACATCCACCAAAAGTGTGGCACTGTTGCTTTTAACCACAGTTGTTAAGGATTTACAACCATTCTTCTCCACATTGTCCTGTTCCACATTTTCTCTTTTTTCATCACTCATCTAGTTCTACCTGCCACTCATCTGGAGCCGGGCCTCCTCACCCTCACCTCAATTTGCTGTAAAGGGTTCACTGCAGTTTGAGGAAAACACACCCAGCAGTGGATTTTCAATTGAATTGTCAGAAGCTGGCTGTTTTAATAAATCCTGCCCAGTAAAAGGGCAGGGAACCTTTTGTGAGAGTGACTTAACCCATGCCGCTCAGCTTGGGTGCTCTTCAGTGAACTTTGTCTACCAGAAGGAGCCTAACAAAAAAAAAAACACCTGAAAGGTCTTTATTGGGTAAGACAATCACTGATTTTAAGGAGGTTTGGGCTGTTGGGGTGCACTATGATACAAAACATATTATGGAGTTGAGAGAATGAAGAATGCAGATGCATGTTTAAATGTGAAGTCATCTTTAAGTGACAAGGCTGAGATAAAACCTGGCAGCAAAGATAGGTCTTTTGCTAAAATGAGTGTCTATGAGGAACTTTTCAGCACCATAATACGCCATAATATGTTGCTGTATTTTTGTCTACACGGTAATTTATGGAGTCAGTCCGAGTTATGTTCATTTAGAAATACTGTCCATCCTCACAAGCATTTTTGAACAAATATGATATTCTGATAGATTATAATACTATTCAATGGCTACAGTTTATTAGCTGTAAGACCCTCTCAAGCCATGTTCTTAAATTTTTAGTATAGGCGATAGTAACCTTTCCATGCAGTTTTTATACACTCACCCGGCCATTGTCTTGGAGTTGACTCTGTCCTGCTTGGTTAGTGTGGTCTTAACAAGGTAAGGTAAAAATACCATAATTGTAGGTCAGTGGTATTTTATTCTCATTAGCATGTTGAATGGTATAAAAGTACACATGTAAAACATCCATATTACTGAAATAAACTATGGTAGGTCATCTTTATTTATAGAGCATTCCAGATAAACCACGTTAATATATGCACACTTATAGCAACGCTGATTCTGCGAGATATGTTGACATAACAGCTTACAATGAATGGAGTCATAACCAGTGATAGAGTTATTTTTATTTTTTATATATTGCAGATCACAAGAGGTGCCCACAACCTCAGAAGGCAAACGGAAAGAAGAACAACACATCCGTAAAGCCTTGAGAATACCTCATAGACATTCAACAAAACCAAGAGGACACAGAAACCAAACGGACAGGAACCAGGGACAAAAGGGAAGGGTGTAGTTCTCCCCTATGTGCCTGGTTTATCTGAAAACCTAAAAGGATTTTCTACAAACACAACATTCCAGTCCACTTTAATCCAGGGAACACTTTGCGACAAAAACTGGTCCATCCTAAAGACAAGATCCCCACAAACAGAGTAATGTGGTTTATGCAGTTCAGTGAAGAGTGCAGTGACAGTTATGTCAGAGAGACGAAACAACAGCTTCACAAGAAGATGTATCAGCACAGAAGAGCCAATCCTGGAGGACCTGAGTCTGTAGTCCACCTCCACCTCAAAGAGAAAGTCCTTTGAGGACAGCAATGTACGATTTTTGGCCAGAGAGGCCAGATGGTTTGAGAAAGTGGAAAGCCCTCTTTAAACGGAGGAGGTGGCCTGAGATTCATGTTGCCTAGTATTTACAACAGTGTTTTAAAACCTAAATCAAAACATTTTCACTCTAGAAGAACAACACCTGAAAGGAGCAGTGACACTAACAACTCACCTGAGCCTTTAACAACTCTCGCATCAGGAGTCACACTTCTCTTTCATAGTCAACGACTATGAGACTAGAACAGCCTGGTCCAATCAGAGTTAGTTTCAGGTTAAACTCCTCCCTCTAGAGATATAAGCTCAGCTCTCCTTCCAGTTGATCTCAGAATTGATAAAGTCTCTTGGAATAAGAGACGAAACGTCTTCACCTTGAAAACTCAGTCCAGATGCTTTTGCTCTAGACTTTTCTTCAAGATGACCTGGATGACCTTCACAGATATGTCAAAATTTAATGTTGTAATAATTGTTATTAACATGCAATCAACCATAAGAGAAAGTATATGTTTCTCAATAAGATGGCAATCTACAGACATTTTTTTCTCAACAAAGGCCTGGGATTGCCGCCTGTTCTCTGGTTTTAATCTAAATGATTAGATTTATTTGTTATATAGTATTTTTTATTTTATTTTTTGGAAACATTGGTATAGTAGTCTTTGTAGGACTCAGGATAATAATTTGAGAATAGAAATATTTGTCTTTTACCATTAATGTTTTATGCACTTGATGTGTATTTATTTTGGCTGTCTGGGCTGGATTCTCAGTCTTTGCTCTGAGGCGGGTGCTTGACCTTGAGTGCTCTATAAAGCAAATGTGAAGTTCAGACAACAAACCCCGTGGGCTTACTAATGAAATATTGATGGCAAACATGCCAAAAGTTAAAGCTGTGTATTTTTGTGAGATTCAAATGAGCAGATTTGCCTGACGTTGCATCATAGATGTCACAGATTTTGATCAGTCCAGAACAGTTTCAGCAAAGACGTGACCATAAAGTTAAACAATTGAAGAGAAAAAAGCCCTTGTTTGATTTTTGGGCTAATAAAGGAATGATTGTTTTACATATTTTAAATGAGTGAAGTGAATCCAAGTAATAGAGTGGTCCAACCCATTCTCTCATTCCTCACTGTACCTGCATCACTTTCTCATTTCGCCTCTAATTCCCTGCTCAGGAGGAATGCACTGTGATTGATGACAAATCACTCCAAACTGCTTTAGAGAACTTTCCATTCACAACAAGGAAATTGGTCTTTTCTCTGTGGCATACTTCATCTTGGCCCAAACAGGGCCGCTCAATCCAGTTCACTGCTGAGCCTGACAATAAAATTATGATTAATATTGGCCTACATCAGCATCCAATTACAATATCCTTTTGACTTTGATGCCATTGACAGCCAGCAGAATGAAATAGATATGTTTAGATTTTTGATGGTTAACAATAACAACAGTCTTCTGTGGATGAAATGGGATAATTTGTTCATTTATCAATCTGTCTCATATCGGCTCTTTGGAGTATAACGTGCTTTAATGGCTCTTCAGAGTTTCTTGTATCTCAGCAAATTTTCCTGATAGCTAAGACGTAGGTACTTGTCCTGTGAATACTGATGGCAATGATGTCAATGGGCCTATACAGCACTGAACATGGCCCACGCAGTATTTGCTCACAAGTGTGAGTCCGTTTGAAACAAACCTATTTGAAGCAGAATCACTCTGGGACCCAACCTCCTCTAAACGTTTCAGGTTTAGTTGGAAAAATTCATGCTGGTAATAAAATTTGATTGACTCTTTAAAATCCAAAGTAGAGCCTATTTTTTCCATCACAGAAAAAAAGAAAAACTATGCCCTAGACACAAAACAAAGGCTCTGGACCTCCACTGGATTCCAGTAGTCTATACTTTTAAATACTATTTCACTTTTGAACTTTCTAAATAGATCAGTGGCTTTTTTAAGGATTTTAATAGACCACAACTGGTTCCGACTTTGTCCATCAAATGTCATACTTTTCTAGAATTGTCTCATTTTTTCTTTTTACTTAAAGAACTTGATTTATTGATTTTCCACCACAATGTTGGCTTGATCCTGTGCTGCTTAGATTTGAATTCATTTCTACACAAACAACGACTACTTAAATACAACCTAAAAAACCATAACCTAAAACTTCATAAATGGAAAAATAAGTTTCATAATAGATAATAGATATGTACACCTTGTTTGACTTCCAGATTGTTTTGACACTTTTGCATCACAATACTCTGCAATAGCCTTCTGTCAGAAACACACCAGCAACATGCTTTTATAGACTGAGAAGATTAAAAAGAAATAAATGAGGTTTATTTATTGTATCAGCTATATATCCTGTAAAATTTGAGTGGTTTTGACATAATCTTTTTAGTTATTTTACTATATCCAATGCTTCAGTGTGCTTACATAAATGATGAAATATGTAATCCAAATTTCAAACATAACAGATCATTTTGCCATAAGCCTTTCATACGTAGTCCATAAGTTTTACTAATTAATTTTCACAGACATACTATGTAATGGTGACTGACTTTTGGAATAAAACAAATCATATTTAAAACTCTTTCTAAGTTGTCATAAATTAAATGTGTCCTGCTGCAGTGGTGAACTCCAATAAAAACTCTATGTTAGTATTGGTTTTACTGAAATTGACTGCTTTTTTTTTTTTTCAGTTGCTGCAAAAGTGCTGGACCCTGTCAATTGTTTTCCAAAAGCCTCTGGGAAAGCTATTTTTCTCCTATAATGGCCATGAGCTGGTTTTATATGATATGAGATGTATTTCTGCAGTCGATCGATGAGGTACAACCCATGTGGGAAACCGGGGCTGCGCTCTGCCTGTCTTGAGCACCCTCCTCCTCTTTCTTGTACGTTTCCTGGGAATAAGCATGATGAGAACACTGAGAGGGGAAATTTGTCAGTGGATCAGATGTGTTGAGCGGAATGTGAGAGTGAGATGCTATTACATAGACAGAAGGAAAACATGGCTCAGAAGATGCAGCAGGGACAATTGCAGAAAAGACCAAACTTTTCACCAGACTTTTTAGTACAGTGGAAAGGAAAAGTGCTGCGACACTATTCTTTGCTCATGAATTCCTCATGCAATTCTCTCTGCTTTGTTTGTTATCTTTCTTTTGTTTACACAATATGCAAACCAGGTGGGTGGTGGGTGTTATTTATGGCATGTTGTAAGGTAATAATTGTAGAATCCTCATTAGAGGAGTTTCAACAGCAGGCTCTGTATCTTCAAAAAGTCTTTGCTGTTTTCACACATTTTAATTGTTTTATTTATCTATGTATCTGTAATTCAAGAGGTCAGGGGTGTCTTCATCGGCCCATCGCTATTTCTGATGCGGACTGATCAGATCTCGCTACTTTCCTTGTCCTTATAAAAACACAATATAATACATTTAAAATGTAACTTTACTGACACTGGCAGGGCACTAGAGGGATGTGTATTAAAGGAAATGTGTACAGCAGTAGTTAACATGTAGGGAAATTGAGGAACTGTGTTAGTGAGGAATGGACATAGTCTTTTGATTTACACAGAAATAAAATATCAGATTATGATGCAGATCCTGGTGCACCTCTATAAAGTATTATAGGTAAGAAATAAAAAGAAGAAGGGGCTATGGCTCTATGTTGGTGTATTACATCTTTCACAGGAGGTTAATGGTTGCCCTACTCACCCATGTGTATTTCAGACTTGGTAACACTCACCTGGTTTGTGGGCAGAGCTGTTGTCAAAGTCATAGAGTTAAAAGGGGGTCAAAGAGATAAAAACATCCCAGACCTGGCACGTGCTCATTTGTTTTTCAAACATGTACAGTAACTACTGGGCTCATCCAATGGGAAGTGACACTTGCCTGCAGCGCTCTCCGGGCTCCTTACGCGGCCCGCATCAATCCAAAAACATAGCCACTCTCCAGAGATTACTGCCAGAGCGGCAACAAGAAAACAAATAAACCAAAGAGAACATGTCCTTGAAACATCACGTCTGCTTTGATCATTTTAAGGCACAGATGTTTTGTGCGGTTCGCGCAAAGGTTTTTAGCCTAATTTCTTTGCTGCATAACGTCAGGTACAACTTGACCCCACTCACCTGAATATTGTTAGGAGCAGCCCTCTTTACAGATGGCTGACAAAAGTGTAAAAATATGTTTTGCAGTCAAAACATGCATCTTCTTTGACTCACAAATTCACACAGAGCATTTTGACATTCTCCTCTTTGTACTGTTTGTCAAGCTGTTTTCTTAAGTCTCTAGTTTCTTAAGAAACATTGGCATTGAAAGAGCAGGTAGTAAGTGGGCATTTGTATTTTAAGTTTCATTTTATTTTTATTATTATTATTATCAGTTATCCATTTTTTGTGATTTATTTGATAGTGTGTGTTTTATTGTGTGACTTTGAAGGTACAGTATTTGTACAGCAGCACAGTAAACCTTTTTTAAAAGTATAAATAAGATAAACAAAATGCTCTGACTATGTCACTTATGTTGACTATATTTATATTTTAACATCTTATTTCTTTATAAAAGAAGTTTGGAAGGTTCTCAGTCATCCATCATTAAAGAAAAGGTTAAAGCAAAAGCATCTGCACCTTTTTCTTATTCCAAGAGACTTTTTCAAATCTGAGCTGAGCTTTATCTCTAAGTGAGGAGTTTGACCTGAAACTAACTCAGAATTAAAAAAGTCTCTTTAAATAAGAGACACATCTTCACCTTGAAAAAATAGTCCAGATGCTTTAACCTTTTCTTGAAATGATTGTAATAAAAACATAGTGTTATATTCACTTTGTTATCAAGACTTGACATTTGACAGAAAGTTCAGTGATTTAAAGTTAAATCTAAATTAAGCTACATGTCCTGATCATAACCAGAGTGCTTCTGTTTGTGTCTGTCACTTTTGAGACACATATATAAAACTGCTTCTTTGTCATCAAAGTCTAGACAGCAGTGGCTACATTTACAGCCATCTCGCTTTGAAACCAAAAAAAAGAATGAAAGACTGTCTTTTATTTGCTGAAAAGTTTGGCTGAAATGCAATTACCAATAACATTTCTCAGAAAAAAGTTCAGTCTTGTCAGTTTAGTGATATAAACAGTAGAAGGGACTGAAAAATATATACAATGCTCTTTAAAGCCCTAAATACAGAATAGAGGTCTGCTCAAATTTGTCATTTGGAGTTTCTAAGTCCAATGTTGTGCTGACCTACTTTCATCCCTTCATAAATCCCCCACCATTCAATCTCTGCATTCGTTATTAACATCAGTCAGCACCACCCGCCGTCGTAATGGTTCAAGAATCAGCCTCCTAATTTAGCCAGATCCTAACAGCACTCCGCTTGACTAAGGCAGAACACGTAAAAACAGTCTGATCATTTTCTTATCCATCCTAGATGCCTTGATTCTGTGGGGTTCTACACTGTTATATTATACACAGCTCATGTAAATATCCTCATACAAATGATCTGATCCCTGCCATCTGATTATCACAGATGATGCATGTGATGTAACCTGTACATGAATTATGGAAGTGCATTTATATGTTTGAGGTGTAGGAACTTTTGTAATGAGCAGTAGCTAAATACTATATTGAAATATTCACACAAGGTGTCTGAGGTGTTTGAATTCCAAATTAAAACATTTGTCAGATCTGCTGCAGATGTGTCAGTGAAAAAGGTGCAACAATAATCTTTAAATACAATCTCTCTTAACATTAACATTTTAGGTGGCTTTTACAAATGTTTTGTTCAGACTTCCGAGCATTTTTGACCCAAACAGTCTTTGTTCTGGTTAAAAAAGAGGTGGCTTTGTTCTGGACATAACAGGACCAGCATAATTATGTTTTTCAGTGTAAAAGTGTGTTTGGTGATTGTTTAACCCTTTTCACCCAATACAGAAAGTCACAGACAATTAGGCAAGAAAACAGAGAAGAGGAAACAGCACGAGTGTGGTTTAAAAACATATTCTCTTTTTTTAGGACAGCGTACATTAAGTTGAAGCAGAAATACTTGTACCAGATTATATCTTAACAGCTAATTTCCATCTTTAGTGATGGGGGAAACCGGAGCACCAGGAGGAAACCGACGCAGACACAGGGAGAACATGCAAACTCCACACAGAAAGGCCCTGCCCTGGATGGGAATCAAACCCAGGACCTTCTTGCTGTGAGGTAGGAGTGCTAACCACTCCTGGCTGACTATAACAATGTTTTTATTTCCATTTGCTGCGATTGAAAATTAATGTAACATTTAATTAATGTTTCCTAGTCCTTCTCATAACTATTGTTATTGTTAAGTGTATTTACTCTGAAAGGATTTGATGAAATCAGATCAGATCTTTTAGGAAACATTTTTTAATATCCAAGGAGAATTTCACAAACTTTTGAGCATAGCTACACAATACAATATAAAAGACACAATCTTTGTAATGCTGCTAAACCATACGTTTTTATAAAGCTATGTTATACAGTGAATAGGGTTGCCTTGGGTTTCTTCTTTGGGAAAAAATGTGAGGTAAAGATGCTTTTGAAATGGTTCCATGTAATTACTGCACCTCACGCTGTAAGGCCCTTAACTGTGTTGATACTTGACCATAGCAGAGGCAATCTGCGATCAGACAGCCGAGAGGCTTGACCCACCGCTCACTACGTGGATGAATAAAAACACACACAGCTGCAGTTAGAACAGATACAAGTCTGACAGAACGCCTCCGTTTCTACCGTTCAAACATTTCTTTCAGCTTCTCTTCCTGTGCTTCTCTCATTACAAATTCACACAGTTGGTGCTGTCTAAAACTGTGGGTTTTCTCCCTGCCTCAGAATTGAGAACAGCAGCAAAGAGAAAAGCGGCAGGAGGAGGGCGTCTAGCCTCTCAGGCTTGAACAAGGCATTACGACGTTCAGGACCATTTGCATAATTGTATGCATCTCGTGCAGGGTAAGTACACAGCGCCAGCATGGAAGATCAGTCCTTATCTCCAAACTGAACCATAAAGATAAGAGAAATACATGGCGATATAAAGTAATCTAACTTCCCACTGGCTATATCAAATTATTTAGGAGGACCTGACAGGCCAGGAGCTACTGCCACTATGAATGGGAAACTCAGTGCATCACAGAGTTCCTGGGGCCAGGTCTAATTATGGGACAGGTTTATTGTTGGTTGTTAATCTGCTACATTTTACTGACACACGGGTCAAACATGTTACACATAAATAGATTATTTATCAATGTATTGGAAAATCAGGTGTAAATTATGGTGTCATGGTTTTATATAAAACTGGTCTTAAAAGCTTTATATTTATACTCTATAGTTGTTTTGAAGAAGTCTAGAGAAAAATGATGCTTCTCTTCCTTTTTAAGACTGTGTTGTTTTACATTCGAGATATAGTATCTCTGTGTCTCGTTTATGGCTTTATAATAACAGTCACATGCACAGTGACAGCCTTGTGCTCTGCGAAGACGTGAAAACTGTAGTGGTCCAATGTCGTGAGGAGGGAGCACAGCCAAAAGGCAACGTTGACATTCCTACTTTCACTTACATTCACAAGTCACTGCTGCTGCACCTCAAGGGCAAGCCCGTTGAAGAGATCTAGGCATCTGTCTCATGTTTCTTGGAGGATTCCCTGGGTTGGTGCTTCGGGCATGTCCAACAGGGAGCAGACCCTAGGGCACAGCTGTGACACACTGTAGAGATGGTGTCTCTCAGTTGATTTGGGAATGGCCTGGTTTTCCCCCTGGAGGATGTTACTGGATTAAGGGACTTCTGGAAAACCCCTGTGACCTAACCATGTTAAAAAATAGGTTTGCAGTGCAGTAAATAAAGCATTTTGCTAAATGTTATAAACTAAAACATTTCTTAGATTTCCTATGGACTTTGAAAGCAAAATAAATTATAAAGTTTTAGTTACCAGATGTCACAACTTGTTTTTGGTCAATTGTACAGAAAAATAGAATTAAATAATTGTCAGCTGTGCTTATATAGTTACTTAAAATCACTCACCTGAGACAGTAGCTGTAATTTAGGTGCATTTTCCAAGCCAATGTTGGCATGAGATGAGACACACTTTATTAATCTTGAGGGAAAACAGACTGGCATGAAGGACAATGACAGCCAGGAATGCAAGGAAAGCCAAATGTCTGAATTTATTGGTATTGGGGGATGACACAATTCAGTCAAAACTAGAAGGCACATATTGTTCCATAACTAAAATATACTGGAAACAAAAACACATGTCAGCTTTTGTTATTGTCGCTCTGCACATGCTTGTAGAATGAATGCTGCTGTCAGTTCCCATTTATATTCAATATGGGCTACATCCAAGTCTACACATAGACATCACTGCATTAATGTGGTTTTATATGAACACGAATTGTGATTTGCCCACAAAGCCTTTGGGGTTTGTTCTCCTTAAACCAACTGTTTGCATTTCCTTAGACTGGTTGTGTACTTTTGTTCTGGCACTCATTTTAGTATTCGCCATGAATGTGTAGGTTCAAGGACCTTTTAACAGAAAACCACTTGAGTCAAATAATTTATTTGTTCACAATACTGGCTAAATATGTTCAGCAAGAACAGCAAGTGGTGACTTTGATTGACAGGTGTCTGTGTGCTTGCCTCAGCGATTCTCATGTTACTGCTCTTCTGCACATTTTGTTACAACCTAGACAGGAGTCAGATCCACCTTGATGATAATGATGACCACAGTAAATCTATTCTCTCTATTTTATCCTACACTAAAAAACTGTTTGGATGTGAGCTGAGTTAATAGTTACATCAGTGTCCTGTTTTCTATTAAATGCACTGTAACATGTGACATTTACCCTCTGTGGATCAATAAAGTCTTATCTTATTTCATAGTCTAAGGTATGATAAGATAAGACTTTATTGTCCAAAGTCTGCCCAGGGGCCAATCATGACCCAAGATGGGATTTTATGATACCCTCAGTTTCAGAGATAAATTGTATTGTTTATGGCCCCAACAGCTTTATACAAACAAGTTAAAAAACTAAACTAAAACTAAAACTTGTTTAAATACAAATAAAACTTGTTTAAATTCAACTAAAACCTGTTCAAACCCAACCAAAGCCCATTCAAATCCTCTTAAAACTAGTTCAAATCCAACTAAAACCTGTTTAAATATAAATAAAACCTGTTTAAATCCAACAATAACCTGTTTAAATCCAATTAAACCTGTTTAAATCCACTTAAAACCTGTTCAAATTCAATTAAAACTACATAAAACCTGCTCAAACCAAACTAAAAACGTAACTAAAATAATTTAGCAACTTTGGCACTTAAAGGGTTAAATCGTTGAAATTTTTCCTCTTATCAACAGATATCTCTATCTCAGAATATCACAAATTGTTCATTTAATACCAGATTATTCTATAATTCAAATGTATGATTTTTAAGCATTAAATTGTATTAATTATAAACGTTGGGCTCAGTAATTAAGAGTTTAAAATGACAGTGTTAATTCAAGCCTGGTGGATAACACCTCACCCAAAGATTTGGTTGACTTAAAGTATTGTTCTCTTTAGACTGGTCCAAGGGTTTCTTAGTCAGTAAATGGTATGGATCAAATAAGGGTTAACTAGAATTTTGCTGACTTGGTGTAGAGCAATAATACCACTCAAGAAAGGAATAACCAACAACTGACCTTTGTAAAATGGGTTTTGTCACCTCAAACAGCAGACTAAATTGAGTAATTGTCCTGTTTCTTGAAAATCAAAATGAAAAATTTGATTACTATTGATCGGTAAAACCCCATGTGTCGTGTCCAGATATAAATAAAATGCCTTTGTACATGATTGAAAAATTGCAAATGTAACTTGTTCCTTTAACCATCATTCTCTCGGGGGAACACAACCTTGGGTGTTGTGTAGCTTTGGTTATTAGAAGCAGGGCCTGTGCCGTAATGCCTCATTGCAGAGAAGCTATTTAGAAGTGAAAATCAGGAATTTATTGCTCATCTTAATTCCCGTATTATATTACACCGAGGGCCTAAACTCCCAGTGCACATCCCAAGAGAGCAGGCCTAATACATCCTCTTCCACACTCTCTTGACCACAATAATAATGGGTAGCTTTTTACCGCCAATCCATTTCTGGAATGGAGCTTGTTTCAAAATGGCTCTGCTTTAAAATTCAACAGTGATCCCTAACCCAGACTATCTCTTATTTACCTGCCATAAAACACTTTTGGGACAATTGTAAAGAAAATTACATTTGTGAAACTTTTTTATCTGTTTCAAATGAGACACTCTCATGGCTCAATAATGTTCTTTGTCTACATTTGTTGCTGTCTACATTCACCTCCCTCCATCTTCCTTACACGCTAAACTTCAAGCATCAGGAGAATGTGTGTAATTGAGAGATAAACAGCATTTATCTTCTCTATTGTCTCCGAATAGCAGGTTGGGCCATCTCAGGTTTATTAGCCTCTTTATTGCACTAGTGTGAGAGTGAAGTACTTGACATATCCATCTTCTTACTCATCTTTTAAACTGCATTTATAATGATACCACCCCTTGGAAAATGAACTTTTATTCATACCAGCAATTAAGATGGCGTGCAGTTTGTCTTGGCCACCGGGGAATGAAACAACCTGAGGAATCACTTTGCTAATGATGGCCTGTCAACGCTGCAGCTGTCTGGAATAAATCGTCAAGATCTGCTCATAAACAGCTATTCCCCCAACATGCACTGCACACAGACGCATCAAAACACACACACACTGATACACAGTCTGTTGACAAGTTTAAACACAAGTTACTTTTTAGAATAGACTGCAAAAGCAATTTACATTTAGTCATTTAGCAGACGTTTTTATCCAAAGCGACTTACATGAAGTGTTACATTTTACATTTTTGTCATGCTAGCTGACGCCTTAATTCAAAGCGACTTACATTAAGGTTCCATTCACCAGTGTCACAGCTGGAACACCACTGGAGGCAAGGTGGGTTAAGTGTCTTGCCCAAGGACACAACGACAGTATGAACTGTGGGGAGAACGGGAATCAAACCACCTACCTTGCGGTTGAAGGACGACCGCTCCACCACTGAGCCACTACGCCCCATTTCAAAGGCCATGTAACTAATTTCAGAGAAAGGTTTGTGATAATGTTTGTAAAACTACACTGTGGAGCTAGTGACATCATACTTTGGTGCAGTGTTAATTTTGTTGACGGAAAACTATGACGAAAATATTTTGTCAACAAAGGTTTTTTGCGGACAAAAACAAAAAAACAAAACACAAAAATGACTTCATAATGACTTAAACGATAACTAGACTGACATTTTCATCAACTGATAAAAGACGAGATGAAAACCACTTGTGATGAAAACCAGTCAGGAGAAGGGAAAGATTAAAAAGGAACGGGTGGGATGAGTCAAGTAAGCCAATCAGAGCGAGGCTTGTTGTTACGCGGCGGTGTCGAGAAGCTAACCAGAGACGCAAAGAGACAACAGAGCAACAAACTGTTAGCATTAGCTTCTCAAGCTTTTGCAGAAAGAGTATTCAGTATCACAGGCGACCTCACTAGAGGAAAGCGTTGATTAGCACAAAGCACTTTCTTAAATAAATATTTACATTTGATGTTTACGATGCCAGTGTTTATGTAGCATAAAGAATTTTGTTCTGTTCAATGCACTTTAAGTTCAAAGATGGTTTAGATGGTATGTTTATTATTTTTCTCTAGCTTTCTTGGACTGTAAAGCCCTTTTGATAATTTATTTAATTTAATGTAAAATAAGATGTGAATAAGTATTTTGCATTTCAAGATTTTTTTTACTATTGTTTTTCATTGATTGAAACTATTTTCAATAAAGGCAGTTGTGTTGGAAGAAACAGTGTGAAATATGTTTGCACATTTAAATCTCAATTCTAAGAAAGTATAGTTTTGTGTCCCATCAACCATTACACCGTCCAGCACTGCCAGAAATCTGGGAGTGGTAATTGATGATCAGCTAAACTTCACAAGTCATGTCGCCAGCACCACCCGGTCCTGTAGATTCATCCTCTACAACATTAGGAAAATTAGACCTTTCCTATCAGAGCACTCTACGCAAATTCTAGTCCAGGCTCTTGTCTTGTCCAAACTGGACTATTGCAATGCTCTACTGGCTGGACTCCCTGCCTGTACAACCAAACCTCTGCAGCTGATCCAGAATGCAGCGGCAAGAGTGGTCTTTAATGAACCGAAGAGAGCACACGTAACTCCTCTCTTCATTAGGTTACACTGGCTCCCGGTTGACGCCTGCATCAAGTTCAAAGCTATGCTCTTGGCCTACAAGACCACTACTGGTTCTGCACCCTCATATCTTCACTCACTAATACAGACCTACGTTCCTACCAGATCCCTGCGCTCTGCAAATGAACAACGTCTGGTGGTACCGTCCCAAAAAGGTAAAAAATCACTCTCACATACCTTCTCTGGATCTGTTCCACATTGGTGGAATGATCTACCTGCTTCTACAAGATCAGCAGATTCTGCTGCAGCATAGTGTGCTGGGTTTAAACTGACTAGTTTTTTGTGCACTTATGCTTTTTGTACCTTGTGTTGTTAAAATTGCTTCCATTGTTTTCCTCACTTGTAAGTCGCTTTGGATAAATGTAAATGTAAATGTCTGATACAGAAGGTCAAAATTATTACCTTGTGAATTTTTGGGGAAATTTAGTTGACTTAATCCATTTTAATTTTAGTCGACTAAAACTAGACTAAAGCTAAAACAAATAAGATGACTAAAATGAGACTAAAAGTAAAAATAATTTTAGTCAAAAGACTAAGACTAAAAATAAATTAAAATTTCTTGTCAAAATTAATAATGCTGTGGTGCACACACAATGGGTAAAAAGATAATTGTATTTGTTTGTTCCATCAAACCATTAGCCTGGCATTTTTTTTGTATTTGTTAGTAACGAATAACAGCCTCTGAGTGCAATTGGATAAATGTACACCCAATTAGAAAACAGAAGGCAGCACCAACATACGCCGAATAAACTGCCTCTGGACTAAAGCAATAACAAAATAAAAAACATTCAGAAAAACAAAGCATTGCATAAAGCCAGTCACATTTTGGATAAACAGTTGTGATTGGTCAGGTTAGTTTGATTCCATTGAAAATCAGTTTGAATGGCACTTTGCTGAGAAAGTGAATGGATCTTTCTGGCCCAGCTATTGAAGTGTTAAATTCACTTTTCAAATCTCAATATTACCCGTTTCTGAAAAAGAACACCTTAAATTTGAAGTCAGTGTCTGCATATTACCAATAATTTCTTCATTTGGATTTTCATGCAGTTATGTGAAAGTGGGAGTTGAACCTTTGCCAGTTCACTTCTTTTTGGCTTCTTTGGTAGATGCTTCACGACACTAGAGACCACTTCTCTCTTCCAATCATTCCATTTGTTAAAAAAGAAACAGAGATTGCTTCAGCATGTTTGACCAGAGTTTTTGTAAATGATTTTACAAAAACATTTTTAAATGATAATTAAATCTGTTAATATTTCAACTGAGAAGGTCATTCAGTGTTAAATGTCAGTAACAATTTCTACTGGAAAATGTTTTTGATCATAAACAAAAAAAAATATTATTGTGAGTTGTGTTTTGGGAATAGTGCAAAACAAAGATATTTGTTTTAAAAGACAGTGGTTATCTGTTTTGCAAATCCCAATCAAATCATTTCAAGAAAGATGCACATAGTGCATTTCGCAACTTTCCTCAGTGAATATGTGAAACAGGGAGTGTTGCCACAGCTGCATGCAGCATGTGTGAAAAAATGCAAATAACTTAATTCAGTACCTCAGTATGATTTAAGGCTGACAGCAATTGCTAAAACGGATGCTAAAACTGTTTCCAAATTTAACATGTGGGAAAGGTATGTGGGTAATGTTTCTGCAAAGCATGGGAAACATGTAATGAGGTTCTAAAGAAGTTAATATCGTCATATGGTTTAAAGCTGGTCACAGCAAAACTGTCTCCTTGCATCCAGTGAACTGATAGTTAGCATTGGCTGCCAGTGTCTGTCATTGCATGGCCACTGTGATCTATTATTCCATTAATCCATCCATTTGGTGCTGCTTCTTAGTTGGGCCTGGACTGGATTGTGTGTCTACTTTTTTAACAGACAAATTTTTAACAGACAGTACCAATTCTGCTATAAACAAGAATGATTGTTGTACAACAAAGAAAAATACCATAAAAGGTGCCATGGTGCAACATTTTGGTTTATATATAATATTTTTGCTATGACTTTATAGCAGCAAGCATAACCAGCATTATTACCATATACCACACTTTTGTTGAGTTAATCCGAGGTAACGTGTTAAAGAGGTGTGTTAGAGAAAAGACCATGTAAGGTGTATTTATGCTCCTCCTCCACCAAACTCTTTCTCTCGCTACACCTTATGGACAAAGACCATTGAGATCTTAAATCAGGCCCAGAGCAGTCTAGGCTCAATTCTAGAGATGACAGGCCTGGGGCAGAATCATTACCTTTCCCACAATAACCACAGAGGTTATGTCACTGGAGGGTTAGAAAGTTTTGCTCATCATCCAAACTAAAGACTTTCCCAAAAACACTGGCAAAAGTAGCTGCCTCAGTCTCAGAGGTTGCAAAATAATTGAACTTAACTGAACTTCATTTCTTCTCTCAACAATATGATCTGTCAACTCTGATGCCATTTACTCTCATCAGATGTGTACTGTGATTGTTAACTAAGACCATCCATCTCATACTCATCTCAGCAGCCTTATTAGTTCTTAATTCAGAAAATTTGAAATGTTTAATATCCCAAGATGGATTGTAATGTAGCTTTGTCAGATTCAATTTCACTGATCATATTTAACCTTCAGTGAGCAACTCACTCTCACATTTGAAGACTGCATTACTGTTATCAATTGCTCAAACACATTTCTTGGAGGCCTCTCCAAATGGAGGAAGCAAATATTTTAGTTTTTGTGGGCTGAATGGAAATTTTCCGCTTGTTATGGCTCACAGTGATTATGTATGAGGTGTTCTATTTTTCATCTGCATGCTGGTATAGTGTGTGTTTACATTGCTACTGTTCGCTATTATTGAAAAGCACCAACTTTTATCAAGTTATTTGCAACAAAGAGATACAAGATATTTAAATTAAAAGGGGTTTAAAATAAAACATTACAATAAAATAATTTCTGGTCTGTGCAATAAGAAAATGCTTGAAAAAGAAAAAGAAAAGTACTTATTGTATAACAGTCGTGAGCAGTTGCATATGAACAAATTTGTAATCAATAAAATTTTATTTAAAATAACATGTGGCTTTAATATAACTATTTTGAACAACCTTTCAAAATAAAATGTAGTTACATTTAGCAGACGATTTTATCCAAAGCGACTTACATTAACCAGTGTTACATTTTAGTTGACGCTTTCATTTTAAAGCGACTTACATTAAGGTTCCATTCACCAGTGTTACAGCTGGAACACCACTGGAGGCAAGGTGGGTTAAGTGTCTTGCCCAAGGACACAACGACAGTGTGAACTGTGGGGAGAGCGGGAATCGAACCACCTACCTTCCGGTTAAAGGATGACCGCTCTACCACTGAGCCACTGGCGCCCCAGGCTCGCAATGGTTTTGGTTGTTGTCTCTAACTTTCTAACTCTGGTCATCTGAAGATTTACATTGTGACCTAATGAGCTCAGTGATAATGTAGAAGCCGTGTGCATTAAATGCTACAAATTTTCACTTCTGATCATTAATTATGAAATCACATTAGTCATTACTCTTTAATCTAATTAATACTAAGTGGTACACACTTATCTTCATACTGTAGTTGGCAAATATTACACGTAGATTAGCGTGCAGTCAACATCACAAGCACTTCTAATGAGTTAAGCTCCGAGCACAAGATCTTTCTAATGCAAACTTATCTTTAATTAAACTGTATTTGTTCTTTATTACTTGCCTTTAAAACCGTGAAACTATTCACCCAAAATGTAATTTTCTTTTCAAACTGTCCATTAGCTAAAATCTACAAGGCAACAGATGGTTCATTCAAAAAGGAGAAAGGGCAGCATACAGTAATACAGAATAAAAAGGAAGATTTAAAAGGGAATATATAGATCTCTCAGATACCTGTGTGAGAAGAATGCATGAATGAAAAAAGGTGTTCCAGGGATAGCAGGATGCACATTAGCTGACTCTAGAGGTGTGGTTGAAGATGGAATTGGAACCCCAGTAATGTTTCTGCTGTCTGCCTATTCTCTTTCTACCTTCCTTATCTTTATCCTAACTGTTGTTATGTTTGAAGGTGTAAAGTGTATGTTTTACTCTGACTTATTACTTTTGAACACAAATATCTTTACTTTCACAGCCTTGGTACTTTTACATGCGGATGACAACATGACAGACGTAACTAACACGAGAGGGAAAGTCAAGCAAGAGAAAGAAGGCGTCTGGTCAGTATGAGCTGATATGGCTGAAGAAAGAAAGCCAAGATATTAGCCATCCATGGCCGAACTGTTCAAGGTCATTGGTTCCAAGAATGATTCATGGCGTAATTTTGCATTTTTGTAAATCAGTTTACAACGTGAGCAATGCTATGGGAGAACATGGTTTTGATAACTCTAACGCTAGCTCGCTCACTTGCCAAGTGCCCCAAAGGCTAGTAACCTCAGTTGTGTTAAAGTAGTAGTTAATTATCTATAACCTTCCCACAAAGACATACAAAGTATTACAATTTTTGAACTTTTATGGTGTCAAAACCAGGTCCAAGTTTTTAAATTGTTCTTCTAGGGCTTACATTTTATTGCACCATTAACTGTAAAAAATTAGCTGGTAATGTTTATTGCAGAGCTATTCCAAATGTATTTTGCATCATTGACAGCAAAATACATTTTTACTTTGTACTTAAAGGAGCATTACAGAAGATCCAGCGTTTCTGTACTAGTGTGCCACCTCTGGCGTTAGCAGTACTGCATCCAGTACGTGCGTGTTCACTGTGCACATGCTTGAACGAGCACGAACGAACAACAACCGAAGAAAAATCTGACGGTTTTGAGTGCGCTCACGACCTGTCTCTTCCCTGTGTTCACAGGATTTATATTCAGTTGTTGTTTAGTTTACTTATGGCCGCAAATCAGGAAGTGAGAACAGGTTAAACGAGCTTGCACGTGCATTATGTCACGTCCGCTGAAACAGCACAGGGAACCTCCTCATTTAATTGGCTGTACAAGCTTACAGAGGCAACCGAGAAGAAAAAAATATTTGAACCATTGAAACGTCCTTAATGCATTTCAGAGCCTGTTCTTTTTACTTTTACTTGAGTAAAGAAGTTAAATCAGTACTTCTACTTTAACCAGAGTCATTTTTAACACAGATATCTGTACTTCTACTGAAGAACACAATGTCACACATTCTAATTCTAAAAGTGACATCACATGAGAGCTGTAGAATGGAGGTGAGGACAGACAATTGTTCATTTCTTATCAGACTCTTGAAGAGACCAGCAGCAACACGTCGAACAGACTCTACATTAGCTACAAGCCACAGACACAGTCGATACCTACAGAAGAAAGACTTTCTTACTGGTTAAACACTCCACCAGTTCAACAGCAGCAGATTCTCGACAAAATCCAACATGTCAGATCACTGCAACCCGTTCACAGTGCGCGACCTGTACAACTTGGCAGCGAGGTACTGCCTGCCTGTGAACTTTGAGATGATGCCGGATGGACCCTGCCACAACAGGGTTTTCACTAGCCGAGTCACTGTCGGGAACTTAACTGCAGAGGCCAAAGGACCCTCTATAAAGGCAGCTAAGACCCTGGCCTCAGCTGTGGTGCTGGAACAGCTCCAGAGGCTGTCCGCACTTGCTGCCCTTCCTGAAATAAAGAGGACGAAGAAGACCACAGTGGATGCTGAAGCTCACATCCGCCCTGACTTCGGTCTGGGAAAGGATCCCAGCAGCCGCCTGAATGAGCTGCAGCTGGCCCGAAGGGAGGAGCCTGCTGTGTACCGAGTGGTGGAGGAGAAACTGGATGGAAACAACAGTGTTTTCTCCATTGAGGTCTCCCTGGACCAGTGCACTGCCACTGGGACCGGCTCCACCAAGAAAGAGGCCAAGAGAAGAGCTTCCACAGCACTGCTCCTAATGATGGGCTATCAAGTCCCTGAGCAAGACCGGTCTGATCTGCCCAGTCCACTACAGACCACCAGAGGACTGCGGCCCCTGAGTCCAGATGAAGACACCAACCATCTAAACAACCAAAGTCCTCAGGACACTATTGAGAATACTAAGAGTCCACAGGACAACCAGAGTCCAAAGGACACTACAGAAAATACCTGGAGTCCACGTGACAACCAAAGTCCACAGGGCACTACAGAGAATACTCAGAAAATACCAAGAGCCTCAGCCATAGTGCTGGAACAGCTGTCCATGCTTGCTGCCACAAATGTAGTGAAGAAGAGGAAGAAGAAGACCACAGCGGACATTGAAGCCCACATCCGCCTCTGACTTCGGTCTGGGAAGGATCCCAGCAGCCGCCTGAATGAGCTGCAGCTGGCCCGAAGGGGAGGAGCCTGCTGTGTACCGTGTGGTGGAGGCCAGACTGGATGGGAACAACTGTGTTTTCTCCATTGAGGTTTCCCTGGACCAGTGCACTGCCACTGGGACCGGCTCCACCAAGAAAGAGGCCAAGAGAAGAGCTTCCACAGCACTGCTCCTAATGATGGGCTATCAAGTCCCTGAGCAAGACCGGTCTGATCTTCCCAGTCTAATACAGATCACCAGAGGACTGCAGTTCTGAGTTCAGATGAGACCACCAACCATCTGACCAACCAAAGTCCTCAGGACACTACAGAGAATACCCAGAGTCCACAAGACACTACAGAGAATACCCAGAGTCCACAGGACACTACAGAGAATAGCCAGAGTGCACAGGACAACCAAAGTCCACAGGACACTACAGAGAATAGCCAGAGTCCACAAGACACTACAGAGAATACCCAGAGTCCACAGGACACTACAGAGAATACCCAGAGTCCACAGGACACTACAGAGAATAGCCAGAGTGCACAGGACAACCAAAGTCCACAGGACACTACAGAGAATAGCCAGAGTCCACAGGACACTACAGAGAATAGCCAGAGTCCACAGGACAACCAAAGTCCACAGGACATTACAGAGAATACCCAGAGTCCACAGGACACTACAGATAATAGCCAGAGTTCACAGGACAACCAAAGTCCACAGGAAATTACAGAGAATACCCAGAGTCCACAGGACACTACAGAGAATAGCCTGAGTTCACAGGACAACCAAAGTCCACAGGACACTACAGAAAATAGCCAGAGTGCACAGGACAACCAAAGTCCACAGGACACTACAGAGAATACCCAGAGTCCACAGGACAACCAAAGTCCACAGGACACTACAGAGAATACCCAGAGTTCACAGGATAACCAAAGTCCACAGGACACTACAGAAAATAGCCAGAGTGCACAGGACAACCAAAGTCCACAGGACACTACAGAGAATACCCAGAGTCCACAGGACAACCAAAGTCCACAGGACACTACAGAGAATACCCAGAGTCCACAGGACAACCAAAGTCCACAGGACACTACAGAGAATACCCAGAGTACACAGGACCACCAAAGTCCACAGGACACCACAGAGAATACCCAGAGTCCACAGGACAACCAAAGTCCACAGGACACCACAGAAAATAGCCAGAGTCCACAGGACCACCAGAGTCCACAGGACAACCAAAGTCCACAGGACACCACAGAAAATAGCCAGAGTCCAGAGGACAACCAAAGTCTACAGGACACCACAGAAAATAGCCAGAGTCCACAGGACAACCAAAGTCCACAGGACAATACAGAGAATAGCCAGAGTCCACAAGACACTACAGAGAATACCCAGAGTCCACAGGACACTACAGAGAATACCCAGAGTCCACAGGACACTACAGAGAATAGCCAGAGTGCACAGGACAACCAAAGTCCACAGGACACTACAGAGAATACCCAGAGTCCACAGGACACTACAGAGAATACCCAGAGTCCACAGGACACTACAGAGAATAGCCAGAGTGCACAGGACAACCAAAGTCCACAGGACACTACAGAGAATAGCCAGAGTCCACAGGACACTACAGAGAATAGCCAGAGTCCACAGGACAACCAAAGTCCACAGGACATTACAGAGAATACCCAGAGTCCACAGGACACTACAGATAATAGCCAGAGTTCACAGGACAACCAAAGTCCACAGGAAATTACAGAGAATACCCAGAGTCCACAGGACACTACAGAGAATAGCCAGAGTTCACAGGACAACCAAAGTCCACAGGACACTACAGAGAATAGCCAGAGTGCACAGGACAACCAAAGTCCACAGGACACTACAGAGAATACCCAGAGTCCACAGGACAACCAAAGTCCACAGGACACTACAGAGAATACCCAGAGTGCACAGGATAACCAAAGTCCACAGGACACTACAGAAAATAGCCAGAGTGCACAGGACAACCAAAGTCCACAGGACACTACAGAGAATACCCAGAGTCCACAGGACAACCAAAGTCCACAGGACACTACAGAGAATACCCAGAGTCCACAGGACAACCAAAGTCCACAGGACACTACAGAGAATACCCAGAGTCCACAGGACCACCAAAGTCCACAGGACACCACAGAGAATACCCAGAGTCCACAGGACAACCAAAGTCCACAGGACACCACAGAAAATAGCCAGAGTCCACAGGACCACCAGAGTCCACAGGACAACCAAAGTCCACAGGACACCACAGAAAATAGCCAGAGTCCAGAGGACAACCAAAGTCTACAGGACACCACAGAAAATAGCCAGAGTCCACAGGACAACCAAAGTCCACAGGACAATACAGAGAATAGCCAGAGTCCACAAGACACTACAGAGAATACCCAGAGTCCACAGGACACTACAGAATACCCAGAGTCCACAGGACACCACAGAGAATACCCAGAGTGCACAGGACAACCAAAGTCCACAGGACACTACAGAGAATAGCCAGAGTCCACAGGACACTACAGAGAATAGCCAGAGTCCACAGGACAACCAAAGTCCACAGGACATTACAGAGAATACCCAGAGTCCACAGGACACTACAGAGAATAGCCAGAGTTTACAGGACAACCAAAGTCCACAGGACACTACAGAAAATAGCCAGAGTGCACAGGACAACCAAAGTCCACAGGACACTACAGAAAATAGCCAGAGTTCACAGGACAACCAAAGTCCACAGGACACTACAGAGAATACCCAGAGTCCACAGGACAACCAAAGTCCACAGGACACTACAGAGAATACCCAGAGTCCACAGGACAACCAAAGTCCACAGGACACTACAGAAAATAGCCAGAGTCCACAGGACCACCAGAGTCCACAGGACACCACAGAGAATACCCAGAGTCCACAGGACAACCAGAGTCCACAGGGCACCACAGAGAATACCCAGAGTCCACAGAACAACCAAAGTCCACAGGACACCACAGAGAATACCCAGAGTTCACAGGACAACCAAAGTCCACAGGACACTACAGAAAATAGCCAGAGTTCACAGGACAACCAAAGTCCACAGGACACTACAGAGAATACCCAGAGTCCACAGGACAACCAAAGTCCACAGGACACTACAGAAAATAGCCAGAGTCCACAGGACCACCAGAGTCCACAGGACACCACAGAGAATACCCAGAGTCCACAGGACAACCAAAGTCCACAGGACACCACAGAAAATAGCCAGAGTCCAGAGGACAACCAAAGTCCACAGGACACCACAGAAAATAGCCAGAGTCCACAGGACAACCAAAGTCCACAGGACACCACAGAGAATACCCAGAGTCCACAGGACAACCAAAGTCCACAGGACACCACAGAAAATAGCCAGAGTCCACAGGACAACCAGAGTCCACAGGGCACCACAGAGAATACCCAGAGTCCACAGAACAACCAAAGTCCACAGGACACCACAGAGAATACCCAGAGTCCACAGGACAAACAAAGTCCACAGGACACCACAGAGAATACCCAGAGTCCACAGGACAACCAAAGTCTACAGGACACTACAGAGATTAGCCAGAGTCCACAGGACAACCATAGTCTACAGGACACTACAGAAAATACCCAGAGTCCACAAGACAGCCAAAGTCCATCTGTGAGTCCAGAGGAACACCTTTTGATTAGTGTTCTTGTCAAGAAAATGCTTCAGAAAGGTCCACTCCTTCCAAACACATGCACATATTCATCCACGTACAAATTCATTGTTTGGGGGCTGGAAAAGGCAGTCCAAGACCAGTTTAAGGTCCCTGATGGAGTGTTCCTCAATCCCAAAATCATCAAGAGAATAGGCAAAGTTGCTGCTAAAGATTTGATCTACAATTGAACCGCATCTAAGCTTCTGGGAAAAGCTATGAGAAAAGATTCTCGCGCAGAGTTTGAAGAGGCTGCTGAAACACATAAACATCCGTCTGAATGCGTACCTGAACCAACCAAAGACCGGACTGGCACGATTCTTCTCAAGGTGGGACAAGCCCATGAGACCGCCCTTCTAGACCAGCACCAAGGACCACCACTCTTCCATCCAGTTCATCTGGACTAGTCAATGAGCTGATATTTTTTGCCACCAGCAACTAACAACTAAATATGTTGTATTTGATTTTGAAGTGCTTAAACAGATTCTTAATTTCTTTAAGTTCCTTACGGAATGCTTTTTGAAAATATTTCAAAAAGCGTTCATTTAACCTTAGGAATTTAGATTTATTTTAAGCACTTAAAATACAACATATAGTTTAAGTTTCTAGTTGCACAAATATCAGCCCATACAGTCCATACCACCGAATGGATCAGTCAACATTCTTCTTAAAAACAACTCTTGTTTACTTTTTAAATAAAACTTATGTCAATATGTTTTGTTTGAAGAAAACAAGAGTTAAAAAATATTAATAAAAATATTAAAAATATTTTAAAAATAAATACAAAAACTTATTCTGGCTGTGTTGTTCTACTGTACCTTTTTATATTTTAATTCTAAATATATCCTTATACTCATTATAATATTTCAAGAAATGTAATTAAATAATATGACCGTATCCATGGTAACAACATAAACGGTAATAGTGGCTGTAGCACAGGGTTTCTGAACTAATTACATTTAGTCATTTAGCAGACGTTACAAGTTTATGTTTAGCCAGAGGTAATACTAAACAAAGCTTTTTAGTCTGTCTACACACATTTAAAGTGTTTTTGTTCTCTGGAGTGTTGATAAGCGCCACCTACAGGAGTTGGTAGGAAGTGTTTTGAGTGTCTGTAGTGAATAAGTTTATAAAAGTATGTTTGTATGGGCAGGGCATGGGACAAAAAAAAGGCCCTGGCATTTTTGCTCAGACCGGCCCACCACAATCGGTCAGACACAACCAACTAGTACACCATCCTTGCGGTCCCTGTAGATATGCATATCTACTGTTCCATTCCAAAAACCCCTACAAAGCTGAGAACTAAGTGCCATGGACCAGTGTACCAGTGCAAGTGGCCCAGTGTACTCACTCTCTCTTGACAGACTCCCTGGTGATCAAAGGTTCCTCCCTGTCTCTCTCCTCCACTGCTAACTCAACCTGGCTTGACTATACATAAGGACAGAGAGAGAGAGGATTACAATTATTTGGAAGAGTTATTAAAAGTACACATAGTAAGGATCCATTTTGGTTATATAGTCCTGTATTCTTGAAGAGCAGGATTTCTAGATGGACAAAGTGCTCCATGTTATAAAAGCTAGTTAACCCTTTAGAACCCAATATAATGTGGATGTAGAATACTGCTAATTCTAAAAATAAATGTTTTTGTTTTTTTCCAATGAACCAGACAGCAGAAAAACTAGTTTACAATTGCAAGTATAGGCTACTTTGTTTTAAAGAGCACAAACCCCTCTTTAATATGACACCAAACAAGATTTCCCTCTCATTGTTGAGATACTCCCTTAAAAAAAAAAAAAGAAAACCAACCTATACTACCAAATTACTCACACAAAACGTCCTAAAAATATATTATATTCATATTATTCACTCACCGTAAATATTGCATATTAATGATGTTGGAAATTCATTAGAAACATGAGCAAATATCTACTTTGTTGAATATACAGCTAAACAAAAATATACAGCTTTCAAAATGCAAGGCGGGTTTTAATCCCCAAATAGCATACGTTACTCGTCCTGGGCGCTTTGACGCAGCCATTCTGAGTAATAATTAAAATAATCAAATGGCATCATTTAAGTTTTTCTAGAGAAGGCCGTGACGGCCATTATGGGTATTAAAGGGTTAACATTAAAATAGTCAGCCAAAGTTGCAATTGAATAAGTTAACTCTGCTAACCTATCTACAAAAAAAAATGCAAAATAGCTTATGCTGTGTCATTTGACTTTAGCTGACTGAGTGGCTAGTGCAGTGGGTGACAATCTGACAGACTATATAATGGCAACAACAATTAAGTTGTCTTATTATAATATTTATTAATTTAGGTAAATCATCATCTTCGTCGTGGCCCAACCAGGCCCACACACACACACACTTTCCTCCTGCACCCGCCCTGATTAACACTCCCTCCCTGTTAATCATGTAGCTAACATGCTTACCGTTTCAATTACACTCTCCTGCTCACTCTGTCCCTCCTTGACTTTACTATCAGACACCTGCTCCTCTGCCTGGGTCCCGCGCTGCCATGGCTAGTCACCTCTCCTTCATGTTTCTGCAAAATGTCGTCAGGTACTGTAGGCTTGGATACTGAAGCTACAGCACTAAACATGTCTGTTATTTTTGCACATGTTGAGGCATCAACCTCTAGCATTTTTATTTTTTTGGCCCGCAACTTCTCCGCACCCCCCTTGCACTTTTGTTTCTCCATCCTAAATCCACAGATTTTTGGCTCTGAGCCACTAACTGCCTCTGACACAAGAAACAGAGGAGGGGTGGAGCCTGTTAAGAGATGATTGGGCCAGCCCAGTGTCAGTATGAAAAATGAACCAATGGGCCGCTGTCCCTGCTTTATGGGCCGGTCATTGGCCAATTAAAAAAAAAAAAAAAAAAAAAATCATATTATATGGACCAGCCCCCAAGTGCGTCGGCCCACCGGGCATTTGCCCGGTATGCCAGATTACCAGTCCAGCCCTGGTCTAACTGCATAAGGGAGATTTCAAGAGGAAGTATAGGCCAACTAGTTAAAACAGATTCCATACTCATTTACTTTGTTTACCTGATTCAATTTGTTACTTTATTGTCTTTCTTTCTCTGTGGTTATAAATGGTACATATGTATGTATCTATTTGTATGTTATTTTATTACTCTGTACAGCACTTTGGTCAACTGTGGTTGTTGTAAAGTGCTTAACAAATAAAGTTGGTATGGTATGGTATACAAGTAAGCAGAAAGGCTGCAAGAAGTGACAGTAGCTTTATTTCTTAATTAAATATTCATATATTATAATGAGTGAAAAAAGCTAATAAAGGCACTACATTAAACACTAAACTGACAAAAGTAAGTGACCAATGTGTGAAAGTGTATATGTTGAAGAAGAAACGGTTTCCTTCGTGCACATTACACATACAGTGAGAATATTTGGGGAGTTCAAATCTGTCACGTACTACAGAGAGGTATTGTGCAAAACTAAAGCTAACAGGGTTGTCTAGGTCTTTGAGCTTGCTATAAGTAGAGTCATAGGTTAAGCTTGTGCAGGGCTTAAAGAAACCTATTTCTCTTATCTTCCCTGGTCATGAACCGTGAGCAATAACATTATCAAGGGTCTGTTGTTACAGGGTTGGGGTAGAGAGGAGCAGAATTACAGGGCGTGAGGGTATTTTAAACACCACGAGCCCAGAGGATGTGTCCAATCGGGCCTTTAATCTGCCAATTGTGTTGATCTTTATCAGCTGTCCCTTCCTTCAAACTACAAAGATTAATATCAACTCATCCATAAATCAAAACTCTAAAGACTCTGGTTGGGCACTGCCTTATGTCTTCAAAATATTACTTATGTCAATTATTTGATTTGACAAGGATCCATATGCATCACCAGTTATTTATCTTTGATTGATAAAGCTTTTATTTCTGATTATACACTCTTGTTCATGTCTTAATTTTTTTCCCCTTAATTCCCATATTTACAGTCATACTCACGCAAACAGGCAGAAATTCATTTTCATGCCTCTTGCAACAGAAAAGCTAAAACTAGTGCCTCATTTTTGCTTTTGTTGTTTGTTTGTCTGTTTTATTACTTCCCATCAACAGAAACAGCAGCATTGCCTTAGCATAACTCATTTATCACAAGCATTTTCAAAGAAATTCTCATACATTTAAATAAAACGTAAAGTAAAAATACATAAATAAAAGGTTAGGGATCACTAGTTTTCATAATAAGCTGAATGCTGGGAGTATTTGTACTTGCAATTGAGCCTAACTATTTGATTGACATGCACATGTCCAGTGAGAAATCCCATTTCCGTGTTACTGAGAGCAGACAAGGTGATAACATCGCTATTCCTGTCAGGTTCGCACCAGTGAATTGTTCATCAGTTCACCACCTATTTTCCTATGAGGTTTCCTTTTTTCTATTTCCCTTCTTTACTCAAAGCTGGGTTTGAAAGAGAAGCTTTGGTGTAAGCAGAGAGGCCACAGGGGAAAGAATCCCAGTGGACACTCAGAAAAGAACAGCTTCAAAAGACCCTCCAATACCACAATGAATTGTATAAGGGCAAAAAATGCAATGATTAAAAGTGAAATGTTTGTTTGAAGATAATGTTATTTTCGAAAACCTCTCTTAAGAGGATTTCAAAGTTGAAAACGAGACAAGAGGAAGAAATGGAGCAAATGTGGGAGCGGAGCTAGGGACTTTTTCCCACACTTAGGGATGCGTGTTCAAAATCAGTTACACAGCATATGATCAGTACTTTTAAATATTCTACCAAAATCTTGACTTGGTACTAAGAGGATGCATGACTGAAGTCAACAGAAGCCTGCTTTTCTGATGTAAAGTCTGAAGGGAAAACAGGGGTTAAAGCGAGCAGAGAACACACACAGGATCTGACTGTGAATGGACACAACACATCTATTTAGGCTGCACAGCAGAGCAGCTGTGGATTAGTATGCAACACAGGAGCCGCGGTGGGTCAAGTATATACGTCATATTACAGATGGATCTTCAAAACATTCACTAACCTTTATCACTGCCAATTGAAAAGGTAATTATAAAGTATTAAAATTAAAAACAAAATGATCAATTATCTTAACAAAAATTAAGACTGAAAATAAACAATGCTTTATCCCCAATGAACTCCAATACATTTATGAATTAAACAAATTGGCAACAAATTCATTCAATTTTACACAAGAAATATGAAAAAAATTGCTAATGTATGTGATTGTCCTGCTATATTTACTTTTGATAAGTTTTTTAAATAGCCGTGTCTAATAAACTTCACCTTGAACCATAGAACGTATGTATTTGCCAATGCTAATGGTAGCTTATGCCTGTTAGAGCCTGTCCTGACATGTACAACCAATGAACATCAGTGTCATACAGACTCAATCGCTTCTAACTTTTTATAGAAGACCAAAATGATGAACAGATGCCCTCTTTCAATAAAAAGACCATTGAGAGCGAGCAGTGGAGTGTTTTTCCAATGTCTCTATAGTCCACATTCCTTCATCAAAATGGCATGAAGTCAAATTGCAGGTTAGAGCCCAAGTGCATAAAGTTTCACAAAATGGGAATGCTGACGATGGCACAAGTTGAAATGGCCCGATTCTGACTAAAGTGCACAGTGTTGGCAGAGACACATCAATCCAGTGAAGAGGCCTGGAGAACCATTAGTAATGTAGTGACAGACGGTAAAAGCCTAGACACGCCTAGACAGGGAGACACAGGGAGCAGCGAAACATTGTGTGTACCTCTTTGTCTTGTGAGAGTCCACAAACACACGCCTTTGCATAAGCCACACCTAATTGAATATCAATGCCCTCTGATGGTATTTGATTATCTTTTTTTCTTCAGTTTTTTCATTTGGAGCGATAATACAAATTAGGCTCATTTGCATGTAACCATTGAAAGAAGTGAAATGAAGTGTGTCTGCTTGTTATTACTCTCCTAACGCCACCAAGCTCAACTTTTATAATCTCATGAATTCAGGATTAGTTTCACATTTTGGTGTGATGTTCCAATTTGGTTTGTGCAGGAAGGTCATTTATGCTGGCAGACGGCTTTGTTTGCTCCAGTAGCTGAAGACAATAGACATAATAAAGTTTCAATCAGCTTTGTTATTTTTCCTTAAAGCTTCACTGAGCTTGGGATTTTGCTGGAAAGCATCCTTTCCTGGCAGGGCAGGTAGGCAGGCGGAAGAGAGATGATGAAGAGTTTAGTCCCATTCAGTCGCTATGGAGTAAATGAAAGAAATGAAAAGCCCATAATAGAAGTGAAGTGGAGAATTACTGCCTTGTCTGGCTCCCAGGCAAAGCTTTATCTTCACAGCAATTTACAGTAATCCAGGGCGACTGTGAGGGTCCGCCTTAGGCCCCACTAGCAGCCAGCCAATGACGAGTCTACCACAAAAGAATCTGGAACCAGACCTAATCATGACTTTTAAAACGGTAACTATAACTCATCTGAAGTGTGTGTGCTCTTCTGCTTTAGTCACTGCACATACACCATTGATAATAGTGTTTAACACTGAGCAAAGGAAACCCAGGAAGGACACCTTAATGAAAAACCAACAACAACAAAAAAAAGCTTTATAACCAAGTTCCACCAGTTGTGCTTTTTATTTATTATTTGTGATCAAAAGTTAAAAACAAGTAAACAGAGACGTGGCAGAGTTGTTAGTTCGTCTTGCCTCACAGCAAGAAGGTTGTGAGTTCAAATCCCGGTTGACTCAAACATCCTCGGCCGACTTCAGCCTTGCTGTGAGGAGTCTGTATGTCCTCCATGTGCTACCGTGGGTTCCTCCAGGTACTTCGGCTTCCTTGCACCCCCAAAATACATATGTGTAGGTTGATTGACAACTCTAGAGTGTCCCTAGTGAATGAATGTGAGAGTGAATGGTTGTCTGTCACTATCTGTCTCAAAATGTTAGCCCTGCAACAAACACTGTCCAGGGTGTACCCTGCCTCAGGTCCAAAGCTTCTGGGATAGGCTCCTGTCACCTTTGACCCCTAGTGGGACTTAGTGGTGGAAAATGAATAAATGAATGTTGAAGTGGAACTCTGCTTACTGTTTTCAATTTTCAAAACTGCAAAAAAGTCACTTTGTGTGTAACATTACTGCTTGTTTGTGTGTGACAAGATTATTCTCTATTTTATTAAAAGTCAATCAATCACCAGTATCATCTACCCTTGAAATTAGAATTTTTCTATAATGCATTTTAATCCCCTGAGATCCAACATAGTAAGTTCTGGGGTTAAAGATGAGTCGGACATTACTGCTAAAATGTCCTCCAGAATATGAAAAAACAAATGAAAAGTTATATTCTCAATTCAATATCAATGTTTTTGTCATCACAGATCCAAGTTCTACAATGGTTGCCAATGTCATTGCTCAGACTTCATATCGATGGATCAATCCTAATTGGGCCTGTGCTGAAGTAGCACTGTTTTTTGATTGAATTTTGAGCATAGACTCTTCCTTTCGATTTTGCTGCCGATCAATTCCACCGGGCGTGCCATTGATCTGATAAACATGAGCAGCTGTGGCAGTAACAGGGTTTTCCCTCAAGTTTATATTAAATCAGAAATATGGGAGAAATGTATACGTATCAGGTGACTGCTCGAGGAAGTCAGTAAATAATTCATCTGTACTAGTAGATAAGTAGCACTGGTCAACTTCAAGTATACATGCTTCTTTTTGCAGTGTGTGGTCAGTGTGTGGGTTTAAAATGGCAAATATTCAGGATTTATATGATTTTTAAGTAAAGCACAGAGCATGAATAAAAGTGCAAATGCAGTGTTGGCATGCGGGGAGAAGCACAACAGGCTGAGCTCTGCTAATGCTGTCAGTGAACCCACATTCTTATTGAAGTTGCTTCCTCGTTTCTCTCCTTCTCCCACTCAGCAAGCATTCTGAGGATCTATTTCTTATTAGAATTCACCCTAGAAATCATGTTGGGCCAGCATGCTCCTGCAGCTCCAGACTCTATTAAATGCCTCATTCAGTTTTATAATATAGTTTTTATTTGACATTAAGGGCTTTACAAAAAAGACGGTGGAATTATTAAGAAAAAAAAAAAAAGTAGAAGAGAGAGAAGCAGCCAGAAAAATGCTATTATGAATTTTTATGTGGCGTGTTTCCTCACCGTTCTGAACTTCTCTTATACATAAATTGGTCTTAGATGACGTGTGTATTTTTTGTAATCTTCTGCTCTAGCTGTAAATATTACTATACAGGCTCAATATATGAGATTCAGTCTGAAAAAGCAAATACATTTAAATTGACTGTGGCAGAAAGTGGAAAATAAATGAGTAGTGACAGCCTCATTCACACTATTTTCTTAAAAGACACAGGATCATTACCTTACTTGTGTGATAGACATTTACTTACTTTTAACATACATTAAAATCTTTTGTTTTATTGTTGTGAAATAAAAAATAAACTCTGACAAACCAAATATAAGGCAGGACACTATTCAAACCTCCCAAAAGAACCCTCTATGTTAAAGTATTTATACATTAACAATGTAAATGTTCATATCAGGCCTTGAGTCTAAACCGTGACATAGTCTATAATGCCCAACCATACACTATTCCTCCATCAGTGTGTTTAGATTGTACTCCGACAAGGCTCGATTAAGCCTTCACAGCCGGATTTCACACCTTGTCAAATCTTTGTCAAAAAAGAGAACATAAGCTAATAAATGCTAATATACCCGGCAGATTTGTTCAGTATGCATCAAGTCATTAATAAATATCAACAATAACAGACTTTACGAGTTCATTAAGCGGTTGAACACATCAAAAGCTACAGTAGACCAGATTTTTGTTCTAAACTTAATTGACAAAAAGGATATCTAATGGCAGCGTGACTATACTGTATAGATGTGTACTTGCTCAGGTGCTGTGTTGACCCTAATCAGAGTAAACCGTATACATGCAGCAGTAACCCAAAAAGCATTATCCAGCTGTCTCACCTCGATAGGGGGGCAGTCATTTGAATTTCTCAAAATTGGAGTGTTCACGGCAGTTTTAAACTCCGATTATAAATGTGTAATAATTTGGTTTTCTCTACCTGCATGTAATGGCACCCATGTTTCTTCAAGAGGTCACAGCGCAGACATGACACAATGAACCCAAAGACCCAACGCCCTTCATTTAGGCAGAGTTCATGTAGGCATAACCAACATTGCACATCCGCACGTAATCAACAAAAGGCACTGATCAGGATCATAGACTACATGCGAGCTTTGGTATTTCTAACAATCTAATCTTTTATTTCAACTCTGTAAATACACTGCAGATGATGAGAGGACTACAACAATGTTTATGAAACAGGACAATAGTCTACAACAGTAGAGTGTGTGTTCTTTTATTACATACGTATGTAATATATTCAGACTTGCTTATATGCTTACTTCTACTCATGCTTCTGTGTATGTTCAAAAATATCCTGAAACAATGATGGTGACTGAATGTGCACATTAGTAGGCAACTCCTAATGGTTATGAACAGTGACAGAAAAGTAACCCTGGAGGAATTCCACTGTGAACTCAGCCCCGAGCCTCCATATAATTAAAACAAATGTAAACAGCCAGCTCCCAAGCCTTATTGTGGGGCTTTAACAGGCGTGCACGCTTCATCTGTTCTCCCCGCTTGCAGCATTTATGGCATAAAAGAAAGAACAAGGTGGCATGCAGCATGTTGTCCCTTGTTGTGCTGTGTGCAAAGCTGCAGACAGCTTGAAGCTTTTCTTCATCTTGTTCCTGTAATCTGTTTCAGTGGGGACTCTGATGTGGTGCACGGGGATGAGCACGAGGGCGGATCCCAAACACTTTGCCAAATGGCTGCTCTTCATCTGTTGCCAGGTGAAAGAAGACAGCCTTAAGCGATGAGTGATGCCATGTCAGTCACTCTATTGAAAAAGTAGAGTTTAAAACACAAGCTTTTAATCCAAGTCCAACTTTAAGATTTCCAGTTACAAGATTCATCCACCAGGGGTGCCCTCTCTCCCCATTCCTGTTCCTATTAGCTTTAGAAACTCTCTTTATGTGTGTGAAAAAGTATTCTGATATAAAAGGAATAAATATTTTCGAAACAGAAATGTGATTAACCCATCTGGACAGGGTCATACTTTTACAGGACAAACATCAGGTTGGGAAGACTATAACATTGGTTAGCTTTTCAAATGGTTATGATTTAAAATGTAACACTTCAAAATGTAATTAAATATGCCTGTATGAAGGATCCAATGACAAGATGATATGTAATATTTTTAGTGAAATAAAAAGTTCTTAGGAATACAGTATCTGTTAGTTTATGAAAAGCATTGCTTCATAAAGGACATTGAACACTTCTCATCAGACCTTATATTTACATCTACACCATGATGGTTCTCAGTTTGTTATAATTTTGTGCTGCATAATGATTAATATTTATAGAGTTGAATCACATTATGGTAGTGTATTAAAATCCTGACAGGCAGCATCAGATAAACCATGCTGGTGTTGCTTCTGTAGTTAAGTCAACAATCTTTCAGAAATGTTTGTTTTTTTCTCATTGAAGTGGTTTACTGTCTTTCTCCGTAGCCTGCAGCCAACTCAAAGCCTTTTTTTCAAGCCCTGCTCAGGAGCTATATGTTGTCTGGGCCCACTTGTTTGCTTTGCATAATGTACTCATGTATATGTCAGAAACCAGCTCGTCTTTCTGCCCTGACAGAAAGCCTTGGATTCAAGGAGTCCAGATGCCTTTGCTTTAACCTTTTCTTCAAGATGGCCTTGATGACTGAAAACTTTCACAGACACGAGTCATTGTTCAGTGTAAAGCCACAAGGTTTGAAATGTGGCAGAATTTGTAACTTGTCATCATTAGTAATGTCTAAGTCATGTCTTATTGTATGTGACACTTGACTGGTTTACAACAGTGCATCTGTCTACTCTGGCTTTAAGTGTGTTGTAACTTCATTAGCTCATGTTTACTGTTTTAACAGAGAACATGAATAAACAGATATACAGCCAAAACAGACAAGCATTATTATTTTATGGCTCTACAAACACAGTTAACTTCAAATGCACTTTTTAGTACTTGTTGAACTCTCCACTCCAAATAGTTTGTTTCTAATTGAATTATAGCTTGTTTGTGTTTTATTGGCATTTTGTTCTCTTTTCCACTTCTACCCACAACATTGGCAAGACTTTTAAGGAACATCAGTGACAGCTTAATGGACCATCCCACAAACCCTTTACTTTGGTTGTTTGTAACACTGTCTGGGCAAACTCTTTTATCTGGCTGTGTATTTCCTCTTTCAGCATTCTGACATATGACTTGTGCCAAATGTTATCTTCTTGGAATGAAAGTCCTGCTTGCTAAAAAGCATTGTGGCTTACAAGATGGAGAAGGCGGATTGTACTAAGTGATCCAAAAGCCCATGTCCTCCTATTACTGCTTAATTGTTTAATGAAAAGAAATGGCTCATCCCAAGTGGCATAGTAAATGTATCACAGTGGTAAACAGCAATTTTTGGCTTCGTTTGTAGCAGGGATTCATGGCCATCACTGTCAGATGGACAATGGAAACCACAAAATTTACTGGAAAGAAAAGTAGAGAAATGCTTTTGCAGAAACATTTGCTTAGCATAATTCTTTTCAGCCCTATTTCCATCTGTTATGTACTTCCCAGGATTGGCATGTGGGTCGCAGAGGAGTGACAGCGGGTGTCAAACAGTTCAATCAGGAGAGCAAAACGAAACAGCAACAACAGCATTTGGAGCGAGGCAACTGCTGTCATTGTTGACCCGTTAAACATCTGCTCTGTCCTTGCAATCACAGTTAATTTTTTCTGACGCCATATGGAAATTACAATGTGTTCCAGCATTTTAAATATCAGCTTTCTAAATAATATATGTCAGCATTTAGCAGCGTGGATGTCAAGGGTTTAGTTTGCGCTGACACTGTCCATCTTTGAAATGCTATACAGCTTTTTTGGCGGTAATTAGACATGAAGAATTATTAGAATATATACCCACAAGACAGAATGAAAATGTCGAGATTGTGGCACCTCATTAACAGTATTCTTCTGAGGGAACAAGCTTTGATTAGATTGTTCATTCCTTCAAGGCAAATCCAGTTGAACAAAAGAAGCCGGATTTCAGACTCTCATATTTTACGCATTAAATCACATGGATACAACACACTGTTCTTGAAATGTACAATTAGCCAAGCACCCACAATCTTGGTGAAGCCCAAATTTACAACTCATTCTAAAAAATAGTTTAGTAATATAATATATTGCTGTCCCATGTATAAATGAGAGATTACCGCAATTATCTGATTTGGCAAGGAAATGTGTGTCTGGTGTAATTAAACCAAAAATGTTACATTCTGTTTACAGAACAGATTTGAAATGGGCAGATGACCAAACCATGAGCCAATTTGAAGACTTGTGCTGACAATGTAAGTTATCAAATGAAACTAATTAGGCCCTAATGGATGTAGAGCCAAGGACAGATTATTAGGCTTTGCATGGTGGACATTTGAGAGTAAGATTTCAGGCCTATTATTGTTAGGTATCACATGTTGGTGATTTAAAAATCTAATAACAACTGTAAATGAAAACAACATTTTATGTAATAATATTTGTGTTTCCTTTTTGCATAAGTTGTTTTTGTCATTCTTCTTAGAAAAGTGTTAATGCACATAAAGTAGAATGGCAAACATTAAACCCAGCTATATGTATTTGGCCTATCAGAGAGATTTTTCTGGTTATACCAAGGATCACAAGAGGCCAAAATTATTCTTCTACAGAACAGGAGACATACATATTAAGTATAATGACAATGTTTGACAAACAAACAGAAGGATAAACAAAGCTATATGAATCCTGTTGCTGTGGTGTGACTCAGCTGTCTGCATTAAAATCAGAACATTTTGACATTGGGGGTATTAAAGAAGATGAAACACAAGTAATAAGTTATAAAAAACTCAAAGCCGTTCTTTTTCATAGGCTTCTACAACAATCCAACAAAAGCTTATAGTCTCTGGACTCATAGTTTATTTGCTTCTCCACAGTTAACAGAAACACCTTTGATTCATATTTTCCTTTTTGCATTTTAAAGATTTGCTTCAAATTTGTTTCATAATTTATGAAAACATGGTTATAAAGCTAAAAACATACAGTTTATGGTTACTAATGACAATGTCCACAAATAATACAGGTGGTGTGATAAGGGCCAAATGTGATCAAAAAGTGGATTGCCTACTAATGTCAGTGTGGAAATAAAATATTAGTTTTATTCCTGGAGAATAAAAAGTACCCTTCACCAAGTATGTCTCCTGAGTGCAGGTCTTTAAAACTTTAAAACTTTTGAGAATTGACATATTATGTGGAGAACTTTCTAGATGAAGGTGGTAATCCCATTTTGGAAGGGCTCATCATTTAGGAAACTCCTCAGCCTTCATACTGTGAGGAATAAGCAAAGTGGTGATGAATACTTGGTCCATGAATAGTAAATGGGGTGTAATTAAAGATACCTGAGGAATATTACTGTGGCCATACACCTGAGGAGGAGAGACCCATTAGAAAGACTGGATAAGAGAAAGAGATCAGGCCAAACATAAGGAGAAGAGCATGACTGATGGCTGCACTTGGAATCACTGGAGCCATTTGGGCCGAGAAAGTGACATTTGATTAAGTCTGACCTAGATATCACAGACAAGTCAAGGCCTCTTACATGCTCTTGTGAAAAGTTTGATTGGGAAGAGAACTTTAAAGAAAAGTGTCTAGTTGGTGAAAGGTCTCTGATCAGTTTATACTTGTGTGTGACAAAACAAGTAAGGCCTAGTGTGCTCAACCACAAGCAACATTTTACAGTTTTTCCACAAATACTAAAACACCAAATTCAATTCTCTGAACTAAAAACACATTTATCAAACTGGTTACTATTCTGCCAAAACCTTTAACACAATTCACTGTTTAAACACAGTTTACAAAACCATTTTACTCTTTATTGCAAAACACTGAACACATTCTTTCTCAAAAAACAGACATGAGCAAACCTCTAATATTCCTCAGGTATCTTTAATCACAACCCAAAACACATTCTTAGACACATATGAGTCAAAACAATAATGACAGGAGACATTTAAACAAATAGCACACAACCCCTCTTCTAGACCCCTCTTCATGTGCTCCATTTAAACATTAAAGTTTGAGTAAAAGGATCAATGTGAGCTTTATCCATTGACCAGCAAAGGAGCTCACAGGCCCAATTGATAAAAGACACAGACCACAACTTGAAAACAAAAAGCACATGCGGAATTAGCCTAAGTCCATACAAGTTAAATTACATGGTATTTATGCTAAACATTGAGCTAAAGGGACAATCACATGCTCACTTCCATACAAAGGAGGGCTCCCATTGGTCCACAGCACTGTTCAATAAGGAAGTAATGGCTATCAATAATACAGAGAAAGGAGTGTGTATTCAGCAATATTCTGTGTTTTTACAAAGCGGAGATAATTATTGCTGATGCATTTACACAATGTGATGTATTAGTGTTTAGCTGAAGAAAAACAGGTCGGATTTTGCTTAGCTTTACACTTGCCTTCACCTGCCAAGGCAGCAGATAGAACCCTGAAGTGATGATTGAAGCTCTATTGTGCAAAATTGTAATTGTGAAGATGTGTCAATATGTGGAGGTCATAACTAAATACTTGTGTTATAGAATAAAAGTTAATACTTTGTCATTTTTACTGATAAATGTAAAGGATTTTAGTCACGTGTACTTGTAGGACACCGAGTCCAACAAGCATTTTATCCAAGCAAAGATCTCTGCGTATGTGAGGTAGCTGTCTGAATACTCCAGGTAACAAATCACAAAGAGCCTCATGGGAGTACATCCATTGACTTTTGAGATGTCGAGCAGATATAACCTTGACATTAATGGGAGGTTTTCACATTTTCAATTCTTATGGGGCTCACCATAATCTGTTATAGCTGTGCCTGAGACCCCCAGGGCCCTTCTGAAGCTTGAACCCCAGAAATAACCTTGTCTGGATGGGTTTGTAAGATTCAGCGGTCCATCCTTCTCACTATCCTCTTGATGTTTACCAAACCTAAACATCTCTCATTTACCAGTCTCCAGAGAACAGCACACCAATTATTCCATGTGTATCTTGATTGAATAAGAGGACCTTTAATTGTCTGGTCTTTTACAATTATGTCAAAGCTGTAACCTTTAATTAAGTATGTGCCAATTATTTTATTCCTTTCTTTTTTTTGAGTGGATGAAAGTAATTACTGTCACCTTGCAAAGTATGAGAAGTAATTAATCCTTTTCTGATTTTACCAAATCCCATATTTTTTTTGAGGGGGTCATTACTGGCCTCTTAATCCTCAAATAATTATAAAGCTGTTTAATTATGAAAAAAAATAGATGTACTCTTGTTTATGCATGATCAGCAAAAAAACATAATTTCTTACAAGGAATTCTGTATACCTTATGAGCAATCAGGATGGCTCATAAGGTATTCTAATAAGGTATTCACGGTGTATTCTGTGAAGAAAAACGTTTATTTTACTTTAATATGGCCTCAAAGTCACTTGTATGGTTCCCTGAAACAGGGTCAGTAGCCCTTCTCTCAGAGACACAATATCTAAATTATTTACTATTTTTTCTCTTGATGCCAGTGTGTTTTAGAGTTTGTTGTTGTTTTTTGTTTATACATGTATAGCGACAACATTTTAAAAGTCTTATAGCTATAGTCACCAGTTAGGCTTAATTCTAGGCTACATAAAAGAGAATGGAAATATACTTTATTTATTTTATTTATATATTTTGTTTATTGGGACAGTGCTTGTTGATGAACATATATGAGACACAGCCACATGAATGTAAACATCCCAGATTGTAGCCTTAGGCTAATTTCCATTCGTTGTCCCAACATTCTCACACATTGATGCAGCCTTTAGAGGGCTCATGTTCAGGAAAGTTGAACAATGTAAATTTAAAGCGACACTATGTAACAATTTTAAGCCACTAGGGGCGCAGATCCCTCTACAGACTCTATGTAGAAAGAATATTATCATTTTAGTTCTGCTCTCTGTGGTTGCTTGCTGCTAAGCTGCTAACTCATGAGAAGTCTTCACGTCCTGGTGGCATTGAATTATAAATCATTTATATTGTTTTCTGTCCATCTGAGGGTACTGTGTCAGTGAAATAGGCATAATTCTACCAATTGAGTGTCATCATTAAATCAATAGAAGAATGGATATTTTTGGAATTTAAAATTATGTGATGCTACTAGCTAAAAGTTAAGCAGTGTTACTTTAAAAAAGTGTCAAAACCATCATAGCGGTTGACAGACGCAGATTATACCAGTGGTATCTGGGCACATGGACCCAGTGCTAGCAGGGTGCAGAGCATGTCTTCTTTCAGAACCATTTATCAGACAAGGCCAGGTGGGTTGTGGACCCAGAATGTGGGCCATTGTTGCAGAACATAAAAACCTTGGATGTCTGGGGTATGTTGCCCCCTGTTTGGGAGCTCTGTGTAGCTGATATGTTAGGCTCCAGCCCTGACTCAAACATCCACATTTTGCAGCTGAAAGGACAGTATAATCCATTCTCATATATGCCAGCACCCCCACCCCCTTCCGCCAGGATTTCTATTCATCCTGCACTGTTTGCATCTCTCCAGAGTCCCTTAAATCTGGTGCAATATCATGCTTCTTCACAAGTTGAAATATGACTCAGAGCCATCACTGTAGTCCTCTGTAGGCTAAACATGTACTTCCAGACATGAGGCTGGTTTGTTATCTCAGCCAGAGCCAACACAGTCCACTCTAAATCTGTCTCCCTTTGATGCCAGGGTGTGGCTTCTTCTCCTTCCACATGTGGGCTGTTCGCAAAAAAGGAATGCAAGCTGGGAGGATTATAGTCAGTGCAGGATTGACGTGAACATTTATTTTAGAGGTATGGCATCAGAAATTAATGTTGAAAATAGAAAAAGCAAAAAATACACAATTGAAAGAGATTTATTGCTTCTTTTACTTTTTGGGTGTGTTTTTGGACAAAAAAATCAATCTGCATAAGGTAGAATGGAGTCATGCCATCAGCTATTTCTATCATGGTGTACTGCATGTTGGCAGATGGCACTAAGACTAACTCAAGCTGACCAGGATAGCTGCAGTCTTCACCTAAAAAATGAGTCCTATCATCCTTAATTTTGGATTCCATTCACAGATCACTGTTCCCCATAAAACGTTTGAGTATTTGTGTTGTGTTTTTAGCCTGCCTTGTTTCTCCTCATCCTCTTTCCTCACTGTCATCTCAGTTGCTGGCTTTCTCAATGATGAATCTCAATTATGCCAAGGTCACCTTTCACCACCGTGATCTCGCAGCAGCTTTATTGGAACTGGCAGTACTTCCACACTGTCATGGTCATGCATATTGTCTGCCACTGCTCACTCAATAACAAAACCACCAAACAAATTAATTAATTCATTAAAATGAATAAAATGAGAAAAGTTACATTGGTCATTTGGCCATCTAAAATGGCACAACTATGCCAGACTGCCTAATGGTTTCTGATTATTTTATATTGGTGCAATCCAAAAGAAGCAATCGGCAGTTTATTCATAAGACAAGACAGTCGCCTCAAAGGACTTAACAGACTGCACAGGGCAACATCCCCTGTCCTTAGACCCTCCAGCAGGGTAAGGAGAAATAAAAAAAAACAGCCGGTGAAAAAGAGAAACCTCAGGGAAAACCACAGAAGAAGGGATCCACTCCCAGGACGGACAGGTCGTGTAATAGATGTATCCAGGACAGTTGAAAACAACACAGAAAGACACATAATAACAATATTTACAAAACCAATAATTATATTGGCAGAGTCACCCAGAGTGGGTGGTGGTGATGAGGGGGGGTATCATCATACTGGAAGAGAGTCCTGTGAGGGGTGGCGGCCACGTCTCCAAGCAGGTCAAGGTTCGGGCCTACCCTAGGAGGAGATAGAAAAAGACGTGCTAAATATTACTGCCACAATAGGGTGGATGTAAAAGATTATTTGAGAGGTTGGCCATGTACCTACAGCTACAACCAGTAAGAAGCACTCATACTGAAAAAATCTGATCAATCTCTATATGTTCGGTGAAATGAGTATGTTTTGAGATTAAAACAATTAAAATAAATAAATAATAATCATGCATAAAACTATTAAAACTTAAATGGCAAAACCAACATACCGCAAGTACAGTTTCCTTTCTCCCTCTCTTCCTGACAACCAAACTCTGTTTATGCTGCTCTATCACCACAGCAACAACAACACTGAGTAGCTTAGTTAAACACTACTTAATGTATGTAAATTGTGCATTTATTTTGTACCCTTCTCAGGTATCCAAAGCGCTTTAAATTATGCTTCCATACCCCACATTCACACCTGGGGCAGACAGAGAGACAGAGAACTCTCCGTACACACAATACTAACCACAGGTAAAACAGCTATATCTCCTAAGTATGCACAGCGCTAATTCATATACTAGTGACCCACTCTCCTGTTAGCTAACACAAAGAAAATGATTCCCTGTTCACAATACGAAGGTTAGCTAGATCTTGAACTCAAATGAGTGAGATGTGATGCACAGTTAAACACAACAGTTGACAATGTTAGAAAATAATAGGAACGTAACAGGACGAAGCCAGTAGAGAAGTTTAGCGTCACTGGTATACATCAGTACATCAGCCTTGTCATCAGCACCCCATGTTGTCTAAAATTATTCTAAATGCCCCACTTCGTAATCAGACTAGTATGAATATTCAAATAATTCTGAAATCCAGGTTGCATTGTAGCTTCTGTTCAAAGTGATGCTTTTGGAGAAGTGTTAGTCTATATGACTTTTCTCATTCCCCAACTCAGTGTCACTATTATTTATTTAACAAATTATTTTTTGCTAATATGGCTAGTGCATGTTAAGGCTTTTATACATGCTTATATTATATGTAAAAATAAATTACTAGAGACAGGCCAATTTGACTCTCTACTCACAACACTTGAAGTGTGATTGGGTCGACATTCACTTCAGATGATGTTGGTTCTACCATAAGTAATTGTATTTAGTGTAACATCTGTTGCTTAGAGAAGAGAGTGAGGCAGGGTGGGGGATTGTGGAAAGATAGTTAGCCTCACAATTGACAGTGACACGTTGATAAGTGCAAGTGTAAGCGTCTTAGTTGAACCAATAGGGCTTTGATGGCTCTCTGATATAACTCGTTAAATGAGTGTTGGCCCATTTACCACTGTGATGTATCTTATTTGTCCGTTCTCTACCCACCCACACATCCTCGCGAAGCTGTCTTCCTTCAAAGGCGTCAGATCTTAATGGCGCTACAAATACAAAGCTGCCTCCCTTCATCATTAGACCATTCTCGGCATAGTTGTGTGTCTTCTCGAAATCACAAGAATATGAAAATAGCGATTTATATTACATCAACTGAGGTTCTTAGAGTAAACATGGCAATATAATAGGCCCATGCTAATAGAAGCTTAGAAATAGTCTTATAGTTTTCAACAGCAAATGAAAATAAATATTAGAAAAGCAGCTGCAAAATGTTGTGAAGCCATTTGTGCTCTGTCCAGTTTCAGTTTCTCAAAGTCACAAAAAATGACTAAAGGCTAGTGGGTTGCTAGCATTATTCTCTCTTAGACATATTTAATGATACAGTAGAGACTTCAACATCATATTGGCCAAATGGGACAGAGAAAAACCTTATGATTACTGGATTGGTAAGATTGAAAAAGAGAAAGACACTTACACTAAAAGATCCTGTACCTGATATTTTTTCTAGAATTTTTTCTAAAATGCAGATATATACTGTTAATTCAGTCACGCAATGTTTAACGAAGTGGAGATAGTTATTGTCCTGATGCTAAAGTTGCACGCTAAGCTAATGGTGAACTAATGCTAAGCTATTGCTAAGCGTTAAACTTCAGTTTGGTATACTGTATTAGTATTTTGTGGAGGAAAAATTGGTATGTTTTATAATTTTTTTATTAAAGAGGAGCAGGAGAGAGACAGGGCAACAGAAAATCAGGTAGTGCAGCTTTAAACCTTTTTATTATGTCATATAAATGCAGCTCAATCTAAAAACAGCACATACTAAAGGCCAAAACTGGCCTTTGCAATCATTGAAAACTGATTTCAAGTTTCATTATACTGTGTAAATTTTCACAAGAATAATATAATAGGTAGACTAGACTTCAAAAAACACCACTGTCTCTGTAAATGCCAAATCCGCCCAAACCTTCTGTCTCTAGATGAATGACAAGCTGTAAGCTCAGGGAATTTTGTGTCTCTACTCTTTTACCGTGAAATGTTTAAGACCCCATGAGAAATATAGTCTGCCATACTGATCATAGAGCTGCTGCTTTTTCACTGAAACATTGGGCTCAAAGAGGTTTGAGACAAAGTATTGTTTTGTTTTATGATGTGGGTTCTAGGCTGACGCTGTAGTTGAAGGTATAACCTAAGTCACGATCAGTGGCCAGTGTCTTGTCTGTTCTCAGTTAGTATTGTATTTTATATTTATTGGCAGGAAAGGTTCTAATAATAAAAATAACATAAACTGTGTAAAGTATAATCTTTTTATCTCCTATGGAAATTCTTTATAGAATTATAAAACATTCAAACATTTTAGTATAGTGAAATGTCTACAAAATGCTGTGTAAGATCTGGAACAGTTGAATTAACAACATTAAAAGGAAATTCCATAAATTCCATGTACAAAGATTGTAAAGCAATTGACCTCTGCCTGTAGATCATCATTTTATTTTGTTAATAATAAGTAATAATAAGTTAAACATCTAATAAAATCCTCCATAATAAAGGTTAAGCAGGGTGTTGAGGACTCTTTTTTTAAAGGTCATTTTTATCACAATATCCTAATCAGTTAAACAGTTAAACAGATTAAACAGTTTTCCTCAGTTGATACAAAAAACATTGTGCACAGCAGGTTTAATATCATATAATGTAATGGAAATAAGTGCAAAATGCTTTCTATTGAGTAAATTGTGTGGATTTATTTTAATGCCATATTTAGCATAGGATTTGGCTTTCTCCTCAAAGTAATTTAATCATACTATCTTGACAAACAAGCTGCAACCAAACAGCAGATGATTAGAATCAAAAGACGGAGTTTATGGCAGTAATCCATCTGTGTTGGTGGTACATACACATGAGCTGGGACTGTGCTTACTGGCAGACACTTTGATTACTTTTCATTCACTCTCACCTCTCATCTCTTTGGGCTTTTGGAGGAAAGCACTGTCTAATCCACCGTATGTTGCAGAAGTTTATGCAAGGTACTCCGCAGAGTTTGAGCCTCGCATTAGGCGGGAAGTCTGGGGAAAAAAGCATACATTTGCACGGTTGAGTGGTGTAATCTTCATGAAATACCGGTAAATAGGGAGAGGAAGCCTAGTGGAGCCGTAGATTAATGCTGCTATCAAATGGCCTGGGACAAAGAAGGGGATGGCTAATGAGCTGGAAAAGGCAGGGCTGTTCGCTGCGCTAAATGATACCGTAGCACCATCTCCCCACTGGCCACCACACTGCCATGTTCACACATTCTCATGTCGCTAACAGCAATGTAGGACAATATTAGGGAATGTCATTTGTGCTAGAACCACAATGGTGCACTTAATATTTTAAAGATGGCCTTGTCAAAGGTGCCACACAAATACAGATTTACAGATTTTTCATTTTATTTTCTCTGCAGTGTCCCACTATTTTGAAAGAGGTAATTTACTGGCCAGTTCTTCTTATCCTCTAAAATTGCTCGTTCTTATTCCTTCTTCTTTTTGTCCTTCTGTGTCACTTTAAGACCATTTCACTTCACTCTGTGCTATCACTGTCTCAACTGTTCCCTCTTTATTTGCCTCCCACCATCGAACCACAGGCATATAATAAATACACAGTTCTCTGCCTTGTCTATTTCTTTTTTCTGGTATCATCTCAGAAATGCTTGTAACTTCCCACGACTGTCGCCTAGGTGACAGAAAGAGGGAGATGAACTCTAAGGCTTGGATAAATTTCTTGGTCTGGTCGGCAGAGGCTGTATCAATTTTTGATGTTCTACTGCCTGGCAGACACTTTTGCAGGCATTGTTTCATGTTTTATTTAGGCCTGTGTTAGAGCTAGGTTAAAATTTCAGGAGACTGTCGGCCTGAAAGTGTCTGGGAGTATGGAGGAAATATCACATTGGAGTCAATAGTGGCCTCTTATCAAAGGTCACACTCAGAGAATATGAGATGAAATAAATGCTCATACTTTTCAAAGATGGCTGCCATCTCATTGAAGATAGGTTAGCAGTAAGGTAGCATGCTAACCTCCAATTAACTGATCTCTTAAACCTCAAAAATGTGGGTAGGTTATTCAAAGAAAATTTGCAAAATATCCACATTATGTTTACGTTACAGAGAAATTGTTTTGTTTTAGTGGAGGTTGTGCATAGTGGCACAATTGCAGTCCTTTTGTAATTTTTAATGGATGAGAATGTGATTGAGCTACAAACTCTTGAATATAAAGTAAAGTAAACAAAAAGTATTTGACTTGTCATCAAGCAAATGTGCCAACTTTTCTGGGCCAAAGCTAATGCTGTCCAAAAAGAATTTCAATTTTTTATTCATCTGACCATAGAAGTTTCTGGATGATGTTCACATGGTACTTCTTCTTTGGATGATACAGTTTTAACTTACATTTGTGAATGGCAAAACCAACTGGTTCATAGACAGTGATAGTTTTTCCAGAAAAGAATCATGCTTGTTTTGAATATTGTGCTGCTCAAGCGTGAAGATCATGAGCATCTAATACTGACCTTTAGCTTGGTTCCTTGTCACTGTGATTCTTTGAACCTTTTGATGATACAGTGTTATGTATTGTAGATATAGAGAGCTGAAGGAAGTTCAATGGTGATTTCAATGGAAGGCATTGAGAATAATGGTTGAAGTGTCCTTGTAATTGCCTGGCATAAGTCTGCAAAGTATGACAAACTATTCTGCAAATTGTTACATTGTTAGATGTTTAATATTTGTGACTTCTGCTGCTAAATAATATGAGCGATGAAGGACACATATACGTTTTCTTTCAAAAAGTAAGTAAGTAAGTAAGTAAGAGAAAAAATATTTATATGTCTCTATTCTGAATGCAGTCAAACATGCAAGTGTGCTCTAACCGCTTCAGGTGACGACATATTTATCTTACTTGAGCCAAGTGACAATTGTCTCTGCAGCCATTTCATTTTACACACAGCCACAAAAAGAAAAATGAAATTAATGAAATGTAGAGGAGTAGGGGAGGGAATGGGAATGTTATGTGTGGTATGTGGGAGGGGGGTAGTATATCCAGCAGGGATGCCGTGAATCAGAGGGGATGGGTAAATAAATAAATGTGTTATGTATGACCAAACGCACAGACAGGGCTTTGGGGCGACTAGCCGCTGGAGCCACAATGCACTCAGACAAGTGAATAAATCAGCACACAATTAGGCCTTGTGATTTCATTTATGGTACCTACGAGCGCTCCGGTGGTAGATTCTGGTAGATGTCATTTCTAGTCAATTGATTTTGCTGCTGTCCCAAGGCCTATGCAGTCATGGCCCCTCTATCCGGATTACAAATGGGTGGAAAACATGAGCCAAATGGCTGTCCAGGCTATTTCTGCATGATAGGAGTGGAATAATGTAAGAGACCACACAGGCACTGAAGGAACAAAGGATGGGGACGCTCGAGTGCTGCTAGAGCTGTAAACAGAGTACACATGTCAGAAGAATACACTGCATTGGCCAGTGTATTTGCATATGTGCCCACAAAAAGCACTTCAAGACATGATTTCTTTGAAGGTAAATTATTTGTTCAATTTGTTATGGTAACCCAGCTAGTTTTTAATAATGAAAATACACTAAGGTGAATAATCCATCTTTGATCACAGTGAAATTGTTTCCTATGAAATCAGTTAAAGGACCAGTTTTGTAAACAAGCATCTGTAGAGCTTCGTCTGAATCTATGTAACAGCAAATGCTAAAATGCCATAATACATCTCTCTTTTGTAAGTCACCTTAATCATAAAGTGAGTGCAATGCCAATTGACAATGTGATTTCTGAGCTCCCATGTATGACTACAGCCTTGTTCTCAAGCATTCATCAAATGTTCACTTCAGTGAACACTTCTCTTATGTAATTTTTTTTACAGTCATTGTTTTCTTAAAAACATCAAATGCTAGTTGACTTTGTGTAATCACTTTCTGTGAACAGCAATTATTTCTGACTGTAAAATGTGTGTTACCAAGTAACGTTTTGCTTTTCCAACAATATTGCTGCTCTGTTTGGTCCCTTTTTATTACATTGTATTCATTTGTATCTACTGCATAACTTAAATATTATTATAATCAGTCTTTGAAGTCATGAATGTGGAGAGGCATTTTTTTCAGCATTGTGGTGGAATACAGTTTAGGATTTGGCATCTACTGTATTTACAATATAATTATGACAGTGAACAACATGAACTGAATCAAAAAACGAATGGCTTCACAGAGGAGGCATGACCTAGACTCTGCATTAAGTGTAAAGTCAAATTGTCAGAATGTTGTGTGACATTTAAGAGATGGCATATGGGGTTTGGTAGCTGCCATCAGGTATCTATTATAACTAGCATTTAATTTAAGTATTGTAAATATACAATAGTCATGTGCACTGCAAAGAAGCTGACAAAACACAACAATTCAAGCTTACATCATGAAATAAATCTTTGATTTTTGTCAACTTTTTACAACTTTAGTATGCTCAGGTTTGCACAAGTTATGGTCAAATGGTCCACAAACATTTCTGTTAAAACATAGATAAATGATTAGATTGAACCTTTTAATTGTTACCCAGTAAAAGCAATATAACTTAAAAAGTATTATCTAACACTTTGTGAGTATTGAGTGCCCAGCTCAAGCAATCTGTTCAGAATTGTAGGGCAAATCAATGTTCATGAAAAATAAAAGACCCAGGTACAGACAGACACAAATATCTCGCAGGTGATGTAACAAAATGCCCATGACTTTAAACAGGTACTTTTTTTCAGTTTTACGATTTTCTTGCGTGTTTAGATGGTAGCCTATACTTGCAGAATAAAGACTTTGTCTTGTGTGTTTTAATGGCAATGATGGTGCAATCATGTAAATAGTAAATTAAGGGTCTTTAAAATGAAAACATAAATGCTCTTAAAACTACAATTACATTTAGCTGAAACTTTTATCAAAAGCAACTTACATTAGGCTTCTATTCAACCGGGGTCACAGCTGGAACACCACTGGAGGCAAGGTGGGTTAAATGTCTTGCCCAAGGACACAACAACAGTATAAAATGTGGGGGGAGCGTGAATCGAACCACCAACCTTCCAATTATAGGACGACCGCTCTACCACTGAGCCACTGCACCCAAACTAACCAATGCAATTACAAATGCTGACTGGCACTGCATGGTTTCAACCAGAGGTGTATTGTGGAGTGTAGCCACTCAAGTATAGTCTTATGAAGTCATTTACAGTAAATGTTCATCTGTCAGTCTTCTTCTGAACTTACTTTTATGGTCCCTGAATAAAGTTTCAGTCCTTGCTGTCGTAGCCTCTTTTACAATCCTGACATCAGTGAACAGCTTGTTGTGCTTTGTTAAGATGTGCTCCACTTTAATTTTACTCTTCATTTTACCACTTTTTTTTATTTAATTTGTATATGTACACATACTGTACATCACTTAAATTATTCAATACTTCCTTTGGACTTGAATTTTAAAAAGTAATAAAATATATTTACAGTAAAAATGTATAAATAATAAATTGCTCAATATTATTATAATTATATTATTATAATTGCCCTCTCTGTTTAATGGTATGATCCTTGTCTATCCTCACATGATTGGTTACACTGCAGCGTGACTCAGTCGCCTCACTGCAGGAAGCACCTGTAGCGTGGAGATCATCATATTATTCTGTCTTAAATTACTTACTAAATAAAATGAAATAAAATGACTTGCGGGCTCCCATTGTTCACTTAAGGCAAGGCAAGGCAAGGCAATTTTATTTATATAGCACAATTCATTTCCTGGGTAACTCAAAGTGCTTTACAAGAATAAAAGACAATTTACAAGATTTAGATTAAGAAACATGAGAAAAATTAAAAACATTTTAAAAGAAGAGTGCAGATTAAAAAACACTTTAAGTTGTAATGTAGACGGAGCTAAAGAGGAAGGTTTTTAACCTCCCCTTGAACATTGTTAAAGTTGAGGCTTGTTTTACTTCATCTGGGAGGCTGTTCCAGGTTTTTGCTGCATGAAACTTAAACGCTGCTTCATCTTGTTTAGTTCTAACTCTGGGCACGAGCAGAAGGCCCAGATGTTCTCAGAGTTCGAGGAGGTTCATAAGCAACTAGCATGTCAGAAATTCTGGTGCTAAACCATTAAGAGACTTGTAAACCAGCAGTGCTGTTTTAAAGTCTATTCTCTGAGCAACAGGAAGCCAGTGCAGAGATTTTAAACTGGCGTAATGTGGTTGTACTTCCTGGTTTTAGTAAGAACCCAAGCAGCCGCGTTCTGAATAAGCTGCAGCTGTCTTAACCCTCGTTTTGAGAGACCAGTGAGCAGGCCGTTACAGTAATTTAACCTGCTGGAGATAAAAGCTTGGATAAGTTTCTCTAAGTCTGGTTGAGACATCATCCCTTTGACTCTGGAAATCTTTTTAAGGTGATAAAATGCAGATAATGTAACTGACTTAATGTGACTGTGGAAATTCAAGTCTGATTCCATGATGACCCCTAGATTTCTAACCTGATTTTTAGATTTTAGAGAAAGAGACTCGAGGTAGCTGCTGACACTTTCTCTTTGTTTCTGTGGCCCAAAGATGATTAGTTCAGTCTTGTTTCTGTTCAGTTGGAGGAAATTATTTTGCATCCACATGTCAATCTGTTCGATGCAGTGACACAGTGAATGGATTGGTCCATTTTCACCTGCTGTGAGTGAAATGTAAATCTGAGTGTCATCTGCATAATTATGGTATGATACGCCACAGCTGCGTATTAACTGGCCTAAAGGAAGCATGTAGAGATTGAATAATAGAGGTCCCAAGATAGACCCCTGTGGAACCCCACATGTCAGGGCCATTTGGTCTGATACACAGTTACCAACCGAAACAAAGTACTTCCCATCTTCAAGATAGAACTGAAACCATTTAAGGGCAGTTCCAGTGATACCTATCCATTCCTCTAATCTTTGTGTCAGGATTTCATGGTCCACTGTATCAAACGCAGCACTCAAGTCCAACAGAACTAAGACAGAGACTTTGCCCGCATCAGTGTTCAGACGGATGTCATTTGTGACTTTGATAAGTGCAGTCTCAGTCTGTGATGGGGCCCGAATCCTGACTGAAAGGGATCAAAGCAGTTGTTAAGTAATAGAAAGTCATTATGTTGCTGATATACAATCTTTTCGATGACTTTACCTAAAAATGGCAGGTTTGATATGGGCCGATAGTTGTTGAGCACTGTAGCATCAAGACTGCTCTTCTTTAGGAGGGGCTTAATGACAGCAGTTTTTAAGGCCCTTGTTCTAGACTGTAAGGAATTATTGACTATATCAGTGAGTTGTGGTAACAAACTGCTTAGTTTTTGTTTTTGTTTTGTTTTTGTTTTTACTGAAAGGATCCCTTTCTTAGTACTGATTTTAGAAAATCTAGTGGGTAAAACATCGAGGCAGCAGTGGGTAAAACATCGAGGCAGCAGGTGGATGAACTCAGGCTGGAGACAGTTTTTTCAATTGTTCTGTCATTGATTTGTGTAAAATGTGTTAACCCAACCAAGTGTCTCCTAGGTGGCTGCAGTGTTGTTGTATGTCTTGTTGACTGTATCGCATGTTTAATGCCTTGAACCTTGTCATTGAAAAACAATGCAAACTCATTGCATTTAGTGGTGGAAACTAATTCTGGAGGAAATGGAGCTGGAGGGTTTGTTAATCTGTTCACTTTAGCAAACAGGACACGCAAGTTGTTACTATTGTTGTTGATGATCTCTGAGAAGAATATTTATCTTGCTTTTTGCAAGGTTTGATTGAAAACATGCAAATTTTCTTTGTATACCTCATAATGAATTAAGAGTTTCAATTTACGCCATTTTCTTTCGGCTTTTCGGCATTCCCTTTTCTGTGCCCTGACAGAGTGAGCATTGCTCCATGAAGCCTTCTGCCTCGTCCTGATCACTTTAACCTTAACAGGAGCAATGGTGTCCATAACATTTAAAACACCTGAAGTATATTCAACAAATCATCAACCTGACCTGATGAGGCATTTTCAAACCTGATTGCCTCCATAAACTTTGTCCTGGTGTTATCATTAATGTGTCTCTTTTGTACAAGTGTAGGCCCAACAGCAACTTTTGGAAACAGATGGAAAAAGACACAAAAATGATCAGATAGAGCAACATCAATCACAGTGACATCTGAAATATGAACACCTTTAGTAATGACCAGGTCCAGAGTGTGACCTCTGTTATGGGTCGGCTGATTAACATGCTGACAAAGACCAAAAGTATCAAGAATAGTAGAAAGTTCTTTGGCATTTCTGTCACAAACATTATCCACATGCACATTAAAATCACCAGATATGACTACTTGATCAAATTCTGTGCAGATAACCGAAAGCATTTCAGTAAACTCATCAATAAAATCATGACATTGTTGGGGTGGTTTGTAAAGAACTACATATAAAATAGATGGAGAAAACCTCAACTCCATTTTGAATGACACATACTCAAATGATGAAAACTCCCCAAGCGATAGCTTCTGGATAAGAATATTATCTCTAAAAAAGGCACTTCACACTTGTTTTCTCACATTTTGGATAAAAATTTGAAATTCGATGGGGTGGATTCAATAAGGACCGCATTTTGAGTCCTGCTGTCTAACCATGTTTCTGTTAAAAACATAAAATCAAGCTTATTTGAAGTTATAAAATCATTAATTAAAAAAGATTTGTTTCCCAAAGACCTGACATTGAACACTGCAAGTTTTAAGTCCATTTGAGCAGGACCTGACTTTATCTGTTTGCAGGGGATTTGAATCTGATTTGTAAGATTAGACAATCTAACTGTTATTCTCTTCTCCAATCTGCAACTTCTGACTGTAGCTATGGAGCTAGGAGGGAGTGTTCTCTCCCAGGGTCTCAGGTTGATAAGTGGTTTATTATGACAAAAAGTCCTGGAACAGCAGAGGCCCTCAGTTTCCTAATCACTGATAGTAGCCTTGATGCTAGTCAAGGCTTTTGGATCTGGTCTGGGAGGAGCTGGTCTGGGAAGAGGTGGAGGAGGTCTGACAGGGGTGCATTGGACTCTAGGTAGTGGCCGAGGTGGAGAAGTGGTACTCCTGGGTGGTATTGAGGGTGATGTTTTCAGTGATGATGATAGAACTCGTGACCTGGCCAAGTTAGGTGTAAGGGGTATCATCTTAATTCCAGATTTTACTAAAATTTCCAGGTGATCTGGAAATCCCACTTGGTGAACATGGGACAGAGATGGTGAGGTCCGCAGAAGGTGTTGATGTTACTGGGGGGGTCCATGGTCCATTTCAGTGGTGGAGGTGTTGATGGTAGTAGAGCCAGAGGAGGATCCTTGGCTGGTGAGGCAGGAGTGCTTTTTTCATTCAGTGGCTGAGGACCCTTTCTCTGTTCAAGAGGGCGCCCAGAACCATTTAGGTGTCTCAGGGAGTGCAGGAGATTATCTGTTAGCCTGATCCCTCCCCTGTTAGATGTGGGCCCTTTCCTTTGAACAGGTCATCACGTTGCCAAAACAAGTTGAAGTTATCAATGAAGTGTACTCCTCTTGTCTCACAGGCCTTGGACAGCCATGTCTTTAGTGCAAGCAGCCGACTGAATTTATTGATCTTCTGTCGATGTTTGGGAGTGGTCCACTGATAAAGGATTGCACTTCCAGGTTTTCAAGTTTATCTAAAAGCCTGGAGAAATCCTTTTTTTAAAACTTCTGATTCCCCCTTCCTGGTGTCAACTGCACCCACGTGTAACATCAGCTGTTTAATCCCTGTGTGTTTGGACATGACTTGGGGGAGGAGTGCTGTTATATCAGTGACTGTAGCACTTGGAAAGCTGCATGTAGCAAATCTACTATTGTTTATGTCTCTGATAGCACCGTCTCCAAGCAGCAGGATATCTCTGACCTTCACTTTTGGCATAGATTATATGTCTCTGTTTGCCTGGTGCTTTTTCACAGATTCATGTCTCCTGTTCTCCATAGAATAAGTTTGATTTACTCCATGTTTGTCAGTTGGTTCATTAATCTTTAGCTCAGTCAGTGGTTGGAATCTGTTGTTTAGCTGAATGTCTGGTGATGCTACATATGCTCTTGTAATGCCAGCATTCTTTTTTCTGATCCAGTGCTGCTTTGGCTGGGCACCAAGTTTATGCCAGGTGGCATCATTTTGTTTAAATCCCTTTGCTTTTCTCAGTTTTGGGAATGACACTGTATCATCCAAGTTTAAATTCACAGTCTTACCACATTGTGTGATTGGGATCGTCTCCTGAAGTTCCCTTTCAGATTCCATTTTGTTTGTAGCACACTGATTTCCTGTTGATATTTCCAACAATTTAGGCAGAAAGAGTTTGTAGTAGCTGTTTTTACCCCAGACATGTTGAAAAATAGATAGCAAGGCTGCAGTCGCTCAGCAGGTCAAACGTGTTTTTTAAAAAGTGAAAAAATAAGTAAAAATCCAGTTAAAGGAAAGTAAAAAGTAATGTAAAAAGTTGATCATAAAATCCTTGTGCAACTGCCTTCTTCAGAAGCAGGAAGCAGAGTCCACTTAAAAGAGCCTCTTTGAACCGGCTCATTCGCAAACGGACCCATCAGTAATTAATTAAGTCTTTGACAACTTACTTGAATGTGCTGGAGACCCCTGACTTAGGTGGCGCCCTAGGCGAGATTTTGTGTGGCGCCCCTTGCATTGTAACCAATATCACTTCTTCTATTTTTTTGGTTTGAAAACAGTTAAAAAAAGAATTACTTATAAGTACAGAGACTTAAGCCAGGATTTGAGCCGGCTCTGCCTGCCAAAGTGATTTCAATGGCAACGCTGGTATCTTAACACTGTGGTCGATAACTCACTGTTCAACCTAGAAAAATAAATGGTACTAATATTATCCTAAGCGTTAAAGGTGCATTGTGTGAAATTTGGCAGTATACAGTGGGACAAAATGGGACACAGGAGTCAAAACTATATTTTAAAGAGTTTATAATAACCTCCTTACTCTATTATTTATCTTTTATTTACTACCTTACCTTACTACCTTTTAAAATATAAGCTTCATAGTGGAAGTTACATCATTATTTCCTTTTACAACAACAAACAAATAAATCCCTACTGAAGGAGACACACGCTCATGTGTAAATGTGCAATTTTGCATGAAGGCCTAGGCCCTTTTTGTTTTTGTTCTCTTATTTTAAGTTGTCTGTGAGGTTGAAAGGCAGATGATTCAGCTGGTTTTATTGATGACTTTGTGTTTGATGAGAATACCTTAACTCATGTAAATAAATGGGGGAGATGAGTTGTTGTATACTAGGAAAAGACACAGAGACAAGCTGCATTCTTGCATTCCCTGTGGTATTTATTCAGTGAGATGCATTTCCTTTGGTTGATTTTTTGATTTGAAAACCCAGCATCCAACTTGATTTAATCTACTTCCATCCTTTTTCTCCCCAGCCAAAGTAATTAGTGTAATTATTTCTTTATTTGTGAAGCCATTTGACCAAATTACTAACACAAAGCAGGAGTTCTGCAATGCTTTTAATCTACTCTCAATTCTATGGCTGGGTTGCCAAGTTATTAATACATATCTTTATTATTGTGTAAAATATAATTAAGCAGGGCGTATTGGGAAATCAAAGTGGGATGTGCTCATTATGAATGTTTTTCCGCAATGAGTAACATTTAAAATCTCTAATAAAAGGTTGTGGACAGTATTTTCAAACTATACTGGTGGTTATCAAATAAAGAAGGTCCCTGGCTATTTTTGCAAAAAGCCAATTGGTCAAATACATAAATGCTTCATGAAGATGTGTTCTGATGTGGTACATGCTTTAGATAAAGAGGCTACACTAAATCATACTGTAACGTCTAGTCTTTTTAAAGAAAAAAATAGGATTAGATTAAAGCACACAAAACAGGGCTGGTGTGAATGCATCAATAGTTTATTTCAAGAAATTGCTTTGACATTACAAGATCAAGTCGATTAACATTGAATGTTTGTAGTGAAGTGACTGTATTTTCAAGGCCCACTGTTATTGAACCTTTTAAAGCCATTTTTTATTCTCCATAAAACCGTTTTTAAACACCAAGGTAAAAAGTAATATAGTAAGAAAAAACTGAATGAAATTGAAAAAAAAAATTGAGTGACAGTATGTCAGCTATTCATACAAGAAAGATAAAAAAATAACAGATAGAACAATAATGACCATTATCCGGTCTTAAAAGGACAGACTGTAGAAGGTCTCTATCCACAAAGATGATAGAATACAGTACATTTACAAGATACCCTCCACCACTTGTGTTGCAAGTCACAGACACGGACCCAAAGAGTGTGGAGTGGAGCCTAGCAGAAGGAGAAGCCGGAGTCTGGGTGTTGGAAATGATTGGAGGTTGCACTGAAGCAGGTGAGTGAAGAGTGGAAGCTGGACCAGGGTTTATGTTGACTAGATTGTAGATGGACCACAGGTGAGCAGCAATCAGCAGACAGGTGAGTCCCAAAATCACACACACACACACACACACCCACGCACGCAAACATGCACACACCACACAAACATGCACGCAAACACACCACACAAACATGCACACAGAGAGCACACACAAACAAAATGTATTAATGCACATAGGGCAGGTTCAGTGGTCAGAGTGGCATTTCTAGATTAGACCAGTGTTAATTTCAACAAAAACTATGACAAAAATGTTTTGTCAACAAAAACTAAATAAAAATGACTTCATAATGACTTCATAATGACTAATGTTGAGACAGAGTGAGGGTGAAGTTACCACCCACAGAGATTGTGCCCACAGCACGGAGGTAAAGATACAGCATTATGCTGGAGTCACATACAATATATATACTGTATATGTCTAAGTGTAGTAATACTTACATAATATATTGATGCAGATATGTCTGCTGTGCAGTTCAAATTTGTTATTTACTGACGACATAATTGTTACACAATATTAGAGCTCCTTTGATGGGAAATAAAAATGATTCTGTGACTTACTGTATACTGACTATACCTCAGGGGCCAATATATTGAATGTAGCTCTGGTTGGGTGTGTGCAGTTTTCTTTACCTTTCATCATCGCACTTATAAAAGTAGTAAAAGACTGTTCTATTTAGTGCATATAGTTTTTTTTTTTTGTGATTATTCATCCTGTGTTTTTTTTTCCAATGAAGGCCAATTCAATTTAGAGAGGCTTCTAAAGCAGAAGTATCTGCGTTTAACACAATGCCAAATTCTATATGGCTACAGGTGCACAAACCGGGATTGAAGCAGCTCTTCTCCATTGATTTATCTGGTGCCAGCTGAGAGATTTGTAGTCTGTCTATGATTTAAAGCATATTTAATCTACAATATCCACAAAGACAAAAATTGAAGTGCAGCTACACTGAGTTCACAGGCAGCAGTGTGATTGATTAGAAAATTGCAGTAGAGGCATGTTTTGTGGGGAATACGAAGTAATTCAACCCCTTATGAGTTTCCTCCACTGCTTTGTGGTTGCTGACAGGAAGGTTAGTGGTGTAGAACTGAAGAGCAGCTCTGGACGTTTTTCTGAATGATTTTTTTTATTTTTTCTTATTCCACCAATACCTTAAACTGTCCAGCCATACCCTTTCTCTCGTCACCATGCAATGGGCCTGGCATCCATTGTTTATACCTCAGAACTAGACAGACGTCAGACTGGGGCTGGTGTTGTACTGTATGTTGTGTTTACATTTCATCACTAGCTTCCCATCATTACATTTATGTGCCCATATTTTACATCTTATTTCTTCCCAGAAGCTTGGCCCTCTTTAGTGCCAGTAATTCCCGCAGGTTGTCAATGGCTCGTACGTCTGAAAGAACAGATCGTCTCCCCCATCCACAACCCACAGGCCACTCCAGAAAGAGATATGGCATGTCAGATTATTAGGCACGAGAAGCAGCTCTCGGGGTTCTATTATGAGAAGAGGATGCGCTCTTACGAGGCCTTTGAGACTCAGGGAGAACTGGACTGACTGCAAAGACGAGAAGCCTGATGCTGTATTTTCTTGCCAAATGGAAAGAAATTAGTATTTCAAAATGACTCATAAAAATCACTTAGTATTTTGAATAAAAAATCTCGTGATGTGTACTGTTTAAAATAGTTTTTCATAATAGACAGCCAAATATATCACTATCTGCATTTCTCAGCTTAGCTAATGTATATTTCATTCTGTTGTATTACGCATATTGGATTGAGCCTTATTCCAGCCATTATGATTGCATTGTGTAAAAAAAAATATAAATAGAGTGAGCATAGAAAATGTATTGGCATTAATACGTTCATAGCCACTAAACAAAAAAAAATACATAAAATGTAAATTAAAAGTTAGAAATGGTCATTTTGAATTGACATCTTATGCACATGGTTCCATTATCTCATAACGGAACCATGTGCAAAAGAGGAAATGGTGTCAGAGCATGGTTGAGCAAGCAAAATTTGAAATGTTTATCTGGGTTTGCAGCACAAACAGAAAAGGAAAAAGGACAATGAATTGAGTGACTCCTGGTTGTCTGTGGAGGGTGAGAGTTACCAAATTGGCACGATTGCAATTACACAAGTGGACTGGATTTTCAAAGATCCCCAAGTGGTAGGTAGTTTTTGTGGGATAAAAACTGGAAGATGAGAGAGCTGTCACAGTTATGCAAAGCACTAGAGTAATAACTAAAGGTGTATTGACGAGACAAAGTTGTGAGAAATTAAAATGTTTCCCACTTTACCCAAAAGGAGAGGGGGTTACAAGTAGGGATGCACCAGTACATCAGCTTACGATACTTGAAAAGGTTGAAAAGGACATCGGCAAATGCCCCTAGTTACAGTATATATATATTTAGAATTATAATATAATTCTGTGTCACATGAAATATATGCGCTTGGTATATTTGTCATTCTCTCCTGCCTTTCTGCTTTTGCTGCGGCTCCTTTAACTGTCGCTATGGCAACAGCTTGTACATGTGACGCGTGCCATGTCTTTTTTGTACTGGCTGCTCTGGGATGGGATCAGACTCCGCCTCCTGCTAATCAGCTCTCCACTGAGCTCCGCTGCTGCGGGAGAGAGGACACATACATTTGCGCCGTTATTATATAGTCACTGCTTGGGCAAATGGCATAATAAATAATTTGCTTTGAAGCCGTATTTTTTACTAAGAGATTCGAGATTATAAGTTTTTTTTTGTTTTCCAAAGGAAATACTAATATTGGTATCGGCCATTATGGTCAGTTAAAAATCGGCCTGGAATTTCCATAACGGTGCATTTTAAGTTATAACAGATTTCTTTTTGTGTTACATCTGTGTTTTACCTTTTGAAGGGGATTCACGTGACCATTTGTTTTTGGACTAATCGCACTTACCGAAAAACTGAACTCACCACCCAAATTTTTAAAGTTGTTAATGCAAGTGAAGTCTTGGTTCTTACACTATCTGTAGGAAATTGCACCAATGGGGTAGAGTTGACACCGCAATGGGACTGGTTTTAAAGGGAAATCCCTTTGAACACATAGCTGCACAATGATGCAATACCAAGACATAAAAATGTTTTATTAGGTATTGGATGTTTTTTTTAATATTAAATTGTTTTAATAAAGGTCTTTTAATCAAGTTTTGTTATTATTGTGATGTGACAGCCTTAAAACAGCTGTAACCAACTGATATATAATTTCTTACTTTGTTGATATTTCATTATTTTATTTTTTGTATCATTAGTCTGCTTCAAACACTAAACATTTTGCATCACTGGATCATTTCCCTTCAGCATACATACATACTCATAGAGACCTTGGTTTCACAGTTAAGCCATAACAACACAGACATTTAGTGGGAGCTAAGTAGGAGAGAGTGGGTTGAGATTTAGACGCAATACAGACCAGCCCCAATGTGAGTGTCGGGACTGTGGTATTACACTATTAAAGATAACAGTGTATTCAAAATAATCCTAGATGAAAACGTTGTTTGAAAGAGACACTAATGGCAGTTTCCTTCTTTCTGCTTATGTTGGATGCAACACTCTGTACTGCTTGTTCAGTAGTTCAATGACTATAACAGTATCTCTATGTTGTCAACTGCAATTATGTAAAGAAATATATATTCACTGAGACCTGTGGCCCTCAGCTCTCTATCTCTCTACTTTTACTTCTTTTACTTGAACTTTTGCTGTATAAGTGGCCCAACATTTCACAGCAGGTAGATTCAACTCCATGTGCTGACATCTTTGCACCTTCGCTGGAATCAAACAGAATATGTCTCAGTATTCATTAGATGCATTGTAACTATAGAGAGGTGTTCTCATCTCCTAGGTAAGTGTGTGTTAAGAGGTCTTAGTGGGCCAAGTCATTTGATCAGCGCTGGCTTTAAGGCTTATTCAGTCCATTGCAACCTCTGCTCTGTGCTCTTGTGTGACTCAAGAGATTAGGCTGCTGTGCACACATTGAACACTGCACCTACTGTAAAAGAGCCCGCTGTTCAGCCCTAGCACATACAGGCATTTCAAAGGCTCCCTACTTGAGCTTACAGTGTGCAATTGAAGCAAAAAATAGCACAGTGTGAAATGTTATTCAGACCAGATGAGAGGCGGCATATTGGTTGTCCTTTGCCACCACTGTCGAACCCTCATCCCTGGAAATGCCTCCAAACTCTGACAATACTGAGTGGAGAGCCATGGTTGTTAGGGCACTGCTGTTCATCCTCTCACCCTCTCCTTAAACCAGCAGCTTAAAATGGAACCTCTGTATTTGCATTCCAATTAGCATAAATGTAAGAAAGTGGAACAAGTAGCTTTGAAAGTCATCCAGCCAAGCGCATATTCAACCATCAGTGAAAGAATAGAAAAGAGAAGCAACAGAGAAAAATGGCAAAGGCATGCAGTGCAAGTGGAGGGGAGAAAAGTATTGGGTATTATAATGGTGAGCTTGGGCTACATGGTTTGAATCACTGGTGTATGTCTTTTAAAAGCTTACGACTTCACGCTGCGTGGAAAATCCGCCATGCTGCCAGGCTTGTTCGGCATTCTGAATGTCACTTTTAATCACATATCCCTCTGAGATCTGATCCAACTGATCAAAGATGGCTCTGAGTCCAACTTAACATGTCAACAGAGATGACTGGTAAAGGGAGCAAAAATGTAAGCAAATGTTAGTTGTTGTTTGGGGAGCCCAGTCCAAGGACCTTTTTGGTCACATGAGGCAGAATCAAAAATTTAAGTGAGTGCGTGATGCAAATCTAGAGAGGATTACAAAATAGCCACCTGACAGCTGACTGAGAACATTATGAAAGACAAAAACAAATATAAGGCAGCCTGAGGGTCTTCAGCTCAACACTGTTGCATTTTGGCTAATTAGCAGACACTTTACCCCAAGAAGCACACTGTGCAGCAACATCAGCATCACAGTCAGTGACAACGTAAACCAGACCAGAGAAGGCAAATTGGTGTTGAACAAACATTTTTAGCAACACTTGAGGCAACAGTCTCATGCTTCAAGTTAAATATTTACAGGCAGAAACTAAGAAGCAGCAAAGAGAGTGGATGGAGGAGAAGCCAACAAATTATATCAAGCCAAGTTATTTTAGGGTTATTCAATTTCTATGTGTGACCTTTATGTGAGATGGAACAATGTGCTACCCAGTATTATTACTGTACTTCAATTGTGTTAGCAGTTTAACTGCTGCCTGGTGACATTTGTTGTCATTTCATTTGGCAGTTTGTCTGCTGGCATTTCTGTTGTATATCCTTTTCTTTTAACCTTGTCTATCCCCCTCACATAACAAATACCACACCATCATCCCTCCATCTCAACCTCCATCTGAGCAGAGATATGTGTCCAGCAACACTCCCTGTCCCAGAGGTGCTGACCCTGGAGCTTCTCTTTGCCAGGGTGCCCTGAACAGAAGGGGATCAGGGGAAATGTGACACTATTGCTGTGCACTGCATCTATGATGATGTCAAAGTTTATCAATCTGCACTAAGCATTGCATTTTGTGGCCTAATTTTGACCCGTCCCCACACACAGAATATTATAAACATCAAGAAAGGCCATTTGCTGCAGCCCTTCACTTTAAAGGAAATGATGGGTAAGATCCACAATGTACAGGACAACAGCCAGTTCTGTAAATGTCCAGCACAAATATGCAACACTCAAACACATGCTAATGCACTCAAAAACCTTGTGGGGAGAGTGGTAATGTAAATTTCTCCTTGGAGTTGAAAATAGCCATTATTATGTCCGGGTTGATCGTGAAGAAACATATGCACCTATTCAAGCCCAGCTAATTATCAGCTCCCAGTATAATTAAGGCTTATAGATGAGCAAACATAATTAGTAGGCATTATGCAGACCTAATGGGGGAGTGAACAGGTGAACGTGTTCTCAGTCCTTTGTTTATGAGCTAAGGGTATGCTTTAATGATGCAGGAGAATAAAAGTTGATTAGTAATGACCTACATGTGTCCTTATGCTGCATTGAAGGAGTATAATACAGTGTTTAGAGCAGATCATGTAAAATTGCATGATGTGACAGAAGCAGAATACACTGACTAAAGTTGCTTTAGAGGTTTTTACACAATGCATTGTGTCAACAATATGTGACTTAATGCAAGGGCATGGTGCTAAATCCAAAAGGTAACTAACAATGTAGTATGTTTTTGGCCTTTGGGGTAAATAATTGATCATCTTGTAAAAGCTGGTACTGTAGCGTCTTTCCAATGATGCATAGGTGGGCTGAAAAACATTTGAGGTTGTGTAGAGGACCTAATAATTGGGCACATGTCATCACTGAATGAAGTAGTACAGTCCCGAAAGGCTGGACCAATCCTGTCCTATATAAAGGCATTCTAAAATACTACAAGAGCAAATCTGGAACAGAGTAACAATGCATCTGTGAGAGTGTGTAGATGATGTGATGTTGTGCTGGCAATGGTTATAGAGAAAAGCTAATAACAACCCTCCCTGAGAAAGTTGAAGACTTTGAAAACATGGCCTAATTAAAGCATTTTAACACTTATCTTTAAATAAGAGCATTTGTGTCCTTGCTCATTTCTCTCATGAGTATAAGACGCAGGGTTGTGGGCGGGCTGAGGGGAGGTTTAATTTGTCGAGAAGAATCCCCGTCATTGGGCTGGCCTAATGAAAGTGAGATCAAAAGATAAGTTAATATTCTGCCACATTTATTAAACACAATGCAGATTGCGAGTAACAGTGGTATTACAAAGAATCCTTTCAGGGCCTTGACTGTAGTTGATAAGCCTCCATTAAAAGGTTGTACCATAGACACTACTCAAGGCCTTGCTGGGAACTGAATAATATTTATTCTCGCTCTGTTTGACATCTAATTGTGTCTTAACAAATCAGGGCTTGTCTTGGAGAAGCTAAACAGTCCTAGTGTGTGTGTAATGTCCACGCTCCCAGCCTCCCAACACCAAGGTGGCCACAGATACATAGGGACTATTTTGGGAAGGGCAACACAGACATTTCTGAGGTCAATACTGAACATCCATACAGACCGTTCCTTACATGAGAGTTGTTTTGCCTGAAGGTTAAAGACTCCATCAGTTTTCTGGTCTCAAAAGTAGATTCTGTAGTCTCAGCAGCTTAAACCACTGGACAGTGATGCCCTGCAGGAAATGCATCATCATAGTTTTTGTTGAAGCTTTTAAAAATAGGAGACTTAGAGGGCTTTCAGGTAACACACCTTGGAGTAAGACTGTGGTAGTTGTTTGTTTCATTGGGTACATAGAGTGTTTTGCTGGCCTTTTTGTCGACCAAATATATATATATTTTTATTTTCCACACACACTAGCCTCTACATTAAACCAAACAATGACCCACAGAAATTTAAATCACTAGGATGTGATTAGTCCATAAATCTGTCAATTCAAACGATTGCATAATCAGCTTTCTTTTCAGGCTATTCTCTCTTTGTCACGTCTTGTCACATTAATGGCTAACCAAGAGGAAAGTGCTAAATAATAAGTGTTAGTGTATTCAAAATTCTCTTATTTGAATATTTCTCGTTTTATTCCTTTTATATAACACTTTTATCAGTTTTCTTATGCATGTAACAAAAGGGCATCTAACCTAATGCAATAACAGAGGAATACAAATTTAAATGTCCTATTTTTATCATTTTAATTTCTAATAACTGATATCAAGTCATCAAAGGATATTTTTAGACAGGACTACCAATTAGATTCTATAATAATGGGTATAAAATATCATTAGAGCTTATTTCAGTTTCAGACTATTTTCTGTAAAGGTCATATAAGCTGTAACTGAAATGAAAAAAAACTTTAAAAGCTGAGCTGCTAAGACAAAAGTTCCTTGCAGTAAGTTTATCTTTTGGCTATACACCTGGCTTTTGGCTTCCCACCAGCACAAAATACAATACATGCCGAACAGTACTGCAGTTATGAGTCTGTTAGAAGTCATTTTACAGTTTTATTGACACGGCAGAACCTTTAATTCGTGAAAAAGTACAGCCCTAAGCTCTTAGATTTTCAGCTTTTTTACTTCCCCAAAGTCTCAGAGTAAAAACAAAAGGTCATTACAGGTTTTTTCCTCAGGGATCAGTGTAATGGTTGCCCATTACAAAACAAGAAGATCAGTGAGGAGATCAAGCAACTCAAATCAGCACTTTTTAAATGGGCCTATGGGTATAATCAGTGTATTGCTCAGCCCCAAACCTGATAACACAAATCAGCAGTGACAGAGTGGATTATAGATTTCAGGTTATCAGTAGGCGTAATTTATTTAAATGTTGGTTAATAATAATTTGGAGACTGGGGAGAGTTTAAATGACACATCATTTAAAACCCAATGCATAATTAATAGGAAAAAATCTAGACTGTCAATAAATCATTGACACCATGGATAATGCTTCCTGTTGCTAGGCAAAGTTAAGAGCAGGAAGCTGCCATGTTGGCTTTGGTTATTGCAAGACTGTGGTTCTAGTAATCTAATGATAATCTACATCTGGAAAACATCGGAATTATGTATTTATTAATAACTAATATGACAAACAAAACAAAGAAATTATCAAAATGCATATAAGTGCATTCCTCATTTTGTTAACACAGCTGGACTATTGCTTTTGGCTTTTATTGACTGAAGTTGTGTGTTACTATAACACTGTTAAAGTGAAGGTATGCCTATAGCCTACTGTAATAGAAATCAGCTGTGAAAACCGTAAGGAATTGTTTTTCTTGTATTTGAGAGAAACTGGGAAAAAAGGCAAAGTAAAAGGAAGTAAGAAAAGTAAACATATAATGTTTAATAAAGAAAAGATATTTGTGGGAATGGATCAGTCTAACGCTGAATTACAGGTTTTTAGCCTGGCTAATTATACATATACAGTATATACCAGCTGAGCTATATAACTGTGAAGATGCATTCTCTTCTTCTCATCTTTCTCTGCTGGTATGGAAGGATATCCAGAATACATTTTTATTTTTATTTTTTTATTTAACCTTTATTTATTCAGGATAGTCCCACTGAGATTACAAATCTCTTTTGCAGGGGAGTCTTGGCCCCAAAAAAGGGGGTTCAGAACAAAGATCTTTTGGAATTGTCTCTCTTTTACTGTACAAATGTATTATCTACTTTTGGCACAACTCTGTGGTGATTCTGGGAAATGCTAGAGGCCATGTATGCTCTGGTGATAAATACAAACAGATGAGCTGCTTTGAGCCAAAAAACACAATCAATATCTGTCCCAACCCAACCTGATTTAAAAGAAGAAAGAGAAAAATCTATCACCTAAAGAGAAGTTAGACAATGGTTTATTAAATTCATCTTATTATATTACAGGCATTTAGTTTGGCTGGGCTCAATTCTGAGCACCAAGTGAATGTTCTTCATTGTAGGGCCTCATTAGCACTTGTTTGTATTACATGGTGACATTTTTCTAAGGCAGGCAGAGAGCTGTTAAGAGAGCCTTTCCTGACAGCCCCAGCATTTCCATTGACTCAAGGCTATGTTGAAAGGTCAGTGGTAGGCTAACAAAGGGTGAGAGGAAAAGTACAACACAGGAATGAGCCGGTACACACTGTGGGCACTGTGACCACACACAGATTAAATAACAGTCTAGCGGGCACAAAGTAGTCCAGCTGTGAGGGGAAGGGGAGGAGATAAATACATAAATGTCAATGCTTGTGGGTAAATTGATGGCTTGAGAACAATAGTATCCTAAATTGGGATATTTTGAATTAGTCCTTTACTGTGAGCACTTCTATTTAATTTATGAAATAGGTGAACTGATCTTAATAACTTCAACACAAGACCACACATTTAAAAAGTAGTAAACAAACTTATCTGCCCTTTATAAGGTCATGCTGTGACTTCAATATTTCATCTGGTCACCAATTCTCATACGGATTTCCCTGACATTTTACATGAACCAATGCCTCACAGCATTTTTATTCATAAATACTTAATATAATTAAAAATTAAAATCAACAGCAAAAAAACTACATACTGTATAAGAACCCTTTTTTCTGAAACAGAAATTTTAACAATTCCACTTGTTTATTAGTTTTGACAGGTTCTGACATGAATGACTTCTTCTACTTGTTTTCAGTCTTTTTTCTAACACTTGAAATAAAAGCTTTGTGGGGCTGTACACATTCTCCTCTCCTTCAGCAGCACAGTGCCTATGACACGGTCCAATGAGAGCTGCGTATTGTTGCTGCACTGTTGTTTAGCTGCATTGGTGGGTTAGTACCGGTTTCAACGTGACTCTTTTCTTTTACTCTTTCATTCAGAGATGTATGAATGTAGGCTTTTACTTAAATGCTACATCTAGTTGTATTAGTTTAAATGTCAGCGTATGTTGAGCCACCCAACCTCTAATATAAGTGTTTCTCTTTACAGTGGCAAGCCCTAATGAATAGTTCTGTTGATCATGCTGTAAATGGACAAAGCTGTTGCTTTTTAAGCCTTGGTCTCCAAAGCATCGGGCAATTACGGACACCTGTTATTGAGTTAATTGCCCAATTAACTCATCCATTATTAAATATAAATAGGTCACCTAAATGTGTATAGGTATGCTATAAGAGCACAGGTGTTAGATTAACCATGGCATCAAAAAGGATGAGATATTATTTTTAAGAGTACAGTTCTGACCTCATTGTCTATATTTAAACTACCTTTTTGAAAGTTCATCTGTATATTATTTGTGAATTGCAAAGGACTGACCAATCAACTGTCCTTTTATTCTACATGAGATATAATTAAAAGATTATATAGAAGTATACCTATCTCCAGCAGCCCTTCTCAGCTGGTGGGTTGAACTTAAAAGTGAGTCGCTGAGAGATTCTGCCAAGATAGAACTGCTCCACAGAACAAAGACTGTTCCACAGAATCATCTGGGAGAGCTCTGGTTGAAAGCTTTGCAAAGAAGCAGGTACTTTAAATGAATACCTGGATGGGATTTATTAGCCGCAGTTATCCAATCACAGCAGCGCCATGTTGTTTACGCTCATAACAGGAAAATGGCCGCTACATCTTCAAACCTAAGATATGCCCAGACCTGTCAGAGTTGATGTGGCCAGGGACCGTGAATACTTTGCTTGGAACAGTTCAAGATGGATTTTCATGGGTTCGAGCTGCAGCGCATGGTTATGTTACAAGCATGTTCATAAAAAGTCAAGTTGAACAATAGTTTATAAATGTCAGCTACGTCATGTAAGACTTTGCCAGCATTTGAGGGGACTGGTTTAGGTGACAAGTGATTTATTTAAATGATTATTTACATTTATTTACAGGGTATAGAAATAGTTTTCATTTGTAAAATATGTGCAAAAAAGACCACAGGGAAATGATTTCTAAAATAAATAAAAAGTGTGATTCTGTAAAGGTTAGACCTGTTGAGGACCTAGTTTTATTTTTTATAAATTACTGTAAATTGGTTAGTTTATTTTTATCTGGATTAAACAGGACTATTCTACAGTAGGACAAAATTCTCCAAAAACAAAATTAAGCCACAACTAAACCCTGGATCTTGACTGGGGAGTTAGGTTCAATTAACAGACCTTTGCAATTTATATGGTTTTTCATTTCTTCATAATAATTATGCTTTATAAACTCTGTCAACTTCTTCCAGCGTGGTTTCACTGAAGATTGTGACAGGGACAAACTTGAAATGGATAGAAAAAAGGAATCACAATAATACAATCTCAAATTTTTAATTCATAACATTGGCTAGATGATGGTAAAACCCATCCGTGTAACCTCAACAAGACTGTTAGCACTTTCACCAGTGTAACCTTGGTGGAGAATAAAGTAATAGTGTGCTCTACCAGGCATCACAGTGTCATGGAGTGAAAAGCCGAGGACAGTGAGGCAGACGGGCCTACAACGAGGTGAATCTTCTCATTGTCCCTGGCTAATTGCCTGCGGAAATTTACCCTGTCAGTGAAATTACATTTATTCTGATGGAGCAGCTTTTATTCGTCACCAAAGGGCCTTGTGTTCACAAGCATTCCACATGGAATAAAAGACACAAACAAATGAAAAGTCATAAAACAAAGATTGCATATCATAAATGATAATTGTAATAATCTACATTTCACAAAACTTTCTGATGTGATTAGAAGAATCTTGTATTGCTGTTTCATTTCCCCAGAGTTAAACAACCAGAAAATGTATTTTCCTTTATCTGGCACTAATGTGACAAACAGTGGGCTTTTTGGTTTCTGCCAAAGACATTTGCATCAAATGTCTCTTTTGATATAAATTGTGTTGTAGCAGACTTGCTGGAAGATGGGAAGGGGGCAAAAGAGGGGTGTCAGGGGGAGAAGCATGAGCATTCATGAGAGTGCTTATCAGAACAAGTTGTTTACACTCCACAAGCTCTAATCATAATCATCATAATCTGCAAAGGCCATTCAGAGCCATCGGTGGATCTGCAGCGTGTGGCAGTGAGGAAGCTGGGATCACACAGATCTGAGGCAGGTTTGTGTTCAGTGGGAGGATGTGATTTCAATTTGATTAAAAGACTAACACTTCTATTAAGTAGAAATTATCAGGTTAAATCATTTCAAAGAATACAACAAACAAAATTGTAACTTTCAGTTGACAATCTGCTTTGAAGCACTGTTGTGTTCCAACATGTGCTCAATGGTAATAACACACCAGCTCCCCCTGGTGTTGGGAGGAGGAGAGACCATGCAAGAAAATAATAGTTATTTTGATTTTATAAGAATTTATTTTTATTTTTTTTGTTTTTCTAATAAAGAGTACCAATAATTTTACAATTTAACTACCTACCTATCTAACTACCAACTAATAGGTTCATAACTGCATGCTTTCATAAAACTTCGAAGGACAGATTTTAGAGAATAAAAGATAGAAAACTGATAAAGTAATGGGCTGCTTGCCTGCAGTGTACTGAACATGCCTACCCTTTCTATATGGAAGTTAAATCGTTATTTATTCATATCCAAACAATATCACAGTAACAGCATGCTATAATCTAATTTAAGTGTGGATTTTTATGGTTTACAGTAAAACTTAAGGTTTCCCATAAGGTTTGGTAACATCTTTGGGATATGTATTTCAGGTGGGCTAATCAAGCTCCTCTACAATTGTGTGAATTATCACCTTTTAAAAATGTCAGACCTGCCAAATGTTTTACAGCTTTATAATGTAAAATATCACCTAAAACCCTGGGATTAATACCTTGCTGCATGTAAAAGTGATGAAACAGTCATGTATGAGATTAGAGGGAAAACCCATTCTTTTAGAGTGACAGTTATAAACAAGTTTTACAATACAGTCTATGCAGAGTATTGCAAATCAGACTTTTCTGTTTAATATTCAGGCTCTTAAAAATAACAAGTTATAAAGACTAAATAAATCTTTAAAATGCTTCCACCTCCTCATATTGCTCTTCATGTTTAAAATGAAACACTTCATCATTCTCAAAATTCTAAATTTCCCTGGGTTTGCTCATACGACTGTGAAAATTAATTCACAGTTTTAGCTTTTTAATCTTGCTTCATGAAACCATAGAAGAAAAGAGAGTGAAAAGTCCCAGGTGTAACATAAAACCAAATGCATTAGTTGACAGGTCACTGATGAATGTCAAATCCATCACGTAGTGCGAAGTAGGGGGGAATTGATCTCTTTCCATTTGGAGCATTTTTTTTCCTGCCGCACTAGTCAGCATTAGTCCGTGCAGCCAGGCCCCATTACAAATGCATCAGTATGCGCCGTAATACCCGTGTCCGCTATTCCCAAACGCTGCCCCCAAAGTCAACTGAAGGTTGTCGATGGCTCATGTAAATGAAGCTTGATTGTAATAGTTTAAGTGGATTCCACCCACACAATCCTGTCACATTTGCTCATTGTTATCCTCGCCCCCCTTCCCAGCACCCATCAGGGTTTACGCAGTAAATAATAAAAGTTGTGTCACGCCACAAATTACCCAAACAGCTTATCACTTATTCATTGTCGTGTATCACAACGACTTCTCTGTGTGTACAAAAGCCACAGCAAGTCAGACACAGGCTTTTGTTAATGAACTTGGAAGATTACCAGATCTGAAAATTAACTGACAGAGCGGATGGTTTCATTCCCCTTGTGTGCTTCTTGCTACTTTTTTGTTTACCCACAAGAGGAAAGAGGAGAGTATTGGGAAAGTATATCTGCAGAGCTCAAGTCAGCTTTATATCACTTCGAATGTGTTTCAAAGTCAGATAACCTAGTTCTTCTCATCACAGCTCAATGCACCCAAGGATACAAATCTTAATCAGTATAGAACATACTCTTATCTCATCTTGGCAAACCCAGCACACAATAGTCTAACATGACACAAAGCTTTTCTTCTTGTGAGACCTGCTCTACATTCTTCCCTCTTTGTGCGTTTGAACGAATGGGCTCCAGGACAATAATTGAAGATATGTCACATACATGTTGGAGAATTTTAGGTTTAATATCTGTAGTGTCTAGACACAAAGCATCATAGCGTGGTGTGAACCTTGATGCAATACAAGGCTATATGGTCTTATGTATTCGGACCCATGCTTGACTGGTTATTCAACTACTACACTGTGTTGACTGTCCTGTCTCCGGGTCCCGTATTGATGGTAATAAACGTCTTCTGCCTAAGGCCTAGTCCACACAGACACGGGTATTTTTATAACCGGAGTTTTTCCTCCTGCATTTAAAAAAAAATCCCGTCCACAAACGCTCGCATGAAAACGCAAAAACCTGCTATCAAGCGCTGTCAAGAGCATGCCACACCAGCAGGCGGCGATGTCACCCTAATCGTAAAGGCATGTTGGCCAATCAGACCAGCGGATAACGGCGCACACTCTGACGTCGCAAGGCAAAAACGCCAGTTTTACTGTCCACACGACAACGCTGCAACCGCCGTTTCTGAAAATCCTCACCCTGGCAGGGGTTTTCAAAAATGTTCGGTTTCAGTGACCTGATACTGCGTTTCCGTGTGGACGAACGGCCGAACCGTGTAAAAATACACGTGTCTGTGTGGACTAGGCCTAAGATATCCAAAATATCTCAAACCTGTCTTTTTCTCTTGTGTGACTCTTCTCAGCTTTAGAGGGCAGCTCAAATATTCTCAAACAATACATACGGCTCCCAACATAAATGGATGCACAAACTCACAAATAAACATCTAAAGTGCAATTTGGAGTCCATCAGAAAACCCAGCACTCGTCAAACACCAACTGACCGTCAGTGAAACAGTAAGCTTGAAACTTAAGAGGGCTGCAGTCAGGCAGTCAGATTTAACGACACAGCACAGTTAATTTTTAGGGCCCCTGTGAAAATGATCTTCTGCTGTTCATTCACTGTCTGCCGCATGGCCCCCGTAGCCATTTTCTGCCTGGCTGCCTTTAATTCTGATCTTCAGCCACATAGTTGGTCGACTTCGACGAGGTACAGAGGTAGAATATTCCCAAGTTGCTCGCTCACAGTCAGAGATGGACACACTGATCTCTGATAGGAGAAGTAGTCTCCTACTCTCCTAGTTTGACATGTTTGGGCATGAAACAAACTCCACCAAAGTAAGTTTGTAAGTGGTTTTGTTATCCTGCTGCTTATATTGATTTATTTCATACATATACAAATTCTAGTTTGTCTAGATTAAAAATGTTAGTGTACAATTTTCATAAAAATAATCACGTTCACTCAGTCTTTCAGTCTAATTACCCTCACATCAAATATTCTTCTTGCATTCTCACAGTAAAGGGAATGTTGTCTTAAAGATTTGTCTTGCTCAAAGCGATTTACACATACATATGTTGCATTTATATGTTGCATGAATATTTTGTGTTTTACTGAATTGCTAATCCCATCCGTTTGTCATAAGGATGCTAAGCTAACAGTTTGTTATGACCCCAGGAGACCTTTTATTATCATACATGTAGGATTAGGTCCATTCTTGTTTGTGAATATGAGATTCAAAGATAACCTTGAAAATAATAAGAAAATTAGAATCAAACCTTTTGATGTCATAGGCAACCAATTAAATCTGAGAAGGTCATATATGTTATGTACGCTTCTCAATTTAATATTAAATTTAAAAATGTGCGTTCCTGGTCCATGCTGGTAGTATTTTTATTGATATCATTCAAATAACACTATATGTCTGTCCATAACCAATGAAAGGGTGGGATTGTGAGGTTATTCTGAATATAAAATATTTTGGAAATATAAAAATAAAAAAAAGAGTTCACAATGAAAAAAAAAGATTTCTTTCTTTCATTTGTGCCTCTCTTCTCTTCAGACTTAGAAGACTCATAACCCTTGGGGATAGGCCGGGTCTCTGTCGTCAAGGGATTATTCAACTTTGGGGAATAATGACCCCCTTATCTGTGCGGCTCTGAGCAGAAGCTCCTCTTGGGCCCTGTCACTTCCAGGCCCTTCGCTTTGGATGGATTTATCAATGGAGATCCCTCCCTCACCATTACACACGCTTCCTCATCTCATTGTCCACGCCTTATGCCCTTTCCCTGCTGATAATACCTCATTGTGGAAACTATAAAAAGACAGAAAAGTTATCTTATTTTTACCTGAGGTCATTTTCAAGGGTGCACTCTGTTTTTTTTTTTCTATAATAGCTTTTAACTTTGCTTTCGCTTCCCTCCATCTGCGGTCTTGTTCCATTTTGCATTATTCCGAAGACTGGCTATATCTTCTGTCTTTTTGCACTCGGTTGAGATAATAGGCTTCAGCTGTGAACAGAGGTCTAATTTTAATTCCTTTTTATTTCGGCCAATCTAGCCACGTACATTTGTAAATGCATTCAGAGATATTGTCCATTTGATGTCAAGTGAAGTTAATTGTCCATTGACTTTCTCACCTCCCCTAAGCTCTTATTACCGCCTTCACAGGGGTCTTATCTCACTGTGAACCAGCGCTGTGGCAGAAGGGCTGAGGCACAAAGGTAAGACAAAACTTTTTTTTTTTACAATTGTGATATTAATGGTCTTTTTTAATGAGTACACCATTGCCATTATAACAGTAAAGTTTTAGGCAAATCTAATTGGTTATACTTTAAAAATAACCTCTAACACTTTATAAGAAAATGTAGATAATCCACATCTATATTCTATATTTGAGTGGAAAATGTAAGGGCTGATATTTGTGCCCCTAGAAAGTTGAATGAATGCTTTTAAAAAATACATTTAAAAAGTTGAAAAAAACATATTTATATTTTCATAGCCTTCAAGCTGTAAGTGTTTTTAATTTCACCTAATATACATTTGTGTATAATGTCTATAACAGAAACATGCATTATATCTTAATGTAGGTTTTGCGGTTTTTCCAACGCATTTGCTAATCGTGTCAGGCAGATGGCAGTTTAGCAGTCTTTGTTTAGGAAGCTCGGGACCTAACACAATTTGTTTTCTGTTTATGTTTATTAAGATCCCAATTAGCATCTGCAGCATACTGCATCAGCTACACCTCATGGGGTCAAATTACAAAACAGTAAATACAATATTACATTTTCTTTTCTTTTTTTTTTACAAAAATACATATTTGAGCCACAGTCCAGGTGCTTTTGCTTTACACCTTTCTTCAAGATGACCTGGATGACAGAGAATCTCCACAGTCACAACATAGTATTTCCATCCAAAATAATAATTTCATAAGCTGTAATTATACAGACAGGCTCATTTGCTATTACAGCATAGGACAGTTAACATAGAAATAGAAATTGAACATAGAAACATAGAAATTGGGTATTAAAATGTGCTTTTTTGTTTTTTTCATTTGTTGCCATTATAGTTTTACAAATATCAATAACATACACACAATTATATCTAGATAGCTTCCTACATTCCTGTGTACACACACCTACATCCATTTAAAATCACCATTTGTACTTGTTGTAATATATTTTCAGTTGCCTCTTAAAGCAGTAAGCAGTAGATTGATGCTTTATATTCTGTGGGAGTTGATTCCACTCATGCATGGCTCTAAACATCACTGTATGTTGGCTCAGACACGTTCTACATTTTGACAGGGTGAAACACTGAGCTTCGTGCCTTGATGAGTAATGATGTGTGTTTCTGCTGAAAGGTAGTTTTTGGTAAAACATAAATGGTGTTTTTGTTGAGATAATACCTCTTAGAAAATTTGTCAAAGTGTTCAACAATCTATCCTTCACCCAAAACCAACAGAGCTGTTTATGCATTTTAGCAACACTAGTCCAATAAGCACATTTCAGATCCACTCGTGCAGCGTTGTTTTACACTAGCTGTACTTTTCTGATAAGTGTTGGACCAAACAATTGAACAGTAATCCAAATGAGACAAAACTAGACTCTAGATAACGTAAGGAATTATTTGTTTTGTTCTGAACATCTTTAAATTACTAAAAGACTGTGACCTATTTTGGAGACCACACTGTTTATGTGTTGGTTTCAAGACAGTTTATGGTCTATAAGGACTCCTAGTAGCGTCACTTCCTCTACTTGTTTGATAGCCACATGTTTTGTAGAGAGATGAAACTGAGGTTTAGCTGTTTTCTCAACATTTAAAATAAGTTTGTTACTGTCAACCCAACTAACTATCCTCAGATAGTTCTTCCTCAAGGTCTGGACCATTTGCATAACACAGTCAAAAACTCCCAAAAATCCATGGACTTGTTCCGTGTAGCTTTTAACTGGTGCAGCCTAAATGTTTGTAAAAATAAAATAATACTCTGTTATTGTTTGACATAACCTTCTTTCATCTTTTGAAAATATATAGCAGTCTGATGCTAAAGTGTGAGCACACCTCATATTGTTTACAGACAAAGGGTTGTATACACAGTGCCAGGACACCCCTGGTCATTTTTATGAGCCAATAGGTTCAATGTGTTGTGTCAAATGCAGAATGTTTTAACAGTCCTATAAATGTTTCAGAAATGTCATCCAAATTGAATTATTTGACTCATGTAATAATTCCAACGTCAGTGTTCATTAGATGGGGCCATGCAACTGATATAGACGGAGGGAAAATGGGCAAGCAGGTTGAAAGGATTTTTACAAGAGTTAAGAGTCTTGAAAACTTTTGTATCAGCATTTTAAACAGCATTACAGTCATAGTGAGCTCAGACTCATTGATGCAAGTGAAAGTTTGACGAGTTTGGAAACAAAGGTGGGATGTCATGCCTTAATAAGTCCTGGGTTGTTTTGAGACAAATGGAGATCTACACAATATTAGACAGGTTGTGAAAACTCAAATTCATGCAGGTTATTGGTGCTAACATATTAGACACTTGATGTATTGCTCATATAAAGTGACCAAAATGCAAACAAAAAAGCTCCCTGCTAATCAAAGCCTGATTCTGAAATGAAGCCAATGTTGAGAATAAAAGTGTCAAATTTATATGGCACAAAGTTATCTTTTAAACTATACAAAAACTTGTATTGTTTCCAATCTAATGCACTTTGCCACTGCGCTGTGACACCTATCACCTAACCCAATAACATCCTGGCCTGCATACATCATCCCAGAATTTGATTAGGGATCTGATTTATTTATTTGTTTAGCTCCGAGACCCCACTGTCATTATTTTCGCTTGTAAATAATTCAATAAAAATGCCAGCCACCACTGCGCTCTACATTAATATTAGGTGTAATAAAGCTAGTAGGATGGGAGGGAAGGTGCTTTCAGGTACAATGGGATGAAGCGACACGGAATAATCACACGCCGTGGCATCAATTCACACATGACAAGCCGAAACAACACTGCGGTATACAAATGTCATATTTTACTGTCAGATTAGTAGAAGTTTATAGAACATTTCAAATGTCCTTTAAACTCAGTGTTACATTCAGAAAACAAACAAAGAAGTGACAACAGAGCTTTTTACAAAGCACTTTTCACAGACATCTTACTGTTTGAAAGGAAACTTTATAGAACTATTATGGAAGGTGTTATGGCAAAACAAATGGTTTACAGTCCCCCGGTCAATATGGAACAGGGGGATTTCATTTCATGTACTACTTCCATAAAATAAAAGATTGTTATTGACAAATAAATAGAAGTGGTAGTGTGACATGTTAAAAAGCCTTTCTGCTTTTCATCAAAACAACAAAACATCTTAAACCTTAAGAGAGTAATTTAGTTTAAAGGGCATTCGTTTTAAGATTTATAGATTTTATAAAGAATTCCCAAAACTCAATGAATTTGCGGTTCCATTGAAAATGTTTTCTTTGGCAATTTTAACTCAATTCTGCTCACACAAAGCCAGCTAATAATGCATTGTAAATTGAACCTTATCTCCCCATGTCATCTACGTACCATTCCTCATCGGTGGACACTTTGTCACCTTGAGTATAAAGTGCTCTCCTCTTGAAGAGAAATCTTTGATAACAATTTTAGGAATAAATGGTGTTAAGTTGGCACACAGAACAGTAGGAACAAGAGACAACAATGATACATGCAGATTGTTGCAATGCTTTATAATGAAGAACAGGTTCAAACAAATGCATCTGGACGTATTTTTCAAGGTGAAGACGTTTCTTTCCTCTTCCAAAGAATTCAACTGGTAAGAGAGCTGTGCTTATATCTCTCAGAGGGAGGGGTTTCACCTGAAACTACTTGTGATTAGACCAGGCTGTTCTGGTTTCATTGTCGTTGAGAGTTAAATGGGCAGTGTGAGTCCTGATGGGGGGGTTGTTATGCTCCTAGGAACCATTAGCATACTGTAACTGCTCCCTTCAGGTGGTAATGTCCTTCAAGAGTTAAACTGTTTTTATTTGGTTTCAACATACTGTTGTAAATAGCTGACAAGTGGTATCTGAGGCCTCCTCTGTTAAGTGAGGCTCTTCTGTGCTGGTACATCCTCTTGTGAAGCTGTTGTCGCGTTTCTCAGAACTACCTCACTGCACACTTCACTAAACAGTATAGACTACATTGCTCTATTTGTGGGTGAAAGATTTTGCCTTTGATTATTATAGATTATGCCTTTGTTTTAACCTTTTCTTCAGTATGTCCTGGATGGCCGAGAACCTCCACAGACACAATGTTTTATAATGCTACTCTTTTGACCCACTCTGTAGAACACAACAAGTATAAGCAACAGCAACAATAACCCCTCCTCCATATTGCCAGTATTTTATGAATACATCACCGAAACACCTTGACTAAACCAAAGAACTGTGATTGAATTTTCTAATACTTTGCGGCAATCTGATTTTAAGTATGTAGCTCTGCAAGGAATTGGTTTGACACAGTTGTTGTCCCTTGTCACAGTACTAAACATATGATGCTGAGACACTAGAACATAACAGCAGCTTCAAAGCTGGTGCAGGCATTCACAATGTCTTTAACCTTAAAATCAGTGATAGATTAGCACAACAAGCTTTACAAAATACAGATGATAAACCTACAGGTGTTACATGAATACATACCTTTTATAAATAAAGATAAAGTTAAGGTGGATAAAGTCCAAATTTTCCTTTTAATTTGTGAGATGTACCTATATGGTTGAGTAAAGTGTAAATCTTTCTGGAGGTCAGTGGGGGCCTATATGTGCACACCACGTTGGGCTGTTGTGAGCTAATGCGGCCCACTGCACATGAGACCTGAGATAATCAATACTCTGTCACACATACTTAGAGCAGCACGGTGTTAAAGCAGCAATGGGGAGGGTCACTTCTGTCTCAAACAGATGAAGCCACCAACCGCATGTCCCCAAAGCTCACTTCTAGAGACAAGGGCCACAACAATCCACTTCTAATCTTCTCAAGCCTCAGAGCGAAAAATGAAGAAATAAGAAATGGTATTTGGACTCGGGGGAGCCAACAGTTGTAGATGTGTCCGCTGCACGATAATTGCAAACAGACTGCTAGGTAAGGAGAAATGTGACAATCTCGGATGGTAAATTGATTTTTACTTAGTCGGCAGCACATGTTTTTCCATTACAAATTTGGGGAAATGGGATATTAGCAAGAATGAGAACTCATGATATCTTTGACAATAAGAATTTGCATCTATCTCTTGGGCAGCAAATCCTGTAATTTAACATAATTGGACAATGTATCTCAACCAAGTGGGAAGAATAATATCATAAGGTATAGGCTCAAACAATTTGATTAGATTTTACTGTTAATAGCTCAAATAGATTCACACATCATGCTGTGAATGCTACTTTGTGACTCTATCATCTGAAATGTTCCAAATCCAAATGATTAAACTCCAAATACACAGTTGTTTCATTTTGATCCATAAAGTACTGTCAGGGTTTTTCATCTCTTCACCAAGGATTGGCCTGCTTCACACAAGCTCCATCTATAGGAGCATGTGCATCATTATTGGGTTTCATCTTCCGCCATATTTTCTCCTTAGGGAAATCCATTGTTTCTGTGTAAAAGCGTCTCGTTTCGTTTTCTGATTTGTTTACTTGGCTAATGGGACTGCAGTGTCCTTTGTTGAGCCTTTGCAGAGCGTGACAGAGCTCGGCTGTATTGTGCACAGAGTTTGGCAAGAAAAGAGGATACACCGTTTGATATCAGGGAGGCTTTCATGCTAGATTTAATGACTCATTGCCAGCGGACATAATTACACTTTTTGATTTTTAATAAAGAATTTTAACATAATATGGGAGTGTGTGGAGTGCCATGTGGAGTGTCGTGAACACTGCTTTTTACAAATGCTTTCTTTTATAACTGTGATAATAATAGTAATTACAAAGATAATTTGCTCTAATTGCAAGTAGGGAATAAATCACTTCCCCCTAATCCCATATCTGCAAGAAGCCTCCTTCTGCTTGTATTGTCTGCTCTTGCAACAGGTTACATCACACATTAAGGGAATATTTGAACATACAAACAAGCTTTTGGTCTAACACACCATGAGCACAGCTGACACTCAGTGTTATTCATGATATTATTCAACCAGAGAAAAGTCTGCTGGTAATAGTCTGTGACATCAGTGTCAACAAACCCTGTTCTCTCTCTTCTTCAAGGCTTCAGGTTTTGTGCATGTGAAGTAATGAAACTGAAATGGCCTGTTAGGGTGCATTCACACACACTGTGTTTGGTGCGGTCCAAACGGACTCTGGTGTGGTTGCTCTGTTAGCATGGTTCACTTGGATAACTATGAATGATCCAGACAAACCTCAGTGCGCACTAAACACGCGCTCCGAGACCCCTTCTGTCCTGAATTTTTTGGTGCGAACTTGTGAAGAAGACCGCAAGTGTGAACACACCATTAGTTGTCTCTAAAGTTTAAGTGAGCAGTAATGTAGGAACTCCAGAAAAGTGAGTGTTCAAATACTATAGACAACTGTATGACCAAAATGCTGTAATTTATCCTTAGCAGTGAAATGATGAATCCTTATAATTTTCAATACGCTCTGAGCTACCTATTTTGCAACTGTCCTTGTATTTTCTTGTTGCGAAAAATGACTGTACTACTGAATATGAACTTAAGATAATTTACTCTAATTTTAATTAACAGGTAGTAAAATGTTTAGCCTTTTGGAGATTGCCACTTCTTAAGCCCCCAGAGAGTTTCTGTGGGCAATCACCCATCAAACACATGTTTTTGTGAAAATGTTATGTACTTTAAATTATTGTTTTTATTTGTGTAAATAGACTAAAATATAACTAGCAGTGTTTTATATACACAGCTGGTTCACTGATACAAAAGAAACTTCCTAAATGTAAGGTCATGACTTCACAACTGTTCACTTTGTGTTATGGATGTGTAAATGATGGTGCCATCTTGGCAAACACAGCCTTTACCTTTAGCTGGTGTTATCAGAACACAGACAGACCTTCAGCCATCACAGGGTGAGATGCCCATTGTTTAGTTTGTACAATATCACAGGTGCTGGCATCTTAATCTCAATAAAGAGGACTATTGGACTGCATTATTTGTATGATTGCCCTTTAGAACTGCTGTCAATGCTATTCGCCTTATCCAGCTTCTCAAAGCACCTCTCTCTGTGAGAAGCCTATGTGAGGGGAATACAATGCAGGCTGTTCAGACGCCACAAAAGGGCACTGCATTAGAAAGCCATACCTCTGCTGTGTGACCTTTGGCTGTGCCGGGGAGGTCGGCTGAATCCCTGCGGACACTCAGTCAGCTCCAGTCAAGGGAACTTAATAGATTTTAAACTTGCGTTTCAGGGTGCGCCCATCAGTGAGCACCCAGCCTAATGGTTACTTATTGTTTTCTCTATTTACTGCTTTGAATGGTCTGCCTGGGTGGTACACACTGAACTGTACAGAGAGCACAGTGTTATGTCTCATACCTGAATGTGGATCAGATGGTGTAGCAATAGGCGCTTACAGTAAAAATACAGCATAAGCTGCACTTCATCCTGTGTAAAAGCATTTCTTAACATTTTACTTTTTAATACTGTAGTAGTGATAGAATGTCACTAAAACTCAAAAATTAAGTCTCACCTTTTTATTTAAACTTCAGTGATGTATGGGTCCAGTTGTTCTTAGAGGTTTTCTCTTTGTATCTAGGTGTGTAAAATGGTAAAAGAAAGAGATGCACTTAATTGCATGAAGAACAGATTTGGGATTGCAAAGCATGAGTCATTGCACGCTGAGAAAATACGGTCCGGCCCCTGGAGAGATGAAGAGAGGGGATTGTAAAAGCCTAAAATGGGATCATCTTGGCTGAGCTTCTTTTTTTTCTCCAAGCAGAATGGGATAACATTCAAACACTCAAGTGCAGAATTCTGTCTGCTTTAATATGATCGCTGCTCCATCTTCTTTGACTGGACTAAAATAAATGCCATGCAAAATGCATCTCTGGGCCATACTGCTGATTGTACTTTTAACCATTGAGGCCTCATTGGCTTGATTTCACAACAAAATCATACATTCACCTGTTCACCTATCATTGTAATAAGTAGCCTTCAGTAACACTTAACTCTCATGTTAAAAATCATCAGATTGACAACTGATAGCTCTCCACACATGCTTTACTGATGCTGGTGTGTTAGCTTCATTAGCATCCTTAACATCATTATTATCATTAAGCCTCTTCTTTTTTAGCATACTTCATTAAACAAGTTAACCAATCTTGACTAAACACTTAACAAGTGATTCCAGATTGTAAACACAATATGTTGTGTAGCTGTGGCAAGGAGGTAAAACCCTGTAAAAACTGATGGGCACATTTACATCTGATTTCTGCTAAGCATCCAATTAAAACAGTAAACCCTTTCTTGCCTCCAGCCTTTCTGCTTTTATCTACAATGTTAGCTTGAGTTCCCCTTATGATTTTACACAGTAGCTCATGGTATTTACTTGTAAGCAAACATGGTCTGACAAATTGTCCAAGCTATTACTTTGAACTGGTGAGTGGGCAAGTCTTTTTCTCTAAAGCACAAATGTTAATAGCCAAAAGGAGCTGTCAGCTCCCAGCCTACTGCACTAGCCTGCAGTGTTTGTACCTCCTCAGCATCTTAAGGTTTTTTATCAGTGGACAGAGAGGAGCAGAGAAAATACAGGATCAGGCGTTCTTCCAGGTAAAAAAGCTGGAGGAACGGCTGGAGCAGAGTAATGTCTGGGATGTGTGAAAAGACCTTCAGACCATCTCAGGTTATGGACAAAGCAGGGCCAGCGGGACAGTGGACAGTGACCAGTGCTGGGCCGAGGACCATCCCCTCTCCCACTCTCCCTCGCCCCTCTTCAAAACTCTCCAGACCTGTGGACACCAGCACCTTCCCCTGGCCACTTCCACTTTATCCCACTATCCCACACCACCCCTTCCTACTCCCGGACCTTCACGCTAAGGAGCCAAACCATTACAGACCCGTTGCCTTGATCTGCCACCTGATGAAGTTTTCCAACCGGCCTGACATCAAATGACAGGGATGTTCTTTTACTTCTCCAGTTTTTCAACACCATCCAGCTGGTGCTGCTTTGAGGGAAGATGGAGGGGCGGGTGTGGATGGACACCTGGCTGCATGGACCATCGACTACCCCAGCAACAGGCCACAGTACGTGAGAGTGCGCAACTGTGACCTGCAAGGATCTGTTTAAAAAAGTTTGTTTTAGGAATTTGTGACTTAGTAGTAATCAAATGTGATATAGTCATGAATTTATCTATACACATGTAAAACACCAACAGCGCCATCCCAGGAATAACACCTGGAGAATATTACCCATAATAGGACACACAAATTTGTTAGTTGAGGACAGGCATCAAGGTTCCATTAATTTACAGTGTTTATTATTGAAGTCATGATTAAATGTGCCTCCTACTCTAAAATGTTACCAAAAAAAAAAAACACATACAGTATTACACACAGACACACACATATTTACGCACGCACACTATGTTTAAAATACATACAAGACAATACCTGAACCAGGCACAAACAATTACTCCAATGGGCAAAAACGAGTTTATACAAAAGCCAGAGGATAACAAGCCCACACCAAAAGGCGTAGTCCCGTAAAATTTAAGAACAACAGCGCTTCAAACTCACCACGGAACCAGTTTCAGCCAAGCCAGCATGGCACTGACGTAGCAGCAGGAAAGCACTGCGAAATATAACACAGAGCCCACCAACACGGAGCCACTGAAGCCTAATGTCCATGCTCCATAAGACCACAGCGGCTTCCGGATTAAAGAGCAGCAATGGGAAACAGGACGGAACGGGTCAGGGCCGAGAGACTTGACGTCTGGCTTAGCCTAGCCGGCTTAACTTTACTGGCTTAACTAAGGGTGTGAGGCACCAAGGCAAAGTTTGCTGCAAACATGATGACTGGGCTATTTTCAGGCAAATAGCCACGCTGAAGGTCGACGTTATGCATGTTTCGCAACCCAGAAGTAAGTTAAGCTCAGAAAACCAGCGCAAGTGGTAGAAGCGTTATACTGCCACACAACTGTGAGTCTGAGGTGGTGGTCTGCAGCTCTTGGGCCCCTCAGGGAACAGTACTCTCATTGTTCCTCTTCACCTTCTACACTTCAGACTTCACTTACATAACCAGCAGTTCACCTCCAGACGTTCTCAATGACTCAGCCATTGTTGGCTGTGTGTCGGGAGTACAGGTAGGTCATCAAGGACTTTATCAACTGGTGTTGACTCAAACACCTGCAGCTCAACACCAGCAAGACCATGAAGGTGGTGATTGACTTCAGGAGAAAGACATCACCCCACACACCGATGAACATCCAGGGCACACATTGAGCCACATTGAGACAGTGGACAGTTTCAAGGACCTGGGTGTTCACCTGAACAATAAACTGGACTGGATTTTGATTGAAGAAGCCCCGAGGAGAACTCCAACAGCTCCAGTGGCTCAGCCACAGTAGATAACTGCTGCTTCATCACACCTGTACAAGGTAAGTAATGCTTGTCAGGTGTGCTTCAAATGTATGGTTCAGAAAAATGTGTGTGTTAGATCAGAGATAGATTAGTGTTAGATTGTGATAGAAAGAACATGGTGCTCCAGAACTGCACTCGGTATTTCAAAAGCCCTGGTCCCTGTATGTGTTGTGTCCTGTTACCAGGGGGTAACGGGGGTGCTGTGAAATTTATTTATTTATTTTTGACAAAAAACCTATGAGGCCTATTTAAAATACATTTTAAAAATAAATACATTGAGATTTACTACTTTATTGTCATATACACTTCAGTGCACAGCCAGCCAGGGTCTGAAACACACAGACATCAGTTCTCAGATATGCGCAATGCGCTATTAATCTGAAGCAGAAGCAGAATCAGAAATAATAGTTTAATAATCGAAAGAAAACGAAATAATTACTTTCATTACAATTTCAGATAGCCTATACATACATGCAACTTATTTAGATACAACAAATAATATTACAACAAAATATAATATTAATCAAACTTCACAATAACGCTAAAACAATGCAATCGATTTGGTCAGCTGGCTTGAGTCACTGCCCGTTTATGTCACACGCAACTCTATTAACTCCAGAATCTTTTACGCACACCACAAGGAAATAATCTCTGACTATTTAAGCAATTTGTTTATTGAACAGTTCTCCACATCCATTACGCAAAGAACACACGCACAGTATAAAGCTTTCTGTCTCCATCTCCAACCTTTTTACACAAACCACAAGGAAATAATATCCGACTATTTAAACGTTGTTTAACAGTTCTCCACAACCATTACGCAAAGAACACACGAACGAAATAATACTCTCCATCTCCATCCCCACCACCTTACAAAAATACTATAATGTACTACTTACAATTGCTTGGCTAGTCAAAGCTGATCCCACACTTGTTGCCAAAAAAATAAATGTTACAAGCGTGGCAGCACCATGCTCTTACCTGAGCTACATGCAGGCGGGGTGCCCTGGTTACAGGTGTCCAAATGTCGAGGTGCGCTCTGGGGTCGTGGAGATAAAGTCTCTCATGAGGGGACGAATGTCCAGGGAGTAGCTGATGCTTACATCTCATCGCAGAATACATCGCTCGTTCCATGCCGTATAATTCTGCATGGAACGAGCGGAAAACCTCTTTACTCGGCGACCAAACCTGCCTGCCTGATGTTGACAACGTAACTTCCGAACCTGTGTTGATTAGGCCTCAAAATATGAAATTAAAATCCAAAATATACATAATAGCCTACGTGTGTCAAAATCATTTTCTAAAATATTCATAAGGAATTTATAAATTGTGCAAAATATTTTAATAGGCCTACATTTTTTTTTTTTTATCTCCCTCCCGTCACCACATGCCTGTTACCAATAAAGCGCTGAAGTACTTCTTCTAAGTTTGCATTCACTCTACGAAAATAACTGCGGAAAAAAAACTCTAATAACTTCAATAAATTTGTCTGGTTTACCCGCTACATGCTCAGGGTGTGTAATACACTAACGCTGCCGCCATGTTTTAAAAGAACATACTTCAGATTGACTTCAGGAGGATTGACTTCAGGAGAAGGACATCATCCCACACACCGGTGAACATCCAGGGTACACACTGAGCCACACTGAGACAGTGGACAGTTTCACCTGGGTCTCGTTCGGAGGAGACTGAGGTTCTTTAAAATGAGCAGGCCTCTGTTAAGAACCTTTTAGCCTCCGCTTTGCTGTGGTCTGCTGGAGGGCGGGCAGAACAGACCAGAACAAGAGACTCAACAAGCTGGTCCTCTGTCCTGGGATGCACGCTGGACTTAATTGAGGAGGTGGGTGAGACTGAGACACCCTCAGGGCAGGAAGGAGCGCTACCGCAGGTCATTCCTACCTGCTGCAGTTAGACGTTAGAATAACCCAGAATACTGTGCAATATCCAGTTGCATATCCTGTGCAATTCTCCCTCTTTACTTTGTAAATATGTATATAGAAAGCTTTTATTTTTGTTTAATTTTGATTTCATATTTTGATCTATTTAAAATGCTGCTGAGACTGTATTTACTTTTTTGTCTATTCTATTGCATGCGCACCTTTGTTTTACTTTTTTCACTTTACCTGAGAGCTGCTGTACAAGTGAATTTCCCCTCTGTGCGATCAATAAAGTCCTATCTTATCCTCTTCAAATCTTACAAATTGGCCTTAACTGTAACAATACACTCTGCCATCTAATATTTGTGCTTCACAAATCCATTTTTCTATGGGTTATTAAATAATTTCATATCCCCTATATTGCTCCAAGTGTATTTTTACTATACATAGAAGATCCCTGGTCTTTGACCTCTACATTGATTTGGTTTAGACCAAAGGCTGCACAGCATGTCTCCACTTTGCCTTATGCCAGTATGAGTTAAAATGTTGAAATGAATCAGCCTGCCGTGGTTAGATTACCAGTGGTAGAATGTCCAATGCCAGCAGGGTACTTGTTCGCCTCATCAAAATGAAGTCCAACTCAACACACCACAGCGAATTGGGCTAGCTGGAGCCGGCACTACAGCTAATGCCAGCTTTTGCATGAAAATCAATGCATCTAATATATCACAACTTTGAGTGATAATCATCAGCCAGTCAATATAATCCAGTACTAGCTGGATTAATGCCATGTTTTAAAAAGAACAGACTTCAGATCAAAGCAATGGATTTGACAACATCAATGTTAGTCCCGCCCACTGACTTTGATGGATTCATTTGTGGAGCTTTGTTTTGTTTTTGCACAGTTTTTTTAATAAATTAATGACACATTTAAATAATTAATTTTAATAAATTAGTAATTATTTATTTCATTTTGGCACTTTTAGTCCTCCATACAATACAACACTAACATTTTATTATATCTATCTTTATGATTGTGGATGTTAGAATGGTCTTTTAGTCAAGCTGAATTTAAGCAATTCAAATACTACGGTACTAGTGCACAAATACACTATGCCATAAGTTCATTGCAAAGGGATAAACAAACATCACTAAAGGATAGACAACATCCCTATTTGGTTGGAGGGTCACGCAAGGTCACCTGTTGTTGGTGGTTTTAACTGGTTAAATTAGATAAAGCATGAACAAAATACAGGTAAATATAACTATGTGTATTTACATGTAACTGTATCACATTTGCACATTGATGTAGCAGTTGCATTAGTGAGTTTTAATGAGGTGAGCAATGCATGTATGTTAGCCAAAGTGGGTTGGGATGATGCAGGAGTGATCGTGCTGGCAAGAGGCAACCAGGGAAAACATCTGGTGTTGATCAGGCGCGATCAGGCACAGAGGCCAGGAGCATGCTGCCAGATGGTGGAGAGGGCTCTACACAATAGTGAAAGCCCACTCCTCCAACACCAGCACCATTATCAGCCTCCCACGTGTATGGAATTTATGAATGTTAAAAAAAATGCAGCAATTTGAAATGTAAAGCTTAAAGGTTGGGTTAAATGTCTAATTGAGATAAAACAAAACAAACAAAATTAAATGTAGCCATTGATAGTGTTTTTTGAAATTTAATCTTTCCAATAATGATTCCATTTACTACTGTATAGCCCCAAAACATGAATGCAAGAGCCTTACATGAATTACAGTTACTTCGCAAGGCCAACATTTTTTTTTTTTCAATTCATAGAAAGAATTTGTGTGGTCTCTGTGGATTTGAGTTTGATTTTCGGGGGACGCAGATTAAACTACCTCCTAACACAATTATAAAAACATACAACCAAAGAGAAAACAGGAGGCAGTTTGAAAATACACAGACAAACTACCTTTGGAACGCCTCAAATTGAAAAACATACAACCAATCAGAAAAAAAACCACTGTATAAGGCCCAGCCCATTTTAGATAAACTTGGGTATTAAATGCTTGGGTATTTACTGAGTGTAAATTGTAAATACAATCCTGGTGAACTGGAGTTTTTGCGAAAGAGGGTAGATTGACTGTAAGCCTACTTGTGTTAAAATTGTATACAACAGGATTCCTAATCTTTAATTCTGTTGATGATTTTTCTTTTTTTTTTTACATAATACATTGACATACAGTGTCAATGTATTACAAGTTTTAAAAAATCTGTTTATAGCACTATTATACATGACTATACTTATGACTATATTTGACGGTAATGCCTTTACACAGGACTATGGCTGTCAGAGTTCATTAGCCAAAGCCACCTCATCCCCCTGTCTTGTCATACAGAAATTATTATTATCACTTAAATGCAACAGCCACTCTTCTTTCAACATATATCCCAGATGATGTACTTTATATAAGTGGTATATATTATTAGAACGCTTTGATGTCCCTATGTTATGAAAAGGGCAATAACCCAAAGTATGTACGCAGTCCAGAATTAAAAATCTTATTTTGGAGTGTCAAAAATGGTCACAGTCACCACTCTTTTTTTTGTTTCTTTTGAATTTCTGTGTTGTATTTCCTCACAGCATTTCTATTAGGCACGGTGACAGGCAAAAATGGAGGCAGAATATCAAACAAAGTGTGCTGCAGGTTTGAAAGCTTATTTACAATTAAGAACCCAGTATGGCATCACATAAAATGTGTTTGATGTGTGCAGCAGCGGTGCCAGTGTTAGTTGGGCTGGGTGCTATTAGGTTGTCGGCTGGGTAGGTATCACCTGTCAACAAGCGCTGGGTGTTCGCCTGACTCTCAGCCTCCCACCAGCCTTTAAGTTTGGGGTGCTGTGAAGTGATTGATGACAGGTCAGCCACCAGCGGCCTTGAAAATTTCCAATTCTTCCACAGGGAAATTGCTCATTTCTTCACAAGTCTATTTCAATTTTTCCTGCACGGCTATGTGCTAAGTTTATGCATTATGTTGGCACCTGGGCAAGGAATTGTGATGAATTACGCCACGCGTTAGACAGAGTGAAAAAAAGAAAACATATTAATTCATGTTACTTTATTGTTTGCTTTTTTGTGGTGTATGGCTTGTCAAGGTTGGTATTGTTGCAAGGTAATATAAAAGTAAGCAGGCATGACACTCTTATTTAGATAACCGCCTTGCCCGCACTATACCACAGTTTCTACACGACTAAAACTGCCACTGTGACATTGTCAAGGCTTCTTTTTTAAGTCCCCCTGCCTTTTTAAAATACAGAAATGCTATCCAATTCGCTGCGGTGCTGGCTTCAAAGAGGTTATTTGTCATCATACAGATTTATGCTGTCATTCAGGGACATTTATATCACTTTAAGCTCTTTGGGTGTTCCAGTGACGGTGCTGGGCATACAATCCCGCTGAGACCCAAGCTTTTCTCTCTTTTTTTATCTGCCCCTTTTCCTGTGTTCTTCCCCTTCACCAGCAAGGAGTAAAACTGTATGATTGGTACTGCTTTAAAGGCCACATGGTCTTTCAGTTCTAAAGCAATGTGTGGCTACACTGCTGTTTTTTCACATTATCGTGACATATCTGACACACAAGCTGTTCTATCTTTGTAACATACATTACCTAACTTACATATTGCTTTACAACATGGACTTTTGAAATGTTTGTGCTTGTGTTTAGATATGCTCGATATGCTTTTGAACTGTGTAGACCAGGAACACTAAAGATTGCCTTTTTTGGCTTTGTTAACCATTCTAAAGTAAGCACCACCAGGACTGGACCAATGCTCACTGCTCACTCCAAAGACAAACCCACCTTGCTCAATGTTGCCACCAATGAAAAGACCACATCCTAAAGAAAGCAAACTGGGTTTTTGGAAAGTCAGTGGGATTGTGACCAACAAGGTCTGTTTACAAGTACTAGTTAATTGGTCTGATGAAGGTGAAGAAAAATGTGATAAAGAACATTAAACTACATAAGTCCTTGGCTAGAACAAGCTTGGCCAACAATTGGGATGACAGTGGAACTCTAGTAGAACATAAAGCACTTGGAACAGCTGTAAGCAGTTTCAGAAACTACAGCCAAAGGTCACAGCCTGAGGATTTATCTTATGCAAGTGAAGATGGCACCCAAGAGCAGTGGCAACCTCAAGCTAAATGACAACATTCAGCCTTCAACATGTGCCACATTTCAGACCAAATTCACCTACCAAATGAGACAAACTTTAAAATCATTTAAAAACATGTCTCTGACTTCATAAAACGCTGTAACCTCACACTCACAACCCCCACCCTCCACACTGCTACAGCAACTTGGCAACCTGCCTGGTTTTTTTTATAAATAATTATTAAAATATTTAATGTACACCTGAACCAATTTGCCACTGTAAAATATTAATACATTGCTTAAACCAAAGTTTAGAGCTTCACTTCTAGTTTAGCGTTAGACCAATCCAATCATCATCGCTGTCCTTTTTGTGCCATTCATTATAACCAGACACTGCTGAAGTGCTGAACACTTTCCAAGTAGGATTTTCAGCCACCAATAATCAACCAATGGCATCATCTCTTATTCTAGACCCCCGTGCACTATTTTTTCCACCATTTTCTTTTGAATAAAAACTTCTAGATTTTTTTTTTCTAATAGTTTCAGGTCAATGGACCAAACTCCCAAGAAAAAGATACATAAATTATTGGTAGCTAAAACTTCAAAAGGATTGGAATCCCTGATCTGAAAGGATTCTAAGCCCCTATCCTACTGATGCCAAATCAATTTCTGACAAGCTACCAGTGGATTTCTTGTCATTCATATCCACTGCCTAAAAGGCTCAAAAACATGGCAAGCAGAACAGCTACATTTTACTGCCACGAACGGAAACTTATAAAGAAGCTTTGTACTGCATATTTCTATTTAAAGTGCTGCATTGTACTCTGCTGAAATGTGAAGCATTTTACTTCAATATTCTTGTTATAACTTTCAAGGTCCAAAATAAATGCTCTCAACCCCAAGCAGGAATGCCAGTAAGCATTAGGCAGGGTGTGACATTTATTGCATCATATTTTAGTGAAAGGACAAAGACCAGGCATTATTTATTTGTCAAGGTAGCTTGTTTGATGTGGAAAAAAGACAACTTTATTTATGGTTTCAGAACAAAGGTAAATGAACTCACGTAGAAGGCATACAAAGAAATGTCCTGGCAAAGGGATTCAGAATGCCTTGACAAATACAAGGCACAAATACAGAGATAAAGAAAAGGGATGTCCTCTGTGGGGGAGTGATTAGTGCACCCGGTTTGGAATAAGCCTACATTTACTACAAAAGTGTAAATGAGGCATCAAGGTCCAAAGTTCACCATGGTAAGTTCTGTTCTGGTTTATCCAATATGTACGAAATATGATTTAGCTTGAGTGGATAAAATGTAATAGTATGGTTGCTTATTCTTTTGTCTGGACTTTATTGCTGGGCAGGTAGTATATAAATTTGTAGTTGCTGAAGAAATCTGTTGTTGGTGTGAGACCAACCCAATTTCAGGAAAAAAACAGCATGTGACATTTTCCAGGTAAGAGGATACATGGATTTCAACTGCACAAATGTTTTCAATATTTGAATGAATTTTAATAATGTTATGGGAGGATTGTAAATTGTAGGATTGTATTGGCTGGAGTTTATGTACAGTATCTCTCAAAAGAACACTGCTGACAAAGTTCTTCTGTCTGTAAAGAATCCCAAAATTCAGTCAAGTCATTAAACAGAAGTCCACTTTGTTGTGCCACAAATGAAGCATTGCATAATTTCATCAATAACCAATAACCAATCTACAACAGGGAGATTTATATATCTGTACATTTGTAGATTTTTGTGTTGTACGTTTGTACTCACGACAATGCAAAATAGTCCTGTAGCCTGCAATCCACAAGTACTTGACATATAACATTTTATCAGAGGATGAAAAGCAAAGTATATTGAATTTTTGACTTGAAGACAGGTTGAAAAGACAAAGATAGTTTATTTGGACAAGATTGAGAAAAAGGTTCAATTTGTAAAGGACAGGGTGGAAAAAATATAGTCTTTGGCTTATGTTTGAGAAACTGAAATATTTCAGATAGTTCTTTAGTAAGACTAACTATGGTGCACTTATTTCTGGTTTAAAACTCTATTTTTTGCAATAAAAGAAAAAGACCTCTGGGTCATCAGTTTTACAGTAATATTTTTCATTTTAGAAATTAAATCTGTGTATCTCTGCCCACCTCCTCTTTTCTCTTTAATGCAGAAGCCCCCAGAGCATGCCTTTGTCATTGATTTAAAAAAAAGTTTTTATTTGCCTGAAGCACGGACATTAAGTTCTCAGCAAACAGCAAAGACATAGCCTTTCCAGATACAGTAGATGCTACATTACATTTCCACCTGCCCCACCCCTTCTTGTGCCCGAGATCTCCTCTTTATTCGGATACTGTCTCGGCACCTGGCAGTTGTTCAGCTCACCTTGGTGCTTAATCTTATTAGAGGGCGGAAGGTGGTTCAGAAGGTTTACTGTGACACTGACAGACCCCAACCACTTACTTCCCTCCCCCTTGTGTTCTTTTCTCCCCCTCACACCATATTCACCGAGGGATATGAGCGCACTTTTAACATACTACGAACATAGAGATAACTTAACATTTCGTCAAGGTTGTGTGTAATAGCTGATCACTTGCATATCGGAGAAATGCGTGTTGGCATGTTGCAAAAACTGTTGTGATTTGTCGTAGATCAGTCATCTGTAATACAATTGGAATTTCTTATATGTGAACCCATGCCCTCCAGGCCTAGACCTTGGCTATATGCTTCTCCAGAGGCCCCTTTTCAAAACAAGTACTGTTGACTTGTTGGTTGTTTGATTTGCTAGGGGCATTTGCCTTGAATGTGAATGTGGGCTGAATTGCTGCCAGTCCTTTTCAAGGTTAGTGTTTGTCTTTGCACCTTTTTCTCAGCTCTTTGATTTACCATTGACATAAAAACGCATAGCACCTTTGAATAAGTCATTCTAGCCAGAGTAATTCAGCCCATTAGCACACTGACTATTGCCAAAGCTTGTAATCAATAGATAAATGAAATAACTTTAAATAATGGGACATTGTGTGAAGTGCTATAAGCTGCTAATGCCACCTCTAAAAGCAAGGGCTTGCTGTGACAGTCCAGTCACATTTCTGCCTCCAAGCCATTTCTGCTTTAATCCACCACCTTCCCATCATTCAAGATCCAGCTACGGGTTGTCCTGCAATAATTGTGTTTTATCGATTCCGGCTTTGGTCTGACGCCTACATATCTCCTGTAAATGGAGCTGCTCAGATATAGTGAGTTTACCTATATAAATATTTCAATAGAGTACTTTGCGTATTAGCTTTTCCCAAGCTGAATTTCACTTCTTGATCCCCTCTGCCCCATCCCTCTTGTGTTATTGACTAATGCAAACAGACATTAATGTTGCGCTCTCACCTCTAGTCTAAAAAAGGCTGCCTTCTGTTAAATTGGGAAAAAATACACAAATTGGCTACGTGTGGCAGCTTACCGGTGATGTGTTATTGAATTTTTCTCTAAATATATTTCATTCCCCAGCTCAGTGTTTAAATGACAGACAGACAGGCAACAGAGGTAATTCTGGCGCCAAGTACAAAGGGCCTAAATGTGGATAATGCGATGAAATTTGTTTCCAAAAAGCTTAGAATTTAATGGCACAGTCCCCAGCGGTTTGTAAAAGAGGTGTATAATGGCAGGCTGTCTTTGAAGTACAAGTTCTCTGTTGGCTGACTGACTACCAAGATGGACAAAAAAGTTATCCTGGACCTGCTCATTCCAAATATAAATTATAAAGGCTGTTTCTATGCCGCTAACCAACTTTTTCATTTTCTTTTTTTCTTTTCTTTTCTATCAAGGGGTTTCATACCTTGGGGTAGGGCTGCCTGTCTGCACACGGGGCCATCCTGTCCGTCAGTCTGCTTGCTCCAAAGATTACTTGTAACCACCTACAATGCACCGCGACTCTATCTACATCTTCAAGACATGTACAAAGTGGCTTTTGGCTGGTGGGAGTGACAGAGAGTAATAAGAAAACAGCTTAAGAAGCAGGAGCTCAGAGGCTTTCGTGAGTGTTTATTGTGAGTGTGTTGTTTGTCTGCATTGAAGTCTCAGGTGATGTCTCAACAATGGAGTGAATGGATTGAAGTGACACCGCAAATCATTAATAATGAATAGAGGATTGGGCTCTCAGAGTGTCCACCAACAACAGAAAAAGGGTTTGCCCCAGAAAGTCTTTCAACCACAAACATATTACACCTCACTGGCCATCAGCTGCTACTTTACCCCAGACGAAACCCTAACCTCCATGACCTTATAATTCACTTTCAAGAAAACAAGGACACACATATCTATCCAAAATCTGGAATACTGTAATAGATATATAGGTAAACAAAATTAGCTGTGCACAAACAGACTGCAATTCAATATAATAGACAAAAGGGCATTAGCCACTGAATAAATTCTTCATGAGTAAGCTGATTTCAAAAAATGGCATCTGACTGAACAACAAATTACATGGATGACTCAGAGATATACACAGATCCTTTTAGGACTTCTGCTTCCTCATCAACAACTGTTAAATCAATACAGTATAACAAAATTAGCATATTATTTTGCTAAACCATAAAATCTAAATTAAGTTAAGCATTGTAAGCATTCTTGCTCTTTCTGCTTATGGTCTACAACAGAGCAGCCAACATACTTGACTAGAACGTCCATGTCACATGCTTCTTTTTCAATTCAATACAATAAAGGAAAGTTATTGGCATTATACTGTTCACAACTCACTTTTGCCCACAACCCTAACAAAGACTCCTCATGCCAGTTTAGTGTTGAAGATGATTTTGTAGTGCCAAAGGAGAAGGAGTCTGATTTTGACATTGAGAGACATAAAATAGTCCTCACTGACAAATCTTTATGGGATTTCTTTGATTTCTTGTCTGCTTTCTTCCTTTTGAATTTCTTCTCCCACTTCAAATAGAATTCCTTTTTTCCCTTTTATAGTAACTTTTTTTCCTCAAATACATGATTGCATACAGTTTAATGTTGTATTGTGTATTTAAAATTCTTTTGTTATCCCTTTATTATCCCCATTTGGAAATTCCTTGTCCGTAGCCACACCAAGGGGTTGGTGGGGGAACCCGGAGTTCCTGGAGGAAACCCACCTGCGCACATGGGGAGAACATGCTAACTCCATCCAGAAAGGGCCCGTCCGACCCAGGAGTCGAACCCTGGACCTTCTTGCTGAGAAGCGACTCCTGGCAAACGTAACAGTTCATAATTTAGTTGATTTTCTTAAATATAAATACAATAGAGTGCATGATTAAAACTGTACTGAGTCTCCACTGTAAATATTTTCACTTAAATGTGAAAGTGTGGTTTTATAATCTTTTTGGTGATATCTGGTGGCAAAAGTGCAAAATAAAAATTCAACACTTCAAATTTATGGCACTCTGCAGGGACACACTGATGTCTATGAACAAAGCAAGCCTACTGGAAAAAGGGCTGATGGTGATTTGATTTGAATTTTTAAAATCTAATAACATCAATTTAGTCTTAAACCTTGGCAAACTAAAGAGTATTATAATGTAACAATTCAGATTGTATAGAAACCTATAATGGATTAACCTCCCTTGCCTCCATGATGTTCTGTAACACTGGTGATTACATGCCTAATGTAAGTTGCTTTGGATAAAAGCGTCAACTAAATGAATAAATGAAAATATTATAAATAGAGAAATCTCACAAGTGTCCCCTTCACTTTTAGAATTATTGAAATACACGTTGCAGTCACAAAGATAAAGCCAAATGACTATAGACATGTCATTTTTCATTTTTGAGCAGACACTCATAAAAATATTAGATTTGTTGCAGTCGCTTTGTAATTTAATTATGCTTGATACTTCTTTTCAGATTTGTAACATCATCACAGTCACCATTTTATTTGCCTTCTTTATGCCGCCCAGAGAGGCTCATTTTAAATAATAAAAGCTGGCTTGCTGGGACAAAGGTGTAGTGTCGCTGTGGGACATGTGGACAGGGTCAGGCCATGTAGTCAGGAGGAAAAGTGTCGCAGCGGCATAAATTAACACCTGAGCCCCGAGACACGGATGCTCTGTACCCTGCTGCATCGAGAAGACACTGAGGTTAGCATCTGGAGACTCAGCACTGGTCATTAACACAGTGGGCCAACACTTCAGTCCCCCTTCTACCTTCTGTCTTAAAATAAAATAAATGTTACTCTACTTTTGTTTGTTTCGTTTTGTTGTGCTACTTTTAATGTACTTTTGTACATTTTTTCTTTCTTTTTCTTTTTTTTTCATTACACTCATTTTAGTGCAGCCGTCTGACAATATTCTCCTCAGAGTCATTCAAACACGGATAATGTTACTCTGGGGTTGTGTTGTACCGATGCATGCTGTTGGATGGAATTGGTGTTTAGCTAATAGGGTATAGGCGCTAACATGGGGGTAGGTCCTGTGGTTATTGAGTGTCTCATATTGGTAGAAGTAAAGTGCTGTAGGAAGTAATAGTCTTGGTGGATGCTATCGCTCCCTGGGGCTGCAAACAGCAATCATCAAACTAAATGAGAGAGACATAGACACACAGACAGGGATCCCTCTGGAAACACTATTGATGGCTGACAAATCACCGCTTTTGATGTGCATTTCAAAGTGTGCCCTAACATCTACTTTCTTTTATTTAGACACATAGTCATTTATTCATTATTGCATCACGCCACGGCTTTAGAACAAGTTTGGATTCTGATCAGACCTTGTCGAATCAGAATGAACTGCAGGCCGTTAGGCATAGTGCACCCGCTTGGCCTTGTCATTAAGCGGGAATATTTAGCAAGAGCATTCTCGAGAACTAATTACCAAGCTGTCTCACTCATGCCCCCGCCCCTGCTCACTGAAGAAATGAGGGGCTTGGAGCAAAATGCATGTGGCTAGACACGATGGAGGGGCTAAAGAAGGACAGGAGTGAAGTATTCTTGACATGATAAACACAGAGGCAGAGCAGGATTTATCAGACAAGACATGACCATGCTGTAAATTACAGCACACCAGAGTCCATTTGCATGAAGTGATTGAAGGAGGGGTCCTTCCGCACATACAGTAGGGTTTGTGTGTAACAGTCAGTGATGGATGGGCATGGGCATCTGGACAGAGCTTATCCACTACAAAACTAATGTTTATTCATTAAACTAATATGTGTGCATATGTGGAAAGCCTGCACTACTGTTTAGAACAGTATTCATTGTAATTTGGTCAAAGGTGAGTGCATTTCTTCTTTCTTAATATAAATGTTAATGGTACATACTTAAAGTCTTAAGTTATGTATAAGGGTTTAGGTTGGATTGGGCTTTTTTTTTGCACTTTCGAGCTTTACCTGCCTTAGATCATGTCTCCTGTGCTCAGTTTGACAAAACCCAACATGCATTTGTTGTCTGGATCGATATCACACAGTTACCAACTTATTCAGTTAACCCTGGGTTTCTTTGTGGAGCTGTGAACATGTTTATGTGAACCTGGCGGAGTCAGCACCTAATGACCACTTAACACATATTTTAACATGGCAACTAACATAAACCCATCTGTGCATACACCCCAAGTTAAGACCAACAACCTGACTGAGGTGTGCTAACTACAATTTTAAACAATATGCAACATAAGTTAAAACTTGAGGTTGTTGCTTTACAATAGCGCTAGTCAAAGTTAATCCTCATGGTGCTCCAACCACCTGTGCTGCTTGTGCTTGTGCTACACTTCTTTCACTCTCTGTGCAGCACTTTCATTTTCCTCCACACCTGTGTTTCTATTTGATATGTATTTTAACCTGGAGCTTTCATAGAGATCTACTCTGATAGAAAGTGAACCTGCTACGTGAACCAACTTAACTCCTAATCAACCTTATAGTCTTGCCCAAATCTGACATCAATTTCAACATTTAATGTACAAACTAAACATATATCATTGTGGGTTTATTATTGACCAGCTCAGTGTCTCATCCCAACCTCATTGGTCACATAGGAAGCAGTCAAGTTTGTTGACTTCACCTAGGCACCTCAGTGAAGCCCTAGTTATGATTACACACAAACACATTTGTACTGTCACTGTTGAACAAATGCAAAATTCCTCTTAATGTTACATATAATAATGTTATTTATTTAATATATTTATACATCCTTGCTTTAGACCTTTACCAGGACTTACTACATAATACCACTTTCTTAAGATGATGATTACTACTCAGAATCATAAAAAAGAATAAAAGAAAAATGTGAAGGCATTCGATTAAAGAGCAGATCAAAATACATTGCCTGTCCTTGTAGACGGTTGAATATCACATGACCAGATATGATTCCCAGACCATGTATTACTCCATAGGCTTTCTATCTAATTTATTATTCATTACACAATCATTTAACTAAGTGCAGTGATTACTTAAATGTTTAATGCTGCCATAATCAATAGTGGCCAAAGCCTTTTAGGTGGACACAGTTTTTCTAGCATTAAAGTCCCATCACCTTTTGAGTCAATCAGGTTAAATTGCACATGCTTACAGTAATTGCCCATTAAAAAGGTCTTTTTTATCAATGGCACCGGAGACATGTGTGATGTTAATTTCTTTTTGTGCCATTTGAGTTATCAGACAGCGTGTTCACACTGTTCAATGAGGGCAGCACAGCGGCAGAATGTTTTCTTCTTTAAAAGGCTGGCTAAATTGTCCCTGCCTGCCTCTATTAATGGTTCCCAAGTCAGTCAAAGATAAAAAATCTGTTATAACAAAAAGAACTGTTGCACTCCCACATAATGACATAATGAAGACTGTGGTTGGCTTATGAAAGGGATTTTTTATTTTAATGAAAAGGCGTCTGTCAAAAAGATGTAAATTATCTCACCGCATCTGGCCTATGTGTCACACAGTCTTACTATTCATTCCCCTTCAGCAAGATTCCTACACAAACCAATCAAAAGTGAAGAACACATCGATACGGGCGCAATAAACAGGCACAAGTCACCTGGATGATGTGTCAGTGCCAAAACCTGGCTTAAAGCATCTTAATCATATCATTCATATGTAAGCATTGGAAGTATTGAATTCTCTTTGTGTCACTTACTTTGCCTGATAATCCAAACCCGACAGAGGAGACCGGTATGGAGAATGAAGTATACAGCTTTATTTTGTTGTCACTGGATTTATCACACCAGATTTATATTTGCTCTTTGCAGTCTTTCACATCCTATACACTATGTCCTCGTGTTATCCAGACACAACACAGCATATTTGTCTGAGAATGATGACTTCCTAAAAATGTTTGAGTTTTTATTTTTTTGTAGATGAAAAGCAAGTTAATATGAATGCCAGTCTGGGGAAAAGGTAGTTAGGGTTCTGTTGAATTTGGAGTTGCTCTGGCGGATCAATATTTTATCAATACAATGAATTTTCAATTTGGATAAATGTTGGTGTGAGTGGAGGAATATTAGCCCAAATACTAGTAACCAAATGAATGTCCTCACACTGTTTCATCGAACATTTGTGTTCTATAAGTCTAGATGTGTATTTTCACATTGGAAGTATATGGACCACCTTTACTTACAGTAAAATTGAAATTGAAAGTCTTTCCCTGGACCAAAGATGCATGTATGAAAGCACCCAGTAAGCTGTGAGTATTCTGTTTTAATGCAATAAATGCTACAATGCCAAATAATACATGATAGTGTTAAATCAGTCTAATTGTTGAGTTGCTGTCTATTGCTTCACACATATGTCAGCACAGAAGCACAGAGCCTGTTTATGTAAAGCCTTCCTGCTGTCATCCAATTTCTACAAAATGTCAAAACGGTTTTGTCTGCTGAACTGAAAACCAGAATGGGAAGCTAAAAATGTCATAAAAAAAAAAAACAATAAAATAAAAAAATAAAAAAAATGTAATATTATTCTAAAACAATAGCTTGTTTGCACTTGACATCACTTTCTGAATCATGTCCATATGTGGTGATTTTCTGTTTGTAGCTTTCTCTTGAAACAGAGCTGCTGTTTACTTCCTGCCCTCCATCATCAGAACCACAACTGCAAACGAGCTGTAAAAAGACCTGTTCAAAAAGGAACTGTAACCATGTTTAAATGACAGCCTGTTGCGCTCCTTCCATTTTAAAGTATCTTTTCAATTAAAAAATTTAATCAGAGCTCCTGAAGGCCGGTCACATTGACACCAAAGTTTCTACCTATTTAGTCTGCTCTGGCGTTAAATCAATGAGAAATAGATAAGTGATAGAAGTTTGACAGACAAAGACAGTTCACTCAAAAAGACAGTTCACTCAAATACTAATTGTCAAATTATGTTGTATGAAGCCAAAGACAAGAGATAATACATACATACAAGTGTGGAGAGTCTTGATTTGAGTACAACTTTAATGTTGTTTATAATGTGTATTGTTCTAATCTAAATTAAACAAGTTAGTTTGTTAAGGACTATTGCTTTAACAGAATGGTCCTTTGTGCATTATTGTAAGTTGCTTGCCCGCAATTAACATGGTTATGGAAGAAACAACAAATGAGCACATTTAATGATTAAGACAACAAATCTTACACCATGCTTATTTGCAATGCAATTATAAACACTGAGACCATAATGTTGAGAATTGAACAGAGACAGAAAAAAACTACCCGTGATGTAGACCACTATTGATTCCCAGTGGCAAGGGCAGGCCAAGCTGTATGTGCCAAACGCAGAGAACTTTTTCAATATGACTATGAAAAGTGTGAGAGTGTCTAGAGGAGTTTTTAGCAAATCATTAATGAATGTCTCTCTTGTGGATCAGCATGTAAACACTGGAGGAGAGTGAACTCTGGCAACAGCCAGTCCCATTTGGCTCAATTAGGCCCGAAACTGAGACAATCAATGGTGCTGGCCTTTCTGCCGGCCCGCATGTTGGCGATGGCACTGCACTCACTGTTACAAAAATGGGAATAATCAAAGTCCATAATTAGTTACCCGAAGAGAGAGCAAGAGTGCGTTTTCACTCAGCTATAACCACCAATAGACTGCCGACAGTGACATTGTGGGCAGTACATGGAAATAAATGCACACAGCCTTGAGGAATAGGAACGAAACAAAATGCAGTGCTGTGCTCTGTAGTTATCCCACTGTTAAACAACCACACATATAAGCCAAAAACTCAGCAACAAATGAAACACCAAGGGAGATGTTAGAATATGATGAAAAGTAGCAGTGTGTTTTCTTCTTTATCGCGAAGATCACACAGTGACATAGGGGCACATATTACGCTCTAGGAACGGCCGAAGAAAAAGACAAGCCAAGAAAAAGATAAGATGTAAAAAGTAAAAAGATTTATATAGCAAGGGGGTCCTTTTAAGTGGCAGTGGTCTGGGGATTTGACAGCTAATCGGGGAAGGGGATGCGGTGGCAGTGTTGAGAAAGTGGCCCAGTTTCTTAAGGAGCATATCTAAGGAATGTGGACAAAGATGTGAGCTGGTGGCTTGTAACCTGAGAGAAAATATAGCAGCCATGGATACTGGCGCACACCTTACTGAACCTTTATAGAGATAAGATAATGAATCGGATAATTAACAGTATCCGATTCCAAGGCTTTGGCAGTCATTTTTTAAACAGTTGGAGTTTAGATGTTTCTGTCCCACACTTGCCTGGGTAATATGAGTTTTAGTCAGATGTCTAAATTTAGAGTAAAAAACAGAGCTTGTCTACTGGCTAACTATGGTTTTAGATTGACTGTTTTAATTCCCAGGATCTAATATGAAGCTATTTTCAAATTTTGTCCCCTACTAGAAAAAGACTCATTCAGCCGAGGCTATTTGTTTTCTGACTACCTTTCCTTACAACTTTGTCCTAAACCAAAGTTATTTCTTGGTGACACTTTATTTTATACTACACTTAATAGATTGTATCTACCTCCTTGTGTAACAAACTGTAAAAACATGTAACTACATACAGGGTTTGGATTAGTGTACTATGTAGTTACATGTTATTAATGTTTGTTACACAATGTGTTACAATGTACTTAATGAGATTGATACACTGTATCAAGTGTAGTGTAAAATAAAGTGCTGCCATTTTTTATTTTTTTACAAAAAAAATAGAAAACACTCTAAATACCTAAATATACAACTTATCTAATTAATTAATTAATGTGAAATGACATGACATAATCATGGACACAAAACGTTTTCATTTAGTCTATTTTGTTTTTGTAAAAAAATATTGCTAAAATTGAGAGAAAATTTGAGATTAAGAGAAAATTTTAGCTTTATTTAGAAGCACTGCAACACAACAACAATTTGTCCAAAATAAAAGATTGATGTTGGCCTTTTCATTTATGAGTGTACTCTCTTCACAAAGATGCTAACTTTTGAATACAATGCTGAGGAGGTCTGCTTTTTGTTATGGCATCTGCTGTGCTGTTGAATACAGCATTCACAAGTGGAAAAACATCCCAGCCAAGCCTCAGACTGTTGTCTGCCGCCTAAACCATTACAATGGCAAAATACTACATTTGTTGTGCTTCAAAAGCTCGTGTTGTGATCATTTATTATGACATGTATAAAACCACACTGAGTCACAGTTTATCAGCACTGTTCCAGAAAATGTTTTTAAAAGTTTTGAAGCAGCACTCTGTGTGTGTAATGACTTAAGTGTTAGCAGCGGCATGGGTTACAGCACCCCTACTGGGCTGGCAGACATACTACAGCATATCTACAGCTGAGCATATTTGTGTTTTGGCACAAACAAAAACACAAATAAACCTTTCTGGCAGTCGTACCTTATAGTTTAAATGGTGTGAATAACAGAAAAGCAATTTACTTATTCCTAGTCTCCCAACAACAATTGACATGAAACAAAGCTTCATGTTGTTATGTTATTTTGACATTGGATTGTGTCAGATAGTCCCTGTAAGTCAGTGTGGCAGTGTGTAAAATAACCATAGCCATTGGACAGTGAGTGTTCAGTGGGAATGATGATAGTGGGAAGGGGTCACGCTGCCCCTGGTTTTCTCACACAAGGAGTCCAGCCTAATGATGGCTAACACTGCCACTGTGTAAATGGCTGCCAAGTTTAAGTTACAGGTGAGGTGTGTGTGTAATTTCACTGTCTTTAGATCTGGCCATAAAATAGACCAGCATTGACATTCACCTCCTATTCATGCTTTCCACACAGATACAATAATTAACAGTTGTGTATAAGCATAGATACTTGCACATACAATACAACTCTAATAAAAATGAGAAATGCTGCAGAGCCTTTTTGAACCATTAATCAGACTGCCATTGTTCTTTGAGTGTTTGCATCTAAGAGATTTTCTTTCTATCCAGCACAGAGCTTCAAACATGGCTTCAATTATGTGGAATGGTCAGGCATATTTAGCCACAGACTTAATGACGTATCAATACAAAGTTTACAACCAAATGATAATAAGCATGAAAAAAAGTATTTTTTACAGAGAGCTACAAAAACAAATATGTATAATTTTTTGTTTGTTTGTTTGTTTCTCTCATTTCCATACAAATAAATAAACCAGTATAACAAGGCCTTTACTCAGCCAATAAACCTTCAGACTTCATACAGGCTGTGAGAACAATGATGTTATGTCTCAAGGTGACAAAATTATTTCTCATTGTAACTGTAAATTATGCTATGGTCAAAGCAAGTAAAGGCTTCTACTGTTACACACAATCTTTGCCTTCAACATTTTGGAAACATTATGCTAAAAAAGTGTGTATTTTGTAATAAAATATAATCTGATCAAAATGGATATTAACAATGCCCAGGAACAAGTGCATTTCAAACTGTCCATTTCTTTCAAAATTGGTCACTTTTTTAAAAGTTATTTATCATAGACTGATAGTATAATAATATGAAAAAACCCTATTGTCCCTATTACTAAAGCATTTGAGGGCTTAGTTTTGGGCCCCCAGGCCTTGCACAACTGTACTAGTCCCCTCCCCTGCATGTTCGCTCCTTTCACATTCTCCCCATTGCATCAATAATGAAGAGCATTCACCTTGTTTATCCTTCAATTCAATATTTACTCCTTGTCCGATGCATTCCAGGGCTTTTCATCATTACTATTCTCCAAGCGAGTATCGTTTTTCTCTGTGGCATTCTTCTCCAATGTTAATGTTTGATGAACACCACTATAAAGGATTGTTTGGTGGGTGGAGTCAACCTGTGCCCATTTTGATTTCACTCTTTGTGATGTTTATAGCATCTTCCCCAACATCACGTTTCTTCCCCAAGGATCCCCTTGCTTCCAGGGCTCCCTATATTTGCCCTCCAGGTAAATTTAGGTGGGATTGACTTAAGCAAGGAAAAGTAGGTCACTGGCTTTGTTCAGTATGTTTTATACGTGGTGAAGGTTAAAGTTGTATATTCTACAGTCACAGCTGCCCATAGGTTTTCTCCTTTTCTGTTTACTTTGCTCTCTAGCTATTTAAGTTTCCAGCAGCTGCCACTCAAACCTTTTACTGACTTTACCATGAATTATCATAAATAGTCATCATACAATAAGAATTTTAACAATTGACTAAATGTTTTTTAAGTCAGCTTCTTACATGTTATACCTTTGTGGACAATGACTTGTAGTTGAAGCAAAGCTCATGTAAAATTCTATGTTTCCGTGATATTTCAGCATCTATAAATTGCTTATTTCATTTTTTAATTTCAAGTTATTGCTAAATTTAAATCATGTTAATGCTTTACTGTTTAATGGAGTGTGGTTAGTATAAAGTGTTACCAAAACCACACAAAGACAAGACAATAGCGATGCAGACGATAAAAATAATATGGCTTCCTGCATCACTCTGCATGAAGGCAATTCAGAAGACTGCAGGAGTCGAGGTTGACAGTGGTCCCAACTGCATAAAAATATTACGATTCAAAATTCAAAAGACGAGTGTGGGCCTGATAAGATCTAATCCACTAAAGAATATCAAAACACTATACAGTATGTTTCTTTTTGTTGTTACTTTCTATTTGTAGGTGAACATTCCACAGTTCTTTATCCAGCTAATGGGGTGAATTTCATATCTCTTACTTTTTTACTGTTTTTAGATTCAGTAAACCAGGGACGTTATTGGTAATCAGAGTACTGGGAGGACCGATGAAAGATTATTGACACCAGAAATGGTTATCAAATGGTTTTGCTGAGTTGTTTTACTCTAAACCTTTATTCTCTGTAGGATGAAATAGTAAACAATAAACTGGTACTGCCTATGTTTTGTGTTGCACTTTAACAATGGCTTTTGTTTATCTACATGCACCTTTGGTGCTAATGTTGCACAGTGCTTTTATTTTCCTTTTCTTTACAAAAGGCGTATTATTATTTTTGACCATTACTACAACGACAGGGACTTGTGTTATCATCACAGACACGAGGCAGAGTGCTGGAGGAGCTGCACACACACACACAATTAGCCAGCTGCAGAGGGACCGTATGGCTGTCATGTCTCCCGTTGTTCGGAGGTGAAGACAAGGCTGTTTCTGAAGGCAGAGTGCCCAGTAAACACAGAACCCCCCACTTACACACAACTAGACACTCAAATCAAGGAACCCACAGGTTCAGAATCAGCCGTGTAGCCCTTGCAACTACGCTGTCATTTTCCAGATCTGTACAGTGTGGAGCCTAGTGACATCTACACCGAGGCTACATAGGGCTATAGCTTGAGCAGATGGCTACTAAATCTTCCATCTCTGTTCCTCCTGCATACTGAAAAAAAAAAAATATATATATATATATAAAATTTATTTTTTTAAGATTATTTATTACAGAAAGAATATATAATGAGAATCTACTAAAAAGCAGTTACATGCGGTTACATTAAAGCAACCCTGCGTAACTCTTAAAATGTGTATTCCCTAAATCACTGCGATGCTTCTTAGACATGAGATTGGAAGAACCATGTCTTTCTCAATGACACAGTCCTCTCAGCAGGACAGAAACCTCCCAAAAAATGTTCCTGCCACTGGGACAGTGACATATGGTGAGAGATTAGTGAGTGAGGCTCTACCACACAACACATACTGTATATTAAAGAAAATAGACCAATACACTGGATATAGCAGAGTCATATTTGTAGAAAATACACTAAAAATGACCCTACCCTTTCAAAAGACATGTTCTTTCTTCTAAACTTGTTGTCTTAAACGTCTCCACTTGTAAATTAAGATTGCGCTGCTTTGGGTGCAGATGGACAGAGAGGGATATGCGCCCTCTGCTGGCTAAAGGTCAGGGCAGCTTTAACATTTTGTTACAGCTGTCACTTCTAAATGGAATGTGTCTGAAATCAAAAGACTAGTTAATTATACAGTGGTATTTACTCAGTCCAGTACAGTACGGTATAGTATAGAATATAAAAATATTAAAATTAAATCAATGTAATTTAACAAAATGTAACTTTTTATGATTTGTTCCAATTAAAGGACTCTCCCTGCAAATGCACTGCAGCAAACTCACATGGGACAAAATACTAATTGTTTAACCAAATAAAGCTAATGTCAATAATAGTCCAGTAGTAATGCCTTCTGATTTCATGTAAAATATTGTTGCACAATGGAAAACGCCAAACTTGATGTGCTTCTGCTGTGTTCTTTTTTTCTTAAGTTTCTGTCACAGCACAGCTCCATTCATAAATGCAGCATTAGTTGTCATATGTCTCTCTGTGCTTAAGTCTCTCCAATGTAAAACAATTTGTCTGGATCCACTCCACATGTCATATTAATATTGAATTGAGCCAGTGATATTTAAATCAAACCTTCTGTGGGAAAAAAAAATACAGCCTTTCTGAAGAATGTAAATCAAACACATACAACCAAATCTGGGCCTCCCAGAACAAGATACATTTCTGAGTCACCCAACTGAGACTGAGAGTTAAATCCTTTCAGAAAAGTGCAGCATAACTTAACAGATTGTCATGCATGCTCTATACCCAAGTAAACTTGGGCACATCTGCATTGTTACTATGCACAGTGGTAGAGATACCAAGTTGGAGAGAAAGTCACGGATCCCTGCCACTGCACAAACAACTAGTGCGCACTATGTTGTGAGTGCAAAATAGTGGCTATAAATAAGCACAATTTATACATCAATAAAGACATTATCCATCCTTAGAAGATTTTGTATGTGAATACTATTGTTCTCTGCCACATATGCATCTGTATGGACATGGGTTTAGCATTGTCTTCTCCAGAAGCTGCCAAAGTGGTTGTTATTATGCCACGCAGAAACGCTGCCAAACCCATCTCCTTTCCTCCCTCTCTCTCTGTGTCCTGCATGGCTTAGTTGAGACGTCAGTGCTATTTTCAAAGTGAGTGAGGAGAAGCAGTATGTGGTGTGACAGGCAGCCTGGGTCACAGCCCCCCATTTCAGCAAATGGGCATGACTTATTTGCAGGGTTGGGGGCTGTGAGGTGCAGGCGAGGGTGATATTGACAGGATCATTTGCATGTCTGCCAAGTCGCAGGCAGGCAAAGAGGCTGAAGGAACGAGTGTGAGTGGATAGATGGAATGTGATGGTGGCTATATTCCCCCTGGCCCGATCGGTCAGAGGTGGTGTGCAAAATGATCATCCGCTGGCTGTGGCTGGACCAGGAGCAGGCGATGACTGGGACAAGCATTGATGTGATGTTGCTGTCAGCCCAGGCAGAACTACTTTTTATTCCTGTGCGAAGTCATTGTCTGGGTTTTGGCAAGTTGGCATTGTTTCTCAGCCATTAGAAAGGGTCATTTTGTGTCACTTGCAGTTTTTGTTACCACAGACAGCCCTGAATCTATCTGCTGCCAGAGTAAATAAAGAAATGCCAGAGAGAATGTTGCCTACCAGTAGCATATAAACTCTTTATATAGAGCTCAAACTGATTAAAGGAGGAAACTAGTATACTGAACAAATTTGTGTAATGGACATACTGTATATTTGACAGTTTTTCCACAAAAAAGTTTTTCCATTCCATATGGTCTGCATTTATGGAGCCCTCTTTTTAACTGTCATGGCAGTGATATAACTCCATTTATAATTGGAAACACAAGGTGTGAACACCCACAATGTGTCGTCAGATCTGACTCGGGACATAGAATGATCACAAATGGATTGGATTGAAAAACCTCCTACACCAACCACATAGTGGGTTTTAGTTTGACAGTGTTTAGCTTTTATTATTATTTTAATTGACCCATTGTCAAGAGACAGAGGGTGACAAGGGAATGAGGAAACCATTCATCCACTAATTTCAGTGTTAACCACTGATTTAAAATGGATTTCCTGTGTTAACATGTTAAAGACCAGACATGAAAGAATGGCTGATGTTAATCACTAAAAATCCAATGTAACCTTCTGTTTCTTATTAGCATGTCACAGTGCAGATGCTTAATGTTTGTTATTTTACAAGAGCTAAATACAACTTTAAAAAGTAATAAAAAGTGATATACACTCAAGAAGTTTTGTCCCTCTGTGCAGCCAAATTTAACCAAAATATATTAGAACAACATTTGATTTTCAGTGTGGTGGCTTCTAGTTAAAGCACTAATGCATGACATCCTCCCATGTTTCACCACAGGGTATTGGCAAAACCTACATGGTTCTTTATGTAGGAGGATTTACCGTAACAGTTTGATTTCCAGCAGTAAACACCACGGACATATAAATTCCTATCACAGTCTACTGGATCTGACAACCTGCTTATGTGTAATATTGACTAAATCACATTGGAGTGTTACAAAACTTGATTGAGTGCTGCTGGAGAGACTTCTGAATTAACATTGAAGATATTGAGTACTGCTAGTAAAATAAAGATTATTCAAGAGTGGTTTTAGCATGGAGAGCCATACTTTATACAGTTGAAAGGTTAAAAGCCACATAAAATGCAGGAAGGAAACCGCTTTTACCCTCTAACACCTCAGAGTTTTCTTAATACTTTTTTCTCTTCACGACACAGTTAAAGGCTAAGCAGTCAATAAAGCCAACAGTCCCTGAGCTATAGATTGAGTCTGACAGGGTAAAGTTGATATTTCCTAAGTTGGAACCACATTGATAGCAGGTGGGCAGCAGTCTGGTGGTGACATTTTTTCAGCAAAAGGCATAAAGACACAGAGAGATGAAGATCTTAGAAAGAGCCTTAGTCTCAACAAGAATGTGATTTGAGGCAGACAGATCATATCGTACGAAAAGGTGTTTCTTTCACAATCGCTTCCTCTTTGAGCTCCTTCTTGGTTTACTTCTATTACACTGCCAGTTTATCCTCCTTATCTCACCTTTCTACATCTATCTGCCTTCAGACACTTTAATGGAGGTCACCTGCCTTTCCAGACCGGAGCAGCATTTCAAGGGAACGTTCTGGGTTGCTGTTCCTCTCATCTTTAATACATTCATATTTGACTTTCTAAACTTTAAAATGTCAAATTGTTTTCTTCATGGATAAAGTGCAAACTATGCTGTGTGCTGCTCTGATATTTTTTCAGTTAACATTGATGACTCAATAAATACGTGAAGAAACTTTTTGTTTAAAGCTAATTGACTTTAACAATCAAGACATGTTTTAGCGAGCAAACCTGACTGAAATGATAGAAAACGTTGCTGCTATGTTGATGATGCATTAAACATTAAGTCAAAAGTCCGGTAACAATTTCCAACATAATGTTCAGGTTGTTTTTATTTTAAGTCTGGAGAAGGTGTGCGATTTCTCTGAAAGGGGCTTTGTCTGATGAGTCTAATCAAAAATGCAACATTGGCTTATGCTTTTCTTCCTTCTTTTTTTTTTTTTTTTTGATTTTTCAAAGTTTAGACCAAGACATCCCGGTTTCACAGAACATCATTTGCTCAGAGCTGTGAACAAGCACTGTCACTATCCACAGACAGATCATCTTCACTGCTTGATATCCTATGCATCTTGATGGAGCTGCCTGCCGTTTAGCTCCTGTGTAAAGATGCTGCTTCAATCCAGATTGTCCCATTTGATCTCCTTCTAGTGAGCACCTTATCTTCTGGTTTGATGTATATCCGGACTCTTACCACTTCACAGTGAATGAGCGTCATTCAGAGACAATAGGCGTGGAGTTCGGTAAGGGCTTGCCGCTCACAATGTTCAAAAACCAGGATTGCCTCTTACGCCCACGAATGAGAACGTGTTGGTAAGAGGCCTAAATAATGAACTTATTTGACTAAAGGTTTTTAATACCTACTTATCCTACAAAATGAGAAATAGACTAAGGATTAGACTCATAAGTAAGTACATTTTTTCAAAGTCTTTTTCCCTGAATGCAACATCCTCTTACAGCTATACGTGGCACTGAGAGGATTTAAAGCACGCTGCCCTCATTCTCAATAAATGACGCAGCTGCAGTAACAAAGCAGAAATCATCAATGCAAAGCAACACAATGGTGCTTATGTACCACTCAGAACACAATTGAAGCACATGTGCACTCATATAAACAATAAACCCCTCAGTCCTCTCACAGAGGTGTGCATACTTTCATTCTTCACACAAAGTCATTGTTTCTCATTTAAACTAAAAGTTGTCTAATCAATAAGAGCATGCACCACTCTTTGCAGCACATTATTAAGACTGAAAGACAATACTCTCAACTTTAACTGATAGCTTTCTTCTTTTAAAGTCAGAACAAAGAGCTGATCGTGTCTTGAAGCTGAGTCCTCGCACAGTGAAGCACAGAAACCGAGGCGGTACACTGCCATCTTGTGAGAAAAAGAAAGGCACACTAACAGGCACTCATAAAAGGCAAATGATGGAAGTTAAGTCTGACTAATGAGCATAGCAAATAGGCAGTGGATAACTACAGAACATTTTGTCTTGTTGGTTTTGTAGCATCCATTTTCTCCTTTGTGGCTCAAATGTTATTGCAAGTCCACCTGGCACACACTGAAAAGACAAAATTATACAGTCATGAATGCAGACTAGCTCAAAGGTAAGTCATAAATGTATTATCTGTGCTCCATTCAGTCGAACAGAGGACTTAAGCCCAGATGAAAGGGCCACTCTGTACTCCTTTCATGTGCATTAGCATGCTAATAGCTCGCTCTCTTTGTTAGCCCTCTCATCTGCGAGAATGTCAAGGCTAATCTGTGTGATTCCTAATGACGGCAATGGGGTGATAAACACTGCGTGCCATGCTCTTTAAGTCTGTGCTGAAAAAGCGCCAGTGCTTCGAAGGATGTGTGCTTATCAGATTGGTGGATGGCCCAGAAGGTTTAAAAGGAGCAAACATTTTTCACCATGCCCTTTTGTCTTTATTTGCTTCTGTTTTTTGTCACGTTGTACACACTTCTCCACTGGCCCCTGTTTTCTCATAACAATATCAAATATTTACATCTCAACCCTCATTTTCTGTTGCTCTCCAATGGCTTTCTGTCTCATCTTATTAGAAATGCAAGTTTGGTTTTAACTATTATTAGCGCATATTGAATTTTCCGGAAGCCATATCATTTCTGGCACATCTCATTTTATGTAGAAATGCAACACAAAAGCTAGCAAACATACCACCCATTTACAAATGAATCAGGATGTCTGGAAATCCCTGCATAGGCTTCGGGAAAACCTGTTTTCATTCAGAACATCCTTTATGTCCATTTGGCAGTGTGTATGAACCTGTGTCATCTACATTAGAACAGAATAAGTTCATCAGAAGAAAGCATTGTTTGTAAATATTTTTTTTCCTTGCCTTTTAAACAAATGCTTGTGCCTGCCAAAGCCTTTTTTCCACCGGAGCAGAGCTGTACAGGTTGGGTCAGTAAAGGTAGGTTTTCCCAAAAACTGTACTGTACCATACTGCCTTCTTTGGTAACCCTTTGGTTCCTCAATGTGTTCCACTTTTAAAAGGGTGGTGGTTGATTGTGCAGTGGATAATCCTTACTCAAAGAAACACAAAATAAAAAAAAGTGAAAACACAAAATAGCAATGTCTTGTTCTTGTGATAAACATATGATTGCTAAATGTTCTACTTTATTTGAAGTTATTTTTGGTTTTAGCATTGGTGTTGTAGGGCTCTTGCTTTGCATGCACTGACTACATTGCACAACTCTCCTAGTTGTGGAAACTTAAGCTATTCAGGGGTAACCTGTACCAGACGGGGCTGTACTGACTAGTCGGAGTGTAGTGGAAACATGCCTTAAGATGCAAAAAATTCTGAAATGACCTTGATGTAACATTGAGAACATAGACAAAAAATAAACAGTAATCAAGTAAATTAAATGCATATTAAAGTCATTGGTGAAACCCAACTCTCACTAATAAATAAACCCTGAAGTTGTGAAGGTAACTGCCTTTGTCCTTGACTGATTGACTGCTCCACTTTGTGTTTTATTTTTCTTCAACCAAAGTCGACAAACAATATAATTTGTATTTAGCATGCATGTCAGGTTTAATCACAGCCTACAGAGCACAGTTCAGTCTGACAGAGCACCGGTCTAAATGTGGTATTTAGATAAGCTTGTAAATCAATTCAGTGTGTTCATTTTACAGTCAAATCAAATCAATGATTGATATGTGAACTGGCGTGTGACTACTGTGCACAGTCTCGCTGGCCCACTATCTCCCCCTGAAGCTGCCCTTGCCCACGGTCGAGTGGTAGATCGGCAGTAGCCATCAAGTTAATGCCCCCTATCAGCCCCTTATTATCAGACGCAGCCACGCTCACCACAGCAGATGAGAACTATTGCCTGTAAGTGGAAGCTATCTGCATGGTCAGGCAGGCTTAACAAGGACAGGTAGCATTTAACACCCAGCCCACACAAGCACTACTGGACAATTTTTTTTATGGCCACAGTGTGCAACCACATCATGAGCCAATGAGTGGATGGAAAAATTAAAATCCTTTCAACCCCAGCAGATGGAACTGTGGGGAAAATTTGTATTTTTTTGGAAAACACATTGTCTGTGTGTGTGTAGGTGTGTGTGTGTGTTATTGAGGTGGTATTGTCGCCTGCTGCCCACCCACCATGTTAATTTTAATGACAATAAAGATGTGGTAGGGCTGACGCACACACCGAGCCAAGGTTAACACAAAGATGAAGGGGATCGATACGGTCACTCATGGCTGAAAAGGAACCCTGATGACTTTTCATTTCCACTGCTCATCTTTATCTGTAATTGGTAAAGAATGGGGTGCTGCTGGCCCAGCCGGGGCCTGTGGCATAATCGGACTGTGAAGCTGCACACAATTTACTGTCACGCTGCAAAGTGTGGAACTGTCAACACAGTTTTAAAAGGTTTTTGCCTTGTTTTGTCAGACCTGCTTTTTTTCACACTGACCAAAAAATCCAGGACTACATTTTGCATCATTTTATCTATCATTTTTGAGAGTCATCTCAAATTTGCTGCTGGTGAGACAAAGGCCTTGTAATGATGATAATGTGAGGTGTGTCTAAAGGATATGAGTCTGCATTTTACTCTTGAATACAAACAAATTTGCCTGAGCAACTCTGTAGCAGAGCTATGAGATTTGTAATGAAAAGTATTGATTTGAGAATTTACTCGGATGAAAATCTTGCATCTCCCAGCCAACCTATTAATATCATTATGGCCAATGGGCTGCAAGACCAGCTGCTGTTAACATAAATCTCCACTGATTTTACCTACCTAGTCATTATTCATTATTAACAGGTTGGATTGAGTCAGTACAACTGCAACGGCTTTGTTCTGCACCAGCTGTGATGCGGAGCTCATTCTTATTCAGCCGTCTGGACCTTATGTAACCACTTTGTACTCAAGTATCAGCTTCCTAAAACTGCAACACTGGCTTGCCAGACAACAGCCAAGCATGGAGCTGAATTTATAGTGACCAGAAAGTACTGTTTTGTAGGTTTATCTTTGCGTAGAACAATTATGCAGCTGACCAGAAAATGGCGGTGAGAAAGTTGCCAGACTTTCACTAAATGGTGGGAGTCACTCCATGTGGTATACGCAATGAACTGACAAAAGTAAGGATACATGAAAGAATACTCCTATTACCCTGCTATAAAAGCAACTTCTCCAACATATCAAAGGTGTTGCATATTGATTCCCAGCATAAAAGTCAAAATCATTTGTGGTTGGACCTATTCCTCCCAGGTGTAAAAAATCTTGTTTGGATGATGTTACTCATCATTTACATAAAGTTAAATTGAACTTTAAAGCTATGCTGACATTGCTTGATTTGCATTGCTCTTGTCATCCCAGTCAAGAGCATGCAATGGATATGAATGACTCTGGGTTGCTTTTGTTGCTTGAGTCTCTCACACATGGTCACCCGATTCTCTGCGGAGGGTGGGAGTGTCTAGTCTATGCTCAGGTTGCTGGATTTGTCCCAGTGTCCCTGATGCGAGTCTGTATTGTAAATAAATGACCAGCTTTAGACATTATGAATTAAGGGTCAGGGTTTATCACAGACCTCTTATATTTTCACATCAATTTGAAAAACATTCAGACCGTGTGATTTTTTACATTCAATAAAACACAGATATGGATCAGATGAAACAAATACTAACTTAAAAGTAAGTTTAGCAAACAAAATAAATGTCTGGTTGCTAAATACATATGCACTATTATTCTCTTACACACTGAATGCTATGACTATTAGGCTCTTTTGAGAACTTGTTCAATGCATTATACTTCCAAGGATGTTTTATCCAGTGGCATTCAACAGTGAGCACAGTAGGAGCCTTCAACACATGCCTCTTAAACAATGTAAGTACAGTATAGAAGTGATTGGTACAGAATAACAATATAGTCTGCATTGCAACCATGGCAACCTTGTCGCCAATGGGTTTAAATGAGTAGATCCATTAAATGCAAGAATCTGGGGACCAAAGATCCTCGGGCTGTGATCAAAAGAACATGTTTTATCAAAAGAAATATCTAAAGTACAGAAATGACTACCTGTGGATTAGTGCAGCCATTAGTCTCACATACATCACACAAGATTGGATTTCTTTGAAAATGGAAGAAAAATTGCCACAAGTCTGTCCTGCTTTGATTTTGCAGTCTCCTGAAGATTGAGGATTAAGTTGTGTTGATATCTGCGGTGAAAGTGTATGTGTGGGGCAACTTACTGTATTTAGATACATTTTAAATATGAAGATCTTAGCTCCACTGACTCAATGCTAAACATATAAGCTTTTTTAATTACAGTATCTGTACCTAGATAAGAAATTAATCATTTGTTTTCATTTAATCACAACACAACAGGATAGACGAGGGGTTTGGGGGGCTGAGCGGAAGTGAGTTTTTATCACTTAAATTACATAAATTACATAAATATTTGAGTACACTGCTAGAGCAGGGAAGCAGAGATCATTTAAAGTCCGATCTCAATTTGTAGCATTGCTCTAAATATTACAAGATGTTTGGCTACAGCTCCTCAATTCAACAAATACATCACCAGGCAACTATGCACACTCGTGATGGTTTATTAATCTATTCATATGAAAGGTTCCAAAATTCAATCCAAAAATGTGAATGAATCTAGACAACAGCAACATTTCCATACAAACTTAAGTTTTTGATTTTAGGTATTAACACAATAGCCTCTGCATAAATTCAGTTTACTAGTTGATCAAATCTTGAATTAGGTCACTTTAGTAAAATGAATTAAGTAAAACCTAGTTTAAATGGCTACATTTTGGATAACGTGCAAATTATAGGCTAGTGCCTTCATGACCAAGGACTGCTGTAGGTTGCCCCCCTTGATAGTTTATATTAGGTTGGCCCAGTTTAATCTAATAGAGTGTCACCAAAATAAATTGAAGCAACACTGTTACCATAAAAAACAAAAAATCATGAAAACAAAGGTCTTTTTGACGGTTCCCTGACATGAACAATTGAGAATAGTGGGTGCAAATATTTTATAGTTAAATAGAGTTGCTTTAAATTTATGTAATAAAAGCAAACACGTGTAAACTATATGCTGCTGTATCATTGGACATGCATTCCACATTTTCACTGCTACAATGGTCAGCTGCTATAGATGCTGTGGCAAAATACTGCTTGAGAGCACCAAACACAAACACAGCATTGAAATAAGAAAAAGAAATATGCAGCTTTCACCATTTTCTTTTCTGCAAACCACTAACTCTACAAAAGGTCTCTTCTTTAGTGTCTGTTATCATCATAATTACTCATGCCACTCAATAGAAACTCTTCAATAAAGTTGCTTTATATTAGATGTTTTTATTAACTCAGGAATACGTGCAGATGAACAATTTAGCCTATTTCATATTTCGACCTACTAACACTATTATTTTTTCCCTGGTAAGTCCTGGCTTAGTCCTTGTTTTTATGGTTCATTTTATTTATTTATCGGTCTGTTTTGGTTCTTTTGTTGTTGTTCTTTAGTACAAGGTAAGGTACATACTGTGGAGAAAGCATTCTTTTAACATATTACAAATGTTTCTGCTTGAATCAATGTTCCGTACACTACTGTAAGTCCTGGTATTTATTAAATAAAAAGTGGACTTACATGTTTTAGGGAAAAATTGGACTTTTTGAAAAAGAGGCAAGACATTCCCAACCATTAGTCTGACAAAATGTCTTATATGTTGACGTAAACCAGAGTGTACAGTTTTATACATTAAAGATTGATGACGTGCAGGTTAACAGACTCTTTCCCCAGTGGTTTATTTCATTTTGTAAAATTGAGTTGAAACCTGATACAGGAGAGTTTCTTACACCTTGCACTCAAATTCTTAATGCAGCCAGGGGTTGTTTTGTCCTCCTGATGGTAAGACTGCAGCTTATGAGAAAACCCAGCGCTGCAGGCCATTTGAGTTTACTCTGTCTAAATCTGTCATTATATATCTGAAATGAACAGTACAACCATGATCATTCACAATAGAGTGACACAGCGACAGAGAATTTAATTTTGGTGTAATTTATGGTCAGTCTATTTGTGTTGTACAGTCTGTGGGAAGCTGGCCAGAAGTGATTGAGATGAGAGGCAGCCATCCAAAAACAAACAAAAAAAAAAACATTGCTTTATTAACTGAATTTAAGTTTAAAAACTTAAAACCAAGGCAGATCTAAATCATTTGGTAAAAGCATGTGTTGAATTATTGTTTCAGTGACCAATAAGATAAAATGAAACATATTTGTATGTGATTATAATATTTCTTACCAAATACATTGAGACGTAAACAGACTTAAAAAATAAATGTTATTGTATTGGCTGTAAGATTATGGAGGGACAAAAGTTTTTAATGTCTTATTTAAAGTCTTTTTACTTAATTACATGTGTGTGTTTGTGTGTGTGTGTGTGTGTGTGTGTGTGTGTGTGTGTGTGTGTGTGTGTGTGTGTATAAATATTACTTATTTTTAATATTAATAATTGTGTGTATGTTTAACTGAAATATGTACAGTAAATAACCCTATCTATATATGTAAATATTAATGCCTGAGAAATCTGCCATCTGTATGTTTTAGTGTTTTATTGTTCAAGGCAAATTACATGACACAACATCAGATCAAAATATAAGCATTGCTTTGGGAAAACAATACGCCCTTTTGGTTTCAAGCCCTTGATACAAAAGATAATCCTTGTTTCTGAATTATTTTGCCAAATATTTGCCTGCCCTTGGAACAATACAGTCATTGAATCCTACCTAATAAATAAAGTGAATACATAATGTTGTTGATTCCAACATCAAAAGCAATACTACCTTAATCTCTGACCCAGATGTTGTTCTATTGTGTCTCCCACAAGCACAAACTGATTTAGTTGACCTCATTTGTGTATCGAGACAAGCTTTCAACCTTAAGCAGCAATTTTGTTTAAACTTAAAAAAGAAAGCAAATGTTCTCCATCTAGAATCATTACCCTTGGCCTTTGTTTACATGCACACCAAGCATCATCTCAGTGAGTTTAAATCAGAGTGGCCGTATCGTTTTCAATATAACCTCACTGCTCTTTAGTATAATACATTTGATAAAGCTCGCCTTTTGATATAAGTCTTGTTTTTGGATGCACCACATTTCACTGGCATTAAAACAAAGCAATTTACAAGCAACGTGGTGTCGCTAACACTTGACTTTTATTTGTCTGAATAAAGACACGCTGTCAGAGATATTAAGCAGTACACAAACAAGCTTCTGAATATGAATAGGGTTCGCCATGAATACAGACAAGCAAAGCCTAGAGCAGTGAAAAACAGGCCTATAAATGTGTTTGATGCTAGTGTCAGTGAGAGGTGGGTAGAGACTGGCTCTATTTACTTCCTTACATTTACTTGATTAACATTTTTCAATAAAATGTACATCAATTATTGTAATAAACAATATATAATAATATACAACCCTTTGGCCAACCTAGCCACTTGGTCCATTCAATTTTTTACTGCCCATCGGCAAAGAGAGAAAAAATCTTTGTTTATTCTGTATTTGAATGAACTTGAGCAAATAGTTTCACTGATTTAAATTTTTTATGCGCTGTGATTGGCTGAGAGATACACACTCAGAAACATCCTTTCCAGATAAACAAAACTGGAACTGTAAATAATGTCAATACACCTATTTTCACCTAAAAACTGAACCAATTTACAAAATTTTATTGTTTCCATATTTCATCAAACCAAAGTTTAGAGCTTATATTTAGGCTTCTAGCACTGAGTTTAGCATCAAACCATGCTATTTTGCAATTATCTCAGCTTTGTTAAAGGTACATTACAGAAGTTTGAATTGTTCAAATAAAACAAAATTCTAACCCATACATGCATCAGCAACAGCCTGATGTGAAGAATTTGCTGCGGTTGCCTCTGTAAGTCAATTAAATAAAAAGGTTTTTGGATCTAAACTCCCGCGCTGTTTCAACGGACGTGATGTAATGCACGTGCGAGCTTGTAACTGCTTTTCATTTCCTGATTTGCCGCCATAGCAAAGCTAGTGGCAAAGTTGCAAATAAATTCTGTGAACACAGGGACGAGACAGGCCTCCAGTGCACTCAAAATCAGCAGGTTCATGGTAGTAGCGCTGTGGCTCAGTGGTAGGGCGGTCGTCCTTCCACCGGAAGGTAGGCGGTTCGATTCCCGCTCTCCCCACAGTTCATACTGTCGTTGTGTCCTTGGGCAAGACACTTAACCCACCTTGCCTCCAGTGGCTTTGGATAAAAACGTCAGCTAAATGAATGAATTTAAATGGTACAGAGGTGGTTCAGTAGTGCAAAAACTCTGGATCTTTCGTAATGCTCTTTTAAAAGTCAGTTGAATGAATTATTTGCATTTTACACGTTCTCTGTTTAGTCTATTTTCCTTTTTGTGTGTTTGTGTTGTGTTTCTTATTTTATTTATTATTCCCTAAGTATTTTTGATTGATAACCAGTGCTGGAATAGACACTTCATTACTGGCATGGATTCAGTGTTGACAATGCAGTGTAGCCAATGTGGAGTGTCCTTTATTCCGGAGCGAGCATGTGATTGGACAAAGCTTCGAGTGTGAGCTGAACCTTCTCATTTATTAAAATCCATGATAATAAAGCCTAGATGACATCTTAAGGTTGTGTTTTTTGTGATTTCTATGACAATATGCAATTAGGTGATTAAATGGTTTTCTTTAAACATGTAAAAGAAAATACACTACATCTGGGTATACTTTGGAAGAAGAAATGTAACTTTTATACATCTGACAACATATGGTTAGGATTATTTTATTCTTACCAGTTTTTTTTTAAAGAGGGAAATCTACCCTGACATAGCATAACCCTATTTCTGACTTGGCTAAGCCTAAAGAAGTGTTTTATAAGCAGTTCATAACCCTGTTGCACCAAAGGCCGTGAAATGAATTTAGTCATTTTGACATTGGCTTGAGCATAACTGGGACAGCTCGTTATATAGAAAATTGAGTATAGAGTATTTTTAATAAGCCACATTCATGTTTACTCAAAATATTTGCCATGTGCTTTTAGGTTGTGGGTTTTTCACTGCTTATTACTTTTGTCGTGTTGCGTGAAGAGCATGTGTGGCGTCAGCTTATTTATAATAAGTAGAAAGTTGAGTAGTCTTGTGTTGAGTAGTCTTTTCAGGAACTATAATATCAGCGCTCCAAAAAGATTCATAACCTCATAAGTCGGAATGTACCCTGTATCCTGCCCTTCATACTCTGAGAGATTGTAGTCTATGAATAGCAAGCAGCTCATTTTTGATGTGGCTCTTTCTTCTAAATGGTTCTCAACTCGGTGAACAACACTTTTCTCCCAACTGAATACAAAATCTATTCCCAGTCTCTTTATCTGTCTCTCTCACACTTGTGTGTTCCCGCCAGCCTCCTCCTGCGGCTAAGTGGTGTGACAGGCCGTGTCACATGGTGGACAAGCGCTGGACGGGCACTCGCCGACACACGATAAGACCTGTCAATCTCCTAGGCAACCTTAACCATCTGCCATCAAATGTGTGGCCTGCACTCACATACAAACACCCAGCAAAACCCGTCTTAACCCGTGTCACTCTGTGTTGTTTTCCTTCGCCTCAAAGCCTCCTCACAAAGTCTTGGAGGTTTTGAGAGAGTCGTCTCCCCAAACACACAGCTGACACTTCCCCTGTAACTTGTCCTTCTTCTGACTTTCCGTTCACTGAAATGTTTGCTCAACCCCAGCAACAACATGCCCTCTGGACAAAAGTCTGCTCAGTCTGGGCGTCCAAGTTTAGGAAAGGTCTAGTAAAGACATTAGAGCATGTTTATCCTAACAGTGGTAATACATTTTTCACCATTAGAAACTTAAATACCACTATAAATACCACTATAAACTCTTGAGCATGTAATATCAAGTAACAAATAATACAAAACTACACTGAAATTGAAAGCCTCAAATACGTGACATTATTTATAATAACACACATTTGTAAGCGGCAGCAGTGAAGTTGGTAAAAAGGGACTTTTATTGCTTCATTTGCTTCATGGTTTAGTCACACACAGTTTGTGACTTATTGCTAGACAAATAAATTGTTAGTATTGCCTTGTGGGGCAGGACCAGCAGTCAGACAAATCTCCATGTGTTACTTGTTGTTAGACTTTTTGGAGACTTAATTACAAATGTCTGTTTCATTTCTTGTAGGTTCCTGTGGCTTACTGTGGTTGCATTTCATCGTGTGAATAATACAAGATTACATTGAAATTTTATTTTTGCATGGTACTGGTACTGGAACAGCACTTTTATTCTGAATAGACAAGATCAGTTATTAACTGAGACTTTGTCCACCCTAAAAGTGTGGCTATTTAGCTTTTCGTTCATTTTTATTTAGCATTTGTATTACTAAAGCTTTTAAGAACAAACAATAAAGATGTTTTTTTTATGTGTTGGTGTGCTTTTAACTTTTTTTTTTTATTATAGGAAACATGTTTGCTTCAGTATGCTTGGCTTCTAGTTCTGTCCAAATCATATTATCAGCACTATTTGAATGAAAACAGGCCAAAACCTTGATGTGCAAAAAAAAACTTTGAGATTGTTTAAAAGGTAAAGTTAACCGTGGATGTAGCTCTAATAGCACAGTTATTTTTTTCATAGAAATGAAAAACTACAATAATAATAACACAATGAAGAAAGGTCACGTTAATTACATGAGATCATTTTTAGGTCACTATCTTTGGTTCTGAAAAGTAATGAAGAAACTAAGGAATCCAAACAGAGTTAAACGTTTCAAATACACACAAAAAAATACCTTGGTCAATCTGAAATACTATCATATATAGTATTTCAGATTGATATATATATATATATATATATATATATATATATATATATATATATATATATCAATGACAACTAGTGATTCATCTCCTAACAATAATATATATTGACCTGCATTCTCTTGCTACTGACATTCAGCCACTTAACTTTTGTTTGGTCTGTTTGAATGTAGGGCGCATACATGAGCTACCTTGGCTTTGTGTAACTAAGCCTTTGACCTGGATATGAAGTCTGGTGGGAAAGTGAAGGTGGGAAACAGATTTTTTTGGGGGGAAGTGAGCAAACGAATGCACTTCCTTGCCTGCATAACTACCGGTGAAATGCCCTGAGGCGGTGAGGCGGTGAGCGGAAGCACACGGGGGGCAGCTCCCAGCTCTAAATTTGTTTAAGAGTGAAGTGGAAGGTTGAAGAAGAGCAGTCTCTCTCGTCTGCCTCCTCTGCATAAATAAAGGTTAAAAAGGCAAAAGCCCTCTCTTTCCTTCACTGCCTGCACCTCGTCTTAATTCGGGGAGTTTTACACCTTCCCCGCTCTCTGCTCAAAGGCAGCGCTGTGCCCATTAACATTTAACTACACACAATTAACGACGCTGTCCTCCTTTTTAATCCCTTGCTTGTTCCTTGGCCGTATCAGAAGAGCACACACAGAACTCACAGTTTTGACAAGAGTCTTATTAAACTGGCTTGTAAAATGATGAAAGCCATCTCAGTCCTGCTTTCAAATGGCCTCCATCAGGTACAATCTTATCCCATTTAATAAATCTCCAGGAGTTGGGCATCATGGAGATGTGTGAGAGTAAGTCCTAATTTATCAAGTCTGTGAAACACACTAAATGTGGACACTGCAATTGCCTTTTGGCCACAACTTCTGTTATCATTTCTGAGCCTTAATCAGTGACCCATGAAAAGGGAATATGTTTGTGTGCTTATATGTTCAGAATAGTTCCTCACATTAGCTCATGTAGTGTATACATGTGTTTAAATGTCATGCATCTGTTGGATAGTTGAACAATTAGCCCACAATGAAAAGTGAGTTTAAAAGCAGTTATTGAAATTTTGTATATGCAAATAAGTAAGAAAAGGTTTTTTTTTTTTTTTTATCTTTATTTATTTATTACAGGGACCATACAATCAAACATAGTTACAAAATAAATATTGCAGCTGATGTGATGTATATAGAGTTTATATCAAATACTAATTCTCAACTCTTGTCCCTGGTTGGGCTTTTCTACTCTACACTAATATTATAAAAACAATGGCAATACACTATGAAAGCATTATACACAACAATATATACAACTATAAATACCAATCCATGAATAAAGTACATATCATCCATGCCATTTCTTCACCCATCCAATCTTACACTCACCAAAACTAGAACTAAGTTTCAGAACTAAGTGTATATCAACTCACCAAATTTTTACAAAACCGTAACCCTGTTCCCTGATAAAGTGGGAACAAGATGCTGTGTAACAATATGCTCTGGGGAACACTCTTTGTGTGACCGGTTGTGAAGCAGGTGTGTTACACAAACAAGGCAAGAATTGGCTTAAATAACCTCGGTAGGTGATAAAATACCTGCGACGCGGAAACACCTTCAGATTAACTTTGTCTGAAAGGATGTCCGGACAGAGCCTAAAGCAGAACCTGCTTTGCTAGCTTGTTGAAGTGGCTCAAACGCCATCCTGGCGATTTATGTACAAGACTACTGCAGTGCTGTCCACCTGCACCAAGGCATGGTAGCTCTTAGCTGCTGGAGCAGGTATTTCACAGCCTTCACCTTGAGGTAAGAAGAAGGCCTCTCCGAATCCCCTGGGCCATCCAGGACCACACCCCAGACCACAAGGGATGCATCATTAGCATCCTGCAAAGACAACATGGACGTAGAGTGGGACCCAAAGTCAGAAACCGGGGTCTGAGCCCGGTCTGAGATTAAAAATCTTTTTTCCAGGAGGGACCTGGCCAAGACGACAGCATTACACACAGTTTCAGACAATATAAGACAATAACAGACAAATGACAATATTTACAATTAAATAGTCAGTTTGTGCAAGTTTAAAAACAGTTACATTTACCAAGCTTTTTATGACTGATTTAAATTCTCCTAAAGTAACAACTTCCGACAGATTTAGGTCCTTTTGCAGTTCATTCCATGCACATGGGGCATCGTTCTGAAATGCTGCCTTACCCAACTCCGTTCTGACTCTGGGAACCACCATCAGTATGTTCTTCTGAGAACGCAGAGCTTACTGTTGTTTGTTTTTACGCATGTATGTACAGAGGTAAGATGGGAGGAGCCCAAGAATACATTTATAAATGAAAGTCAGCAAATGAGACCACCTGCGAACATACAGGGACGGAAACTCAGCTGTAGCATACAATGTACAATGATGAACACGATTTCCACAACCAGTCATAAAACGTAAAGCACAATGATAAACAGTGTCCAGCCTTTTTAAAAGATGATCAGATGCATTCATAAAAGGAGATTGCCGTAATCCAATAAAGATAAAAAGGTTGCAGAAATATAAACAAAGAAACAGGATTTGTTTCTGAAAAGAAAACTGAGCTTTAGCTTCAGTTTACGTACAAGATTCTTAATATGTTGCTTGAAGGACAGATTTTAATCAATAACAAAGCCTAAATACTTGTAAGATGAGACCATTTGTATTTCTTTTCCTTCAGCTGTTTTTATTTTAGGGAGCTGAGAGGGTAGCCGTTTTCTGTTTGAGAAGACCATAACTTGTTGTCTGCATTTAACACTAGCCTCAGCTGATTTAGATGAGACTGAACTGCATCAAACGCATACTGTAAGAAATCAAAGGCTTGTTCAATTAAAGGAGAGGAACAATAGATAACTGTGTCATCAGCACAAAAGTGAAAAAAGGCATTTCAGGAATGTGTTGTGGAAAAATTTCTAAATAGAAATAAGCGTCCTTGGGATTGATAGTTACGAACCAATTGTCTGACTGGATCTGAAACACAATCATCTTCATTGTTTTGAATTTGTACCTTCCGAGGTACAAAAGTCACGGGGATCTAAAATCTTTCTTTCTGTCTGGCGTGGGAACACGTTCTACGGCCCCCATTGCACGCATTCTGGTTTCACTGGAGTGGGTACCATACTGGAGAACAATACACAAATTCTATCTTGTAGCTCTTTCCATCCAAGGGAAGATATATGGCAGTAGCTTGCACGCTGCCAGCTTCTCCGAAAGGGGCACTTGGTCTTGCTGGGGGGGTAGACATCCGACGTCCAGTGTGAACTGTGGAGCGCAGGATTTGAACCGCTAACCTTCCACTGCGCCTAGTCTCTGGCTCAGTGCCATCATGTCTCTGAGCAGGTCAGCCTGGTAAGCCTCCAAAACTGACAAAGTCAAAGGGGGGAGAAAGCTTGCAAGCGTCTTTTCCACTTGGGACATTGCACAATAGCCCCGCACCCATGAGAGTTGGATAAATTGACGTCAAAAGCACAAAGACATTAGATGAATATGGCTTGCTCCAGGAGCGTGCCAGCTTCTCCTCAGAGTTGATCTTCTGACAGGGAGGGACTCATCTCTTCTTGGAGTCTGTTTCCATGCTCTATAAAGATATACACGTATATAATTTATTGTAGTATATTATATAGATTTTCAGAGTAAGTGGCATGGCGTAGGCACAACACTTTCTCTTTTCTTTTCACTTGGTTATTTGATTTCAGATTTACTTGATTACACACAACACAATGTGGTCCTTAAAGACAAAGAAACCTGAAGACATTTCCGAGTCACATGTATTTATAACCTCCAGGTGTGCTCACACCCAGGTGCGTGTGATCAAGCTACACACATGCTTCACAACCGGTCACACAAAGAGTGTTCCTCATAGTGTAGGCTATTGTTACGCAGCATCAAGTGTAGCTTTTGAAAGGAAACTAAATAAATACCGGAATAAGTAAAACATAATCACATCTTATTGGATAATACAAATATAATGAGTCCAACTAAAGGCAAGGTAAATGAAATCTTGTATCAAAGATAAAAAGAATAGTAACTGTTTGGAAAAGGACAAAGAAAACATTACTACTACATTAACCTTTACGAAGGAGACCAAAAATTTGTTTCATTTGTTTCTTTCCTGTCTGACACTAGGCACTCTTCTTTCCTCCCAGGACTTCATCACAAAGCAAAAAGTCCTTCACCAATTAAAGACGCTCCTACCTAACAATCAACACACTCCTCCATATCTAAAGCTCACCAGTTCACAACTATTTCTCATGAGTCTTTTCCAACTCCCATGCAGAGTCAATCACAGCGGAACCCACAAAAACTGAGCAGACAATTCCCCTCAAACTGTCACACCTCATATTTTTTCAGGTGGGAAGGATGCTAAAATTGGTGATAATTGCTTGCAGATTTCAGCTGTGAATTTCGTGGGGAAAGGTAATTATTGTCTGTTAGTGCTAATGTTGGTGTTGGTGCATTTTGGCATTTGATTTTTTGTATGTTTTGAGCTGTTCAAATAAGCACACATCTTGATTTACTAAAGTTTGTCTTCACCTGCTTAGTGAATGGAGTGATGCTATTTCTGTCTACACTTTGGGGTGCAGGTGAAAGGCACCATCGTGTCAGCCTTTTTTCTTCCCATTGTTTCCTTTGTCACTCCCAGTTAAATCAGAAAGCAAAGCCCTCCAAGCACTGTGTTATTACTCTGCTTGTCACGCGCTACTTCAGAATCTCTTTTATTTTTTCCATGTCGCTCATTTGTTCTATCCGTCTCTTTGCAGAATTGGACACTTCAATCCATTAGGCTGTTTACAAGTAGGCTACAAAGTTTGGTGCTTGTTTTAGTCAAAGTGGGGTCATAAATCAAATATATTTGTCTCCTTCACAATGGAGATGGTGTTAAGAAAATTGACAACAAAATCCTGTGGAAAAATATCTCATAAACACACCAATCAATGCTCTTTATTGAATGTTGAAAGCAGACTGGGACACATTTGAATGTGTTGTAGACTCGAGGCAGAGATATACAAAGATAACTCCCTCTGATTCATTTAGAGGTAACCAGGCAAGTATATAATTTACCTATTTAGTGATCTTCTCTTCTCAACACATCCCACTCTCCCAAAACAAACAGTACAATGTCACATTTTTGCAAACTTTGACTGCATAATATATCAACACACCAGGTTAGAAAACATTTCATGGGGGAAAACTGGGTGTCTCTGCGCAGGTAGCTGCCCCTGCAACCTGGTCCAGATAAGCATAAGCAGATGAATGGCATTTTATTACATTTGGATTTCTAATAATGCCTATTGAGAATGCTGAAGTGTGTCTGTTTGGCTAGGAAGGGCACTGTGAACCTCGCCCTTGCTAACACAACAGTCGTTACACACAAGAAAAGGAGGAGATCAACTCCCAAACATGCAACTTTCGGGAGCAGTGCTGATCAAGTCTAAAGCCTAAATTTGCTTTTTGCATGCATTTTTGTTTCTTTGAGTTATTGTTATAAATTACTTATGTCTACTAAGCTTAGCTCTTCATTGCCTAAATTTGAGCAGCACACAGCCCCATAGCAAATTTTTCATTTCCCATTCACCAACTCAAATGTGTCCTGCCTATCAAGAACAATCGGATAAGACATAATGAGATAAAGTATAGAACTGCACATTATTCTTCATATCTGAAAATGTGTGGAAACATTTCTCATAGACTGAATTGCTTAACAAACATTGCACCACAATTTGACCAAATGGCATCCAATTTTGAATGTGTTGAGGATGACTGTTAAATCATCTCTGTCTGTAATCTTTGTCTACTTTTTTCACTCCTTTGTTCCCCTTATCCCCATGTCACAAAGTTCCTCTCCAGGGACTTTCAGACAGCTGTAAAGCCACTGACCTACAGCGTGCCACCCCCACTCCTCCCAATTCCCATCCCTTCCCCATTTTCCACCTTCAACACTTTACCAGCATGTAACCCCCTCGTCTCCTCCGGCCTACACCGCCGCCAAAGCCGCAGCTATCTCCAGATGATGCCGCCAAGCTGATAAGGCTCTCTTTTATCTGTCGCTTAGCAGCACAAAGGGACCCAGGCATTGATCAAATGCCAGCAGACTGATGGCTACTCAACAGGCTGTTTTTTGTTTAATGCCTTTGACATTGCCTAAGGAAAGGAGTGTAAAAAAGCAAAAAGAGAATTTAACTCAAAATTAAAATATAAGGCCTCAATTATTCATTAATTTTCTCCTGCTTGGAGGGGTCGCGGGTGACTGGAGCCTATCACAGCAACTTTGGGCCTTTGGCGGGGTACACCCTGGACAATGGCCAGTTGGTTGCACTGACGCTTAGGATTTGAATGACGAGAAGGATCCTTGTGATTGAGAAACACCCCTTAACTTAGACAAAGCTGATGCTCATCAACAAACAACAAATTACTCTTTGTTTTATTCAGTGCTTTTCCCATTAATGCCCTTAGTCCACCATCAAAAGAAAATGCAAATAGGTTGACACTGCATGACACGCGAGTGCATTGTGTGTCTGTCTCTCTGAAACCTTTAAAAGAAATAATAACCAATTTAGATATGCATGACATTTCATACAAAGTGGTGCAATTTTAAAACCATAGCAGTTAGAGTGAGTGCCATTTTTTACAAATTGATATAAATTTAAATGCCCATATAGCATTTAGTTTTAATAGCAGTTGGTTCAACTCTGTGCCCTGCAATGGCTTCCTGGACACACTCGTGTGTCAGTGCTGAATTCAAATTAGTCCAACAATGGTTCTGTACAAAATTAGAAAATGTTATTGAAAAACCTGTGTGGAGTAAACAATAACTGTGGCATGTCTTTGATCATGGACAAAAATGTCAATGCAACTTTGTCAAGTTTAATCTCAAAATGTTATTAAACCCTATATTGGCTGATTTCTTGACAAGATAAGCCCCTTTGACAGATTCTACTGTTATTAGAGGGAGTTGCCAGTGCATTTATGTGTGTATTCTGAGAACACAATATTAACATCCTGATGTCACATTATCAAGACACATTAGTCCCTTTTAGGAAGTTCTATGAAATGGTGAACTTTTGTGAAATGACACTCTACTTCTTTGAACAATGTCAAAGATGCGGGAGATCCCTGCAGCAGCTGCGGCTAAGAATAGAGACGCATAATGACATTTTAATTTTGTGCTGCTAACAAAACTGCTGCTTCCCTTCCTCTCATTTTTTGTCTCAACTGACAAACCCTCAGTGCAGCTGCATTCAGCGTTAAACAAAGGGTGTCAAACAGGCTGAAGTGAGTGGCATTATTATGAAACCCCTGCATCAAGAAGCACCTTGCCGTTCTTTCACCAAAGACCCATGTCAGCGGTTAATTATGGGAAGACAGTAGTTCTTTAGACATCTTTTTTGCTGTCTCCTTCTTCAAATAGATAAAGTTGGGATATCAATCCTTTGTAGAGTGTACATAATTCTTTCAACTATTTTTTTGGTTCATTTGTCTTTATTAGAAAATCATTTGAGAAGAATACAATACAATAAAAATGTTCTCATCGTTTTCCAGAGGTTTTTTGGTGTATGCACTTACAGTACTCGGACCTGTTGATAAAAAATAAAATGCACTTAATTCTTCAAAACAGCAAAAGAGTTTTAATGTGACACTGTTAAGTTTTTAGAAATAATCAACCACTGCAAAACTCTTTTTATCATATTTTTCAACGAATATGCTTGTCTTGCCATCACTGACACTGCTGCAAATCTAAACCCCCGAGGGGACTCAAAATAAAACCAATTTGTAAAAGAGTTCAAAATTGTTGATACAAAAGCCAAAAGATGTGTGAGGAGACAAAGTGGGTGATTTGTCGGAGCTGTGACGTGGACACAGTCTGCATGTAGATGAGAGTGAAAGAAAAAGGCCATCAACTTATGAGCCTATGACCAAGCATCAAAAGCTATTTATATTACATTCAGACATGACATTTGAGTTGTGCGACTTTGGAATAATAATTTGGGCAACTTTAACTTGTTAAATATACCTTATATATTCAATTTTGAAGCAACTGTAGCAACAAAATTAAAAAGGTATGTTTCCTACCTCCTCCCACACACTCTTCTCCCTTTGACATTTGAAAATGCAATGTAAAAATAACATAAGGACATGTGTTCCCACTTACCTCTCCGAGTATTCAGCTATCACCACTAATTCTAGAATATTGCAGCCACTTCAGCCTGCTGCTGCTCCCATGCCACAAGTGGCTCTCGTGGGTTTTTCACAAAAATTCAAGGAGGCTTTTCAGGCTTTTTGGTATCACACAGGTGCAAAGACAAAGAGCAAGTATTCCAACCTTTTTGCAAAAAGCCATGTTGAGATGTGGGTTGTGGAAACAGGCTGTGTAATTGTCTGCCCTACTAAAAATAGAATGCATGTCAATGCGTCAGGCCTTGTGAGCTACAGTTCATATCTTATTTCTGAAAAACAGTGCTCTTGACAGATTCCATGTTGACAAGCTGTGTAGATAAACCAGCCAAAGGAGTGTCTCTTATTAGAATGAAAGCCCCCTTTCATCCCCCTTTTATGCAAGTATTCTCATCATTTAAAATCATTTTTTTCCACAGATTATCATATTCTAATATGCTATTAGGTGATTAAACACTTTTTTCTATGCACACATTAAGGTCCTGCAGTCATGGACTTCGGGCAAGTAAGCTGTTGGATTATAGTTTCTTAAAAATACTTAAACCAAATAAGGTTCAGAAACATGATAAGTTGAAAAGGAAAGTGTTAGTAGGACAAGAAAAAGGTTAAAAGTTTTACTTTGGGAACAAAATCAGGATTCTCTTGGGGTGGGTAAGCTTAACAATATTTAAACCAAACAAATGCCAAAAAGTTTGTTTTACCAAGTTTACCAAAAGATGCCCAACGGCACTTCATTATGGAGAGTTAGTAACAATTTTGCAACAAATTGCCAACAAAAGTTGCTTCACAGCTGTGCTGTCTAACAACAAGATGTTCCTCTCCCCGGCCTTGTTGTAGGCAGCAGGATGAGAGAGGGAACAAATGACAGCAACACTTGTAGCTTAGCGCCATTGTATGAGCTGAATCAGTAATCTGCATGAGGCTGCTGATTTGAGTATTCCAGACATTAGTAAAGCGCGCCGGGCTGGGTCGGGGGGATGCGTTACCTCGCAATCAGTCCCCAGCAGCACGTGGAGAGCTGCTGTAATTAAGGAGAGGCATCCCCTATGAATCCCATGCATGAGGCAGGACTTTAATTCCCACTAATTGAGGCCAACGCAGCAAAGCGTGGGGGAGGGGTGAGTGTCAGAGGCTCCTGCGGGGCAGACCGACCACTGTGTTAGATGATTAGTCGAGGTGTAGCAAAGATAACTAGGAAACTGAACCACCTGCCCACCTCTCCATCTCTGCTTGTATTCCACTTACACCCCATCACTCTCCAAAGGAAACCTGACCTGAGCGCAAGGCAAACTTCTCCCTGCGAGCTCCACTTTGACAGCAGCTGCTCGCTCGGCTGGTGGGAGAAGTTGGGGGGAAATTGAAGGGGGAACAGGAAGAAGAAGCCAAGGCGGTTTGATTGATTTGCTTCATTTGGAATCGATTGCAGTTGTGATTGCTGTCGGCGGAGTTCAAACAACTTTAACTTTTCAAGGAGCCAAATGGAGTTGTTGCATTGTAGTGTATCAAACATGAAGTGATGAAGGACCACCTAGTAAATGAGAACAGAAAAACAGGTATTCTTAATTTATTAAAAAACAGCATATGTAAGTATGAGAATCGCAACGGGACAAAATTGGTCCTTGAATCTTCAATTTGACCTCTGTGCCATAAAGATTGGAAGTTAATGCATACAGACTAGCATTAGGAGACGGTTGTTCTGTATCTCTCTAATGGAGGCACACGCTAATGTAGCTCCTTGCATTGCCTCCTTGACTTTCATGCATGTACTTCACCACAGGCGGTGGGTAAAAAGCACTGTGAGGCACATTGTCAGTGAAAGTGTCAGACTGCTCGTCCTCACTCACTTTCTGTCTCTCATTTCTCTGTATCGGCATATAGACCGAAAAGACTTTTCATTTCGGAGCTGCATGTGACAGCCGCAGACGCTCCAGAGTTGTTTGCAATTGTCACTATTGTCTCAGAGAAAGTTGTGATTTATTCCTTTGTAACTTCGACACACAGGAACCTATGAGTGCAAAGGGATGTACTTCCATAATCCTCAGCGGCAAACAGTATAGACCGGAGTAAATAGCTTCTGCTTGTGCTCTAGGACACAAAATGCCTCCAACATTGAGACTTTGTTGTTACTGTACACACAACGCCGCAGAGATGTTGTTTTGCTCTTTAAAATAAGTCTCTTAAAACTTTGTCACATCACAATACAGCTACTTTATAAAGATGGCATAGACAACATGGATAATGGATTTTGGCATTATATTATTTCATATTTTATGTTAAAGCTTGTGGTGATGAGGTTTCATCATTAACACTGAAACTCACAATGGAATATTATATTATACAGTAATGGCTGTATGAAAGTCTGTTTGGATCTATGTCATTAACCATGCTCACTATTGACTGAATGCAGCTCTGACTGTCTAATATTACATCACAAACTTCTTTCCCCCCACAGAAATGAGTTATATTGTAGGTTTGGCTCTGACATGTCCAAGAGAGATTTCACAATCACATTAGAGTTGAACAAATCCCAATTGGAAATATTCTGAATGTATGTGAAATAAACTAAAGTCAATTGTACATTTTAAACATATTTTGGTTTTCCTGAAAGAGTGATGGCTCTCATGTTGGTTAAGTCGTATTAAAGGAGGCCACTGCCCCAGCTCTTCGTCAGTTAGATGTGCCATTCAATACCACACAACACACACGATCAAGTAATGGGAAGCGCTGGTAGCTAGTGAGCATGTGAGCGCTCATTATGTACGAGGACGTCAGGAACCAAAGTATGTGTCTGGAAATAATGTATCTAGTGTAATGTGACCATGCTGTGTCCTTGTTTGAAACGATAGTGTGCCTTTGATTTATCGTGGTTTGTAACCTTGGCCAATTACCTGCAAACACACTGGCTGGCTGTTTCCACTGTGAAGGAGAACACTTGGCACCCCCCTCTTCTTTAGAACAACACTTTTGCTGCTTACCTTGCACAAAAAGTAAATCCTAATTGCTAATAGTGTTGACCTTGTTTCTTTGGGTCTGATGATGTTTCCCCCTGATTATTTGTAATTCAGCTTTGCCCTCCACCACGTGCCGTCGAGCAACCCATTTACTTAGGAAATCACTGGTGGTCCACAAAATCAAGCCTGCATTGTTTTTGCCTATTCATCTTTTTATCCGCAAGGGGCACAAATGACGAATCGGTTTGAAGATTCAGCTGGCTTTCCCACCAAAGTTCTGAAAAATTGATAGGTTTGGAATTTACATATGTGATGCGTGGCTGTATTCCCTGTGGCCAACATTCACCATTGCATTTCATCAATAAATTATGAACGCCAAAGAATAAAGCTCATCAAGAGTGAAGTTTGGGAATGTGCACCGTGTTTAACTCAAAGGAAGAGGTCAGAAGAGTCAATGCGTTTGTTTGGAATGAGAGGAAATCAAGTGTAATCTATTTGCATACATCTACAGTCTTGGGTGCAAGAGACTATGATTTGTTTTGCTGTTGTTATGCATTTTTTTATGTTGTTGTGCATAATTTCCATTTAAAATCTGGAGGGAGAGAAAGACAAAAGAGGAAGCTTAGTCTTACAAATGATTGGGTATGCATTGCCCTCTGGTGGCCAAACATAAAGCTAATCTCAAAGGTTTGTGTGACTTTTATGTCTGGGGCAGTTGAAAGCCTTTTTTTTTCAGCCAGACACTGCATACATTTCAAAGACATAATGTATATGGTGGTTTGCTGTATGTACAATATCATGTTAAGCAATGCGTTTCTAGGGAGGAAAGTGGAAAAAACCAGAGAGCAGTGCTTCAGAGAGTGAAGTGAATAATCTGCATTGATAAATTTATCCCCAGAAGATGAACGATTGAGGAGGCGAGTTGTTTTTAAATGTTTTGACACAGTTTCCTCAAGGTTACGGGGTTAACAGGCAGGTGGCCACTGCTGCAGCTGGTGCCTACAGGGCCCGAGGAGCATCCTAATCAATTCTTACATTTCAGGGTAAAATCATGAAAAACCGACACTTTCGAAGCAAAAAAGATGAGAGAGCATTGCAGCAAACACGCAGATCAATAACTTTCTTAGCCTCAAGGAAAAAATGAGTTAAGTAAAAGCTTTGTAGTCAATGGATGCAGAAGTGGATTCTCAAAAACTGAGCCATGCAGCCAGCTTTACACTCCAGAGAGCTGGGAAATCTACTGGGATCGGGTTGGAAGAAATAGGAATATCATTATCATCATAATGTATTGTTTTGATTTTGTAGATATTCATATGTTCTTGGACAAAGAACATTTACAGTATTTGAAAATAAAATGAAATCATTATTATCAGATTGTGATGCAGTTTGTTTAGCCACAGTTTAATTGTTGACACCTGGAATCACCTCAGCTAATAAGCTACCTGGACACTCCACAACATTGCCCAGGAACAAAGGAGGAGGAAACGGGGTGGGAATGTGTTGGCAGCGCTGACCAACATAAATGAGAGCATTGGGAGTACAGCTTTGCCACAAAGCACTGCCTATTAATTCATCAAGGCTAAGATGTTTCATTTTTAATACAGCACTGCACCCCCATGTTAGTAAATAGGTAAATGGTAAATGGTCTTCTGTAGATACAAGTTGGACTTCCAGAGGAAAAAACCAAACAATGCATATTAAACTCTTTCTAAACGCATTTTGTTACACATTTGACACAAAGAACATGGCACAGTACTAACAGACACATAATCAAACTTCCTTTGACACAATAAAATCAGAATTGCAAAAAGCCAAGTAGATTTGAGATATATGGTTACAATTGGTCCAAAAGGATTTCTACCTAGTGGAAGTGATGTGAAGAGAAAGAATCCCAGACCCAGTTTGGACTGCTCAGAATGGCTATGGTTGACCTGGCTAAATGTGCCCGTTGTAATGTAGAGTTAATAATGTCTCATCCATTCTAAAAGCTTTTAGGAGACATTCCTGAAAGACAAATGCTCTTTCTCAAAGACCGTTTTGAAGCTTTGCATAGGCACCAGCTGTGACTGATTCCAATCCCAGGTGACACTTCTGCAGACAAAAGCATACAGCATGTGGGGGTTACAAAGTGATTAGCATAGTCTGAGTTAAATGGCACAAACTTTTGAAAGTTCACGAGAATGTAAACAAACACAGAGTCAACTAGAGTCAGGAAAGGATGTATGACCCAGATATATCCGAGTGTCTTTAGCAGACTTTTAAATCTGCCACTGTGATGGACACAAAGGCTTGATGCAACTGTCAGTTGTCTTTTAAGCTGCTAATCGTAGATCTACAGCGGGCCAGATCTTTTAACGTCAAAGATGTCTGGCAGCACCAAAATGAACCCCACACTGTGACACCCACGCAAGCACATCCCTCTAAAGCCCTGCCAAATGCCATGATCCACCTGCAATCAGCCTGCAGCAAATAGCAGCCGCTCCCTCGTGCAGTCAGCCACATGGCAAGACTGTGTGTCTGTGAGACAGAAAGGGATCAAGGAAGGCAGGGGGAAGTGAAGAAAAGGCTACCAGGGTCTGTTAGCACGCGCTCAGTGAACTCTGCCTGATCCAGAGCTACTGATGGGGGAGGTGGCGTTGAAATATGACAGCTCTCACTTGTTCTGAAGCCTGCCCTCAGAGTAAGCCCTGTAAGAAATAGAGAGATCACTCTCACTTTCTCCCAGTCCACACACACACACACACACACACACACACACACACACACATACACACACACACACACACACACTCACGGATGGGGCTCTGTTAAGATGTGATTAGGCTGACTGTCAGTTGTGAGGGGTCCTATCAAGGTTCGGTGCATGCCGAGCGCACACAAACGACCATCTTAGCTGCACTGCTGACAGTCTGTAGTGGAAGAATGTTGAAGCTGGAAATAACAGCCAGCCTTGACTTACAGCTGGACCGACAAAGCTTGCTGGGTTGCCAAGTGGAACAAAAAAAGATGGACCTGGAGAGCATGTTGAAAACAGGAAAGAAATACCTGCATCGATCAGGCCAGGTAGAGGAGGTATTAGGAGAGACAGGCCTATTTCGGAGTTGACAGACCAGGGCATCTACTTTGGCTCAATGAGCACATTGTGTACCCTGTTTCCAAAGACTTTTTTTATTTATTTCACCCCAAGCAAGGTGCTCTTAAAGATGTTATTATCTTGTGGAAGAAAACATAATGAAAAGCTTCTGCTTCTGAGCACACAGATATAGCTGTTTTCATGGAACATAGCTTATACCACTAGAATGACCATTTATTAGTTCAGGATGTGGTCTCAAACAATAATGTTTTTTTGTTGAGCATTATGATTACATAGTTTACAAAGTGCAAAGGTAGAGCTGGTAATGTGCAAGAATTTACACTACATACATATGAATGTATATTTTTAAAAATCATGATGGCTATATGGAGCCACGTTTCTCAGTTTATGTGAGAAAAATGACACATGTTAATTACCACAATTACATTATTACAGCCATTGTTATTAGTTTATTTTTTTATTTTTTTTAGGACAGCGTACAATGTACATTGAGCCGGAGCAGAGATGCTTGTACCAGATTATAGCTTAACAGCTAACTTCCATCTGTAGTCCTATATTGTACATGTTTTTGGTGGTGGGGGAAACCAGAGTACCCGGAGGAAACCTACACAGACACAGGGAGAACATGCACACTCCACACAGAAAGGTTCTGCCCTGGATGGGAATCGAACCCAGGACCTTCTTGCTGTGAGGCCGGAGTGCTAACCACTCTGCCTGTTCAAATGTTGACTTGAAGTAACATAGTCACTAAAAAAAGCCATGTAGTGAGCTGACCAAAGTTATCACATATACACGGCAGTGTATTTGTGGTAACTTTTGTCAGGTCACTACATGGCTTTTTTTAGTTATTGTCTAAGACTAACAAAAATACAAAATGCAGTGTGATAAAATTCAAATACATTAAACTGCAGTCATAAAGGGATATTTCTTAAATAAGATGAGTAAATGTCAATGACAAGAAAGTAAACAAAACATTGGTGACATCTGGTGGTGAAAGTGCAGACTGCAATTCCACACCTCATGCACCTGCTTTGTCAGAGCATGTGAACAGCTATGGCACGCTGCAGAGAACATGCAACCTTAGTGGACATGTGGTTTTAAAAGTGTGTGAGTTTTCTTCTCATTGACCAAAATCTGAATTAACTCAGTATCTATGATCAGGATTAATAATAATTACCTGTCAAAAACAAGACCTTAAGAAGCCAGCTTCATTAACAAGGATCTAAATAGATTTGAATGTTCAGTCTTTAAGTTCAAACCTTTGCCAATCACAAGCTTGCATAGAAGGGTTTGCATTAACATTGAATTAATGGTGGTAGAAAACCTCTCTGGGAAAGTGGTTGTTCCAGTATTGGCTATATCTGTTCATACAACAAAACAAGTTAAAAAAAATGTAGATGTTTAAGGTAAGCTAAATACTACAACATTGACTTTATCACCTCCCATAGATTAGACATGAAAACCCAATGTGCACTCCTTTTGTCTCTTTATTCATTTATTCAAGGCTTGGTCCCTTTATTTCTCTGCGGCAATAATTCTGTGGCTGCAGCTCCCCACGCTAAGATAATCAAAATATGTCATTATGAACCAATATGGATGGGGAAATGAAGTCCCATCTGGAATGGTAAGCAGGATGGAGAAATAGAAATTCTCACATCAGCTCAGCAGCAAAATTGGTACCCTACTGAGAGGTAGACATCATATGCTGGCTTGTAGTGTAGGCATATACATCGTACAAACAGGCTCTCACACACAAAATGCAAGAAGAGTAAGCGCAGGCATGCAGAACACATACTATCGCTCAAGCCTGTATTCAACACAACACACGTTGTTAGCCTCTTTAGGCTGATGCTGGTTGAACAGGTTATACGTGTGTATGTCGGTGTATCTGTGTGCATGTGCGTGGGCCCCAGCTTGTGGTGTCTGGCTCTCAGCATGCCAGTAAACAGCATGCAGCCGAGAAGATGTGGGGACTCCAGGCTGCGTGATTCATGCAGACGGCTTGATTAAAGAGCAATTGCTGCCCCCGCAGTGCAGGAAAGGGTGGCATAATCACTGTAAGAAAAACACTGTTTGCCAGCATAAATCTCAGCACTTCAGCTTATGAAAGTTTTGAGGGCGGGAAAAGTCATCAGCTGTTTTAGGGTACCAAAGAGGCCAATGCCAGAGTTAGATGATTCATGCTGAGCAGTGAGTGAAGAGGAATGGTCAGCCCTTGTCTAACAGGCTTTAATCATCATTGTGCTCACAGGAAGGGAAGCAAAAAATTTAAACACAACCACAACTTGCAGCAATGAGGTTATATTCTTCCTTAAAAAATTGAGTTTTTCTTGTGGAACAAATGAGCCATTATAGCTGTAATCAATCACACTGCTCCTACTTTTTTGGACCGGTAAAGCCCAGCTCACAATGATTTTAGTTAAAACATCTAGTTATTAAAACATTTAACTATACTGTATAGTGAGGCTATAACATATGCAGTTATACAGAATAAGCTATAGTGACCTTTTATCGTCTATATCCGTTTTTTTAAGATGCTACTTTCTCTTACGTGACCTGCTTCACCTAAATGTCCCAGGACCAAAAGAAAAGCATTCATCACAGACAGTAGAAATTAAAGACAAGGCAGATTAATATTGCATATGTATTTACCTTACAATGCATAACACATAAGCACTTACAATAGGAAAGGATAATTGTTTTAAAATGACAATTTCTTTGAATTAATGTAATGCTCAAGAAAATGTCCCAGATTCAGCAGCAGCCAAACATGGCATGGAGAGAGTGACAAGGAGAAGACCACTGGTTAATAACACCTCATATAAAATCTCATCATATTGATTCTAGGAAAAATGGCACAATCTAAATAAAGAAATAACATGTCACGGATGATAGACAGAATTTTACAATACAGAACATAATAACTTAAATAAAGATGTATGGCACAAGAAACTTTTATACAACATGTCAGGAAAGCTAAATACTGTAGTCCTTAATAGTTCCTTAATGGCTTGACGTTTTAAAAGGTTTCATGAGGAAAACATAAATGGACAAATGTGTGTGACAGCATTTCTTCTGATGCTGACCTTTGTCGTTTAAGTTCCAGCACAATCTGACACCTCTTTTAAACATGAGCACCAGCAGCCATGTTGCTTTTATTGGTAGAAAAGTCTATGACTTGTCTCTCCTTCTTCTACAAAATGTATTGGTCAAGTACTCCAGGAAGACACACGGCTGTAATGATCAGTCCAGCGTGTTGTGGGTCGTAATCACTGAATGTTCTTAGTGGTCCTGATTCCTTTAATGGTCAACAGAAGAGACTACTGCCTTTTGCTGGAGCAGGACTTGCAGCACTGTTGTCCATAAAACTTGTGATTACAAACACCATGTCGGGGAACCAAGTGGCACCAGCTGAAAAGGTCCACACAGTGATCATCTGCAAAGAACAAATGAGAAAGTTCTGAATTAGTTTTCCCATCAACATGTAATGACACTTTAAATAATTATATTTATACATTTTTATTAACATTTTAGAACATAGAAGTAGCCTATTTCTTATTACAAATCAAATAAATATCTTAAATATGCTTGGAACGTATGACGTACGTATAATGTATCATTTTTAAGTTTTCAAAGTACTGTAGTGTATTAAGATAATTGAAAAGAAAATTTAAACTCCCTCTATGAGACTGAAGTGAGAGTTACAAATGAAGAGTTTACCTTTCCGAGGGGGCGCAGCAGCTGTGACCCAGGTGGGCCGGTGTGCCAGAACTGGGGGGACAGCAGGGCAGAACTGTGTGTTGCATGCTCTAGAAGTGACAGGTTTCTGGTGGGGCAAGCAGCCAGCTACGGGGCGACCCTGCCGCAGACACTGGATGGAGCGAGTCTGGACCCCTCCGCCACACGACACAGAGCACTGAGACAAAGCAGTGAGGAACAGGTGAACATAGAGCCGAAACAATCGAAGGGGTGGGATAAAAGAGAAAGAAGGGGCACAAAAGTTATAAATAGTAAAACAATGAACCACATACAGAAACAGGAAAAGGTCTATGCAAAGACAAAGAACACATGAAGACAACAAACAGCCCAAAGAGCATGTACTCGCCCTCCAGCAAGCTGTCAAGAGAAATCTTCTCTGGTACAAACACAAATGGATCACAAGCTCCAGATCAAGCAGAATATGGCGCTGTGCTGTGAGAACCTGCCCTTTAGACTCTTTTAAAAGTTGTTATAACACATAGCCTACACTATCTGCCCCAATAGAATGCACTAGAGAGGAGCTTTTGGATTGCATTTGAAACCATTCCACACACAGCCACTGCAGAGGAGGAAAAAACAATGTGTCGATGAGCTACCACCACCTACACACCTACAGTTTTTCTGAGCTTTGTGGGGAAACACCCACATTAGAACTAAAAAGTGATCTCTGTTCATTTTTTTAATTTTTGTATTGATAAGAGGTTTGTTCTTCAGGGTTTCACTGAGAAAAGGACTTAAAAAAAATCACTGATGAACCAACATGAGTTCAAATATCTTGTTATATATCTACATATAACGTATTGCTTCTTCATTAGTAGATCATGAGTGCGATATATAAATCTTGTTTTGATTTTCTTTATGCTTTGTCAAATGACCAGCCCTTGGTGTGGGGACAGTTAAACTAAAGGCTGAGCAGATGTACCTGTTGCCAGGGAGAGGAGTACCAGCCTGAGACAATAGCAGTGGTTCTTCCAGGAATGACCTTTGGGAGCTCTGGGCAAGGACCTCGGTTACAGGCCTGCTGGAGGTCAAGCAAAGGTTTTGCCATAATCCTGCACCTCCGTGAGGGGAGCTCCCCAAACCTGTGAGGAACAAAAAGCATTGGCTACTCAACTAACTATTCATGGATGTTGCACAATTTCAAAAAACACTGACCCCCTGACTGAGAGGGCCGTAAAGAGATGACACAAAACTGGCACATACCCTCCCTGTGAGTCTCTCTCTCCACAGCGCAGCTCTCTCTTCTGGACACCTAAGCCACAAGACCTGGAGCACTGAAAGAGAGCATAGGAAGGAGGCTGTATTTCTATTTTTGAATTTGTTTATATGCACTTTGTTCTTTAGTTAAATACAATAAATATTGGGTTTTACTGCATCAGAACTAATAAATTAGTTAGTAGCATTTGAGATGATGACATGGCTGACCGTATTTCAGATATTTCAAGAGTTACGTTTGTCTGTTCTCCTACCTCTCCCCAGGGAATGGGAATCCACTGCAGCCTTTCATTCTTGGGGCAACGCCGCAGGACGCAGATCTCTTGGGTTCTGGGTCTGTGATGCTGCCTGCACATGCTGTCTGGCACCACAACTGCGGTGGCTCCAGGATCAGTGCTGCGGCAAAACACGCTTCGTTTCCTCACACCACGGCCACAAGTTTTGGAGCACTGTGAATAAGGCAAAAACAAGTTACTATTGTATACTATTGACTCAACTTGACAGATAAGACAAGGCTTTTATTTTTGTATAACCCACTATCACAGCAAGAGGTGCCTCAAAGAGGTTTACAGAGTGTACAAGACAACACCCTCTGTTCTTATACCCTCCATCTAGGTAAGAAAAACTCAAAAACCTAGCCATGGGGAAAAAAGAGAAACCTCAGGCCGAGTATATTCAGGAATCAAAAATGAACAACAAACCAGTATTATACAGTAAACAACAGATGAAGAGTATTTTATTATAATTGTTTAAACCTTCAGCCTTTATCACGTGGGAGCACTTACAGACATTAACAAAGGGTAAATCCTTGGCAGGGACAGCACATATGCATTTGTTATTCTCCATATGGTGGACAAACAAACAGAAGGTCACCAGTTTGATGGCAGCCTATTATGGCCTGACATAAATACAATAACCCAATAACTCAAAGATAAATGTGACCTCAGCCCATCAGTATCAATCCGCAGAGCTGCTATAAACTCCACATGAACTGCCCAGAGCTGGACAACAGAGTCAAACTGCCCCACTGGGACTGACCACCACAGCCACCTGCATTCATTTATTAGTCAAAAGCTACAGGCACATCTGTGCTTACTCATTTACATAGACGACCGCTCCTGTATGCACCCACATGGCCTCATCACAGTTGTCCTTTTGTCACTGAAACATCTGATTGATCTTTTTTGGGAGCCCTTGTCTGTACATGACCGCTGACTGAACTTGATCTGGTGCTACAAAATAGTGTAGAGCCCAATGCAGCTGTCTCAGCTAAACAAGAGCTAAATGTCAGAACTTTTGTGCAGGTGACTCAAACCTGTTCCTTTTACAAAACCTGACAAAGCAACACCATCAAATGCTCTAAGTTTTCAAGCAGGAAAATGGAACAATAAAGCATAGTGTGCAAAGAGATCTGGTAAAATGTCAAAAACATAATTATAAGGTCTTGATTAGGGTATTAGTAAAGTTGTCTTGTAAATGTACTGACTTCTCGAAAGAACTCACAAACTTAGAATTCTTACATCAAAATAATTGGACATGCAAACTAGTTTAATGGCCTCAGGCTTTTGTTTTGTTTTTTTAACACGTCCAACAGAGGGCAGCAGAGTGTTGCTTTAACTACCATGGGGAATGTGCCCGTGTGAGCTTCTAACAAACACACATAGTATTGCAGTAACATTAACATGATAATATAACATAATAATAACAGTATTCTGACAAGCTAGTACAGACGTGTTATATAAAAATAAATACCACACTAGTACATAAATTAATGCTAAGTAATACTAATGAATGTTCTGAATAATGTAATGTGCCAATAGCTGTGACATTAGGTTCACACATAATGACTAGTCTTCACTGTTTATGCATTTTGTCTTCTGGCACATACACACTACAGTACATGCTCAAACCCACCTGTGACCAGGACCCTGTGCTCCACTCGGGTGGGCAGGCCTGGGTGTTGCAGGGCTGGACCTGAGCTGGAGAGGTGACCGGGCAGAGTGAGTGCACCACGGCCTCCTCCCTCTGATAGGTGACCTTTCTCAGGCAGCGCAGCGGCCGGGTCTGCTGTCCACCTCCACACGGGCGACTGCACAGCCCCCAGTCTCCTGCTGACCAGCTGTAGATAGACAGGAGAAACTTCATATAATAGAATAACATAAAGGCCACATGTTTTTATGTTTGTGTATTGCACGTCTATACCAGCATTCATTTGATATGGAGCATACAGCCTCAGAACACCCTGAGCTCCTAATCAGCAAAAGTAACCACACATCCCAACTGTAATCTGCTGCACTTTTTTTAGTCCAAAACATACACAAACAACACAAGTCCACTCTAAAGAACCAGCCAGAACTATTAAGCCCAACCCAGAAAAAACCCAGATTAAAATAGATGAGAACCTATTATTTTTCTCATGTTGTAGGAGGGTGCACGTGGCAGAGTGGTTAGCACTCCTGCCTCACAGCAAGAAGGTTGTGAGTTCAAAACCCAGCTGACTCAAACATTCTCGGCCAACTCCGGTCGTGAGGAGTCTGCATGTCCTCCACGTGTTACCGTGGGTTCTCTCCGGGTACTCCAGCTTCCTCCCACCGTCCAAAGACATGCATGTACAGGATAGGCAACTCTAAAGTGAATGAATGTGAGAGTGAATGGTTGTCTGTCACTGTCTGTCTCTAAGTTTCAGCCCTGTGACTAACTGGCCGTTGTCCAGGGTGTACCATGCCTAAGGCCCGAAGCTGCTGGGATAGGTTCCAGTCACCAGCGACCCCTAACAGGACTAAGTGGTAGAAAAAAATAAATGAATGTTATAAGACTACAATTAATCAAATCTTAGACATAGCATTTTTATACACTTGTTTCTGATGTTGTACAAACTGGTAACCAAGAGAACATAGAAGAAACACACAAGGCTTAATATATAGTATTGTTTTGGCAGGTTACTTTTATCCTATCTATCCATATCATTTGTATCTGAAAAACTAAACTTGAAAACCATATTGTATATATGTCTCTCTATATGAGAGTTGGCAGGCCTCCGCAGTGAACCACACTACAGTCCATACAATAAGACAGATGTGAACTCTCCCTCCTCTTTTTGGTGTCCTTTTGTACATTTAATTAATCTCTCTTTCTGCTCACATTGCTGTGTTTACCTGTCATGCATCTTCTTGTGTTAAAGCCCTGCCTTTTTGTCCCGTTCCTTTTTTTTCTTGTGTTTTTAAGCATCTTTGACATCCTGGCTTTGCCACAGATGAAAGCCTTGCTTCTAAAATAGCTTCTGTCTTGGCATTGGGGCTAAAGGGAGAGATTACAGCAAATGAGTGGTCTGACAACCACAGGCTTAGGAGAGGAAGATGGCAAGCTGGGCAGATGGCTCAGTCCAGCACTGAGACGACATGCTACCGCAAAGACCATTCCTGCACACCGCTGACCTGCTTCAGGGGGAAAAAAATGCTTTCATTCCTTTTCAAACCCCACAGACAAATGAAGAGCCAGCACTAAACTGCAATTTGGAAATGGGAAAGATGTGAACCATTGGGCCTGAAAGCATCAGTTTGGATTTTTTTGGCCCAGGGACCATTTACTTTTTCTGCTCTGTTTTTCCTGGCTTATAAATAACAATATATCATTGGGGAAAAGTGGCTAAAGTACCACTCTGTTTTGCTGCAAACCGACACTGACTGAAATATTTTAAAAGAATATGAAGTAAGCACATCCAGCAAACGGAATGTAAAATATCAATAATGCTGTTCTTTTTTGGCATTTATTCTACTGACTGTATATTGGGAATTCCCTTGCATTCTCTCTTTCTGAATCGCTCTCTCTCCATCGTTAGATTGTTTATTTGAACATGCACATGGGTCTTTGGTAAGCGGCTTCACAGCTGGCCTTTGCGAAGACAAATAGACAAAATAACATTAAAAGGTGGTTGGAAGTACAGATGAGGGGAAGATGGAGGGGCAGAGTGAAGTGGTGATAGGGGCTGTGAAACAACTAGATTAAAACTGATTAAGAAGGAGATATAGTCTGGCAGCAGTGGGCATTTGGTTCTAGGACGCAGGTGTCTTTAGAATGCACCTAACCTTCACACCTTTTATGTGTTACAGCACCAAAGTGAAGCAGGCACTTTTCCCTGACACGCTGGCAGCAATAGGACTAGTGATGGTTTTAAACATAAAGAAGTCAATGGGAGTAGGAGGGAGAGGGTGTGCGTGTGGGGGTTCAACTGGCTCTGCATGGCTAGACTGGCCGATCCCGTGGGAATTCTTCCGTCTCTGCACAATAAAACATGGATAGGCCTGTCAGCGCCCAAGATACATGCTGCAGAGATAAGCAGCCACTTTAACCCCCCCCTCCTCCTCTTCCTCCCTGCTTCTGTCAGACACACACACAAAACACACATGCTTCCCACCTCTTTGTCAATTTCTCTTTTCGCTTGGCTTTTGAATGCCAGCCCATACATCCTGAAGGTCTTAATACAGACTTTAAAGCTTTCATGCTGCTCACTCAACTAAACATTCTTCCTGTGCAGTGACTATAAATTGACTCGTACAAACAACCAGCTGAGAAATACTGTTAGCTACTGTATAATAAGCTCCTGATTGAATCGACACCCTGCACTAGTGTTATTTATCTGGCATATACTGTTTTCTAAAGAGGCTGGGTTAAGACCACAAAGCTGTTTAATACCTTTCGCCAAGATAAGAGAAATGGTATGCTTAAGATTAGGGCCAGGAAATGCCCTCTCGAGTGGTGGGAAACTTGGTCAGAAACAGAGGCTGTATGTTGGAGGTGTAACCGATAGCTGTCTGGCTTGATCAACCAGGGACACACGAGAAAGTCCTCTCTGGACTTGTTGCAACAAGGTTTATGCAGAACAACATGACATCCATCTGAAGTTCCAGCATTGATCACTAAGTTTACCCACAGATGCTGTTTGTAAATTCCCAGTCCGTTTCTGGAGAGGTGCTTTAAATCCAGCCAGCTCCAGCTCCTCCAGCTAAAGAACTCTATATGGGAGGCCATTTATTCAGTGCTGCTTCAACTTGTTACTCCACTTCACTCCAGCCCTATTTCTGACTTTAGTTTCTGCAATGGTCCCTTAGCTCCCAGCCTCCTTTAATAATGCATGCCATTAAGCACAATGTCTAGACAGAGGGGATAAAACCCAGGCATGATTTTGTTACTAACAGAAAAAGTCAGGGAGCTTTTTCACTTTGAGTTGACAGTTTGTGAAAGGTATGAGAAGCTTGGAAAGCACCAATCACTTTGCTTTTAAACCTTTATGCGTCCTTTTAACCTTGTCATTCTTGATCTTTCCCCTTACTTTCTCTTGCTCTCAAGAGTTTACTAAAATCTCCAGACTGTGATACTTATCCTTCATTCATTTCCTGACAAAAGCATTCAACATGCCTTCAATCAGGAATTTCTACTGAACAAATCCTTTACTCTTCATTGCTATTGCCAGTGGGCACTACACATTTTGAAATGAAGTTAAAAGTATTAATTAATTTAAATCTGTGACATTTTTACACGGTACAGTGACAGTGAATGCCGTGGAAGCTAATTACCAGCTTAACTTGCATGCCAGTACGGCCATGAGGCAGGGTACACTCTGGACAGTCTCCAGTTAAGTGCAGGCCTAAAACTGACAACTATTTACTATGACCAGTTAAATTCTCAAACTGACCTATACATGCAGAGACAGAAAAAGAACACGGAAAGAAACCACAATACACAGGTAGAACATGGAGACTCCAGAAAGACACAGGGGCGGACTTAACCAATAGACGAGGTAAACAGCCGCTTAGGGCCCCAGGGGAATAAGTGGCCCCTGATAAATACCAAGAATCCTATAGACGTAAATCATATATTACTTATACGTTTTCCATCATATATTGCAGGAGTCCTTAATCGGCAGACTCCAGTCCAGATCCGGACCTTGAGGGTCTTTGATCCAAACAGCAAGACATTTTTTTATAATTACAAGCACATTGTGTAAAAGAAATATTTTTAAACCGGCACTCCTAGGACAGCTGTCTACATGCGCGGGGCCTGGGGTTACTCCTGGTTTTGGACAGAGCAGCGGCAGATTCAATAAGTTCGATAAATGAGTTAGAAACGACCATAGTCACAAAGTTGAATCTCGTGGTCCTGTTTGCGCTGCAATGTCAAAACATTTCAGACATTCACTGACGTTCTGGACGGAGAGGGAACATTTATTTGATCAGAAAAATACTGCTGCTAAGCTCCATGCCAGCTCGGGCTCGATACTCACAGAATCCAGAAATGAACCAGCTCTGGAAAGTTATCAAAACAGAATTAAAAAGGCTCTTGCTCGGAGGAGAGTGAGGATGTTAACTTTTTTATTCTGTTGTAAATTAAATACTTGACTCGTTTGTCGCATATTTGACCTCAAACAATCCAAGTAATTAGTTCACAACATTCACGTTCATTTGAACCTAACATATATTAATGTAGGTAATTACAAATCTGAAAATGTGTGTGAGAGTGTTGGAGATGAGTGACAAATAAATACAAGTCTTTATTGTTCACACATTATACTGTCTAAAGTTCAAGGTCACTTCTAAATACTGTTACAGAAATAATCATAAGCATTTTAATTAAAATGTTAAAACACAGAAAATAAATTTCTGTATTTCGAACATGTTTAAGATGAACCCAGAGCAATTGAACTGTTGCAGGATTTCAGGCTGGCGTTAATAAACAGACCTGGTCCTGAGCCTTTTCCTTTCTGTCAAATCCAGTTTTATTGTGGCTTTTAATCAACTTTAGCCTCTTTTAATGTCATAGCATTTTCCTTTCTTCTGTGTCAGTCAGAAACATCCCTCCTCATGTAAACATAGGAAAAAGAACAGACAGAGGGCAGTGGATTACCTACATTTACCTCTACAGTGTTTAAAAGGCAGTAGGTGTGGAATAAATGGGACTTTATTTAAACACATATACTTTTACTTTAATTTTCTGAACATCTCGCAGTTAGGAAAGTAACTATGCGGACGTCAACCGATTTTTATTGAAGACCCCTGATATATTGTGTGGCCTGTCTGCTACTCATTAAGATTTTAACATTAGTATTACATCTGCTTGAATGCCTGTGCTACTTATGACTGCTTTTGTGCTCCAGGGTCACAAATAGTTGGGGCCCCATACCTGAAATTTGCTTAGGGCCACCAAATCACTAAGTCCGCCCTTGACTCCACAAAGAAAAGCATAAAGACAATGACCTTCTTGCAAACTTCTTTACTATTTATTACTGAAATGTCTTTACTATAAAAAAGCAAACACTACATAATAATTAATCATATTATTTTAAAATACAATTATCTAAAAGTAAATATCTGTAAGGCTAGAGAAAAGATGGCCTTTTTAAGTTTGTTCTTAAAAAGGAAAACAGCAGAAAAGTAAAATTAAAGACTGAGTAGAGGACAGAGAGAGGAAAAGAACACTGAAGACGCTGAGTGGTGGCTGACCACAGACAAGCCCTAGACTGCCCAGCCACAATGTACGTATTTGGCTGACTTTGTGTGGTTAATGTTTGTGCGCGTGTGCAAGAACACAGTAAAAACAGTAACTAGTGTTGCTGAAAATTTGGCAACATTAAAACCCAGGCCACAGATTACCACAAGTGAGTGCAGGCTGAAATGCAGTGAGCCACACACAGAGCAGTACTCACTATGCAGGGCATGGCTGGGTGTTGCACAGATGAGATCCCAGAGTTGGTCTGGTGTGGGGATTGCACATAGTGGAGTTGACCTGAACCTTCTGGTCCTGCAGGCAGATGGCCTTAGTGGAGATTCGACCTGATAGAGGACAAAATTTAGACACATACATTCATATACATTGCAATTATTTTCTCAAAACAAAAATATTCATCTACATATTTATTCTGTTAATACTTGGCACAAGCAACCATGAAACATTTATGTTTTATGACTTTTAAATCTTTATGTATAAACAATCAGTTGTAGTTGTAGTTACATCTGTCAGCCAAGAGCCAAGGACACAACCTCACCTCCAGCGCAGGGAGCGGAGCAGTCGGAGCGTACCACACCCCAGCTGTAGTCAGGTTTCCTCTCAGTGCGAGGCATGGTGTACTCCCACACCACACCCGGGTTTTTGCCCTGCAGCAGGATCTGTATGCCAACAACACAGCTGATTAGAGAGAAGGGGCCTGGCAAAAGTACAAGTATCAAAATAAACCCTGTGTGAAATGTCCTGTCGGTTTTAGAAGAGCAGCGGACATCATGGTGGCCTAGTTCAGCCATTTATGTCTCATTGGGATGTTCTAAGTGCTACCTAGTGACCAGACATTAATGAAGGCTTTGCTCCCTTTTCATTTCACAATGGCGGACCACACTATTAAGAGCTTGATTTATTTGGATGGCTGACACGTGAGAGAACATTTCCATTTTCTATTTGAGAGTTAGGGAGCTTCTTTTAGCCTCGTCCTCTAAATCTACTAATGATTCTAGGTTACATTTTCAGTATGTAACATTTATTTGGCATCGTAGTCAAGCAAGTGTTACAAATGAATGAAACTATCTGCCATTTAAGAACTGGACATGTATATGGTGTTGTATTTTAGAGATTTATATGCCTGTAAACTACTGTAAACCCTTATGCATTAGGTTTGCAGTGAAGTTGTATATATTGTGTACCATGCACCATGCTGAGAGATTGATCTTTTAGCAATTGGACAAAAGGATTTTAAATCCAATTGTAAGCATCTATTCTTTGCATGGCAACATATTATTCTGTCAATGTCTGTAGTGATTAGCTTTGACAAATATATTGTCTTTAGATCTTTAATGGACTCTAGAAATCCTAGAACACAAAGGACCACCTGGGTTTGATCCACATTCAACATTCAACAGAAACGATTTAACTTACAGGAACAGATAGCTAAAAAGTGAAACTAATTCATTTTCACTGTTTGTCAACTGTAATAAAGGCAATAGTGCTCTTACAATGATTACCAACTAAGAGGTTCTGCAAAAATCCAACTTAATGACTCTCAACTAAGATCCATCCCTTTATTGTCCAAGTCATTTCTCAAAATACATCTATAAAACCAATCTCTTACACCCAGCCGACCACAGAATGCTTTCTGCCAGAAGAGATGTTACTTTCAAATAAATTACTTCAGACATATCCAAACCCGTCTGTACTCTATTTGTCAGTCTGGGACAAATCCAGCTAAAGCTTATTTCATGCCTGACAACTATACACTTAAACCAAAGACAATAAAGACCATCATTCTGCGTGCCCATACAATCACAACAACTAAAGCCAAGTGTCCACAAACTGTTGCACAACTGGACTCTTCTTAAATAGAATCAAAAGTAATTCTGATTCTGATTATCTGAAGACAGTAATTCAACATGTTTTTCATAATGATGATATTTTTACAGACTACAGTGTCTTGGTTTTCACTGCATTACTCATCAAGTCTAATGAGACCATCATGAAATATCGTGGAAACACCAATATCGGCCTCTGGACTGGCATGACCTCACAGCTCCATACCACAAGAATGTCGATTAAGCAGGAATAATCTTACTTAGTTTCCAGTGAGATCCTCAAAAGCAGCCATATGTTAGGTCTGCTTCCGCCTCCGCCTTTTCTCGTTTGCGAGTTCTTGTCTGGCCATCGAACAAAGCAGCAGCAACGTGAACACCTTGTCACAGTTTATGCTCACACTCTTCAACGTTTGTTTTTCTTGGAGTTCTTCAGCAGGGCACGGGTCTGGGAGTGATCAGTGTGGATGTCATGGGCCATGTGCTCAGACAGCTTTTCTTTGACAGCTCTAGTTCAACATCAGGAGCAAAAAAATCTGCACTTTCTTCATTTGCTGCTGAAGCCTCTGTGCCCTTTCACATCTAAAGAGTTCAATTGCTGAATTTTTAATCGTTTAATCTCACGCCACCCTCCTCTCTCTATCAGCCTCTTTTCCCTTGTTGCAATTACGGGACATACTTATGCGGATTATGCTTGTGACATCTGCAGATCAGTGGCATGCTACCACTCCCGGAGTGCTCTCCCGGACAGATGTACAACGCTGACATAGAGGTGAGATGGGAAACTGATGTTAGAACCATTACATTTCACAAGAGCGTAAGTATGATTTGTTTTGAGAACTCTGTTTGGGTATGTAGGTAACCAAGGTCATATAACCTGGGTCATAAGGCTAAAATGACAATTTACAATGTAATTATATATATACTGTATATATTTTGTCTTGCTGCTGACCTAGAAATTAATTCAAATAATTTTAATTTTAATGTATGTATTTTTAACTGAAATTATTTTATACTGATAATTAGACTATACAGATGCTACACAGTCACTTCAGTTTCCTGACTCTTTTCTAAACCACTTTCTCTGGTGCTTATTAGTCGTCTTTAGGTCCACAAAGTCACTGTGGCCATTGTTTAAGTGAGAGCACTAGCAGCAGGACTAAATTTTAAACACAGGAGATAGAGGAACTTTCTGTTCGATTCAATTTTGCAATATAGCTATTGTTGTCATCTTTCAAAATCCAAAACGCAAATTAATCAAATTACAGTCATTTATAGCCTAGCCCTAGTTGGAAGTAATCTGAAAGGCATAAAAGTTTGGAGAAACTTAAGCCATGCAAAGACTCACGTTTCAGAAGGAGAGAACAATAGACTGCCAAATGCCCTTCTCCAAACTACTACTTACTGTCTTCTGAAATAGTTACAAAAACACACAGACATTTCCTGATGGACAACCCTCTCACAAGTGAAACATTTGGACACTCTGGTATTCCTCTTAGATTTACACTCCAATATCCCTAATGTAACTGCAGTATTTCAATAGACCAAGCTATCTAGTCTTCACCTGGTACCCACATGTCCCTCTTCACTTTACTTAAACCGACACAAGCAAAGCAATGTGTCCAATATGAGTTTTGCCGTGAGGAGGATACGGCTGTCCAGCATCACATTCTCCTGCTTAGGGATGGGTAATGACATGTCCTGTCTTCACCCTCTGAGAACCTCTGGCTTCTGAGACACTACTGATTACAAACATGGGCAGAGAGGTACCTCCAGCTCATAAATCACCTGCTATAGATTCCAAGCATCTCTGGCTTTTTACTTCTCATCCCACAGATGACTTAGTGATTTTTCTCACTTGAGTGGCTGTAAATCACATGCCTGCAGAGAGGCTCCTTTGAGATTAGGAGCTGCAGGCGCCCACTCTAAGTTTACAACACGTGATCTTGTGTATACACTCAAACAACAAGCAACAAAAGCACTAATGGTGCAGCCATGTGAGAACAAGCTCACATAATTATTCCAATGGCACAATGGTTCATTTAGTGAAACTATTCCATTGACTCTCTCTCTCTCGGCACAATTTACACATATTTTATTTTTGATATCTGGTTTCAACAGAAAAAACTTAGCTTATATACATTTTTATTTTATTTAACCTTTATTTATCCAGGAAGGTCCCACTGAGATTACAAATCTTTTTTGCAGTGGGGGGGACTGTACATGTCTTTAGTGGTTAGAGAAACTGGGGCACCCAAAGGAAGTCAACACAGACACATGCAATCTCCACACAGAAAGATCCTGCACTGGCCGGGTATCGAACCCAGGACCTTCTTCCTGTGAGGCTGTGAAGTGCTGACTCCTCTGCCACCTAAATACATTGTTAGGAGTTGTTAAGAGTTCCTTAAAATGCTTTTAATAAGTGTACAGCCACATCTTTTAAACACTTGGATCCTAAAAAAAGAAATATATATCTAGAGGATGTTGTCAAATTTAAACGCATAAAGTCAGGGCCAGACACAGTGTAACCGATGATCTTATGTGTCCTCCTCTTTTTAATAATGTTTTGATTGAAGCAAAATAACCTTAAAGCTTGTCTCCAATCCTCTATGTCTAAATACAGCGAGCATCTAAAAAACAATATCTCTTTTATCTGCTTTCCCCGACCCAAATTTCTTTCATCTAAGCCTTGTCATGTTAAAACATAAAAAAGAGGCACGGCAGCTCTGCCAGGGACCCTGTCACTCTCAATTGTTGTTAGCAGACACTACAGCGCAGTTGCGGCTTACTTCAAACACCAGAGTCTCATTAGAAGGTCCAGCAGCATACAGGCTCTCCGGCTTGTTGAAAAAGCGCTGGTAGTCAAACACAGTCCCACCAAAGTGAAACTTTCCCGGCCAGTCCACGGTCCAGTCCCCGGTTAGGTAGTACTTCCTCTTTAGTGAACGAACAGCCAGGTAGCTTGTGGAAACTTCCATTTCTTGAATGTGGATGCTACGAGCGCCAGCTGGAACTGTGACCATAGAGTAATACTCTGGACAAAAAAGAAAGAGCACAACTACATTTAAAGGCTTCATCTCTGCTTTATGTCATCGTGCACTCAACATAATCTGGTTCTTGTGTAATTTCACATGAAGAAGTCACAAGCAGCCCCATGTGTTTCTGCTGAAGAGTGTATTGATAAAACATGCTTACCATTAGCTCTGTGTTGAAGGGTGTACTGGCCCTTGAAGAACTTGCATGAGGAATTATCACCTTTACAGACACCACAAGCATCCAGGGAGGCCATGGAACCCAGGATTTGGTCACAACCCACAGCCTAAATATACAAACAAAATTAATAAGATGCCCAGGTGTTTGCGTAAACCTTTTTCACAGAGCTTCTGTCTCTGTTACATTAACCTTGACAGCCAAATGTGGCAGTACAACTAAAAAAGATGCTATTTCATTACGCTTTAGACAAAGTGCACAAACACAACAGCGTTTACCTCACAGATTCCGTCAATGCAGACATCCCCCTTATGTTCAGAGCAGGAGGTGCCATCTTTGACTTTGCCAGACATGGCAAAAAAGAAGTCATAGTCTTCTGCAATGCAGTAAAGCTTACATATGTCCTCATCTGTGCAAATTCAAATGAGAAAAGGACGTTTTAAAAGATCTTTATGGAAAAGCCACTTATAACTGTCTGAATCTGTTCTCTATGTCTGTGCATTTGAATTTACAGGAGCTATTTTAAAGCAACCTGTTACTTGTACAGTGTGTGCAGTGACTGCTAACAACAAATGAGAAAAGACAGGAGCAGACTTTGAATGCACCCCGGAGAATTCATGTAGGGCAACAGGTTTATTTTGTAGTTCAGATCAGTTATCACAGACAAGTCTCTACAGCCGTCTTTGATTAAAATAAATGATGGTGAAGGTGACTTGGCCCAAGGTCTCAGAAGGCAGTTCAGAATCTGTTCCTCTCTACATCACCTCCCATTCATCAACAGCTTAAACAGGCCTGGGAAGACGGCCAAACACACGGCTCTCCTTTACCCCACTCCCTCTCTATGTAACAAAGCTGGCCTGCAGGCTTCCTTTATAAATCCATCCCCACCGCGTCAGAGGGTGCAGGTGGCTACATGTCTGCCATCCACATTACACTAAGTGATAGTTTCCTACAGCTCTTTGCTCCCAATCACTGCAGGAGTAAAAAGAGACTGGCATGACAGACACACTTAAGAAAAATGATTTGGACAAACTTATTACAGCAGAATGCAAATTATAAAGGATCTACAGAATTAACACAATAAAAAGATTGCTCTGAGGAATATGTAATCCACTGTTTATTTAGTGGCACATTCCTTACCATCCACTTTGGTGTAGGGCTTCCACTTATAGTACCAGCCTCTGAAGGGTTTGCTGTTGTACTCGGCACACTGCTGAGCCCGGAAGTCCACGCCGTTGGAAGGACATGGACGGGTATTACACAGCTGATTCAGACGATTGGAGCCTTCACAAAATTTACCATTGTTTTGTGGCCTGGATAGAAGAACAGACAAACGAAATATGGTGATGTGCAGTCTTATGTTCATAACTATATGTATTGTTCAAAACACAAACCATTGTATATCTTTTACAAACAAGCAAGGCCAACCATACCTATTCACTTTAATCAGGAATCCATGTCCTTAACTACCATGACCACTTGGACGGACCATTCAACCACAAAGTGGGAATGAGATATGATAAAAAAATATATATATATAATAAAAAATATATATATAGTAATGTGCAAGCCAAAAAAAAATTGTTGCCATATCCGACTTCCCAGGCTGTAACTAATTGTAGACATCCCTACCACCAGCAGAGAAAATTAAGTTGAGCTATTTACCCACTTTACTAACGCAGCATGGACACACTCTTACAGAGGAAATGTGCTGATCAAAAACAGGAATCCACTTTGCATAAGTGTATTTTTTTATTGTACCCATCAAATGATGTGGAAAATGTCTGTTCATAATGAATGACAGCACAGAGAAGCAGACATGGATATTGCTTTACTATTCATTCTTTCCAGTGAGACCTGAACTAAATCAATCACACTTCCTGCCAAGAGTGATGAAACTTCCTGTAAGGTGTGTGTATGAATGTGTATAAATATGCTACGAGGTGATCTTTGCTTCTCTTATTAAAGATTTGGCCCAGGTTTGTGCAGACATGATCTTATTAAGACATGTAGCAGCAGACAAACAGTCCATATGGTAATGTGCTTTGAGCAGCCCAACGGGACAATCTACGGTATATTCCATCCGTCAAGGACCATGCATCAAAGCGGATGGAAATAAAGCTGAATTCATTGATTTTTTTTATTTTTATCATAGGGTATTGAAATGGCCTGTCCCTATTCCGTACCACTGCAACAGTAAATCTACCTTCAACACGAGACAGGAACCAGACATGATAGTGTTTTGGTTTGTGTTTCAGCCATTTTTTATGTCCCTCTACGCCATGACTTTGGCTCAACCCACAGGACCTTTGAGGATGCGTAAGTGTCTCAGTGGTCTAGTAAATCAGTGCACGAGAAGCTGAGACTGAACCCCTGAAGGTCAGAGGTCACTATAACTGTCCATGTCTCCTGCTAAAATCACCTATTCTCTGCATTTTCACACTTTTGTTCTATATCCATAATACTCTGCAGCACTTACTTCTTTGAGACACGGCACATTAATCAACAAACCCAAATTATCTTTAAATTAAAAGGGTCTCTAAATATGCTCTCTACAAAAGTAGGTCAAGATCATGAATCTAATCTCTTGTTGGTGAGGATTAGGTTGACTGTGTTTGATCTGGCAGGTGGTCTACACAGGGAAAAGAGGAGAGAGGGTGTGGGGGAAGGGGATGCGAAAAAGATTTAGTTTCCTTCTTATAGCAATTGCCGAAAAGGGTGGCTCTAAAACACTTTTACAAGAAGAAGAAAAAGACACATTCTTCTCCTATAAAATGGAAAAGTTGCACCTGGAATCAAATAAATGTTTCCAGCTCCCACTGAGTAGGATTTTGTAACAAGAGAGAGGGTAAGATGTACAAGTATAGTACATCTATAAAGTTCCAGCCAACAAAGGATTACTATCAGACCTGACCTGTACAAGTTGAGGCACCTCAGTGGGTTCAGATGATTCTGTTTGTTGTTATCAAGACAAAGAGACAAACAATATTCAGGATAATCCTTGCTCTGTTCAGATTAGGGTCAAAATAATTACTGGATTAATTGATTATTCAAACAATGACACACGACAGTTGACCCAAAATATATGAGGGTGTAGATCAGGGGTAGAAAAACCAAAGCCCAGGAGCCACATGTTGGACTATTTAATCAGGCCCACAAGCATTTACTAATATTCTATCGATGATTAAACACTGCAAATATTTTTTCTTTTTCCTTCAATATTCTGTAATGATTCGTTGATTCCACTATGTGATATGCTCCAAAAAACTTTTCCTAAATCTATTATCTCTATTCTCAGAAAGATAGTTTTTACAGGTTTTAGAACAAACTGTAAAGAGAGGATCTAAAACTGAGGAGGTGCAGTTGTGACTGTGGCGTTGAACATATTCTTTTGCCTATAGTTCAAATCTTAAATGATAGGCAAAAGAAATGTGTTTTTATTGAGTACAAGTAAGTTTCCGCTGTTGGCCCATGTGAGTCCCATGTTCTAATGTGGCCCTTGGGAAAAACATATTGTCCACCCCTGGCTTAGATGTATCTATGTATTTATTAGTTATGGTGTCTCAGTGCTGCATTGATTTGATTTCATTTACTGTACATTTATTCCCCCTGTACTTTACGTATGCAGTTGAATACAATATCATGACATGGCATTATTGGATTTTATAGTTCTTTCTCTCACCATCTTGACAGCCCTCCTCCTTACTGACCTCATAACTCACAGGTTTACTAGCATCAACACACTTTTCAGCAGCAGCTGCTACAAAGTGCTTTGTGGTGTCATAGGAATGATAAATAAATCTGACAGTTAACCTGGTTTAAAGGGGCCTATGGCGCTTTCTGCTCTGCCAGTCATGGTGTATAATGTGTATCATATGAAAAGTGGTCAGCCACTGAAAATATCTTTGATCCCTTATAAGGAGAAGAAGGAACCCCTAGTGTTCACCAAGAGAAATTATGTATATCCATTATGCTTAGTTGTAGACAGTACACAACAGGGGTCCCCAACCGTTTTAATACAACGGACCACTTTCAAACTCACTTACAAACAATGTTTTCACGGACCTTTGTTTTTTTTACTACACTCACCATAATGCCTCTTATCATTGGGCTTTTTTTTCTTAACAAAGAAGCGCTTCAGAGATGACTAATTTGCTAATTTTAGCTCAGTTCAATGTTAGTTAAATTGGCAGCTAATGAGCTGTAAGTTAGTTAAGTGAACTCAAGAGTGGTAAAGAGCTTCCGGCGGGAGTTTTCAAAATAAGACATCCAGACTATTGCAAAATCTATTAAAATGTAGATTTTCTAGAAAATTAGGTGGTTGGGGAACCCCTGGTATACAATATAGAAACTGTGCTTCTATTAGACTTGTTCCTAAAACACACAAAAACACAAAGCTCTGTGTCCGTACATTTACAATAGAATGCGTAAACAAAATTAATGATGGTGTACTGTGAGTATTAAACCTGTCTCTATGTCTGCAAGTGTGTTCCTGCATGAACTTCTTTTTTAACTTGGCATCTAAACACATAAACTATGACAGTCAGCTGTTTGGAGTTGCAAAAGAAGAAAATCTGAAAAGTGCTTTCATGTAATGTGTAATGCTTTCATGTGTTTTTGAATTTTAGTTCTAAACAGATTCCATTGGTGACAATAACTTTATATATACAACATGGATAAAACTGTAACAATTAACATACATCTCATCTAATCATCATTTTAGGATGAAAAACAAACATTACTGACAAACTAAACGAACTAAACTAAACTAACTAATTTCCAACATATTGAGGAGATGCAGATGATTAAAAAATAGAGAATATTAAATAGAAACTTAGAGAAAAAGGTCTTTACTATGGAATAAATCACATGTTCTGAGGAATTGTTCACCTGGTATTGAAAACATACCAAAAAGGAGAATCGCTCACTTGCGTGTAAAGACAGATTCAGAGCATTTTACCAACAAAATAATATGCCCTGTGGGATGCTGGGTCTGAAGAATTATGTAGAATTATGTTTGTTTGAGTGAGCAGCAATGGGGGACATTTTCTGACTGTCTTGGCAGCTTTTAGAAAAAGATCCTGCTATTAGGAGGTTTTCAGAGTCTGCAGCATGGGGAGAGATTGTCTGTTGGTCAGCCTGTCTGGACTGTCTGTCTGACTGATCAGAGTCGTTCCAGATGCCTGTGTGTGTGTGTGCGTGTACAGTTCACGCATGCACTTTTGTGTTGACAGATACCTGGCAAGCCCTACAGTCAGGTGTTCAGAAAAGAAGAATTTTGGGACAAGAGCCCTTGAAGAATTGTGTTCTGGCCCAAAGTCCAACTCAAGGATTTTTATTGTAGAAGAAGCGGATTCCTTTTGTCATCTGACTGGCTAGTTATGTATTCCATCTAATAGCATTTAATAAGCGCTGATACATAAACTTCACTTCAAGTGCGTGAATGTGTGTATACCTTGGATTGGTGCAGGATCGTTCTCTGTACATGACCCCTCCTCCACAACTTCTGGAGCAATCAGACCACTCCAACCAGGATGACCACTGCCCATTGACCGCCCTGGGACCATGCTCCCCATATTTTACACACTGTCCCCTCCGACACCACTGCACAAAAGACATTGCAAAAAATTAAAGCAGGGAGGAGAGTAAAATGCAGAGAACAGTTACTGAGCACTGGTCCCGGGTGTGTTGGCTGTATTTCTTGCGTTGGCCACGTTCCCAGCCTTACACCTGGACGCACAAACCACATATACACAGACACAGTGTGCAGCACTGATCCGAGTCATTTCCAACACTCACACACCTCTTTGTCTATTTATTCAATATTCAATATGAAAAAAATAAAACTATTGTTCTCTGTCCAGCTGGAAGAAAATCCAGAGCACCCACCCTTATGGCAGGTACAAGCAAGTATCTTTAAGTACTTTCAGAAGAGAAGAAAGAGAAGAAAAGCAAATGTGAATAAAAATGTGTGGGTTGGATAAAAGTGCATGTTATTGACACTACTACTTTGCAACGACATGTATCAGTTGGCAAAGAGAATAAATTTAAGTTACTTCCGGACACCGTGCATGTGCTATACGCAACGATGAGCTTCACAATGTCTTTCCAGGAATCTTTTTTCTAATGCAGGAGTAAAACAGTTACATAGATGCTAAATGGACGGACGCTGACTGTTGTTGCTAATTGATAATTGTCAGTTTTAACTTTTAACTTTCAGTTTTAAATTACATACACTTTTATTGCTTCCACTTTTTTCACTTCACGTGTTATATTAACACAACCAAATTTTATTCATTTGTGCTTTGAGCTGTAGCTTTGATCATAATCACTTGTCTTCATCGGTTTACCTGCATTTTCATCAGGTTTGTTTTTATTTCAAATGCACTTTTTGCCTCTCTCATGGAACCCCTTAAAAGGTCCTCGAGTAAGGGCGCCGCCACACAGCGATATACAGCTATATATCGCCGTCCACCAGAGGGCAGGCTCCAAAAGCAGAATTATAAGGAGAAATCCAATGGCAACTTTACAAGTGTAAAGTCATTTTTTTTAACATTTTAAAAAAAATAAAAAAAATATATGTTTACAGCCTGATACAAAAGATGGTTCTGGTCTCTAGAGCTAAGTTTTTACAACGTGACAACTCTGGGTGGGCAAATTTTTGATCAAAACATTTGATTATGCTATCTGAAAACTATTGTTTTACTATGCAGTAAAAGCGGAAAAGCCGGATTTTAATTGCCCTGTCATAATGACAATATTGGTGAATAGGGGACCAATGAGCGGAAGTTGTCCATAGTATATACTGTCATTGCTTGCAGTTTTTGTGCCATCCATATTTCTAGAGAACTGTTTTTATATACATATAGACACCTACCATGTCAAGGCCACAGGTGGTGCCCTCTGCAGCAGGCATGAACTTTGTCTCACATCGCTGGCCGGTGCGGTGACACCACAGAGACTTGCAGATGTCCTGTCAAACAAATCAAATGCACAGATATGGGCCATTGACTGATTAGCTTAAACAAAAACTGTTTTGGCATCAGATTCTCTTTTTTTCCCTCAAACCTGAATGCGTCTTGCCAAGACCCCCATTGCTAAGATAACCAGTAATAAGCTTCTCTGCAAAGCCACAGTGTCATATCAAATCAGTGAATTTCTTTAATAAAACAGATAATAATCGCATGTGTCATCTGACCCAACCATACAGAGATGGACCCAGAAAGTGAGCACAGAGGGAGATCTGGGGTTGAAAGACAGGCGGCAGAGTCTGGCAACATGCCCAACTTCAATTGGCAACGAGAGAAAGTAAAGAGGAAAACCCTCCCATCCAGTATTCAAGTCATGTAGGTTTATTTACCACAAACCAGCACACCAGTCAAAGAAATGCAGATGTTGTATTTGATCTTCTGTTAGGCAAACATAGGCAGGTTTTAGACAAGTGCTGATATGATTTTCCCAGTGAATATAACCCATAAGATGAAAAGCAGTAGTTTTTTTTAACATCATTTACATGTGAATTAACTTTACTGAAAGCACCCGACATGCAAAGAAAGAGATGTGTGTGTGTGTGTGTGGGGGGGGGGGTTAAAGCTAATTAATAAAGTTCCAATTAAGAACTGGCTCATTAGCGCTGTAAAGCAGACCATTCCAGCTCCTATATAATCCGGGTGCTCTGTCTCTAAGCTAAGCTCTCCAAGTTTTCTCCAATGAGCCAAGCAAATGGAACACTCAATCAACACCCTGTGTGGTAAGACTTTACAAATAAGTAGGGCAACTAAACGCTAAAGATTCAACCTGGTCTTCGGTCAACATGGCATTTAAGAACTTACAGTATGTAACATTAATTGTAATAACATGACAATTATTCTAAATATCTTACCTTCACAAAATCTAGGCTACAGAGTTTGGCTTTTGACCCAAACTGCCACTTGCACTGTATGTCTGCATCATATAGCTGTCCTGGAAGTTGTTCTGGGTACTTGTACTGGCCAATCTGTTTAGGCTCATCTACCAAACAAGAAGCCTGAGCTGTTCTGGTAAATATAAAAAAATAAAATAATAAATAAACATATTAAATGAGAAAGCAACAAGAATAACAACTACACATGAACTAGTAGGATTTGCCTCTACCCAAGGAAGCGGCTGAGGTACTGGCGGCTACAAGTGGACCAGGAGAAGACCCCGTTATTTCCAGCAAGAGTGGGAGACATGATGTTGCCTTCTGTCTTTCTGCATGGATTCCCCTCTCCATCATGGATCATCCCAAAACTAGAGACCAAAAAAAATACGATTTTAAGTATGACAAGCTGATAGTTAGCAATTTTTGTTTATTTAATCAAACAGATTATGTATTCCAACTTGCCTTGTCAAAGTTAAAGCAGAGCTGACTCTACTAAGAGAATAGACTATAGACCGTTCTTACAATGCCCAAACTATATAACAGCTTGTATTGATTTAAGATTTATATTGGTTGTTGTTAGTTTTCTACAATAAATATTTATTTTTCTGCCAGTTGCTAACTAAATTGAGCTGAAAATCCTCGCAGGTTTATTCTGCATGAAGGTTTAAATGGAAAACCGTAGATCTGGCTTTTTCAGTTATTCAGTACTTCACTACTGGACTGTTCATTTGTGAATAAAACATACTTGTGACCAGATTCATGAGCAATAGTAAAAGCCAAGCCCAGTCCTGTGTCTTCATTGATGGTGCAGCTCCGGTACTTACTGCACATACCACTGATGGGAGCAAACCCTAAATGAAGAAAGTAACAGTAAACATGTTAACAATACGTAATGCAAATAAAATAATTTAAATTTGAACTTAAAACATTTCCATTTTATCAAATGCACAGTTGTGGTGTCGAAACGGTATATTGGCATGAAACAAATGTCTATCAGATGTGTCTTTTCACAAACAGGCAGCCAGTGAAGGGGATTTCACACCAGCTGGGAAGTGTTTTCACACAAGCCCTCGGCTATTTATCCGATGATTGCGCCATAGATTTTGATTTGACATCTAAGAAGCTACAGGTGATGAGGGACTATTATAATATTATAATCAATCATAAAATATTTTATTGAGTTTAACTCACAACCCTCACTGTGGGTTTAAGATACTGACATTGTGTGAATACAGAAAAAAATAGTTTTCCATCTACAATTTTTGTCTGACTATCAAACAGTTATATTTCTATCTTTTTTATAATGCCAACACCAACACTGTCACTCTTGCACCTGTCTGCATACCACAATTACAATACTCATGTTGAGCAAGTTTCAGACAGTCACATCCACTCTCTTATTCTGAGCACTATCCTCTTGGCTGTCTCCCAAGAGACAGAAAACAGGTAGACTGCAAAATGCACAAAATGGTGGATATGGCTAAAATATACATTACACCTTCCATCCACTTCTATAAATTAAGTCTAAACCATTTTGTACCGCAACTGTGACTGTTAGAGAAATTAAGACATGATAGGCTTTAAGGCTGTCTTACCCAAGGTGTCACATGGCTCATTCTTCCAGGAACAGATGTCCAGTCCAGTAAGAAGAACCGCGTGGTCATGTCTTTTACCACCTTTCCCCACCAGACCTGACTGCCACTGACAGAAACTGTTGAGCGACTGGTCAGCATGGTGATTAATAGTCAAGCCCATCTGGAAGAAAAGTCAAACATAAGAAGCCCTTTTATGAATATTTTAAAAATCTCAAAAACAACTGAGAACATGAATGGACTTGGACCGAGATGTTACAGACAAACGTATAAGTACTTACAGGGTCCTGTTCCAGTAATAATAAGCTGATCACCACTATGTTGATGTCGTTCCCAATTGTACCATCTTTAAAAAGACTGGAAACCTGGAAAAAAATAATCATTCAAATATTGGACTTAAATAAATCACAGTTTAAACATTTCTTATTAGCAACACATTATGATTACAAGTCCTCTTAATTTTATATGATAAGGAATGAAGGGACAGTACTATGAGTGTCTTTTCTCTCTAGTTTCTCTCAACACAGCTGTATTATCAGTAAATACACCTGCACTGAACTAGCCCAAATTGCTTGTTGATGTTTTTCAGTTTATTTTTCAGCACCTTTATGTTAGATGCCTAATAAAATTGGAGTGACAGTAGAAGTAGCAGTAGTGTTATAGGCCCTTAGTTTAATACTGCCTATTTCTTAAAACCAGTTGCATTTAACCAGAGCACCAGTGCCTCAGTTGTATCTATCTTTTGTCTTTGGATGCTCTTCAGAACATACTTCATTTCACAGTTAAGTGTCGGTATCAATGGTAATCAATCAGGGTGTTCTCTGAAGGGTGGCTGGGTGCTTCCTTAGAGATAGGGTGAGGAGCTTGGTCACTCAAGAGGAGCTCAGAGTAGAGCCGCTGCTCCTCCACATTGAGTGGAGCTGAGGTGGCTCGGGATTTGTTACGGATGCGTCCTGGACGCCTTCCTGAGGGGGGATATGTTTCTCTGGCCTGGGAATGCCTCAGTATTCCCCCTGAAGGAACTGTCTAGGTAGAGGGAAGTCTGGGCCTCTTTGCGTAGACTGCTGCCCCCGCGACCCGGCCCGGGATCAAGTGGAAGAACATGGATGGATGGTATCAATGGATTCAGGCTTTGTCTCTGCCAAACTAGTTTCTGTTTACTTCAATATCTGATGATTTTTACACCAGGGCAGACTAAACATGTAAAAACTAGTAGGCCTATGTGATACTATTATCTATGGAGCTTTTCCAGAACTTGTAAATCAACTTTTTACACACTGTAAACTTGTATTACTTTATATCTCAATTATTGCAGTTAGTTCTTCCAGTATACTTTATTTTAAAAGGCTAGAAAGTTAATCAAACAAGCATTTTGTTGTTATTGTAGCTTTCTGTGGACCTTTTCAACAGAAGTCTGTGAGTTTCCCAATTTAGGTGCATAACTGATAAGAACTAAAAAACTATACCTAGACCATTTACTGTCCCCTTCTCACCATATTCATGACGGTGAGCACGTAGGTGGTGACATTATCCCTGCCATGTTTCTCCAACATCTTCCTGTCTGCCACCACCAGGGTTTCCACATTCAGACCCCCAACCCTGTTGGAGTTGATGGACGATCTCCTTGCCCTTCCCAGCCCTTCCACCTCGGGCACAGCAAACTCGTCAGGCATGATGAAACGATCCTCAGTGGGGGGTTTGGGAGTGTCTAGGAGGGCGAAGGGGAAGGATGGAAGGGAGTGGAGTGAAAGTGTGTATGAGGGAGAAAGACACAGAAATAGAGAGGGGACTTGGCAGTGAAAGTCTAATGAAAGAAATGTCTTTCCTGGCTCGTGCCAGATGATAAAGCTACAGCTCGGGTGTCGAAAGGGCAGGAAATTCACTCCCTGTACAGTAGGGATGCACCGATACCACTTTTTTGGAAAACGAGTACGAGTACGAGTACTTGCATTTCAGTACTCGCCGATACCGATACCGAGTACTTAATAAAAAACATGATTTAAATTTACAGGTAACAGCTTTAGTCATATAATTTAACAAAAAAACAAGGCACGGGGCAAACACTGCTTGTCCAAATATCCGTGGTGAAACTAAACGAAGAAGAGGAGGCTTGCAGTAGGCTGTGGATGTGTTTTTTCACGGAGTCGTGTAGTTTAGGCAGCTCCGTGTCAGTCATGTAGCGGCGGCTTGGGACATCATAACATGGAGGAGACGCATGAATCCCACATTTCCTACCTCCGAAAGTTGCTGGTCACTCAATGCAATGTACTCGATGATTGCCTGTGTTATTTTCACAGCACGTGGATTGTCTCTGGACATTTTCTCTCGTCTTGCAAGAGTTTCGCTGCAGTGTGGGTTGTGTTGGTTTAGAAGCGTGGGTAAACTCTTTATACTCGTTGTCGTGTTGGGATTTTAGGTGCTTGATTAAATTACTTGTGTTAAATGCGCTACCTTTTGAGCCTCCTCTGGACAATTTAGCTGAGCACAATTTGCAGTCCGCCTTTGTTTTGTTTTGTCTTCATTCACTTTGAAAAAGTTCCACACGGCTGACATGTCTCGTCTTTCCTTCGTTCTCCCCGCTCTGAGCTGCAGCTGCAGCCGGGGTCTGGGGGCGGGCACTCGGCGCCTGTGATTAACCCCTTACACGCCGCTCAAACATAGACATTTCTCCGACCGTGGTATCGGCCCCGGTATCGGGGGACTTTTAACGAGTACGAGTACTTTCGAAAATGTGGTATCGAGGCCGATACCCGATACCAGTATCGGTATCGGTGCATCCCTACTGTACAGTTTTCTACATTTACTGCTAAAAAAGGAAAATGATACCAAAACCTGCCAAAATGGTTTCACTGAAAACAGTTTAATGTCCTGTATTTTATGTTTCTATTTCCTTTAATGATAATGGGATGTATTTTGTGCAATTGCATGTCAAACATACAAAAAGTACAAAAAATGTCAAAAATATTGCAATTTTCTTTTGGGTCACTTGTTGTTTTAAATTATACTCTGGGTATTTTAATTTTCATGGCAATGACTTGGAATGTCTGCAATTACAATACATGTCTGTTATAGCCACAACAGCAAAATATTCATGCTGATTATTTTGACAATTATTTACAGTTTTGCACAAACAATACATGTGGCTGATGCTGACAGTAGATTCTTGCTAATTCACAGTGTGGACTGTGGAATAGTCTATGATGCAGATTGATTAGATCCACCTGGATGTTTTGGCTTGCAGACTATTCTTAACCTAAACACATTGATCAGTTAATAGATCTTAAAGATACAAAATGTTCCCTTACATACATTGCTTGCGGTGTCCACAGAAATGCTGCTTCTGAAGATCCTCATGCTGGTTGTCATGTTGTTCATGCTGATGTTGTTGATGATGAAGGTATGGGTTGTCAGGTCTGGATGAATCAATGCTAGATGGTTCGGCAGATCTGCGGTTTATAATGTGTTCTGCAGAGCGTTTATAAACCACATGAGGGTAATGTCCTTCCTGGGCATTGTAGTTGTGTTTTTGAGCCAAATGCTTCGGTAGGGGTGAAATCAAGTACTCCTCTTGGGATACCCGGATCAAACCTGACTGGAGAAAACATCCAATTATGAATATCATTCATCAAAGCAAACATAGAATCACATTAGGACACAATAACTTTGCAAAACCTTACAGATGCTGAAGGAATATGTCACAAAACCACTTTAATAGTGCATTCTGGTTATGAGACATTTTTGTTTTTTTACACCCCACCTTAACCTAAAGTGTACCATTCCAAATTCTAAGTTTTTCACACAAAGTGAGACATGAACGAGAGGTGTGTTAAGGGCATGTCAGATTGCAGTGGTGCACGTATTAACATATCTGCTCTGCTTGGGGTTCTGTTTTAGTGTTGTGACCTTGTAGCTGCTCCTCCGCACTGGGAGACTGAGCTACGCAACCTTAAACATTCCGTCTGACCACTAAAGGCTACCTAATTTACCAAATCAGCCGTCAAATATACACAAAATAGCAGGGCTATCATTCATACCCACATGCCTGTCTGCAGATACATTGAAACGTGTTGCACCCACAGACTTTATTAAAAAAAACAGTCATCCATTCTGTGACCCACTGACATTTGACCTCATTGTGTGTATATGTGTGCTAAATACATCCCTAGCAACTGACTGAAGTGTGTGTGAGTGCCTGCCATAACAGTGCCTCTGCTGAACTGACCCCTTTCCCCTAGACTAGCAGGTGGCAAAATAAACAGAGGCAGTACAAAAGGGAGGCGATGGCAAGGCTTTTGTTGTCAAAACAGTGCCTGGTTAAATGGCAGGCTGCCATCATCAGCCCCATCTTTTTCTTCATCTGCCCATCCATCCATCTCAACATTGTCATTCCTTAGCTGATCCAGCTGACAGAATATTTTATCTCACCATTTATCATCTATTCCCCCATCCATCTTCTACAGCACAGTTGGAAGTCTTGCAGGAAGGTAACTGTCTAACTTAATTACTTTGACTTCTTGTAAGGTCCACATGGTCCAGGTTCAGCCTTCTACTGCTCTCTAATGGTTTGAAGCTGTATACATTAATACATGCCAAAACAACCTTGAGCAAGACACTTGACAGCTGCTACCTGCTGCATCACCACTCGAACGCTCAACCAGCATGCACACGGAGCGAGGAAAATCAAAGACAGAAACATTGAAAAAGAGCAGTTACTGGCCAAAACACACTGTGGCTGCTTAAAATTAGTTGGAATCCAAAAAAGAGCTCCAAGGGGTCAAAGGAGGTGTCTCCCGTCAGCCCACACGGCTGTCTCTTCTTGTTTGACCATCTTTTCATCTGTCTTGAAAAGTTTGGCGATTTACAACAGTATTAGCAGACCTGACTTGTCAAATATTGTGTTTTATTATTACCAATAGCAGGATTTATCGCTTTGGTTAGGCAGTTTAATGATGCTGTAGCACATCTAAATGTGTATCAGTTTTAATATTTCAAAAAAATGGCGTAATAATACCTATAATATGATTGTAATTTCTTCTTTCAGCTTTATGTAAAACATCGAATTGGCTAATTAGACCCAATATTAATTATAAGTGCTGTAATTAAAATCTTCCACTGATTGAGTAAGAAAGACTTTGGTCTGAAGTGGCTTCATTAATTTCAACATGTATTCCTTACATCTCACTCCCTTCTTTACTGCTGCCAGCGCAGATGATAATAACTGACAGCTGGCAGCCATGAATGTACTACGCGTGTTTATACACATTTTCACTGTTTCATTTTAAGAACTAAGTGCAAATGATGCATATCAAATAAATGAATAACACAGGAAATACAGTTAATGCAGAAAACCTCAGTTTGTCCAATAAGACTTGTGAGATTTGGCTTTGCGTCAGAACTTCCACTCCAAACCAAACCTCTCTTTAGGAATACAGTGGTTTAACTCTCGGAAGACAGCGTCTTTAGTTGTTTCTGTATAAACTCCAGACTCTTTTAAGGTTTCGAACCATGATATTAAAAGGCAAATGAGTAAGTGCTTACATGCTGCTAAAGACTAGGACCGAGCAGTGAGAAGCCCCAAGCTGGTGATTACCGGCCTCTGAAGCACATCTGCACTGGAACTCAGTAGAGAATCACATGAACGCAGTGTGTGGTGAGTGGGGGAAATATCATAAAGAAGGGAGGCCCCTCAGGCATCCAACTTATTCAACAGAATCAGTATCTGAATAATTACAGTTTGCTCAAGAGAATTATGTGTCTTTAAACTGGGGTTTGAAATGGGTAGAGATGGTAATTTAGGATCTTGGATCAACGGATGGCACAGTCGGCAGGAGCCAAGGAAAAATTAAAGGGAAGAACATTGGTTATTTTTTGCGGTCACATTTAAGTCAAACAAGACAAAAATGCGCTACCATCAGTGATAGCATACATGGGCCTTCTTCAGTCCTGCCATTAAACGGTGATCAGAATTAATGTGGCATGCCTTAATGCTCACATGTCCAGTATGTGGATGTATTTGTATCCCTCTGGAGGTATGAATGAACATTAAGAGACCTGCTACATCAGAAACACCTCGTACAAACAACATGCCATTGTATTTGAACATGCCATTGTAGAGCGGTCGTCCTTCGACCGGCGGGTGGGCGGTTCGATTCCCGCTCGAAACATCCCAAAACATCATAACATCCCGCTCTCCCCCTCATACTGTCGTTGTGTCCTTGGGCAAGACACTTAACCTACATTGCCTCCAGTGGTGTTCCAGCTGTAACACTGGTAAATAGCTTAATGTATGTAAAGCGCTTTGAGTGCCTACTACAGTAGGTGGAAAAGCGCTATATTAAATAAATAAATGTGAGAAGAAATCTATTTCAGACTCAGGAGGACACATGTCAAAGGTAGGTGAGGATACAAGACGTTAAACTCACCAAGTGTACAGACTGACAGTAGGTTTACATGCAGAGCTTAGTCAGACTATGCTCTTAGCTTGATTGAAATGCCCAACTTCTGTCTTGTCTGAGTTTATAGGCACTAGAGGGAATCAAATTGTTAAGTCTACAGCGTTCCTTTAAGGCCAATGCTGCATTGATGTGGTTTGGTATTTAATAGCATTCAGCCTTTGATAAAAAGAGAAAAAGGAAGAGGAGAAAAAGAGAAAAGATAAATCTGACTTGTTTGTAGCATTAATAGCTGGTAATATTGGCTAATTTACTTTGTAATTATCTATTCATTTCATAATTAAAATGTATTTACTTGCATGTACCCGCTCTGAAGAGAAGGCTGAAAGTAAATGCATTAGATAGCAGTCCTCATGTACTAATGATTAGATCTGTAATGTGTCAATAGCCTGGAGCCCCACAGTCTTTTATTAGTATCACTAATTGTCTTTGAACAACCTACTGACATAGTCTGTACACAACTGGGGGCCACAGCAGAGCTGGGCACCTAAAAGAGTGAAACTGATGGTGCTAGATGAGTCTTTTGTCAGTTGGAGCCTTTGGGCAGGGTCTCCCTCGTTATCCCATGTAGTCACAGCAGGGGGTGGGAAAACAACTCCCACACCAGCCCATACAAATGGAAATGTCTTCTATCCAAGTGCTGATAACTACACTTTAACTAGGGTACACAGCAGTTTGAGCCAGCCAGGCATCAGCCAGTGAGAAAATCTACAGCACAGTTTAAGGGTCAGGAAAACCCAACAGTCATGCTGTTGCTGATTTGAGTTCATACGACAACGTTACAACACAATCCACATATACACAGACCCACCCAAAAACAATCCTCCTCCTGGCAAGTACATATGCCAGGAGTAGGGGGTGGGATTTCATTTTGCTACTCTTCTGTAGAAACGGTTGCGCATGTGCATGACACCACTGCACGATATGCTTTTTGGGATTCTTCATACCCCTTCTGGCAATGGAAACTGTATTGTACTGACCCGAAGCATTTCATACCACTCCAGTGGAAAGAAGTCTAAAGTGTGACAGAAATATACTGTATGTAGTTTTCTTTTAAAACCCACAAAGCCTTAGGCTACCTATGATTCAGGGTCGAAGTTTTATTGCACATGAACTAAGATGACAATTTTTTACCTAAATCTTTCTATTCATTCCAAAACAGTGATATACAATTAGTTTACAGAAAACGTTAAACCATCCTACATAAAAGGAGACTCTTGCAGAGTTTTACCACAGCACCAGTAAGTGCAGCTGTGACAATAGTGGGTCACATTTGATGCATGAGCATTATTTGTAGAAGTTGCAGAATCCACTTGAAGACTTCAACACCAGCCATTACTCTTGTGTGAGAAAGACCTTGTGCAGACTAGAAAGGACTGTCATACACCACCTCTGTTTTTCCTCTTGGTTTCACACAACGAGCATCCCACACCCATGCTGAGAGGCTGACCCCCTTCTCCCGCTGGCATCTAACAGCGGGCACTACATCACTGTCAGAGTCCAGACCACCAGGGAACCACTCCGGGCCACTCTCCTCTTGTAGCACCAAGCTCTGAGCTCCTCTGTGGCCCAACCCAGTCGCTGAATTATGGCCAAGCCGGAGAGGCACATTGTAGCAAGGAGACGTTACAATTTGTTGGCCTTAACGGGAAACGGACAGGTACAAATGGCCCAAGCTCTGGTTGGAAATCATTCATTCAAGTGCCAGTTTAACTTGGCAAAAGCCTTGGGGATTAGACACACTGTGACAAAATATGGTCTCTGTTTCCTTGCCTTGCTCAAATGTAAGCATACATTGTCCCAGTCTAAAAGATTAGAGATACATGTTATAAATGTATTTATGTGTACATTTTGACCTTATTGTTTGTTTTCTTTTTGAATTCACCAGAAGTCATAATTTACTCCTATAATAAATCTACTACAGTAACAACAAGACTGATAAATAGAAAAGGAGGGGTCCACTGCACACAACCCAGCATCATTATCACAACTTGGGAAAAGAGCAAATGTCTCGTTCACACCACAGGAGGACTCACGGCTGGAGACAGACCGAGGTCAAAGTCTATGCCCCCTCTTACAACAGCCAACACAACTAAACGACGGCCATTAAACAGCAGGTTTGATATGCAGGAGGTGTGTATTGACACTTTAACAGAAAGGCACACTGTGTGAATAAGTAGTGACACCTAGGGGTTGATTAGGCAATTAAATGTTAGATAAGAAATAAAAACAAAACAGGAGAATAAAACTAAAGGGGTGAGGTGTGCATATCAGTAGCAAAGCTCAGTTTCAACAAACCCCCACCTGCCTGTGAGCTCGGCTGAAGAGGCTTGGGAAAGGTCACAGTAAAGGTCTTGGTCAGCTACACCGTGCTGCCTGATGAGAGAATAATGCAGACATAGAAATTGCCACAAAACACTGGTAGAAAACGTCCCAATTAAAATATGCATTAAATGGGAGGCTTTGTATTTCATAAATCAGTATCTTTTATTAAGGATACACTGTAGTTAACCCTGACAAGCACTGATGCTGATTATAGGTCAGCCAAAATAAAACAAAAAAGATGGAATCTCTTTGCTAATATAATGCAATTTTTATATATATATACTTAGTGCATGTGTGCTCAACTAGCTACACAAATTTTGTAATAACTTTGTAACAATAAACACATTATTTTGTACTTAGTCATCTAACAACAGAGATCTGAAGACTGTAAATTCTGAACCCCTGAACACCAGAGAGAAAAATGCTATCCTGGGAAAGGGCAGGTGGGACACAGGAGAATAGTAAATCACTGCTCTGCTCTGCCTTCATACAACAGCTCTGAACTTGTAGAGAATAGTAAGAACCTGAGGGTCCAGGTCGACTCCCTCCACCTACTCACAGGACCCTGCACTCGAGCAGAGAGGATTGGGGTCAAGCGGCACAGCAACCTCTAATGAAAAACCCTGAAAAGAAGAATGAACACTGCCTCACCCCATCCCCTTCTCCACTCATACAATTCAGAGCATTACATGTGAAACGACATGCTTTCATCTCATGCAAAAGTGGCAGACAACTTGATTTCACTCCCAGCGCTACACGCTAAGGACAGAGAATAATTAAAACCTAGCTTGAAGTACAATTATTGGGGATTTACAGTAGAAAATCCCTCTATTTTAGTCTCCTATCTATCCGGCCCTGCTCTTAATACCATCTCGTCCTGGTCTTCAATCCCACTCCCATCTGTTTTGCCTAAGAAAACCTAAACACTAAAAATAAACTGGGAGTGGGCTCGATTTTTTGGCAAAGGAGCCAGCGTTGACACATCTTGCCGCTATTAAAAAGTAGGTTCAAGTCTGCAAATCTCTTTCACAGTTTCATTTCCCCTTCCTGCTCTTTTCTGAGTGTCTGCTGAAAGCAAACAAAGAAATGAAAAGGGGAAGCTCTAACTCTTCTCTTTCTCTTCATCACTTGCTCACACCCAATTTCTTTTCCAAAGGCCTTTGACATCTCCCTATAAAGAATAAAGAGAGCATCAAGTCTCCCTGGGAGATTTCAACACAGACAATGAATTCACATTATTCTTGCCCAACACACTCCTTCTCAACTCGCAGTCCAGTCCAACTCTCTTCTCATTCAATATTTGGACGCCACTGCTTTAGTCTCTCTCTTGTCTGCCTGTTGTATTCTCTCGTCTTATTTCTCTTGTGTTGCTTTTAATCCCACTTTAATCTCTTGCTCAAACCCAACACTGCATCGACCAAGCACAAATGGCTCTTTCTGTCATTTATACTTAATCCAAGTCTTCAAGGCAGAGGGCATGATAAAAAGAAAAGGTTAACTGCTTCATTGTCCTAAGCTTCACAGCAGCCTAACCACACACACCAACAACAAGGCAGGAAGTAACTAATTACAAGTAGGGTTGTTACTGAACTTGAGTAGTGTTTTCTGTATGTTTTTGAGCATGTCAAGAATAGTAATAATTAAAAAGATTAGAGTTTTGTTTAGACAACAAAAGTCAACACTTGCTATCACTGTCTTTAAATCATGTGCAAGTTGTCTGCTTGATTAAAAGTTTAAATGGACTGAGCTTGTTTGGTGCAAGAATAGTCCATGTTTCAGACTGTGTTGTGTTCTTGTAACCTTGCGCTACAGCTGGATTCTCGCAAGATTCGGAAGTTTCCAAACTCGGGTAAATCCATCTTATATCGCGCAAAGCCAACCGCTTGAGTCGAACCATGGGCTCACCTCTTGTGACCAATGATTTTGCAGAACAAAACAGGAAGAGAAAGATGCTAACATCGTTTGCTAACGCTAAAAAATAATGTGTAACTAAAAGAATTTCTGGAAGGAAAAGATGTTTGTGCTCCATTCCTACTGGCTTTGGCCAACGTCCTTGTTTCATTTACCAATTTAGTGTTAGTTAACGTTCCTTTTATTCAAAGATTCATTTTGCAAAAACTGCTACTGGTTATGACAAATGAATCGTTGCTATGATTGGCTAAAACAAGTCTTGTGGTAGGCGTATACTAGTCGATGCTTCATCCAATCACCTAACAAGTTTCTGACAGAAAGCTGCAAGTTTTTGCAAACGCTCTAAACGGGAGCAGTCCAGATGGTTCAGTGAAACAGACTATGTTCTGTGAGCAGTCCTATCTGGCTGAATCAGGTTAGTGTTCTTGTGCTTTCATTGCAGGAAGTCAGAATATTAATGTTGACAGAATAAAAGAGTTCAGGCTTAAGAGTCTATGTGCAATACGCAAATTAACAAATACAATCCTTTACTTGACCATTATTTTCTGATTGTTTGTTTCTTTTGAATGAAGTGGAAGGTGTTAAACAGAGTTAAAAATGCAAATGGCGTAAAAATGACCCCCTTGTAGTTCTAGTGTTATTGTATGTGTCATATGGTAAGAAAGTCAACCTAGGTACAAGAGCTTTATTTTATACCTACACCTTTGTTAATTATATTGTAAACCTTCCTCAACTTATAGTTTGGGATATAGGGTTATTATTGTATTTTTATTTAACTTTAGTACTTTTTACTTGAAAGAAGTGATGTGAGTCACACTGACCAACATCAAGTCCATTTAGCTCACATCCTGACCAATGAAAGCCCTCAAATTGCACTTGTGAGAAAAAGAAAATAGATAGAGCTCGAAGGAGTAAAAATAGATCAAAGCTTTAGTCACGGCCCATTCAAATTCAATCATGACCCAATCACATTGTGTCCTGGCAGAGCTTTTAAGAGGACGGGTCAGTGGTGTTTTATTGTGAGTGGAAGCTAGCCTAATGAAAAGGACAATGCAAAGATTAGCAGTGCCAGCCAGGCGGCTCAAAACTTACCCTGGCTTTAATTGCTATGAACAAGAGGAGTTGTAGAGGCAGGGCAAACCGGGGACAAAAGAGCCGGGCCAAGCGCAGAAGGAGGAGGTATGGAAAGCATATGATAAATGGAGGTATGCCTTTAACAGAGGTTTAGCATGTTCATCTGTTTAAAGCTGGAGTGGTGTGCCACAGAGTCTATTCACCTCATAAACCTAATGACTGCAAGGGATCTTGTACTTACAGTGTCTACAGTGTGTTACAGTGTCAAAAATAATAATAATAAGATCCTAGATGTTGACTGAGACAAATGAAGTCTGTTCAAGTCTTCCAAACACTGATAAGCATTATTCACAAATCAAATATCTCTTTACCAAAAATGCAGAGATTAAAAGAAATTCAAATGAGTAGCCAGTCCGTTTGATGTCCCCAGAAGGAAGAATAACTCCTCTTTTTTAGACACAATACCCCCGGACCTATTCATCTTATATATAAATACTAAGAACTCACAGTCCATGTGTGTTAGCAGCTGTGCAGTTGCAAACAAAGTTCAAGTGGGTGCAAACTTTGAAAAATGTGTTACTTTAAGATGGCTAAATTAACAGTTAGATTACATACAAAAACAAAGGTTGACAGGAAGAAAACATTTAAAACCAATAAAACCAAGGCAATGGTGTCTTCCAGGTCTGGACAGTCATATAACAAGTAGCGATAAACAGTTGCACAAGTAGGACCACAACACTGCGTCAGCTAATTTCCATCACCATATCCTGTTTTGTTGTGTTTGTCATAAGAGCTGGTCCATCAAACAAACTAAAATATGGCCTTTCTTCCTGGCCTGCAATGACAGTGGTGTAACTTTTCTTCAACTCCTTCTATGCTATTATCCTCTCCCACACCTCCCTGTGTTCAAAGAGATGCTCTACATAATGTTCGAAAGTGATGCTAACCCTCTTGAGTAATGATGTCACTGTGCAATTGCCCATAATGTAACCAAACTAAAGTGTGCATACAAAAAGGCAAGGAAGGAAAAAAGAAAGGTCTAGTGCTTTAGAAGGTGGGGTGAATGAGGTTTTTATTTCCAAATTGTCTCAAAAACTATCATGTCAGAGAAATTGAAATGGCTTTGGATGTGTTCCATTAGCCCAAGGGAAAGACAATTTTCAAAAACCTTGGAGAAATGAGGCAATGCATTTAAGGAAATCTGGATTTAGCTGATGGGGAAGAAGTTAGTAACATACACTTACCAGGCCCGAACATGTGGATATGGCAGCAGAGGAGGATGACACGTTACGGACTATTCCCTGATAGAGACAGCTGAGATATCCAGGATCTCCTGTCACTGTGGAGATGCCGTCCAAGCCCAGTGTCTGTACCGTGAAGCCCGGGCCGACCACAGAGGACGGCTGGAGGTCCAGGTGCATGTCCTGGCCAAAAGCGGACAGGCGGTAGTGCAGGGACATAGACAGGGACCTTCTGCTGCGATGGCCTTGTCTACTGATGTCATGACTCAGGTATAAACCTTCAGAGTCCACCTCCACTGGGGTCACAAACACGTAGTCTAGGAGAAGAAAGTTAAAGTTTGTTTAAAAAATGTTTAATGGACAATTCCATATGCGTAACACAAAGAGTGCAAACAAATTTTGAATGGGAAGTGGAGATTGTTATAAAGGAAGGATTATAGAATCAAACTGAATGGCACTGAGAATCTGTTGTTGATAAAAATGATCAAATCAGCCAAGGAGAAAAAAACAGTATGCCTCCTAGCAAGCAAACTCTTCTTTGTCTGTTTTGTCACACAATGTTAATTACTATCACCAACCTTAAAGGACATGACTAACTTAAAAATAATGTCTTTCTTCTTCTTGCAGATACTTTGTATTTAAGGTTAAAAAAATGGCTGTGTTCATTCACGTTTATATATTGAATACCTAATTTAATATTGACCTCAAGCATCTGGACAATGACAGCTATAAGGCTTCTTCTGGCCCCCTAATCTGCTCTAAATAATACAAATGAATTCAGGATGCATTTACTTTATGCCGGCTTTATGCAGTCATTTGCATGCTATGTTTCCAAATACTTTTTCAGGAAATACACAATCTCAACAGCTGCTATGAGCACTGAGATCATATGGATCACAGATGGTTTTGACAGAAGCAGCAACACTAACATCATACTTCCATGCATATTAGATATGAGTCAGCCTGAGGTCGTAAAAACATGATGTCCTAATTTCATGCAGTCAAAAAAAACTTGAAACTTAAATCATTTTCACATGTGAGAACTGTTACAGTGGCCTGACAATTAATATATATATATATATATATATATATATATATATATATATATATATATATATATATATATATATATATATATGATTTATAGACAACTGTAGACATGTTGTTTTCTGTGGATGGCATTGTAACAGAAGAACTCATACAAGACCATTCATTCACTTCTACATGTAACACTAGTACAATAACTTAGCCCTTCACTCCCCTGTATCTCATTTTATTCATATGCCTGAGCGTTGCCAGCTGGAAGACACATCAGACTATATCAAAAGACACAGAACACTTACCGTGATTTAATCCTTGGCTGTCGCTGGCCGCTACGGTGTGGGAGCAGTAAACGTGCAACGTCTGCAAAAAATCATAAAGAGACAGGTAGCAACAGGTTGCTGCAAGAGTGGAAACACAAAGGTGATAAATTGAGTTCATGGCAGAAACATATGTCATCTCACCACTTGCATTCCGCTTTGGTGTGGAATGACAAGTTTGGATATCACAACGAACCACAACATGATGGTAGTTTGTTTTGCTATGGTCACTGATAAGACTAGCTATTAATCAATGCAAGAGTTAGCACCTGCCTTGATAATGTTCCAGCATAACAAGGTGGGCAGGAGCCTGGCTGAGGTGCATCCAAGAAGCGGGATGGGTAAAGTCCATGTCAGAATAAAGAGACAATCCATAGTGATGGCATGAACGCTTACACCTCCGTTACCTCCTCAGAGAGCGCACACGTAGCAATAACCTGCGGTAGTGCATCACGCAACTTGCACGCATCGTTCAGTAGTTTAGTGTCCCGTAGTGGTCGTCCAGGTGAAATCTGCAGGTCACGGGGCACAAGGACGCAAAACGCACTCATCGGTGTGCGTGTGTGCGTAATGCGTGCGTGGAGCAGCAGGTAGCGTGCCGGGGAATAAGTGCTGACTGAGCATACAGAGGGTCTGCCTGCAGGATGAAGTAAAGTCACTCAGGACGCCAGCCAATCAGCGCGCAGCATCACTTTACCACGAGGAGATAAAAGACGTGCAGAAGGGAATCTCCACTTTGGCAGCGACGGGACTTTATGTTGCGTTCATGCGACACTTGTACATTTCGAAATTTGACTATGGACAATGAAAACTGCTGTTGATCATTGAAGTGGTCCACATTCGATCGTCTTTAATTTATTAAAGGAGACACGTGGCAAATTCTCTAAAGCCGATTCAAACAATGAGTCAAATAATGAGTGATTACATCACTAAATGACTAAAGGCATAGCAGATCAATTTGTACACGTATTTAATACAACCTAGAAACACTATTGAAGGGAATCACTAGTGAAGGCTGTGGATATTGTAAAACTGCAGCTGTCCACAAACAAAGCATGCAGCAATGCTTAAAGCAACTTCAGTGTGTCAAACTCTATTTACAAACTGTTTCATATGAAAAAAAGCAACAATCAGGGAAATCTGAGTTAGGAATTTAAAGATACTATTATTGCATCGTACATGTGAATAAAAGTGAATAAGGTGATATAGAATTTACTAAAGCAAAATGATTTTCCATTTAAAAGGCACTTTTATCTCTTGCTTGTTGCACTATATTTGGAGTGACTAGTTGCCAAATGGAGCCCCAATCTTCTAGTGCCATTAATTAAGCATGCAGCAGTCCCACACACTTCAACAGCTCGTACTGTTGAGACATGTGTGTTCCCCTAATTGTCGTGAACAGGTGGTCCCGCTGCTTCCTTTCCATTCCACTGGCTGGCAAACACCTGGATAGGTGGTTGGAATGCACTGACAGATACACAGTTTGAGGCGTACACAACTTACTAGCCAACTTACTGCAAAGGTTTCACACTCTGTGGAGCATAATAAGGCTTCTCAAGGCTTCTCACAGCTCTTGCCAGCTTTTCTGTCAAAGAACAACCCAAACACAACATCACCTTTAAAAAAACTCACTATTCACATGGGACCCTCAACTTTCTTCTGTAATTAGTAAAGACTGTTTCATGGTTGGTGGCTTATTACCATCTATCAGTGGGATTGACTTTTGGAAAAAACAATCTGATAAATGACCCAGTATATTTTTACTGTAGAGATAGTAATCACAGAGCACAACATGGAGTGCATGTTTCATTACAACGGCAATTCAAGAATTATTAAATGAACAAATAAGTTGCAAAATGGTAATATTTACATAACATTTGACAGTCCCTTAATGCATGACCATATTTATACGTACAATCACGCAGAATGTGTGATTGTTTTTGGCCTTTTTTTCAGAGAATATGAATGATAACACAAAAACCTTTCTTTCACTCATAGTTAGTCGTTGGGTGAAGCCATTTATTGTCAGACAACTGTGTTTACTCTTTTTAAATCATAATGACAGATGACAAAATTTTACATACCACAGTTCTTAATACTGTGTATTACCATCTTTAACATCAATGACAGCTTGAAGTATTTTGTGGTAGTTGTGGATGAGGCTCTTTATTTTCTCAGATGTAAAGCTGCCCATTCTTTTTGGCAAAAAGCCTCCAGTTCCTGTAAATTCTTGGACTGTCTTGCATGAACTGCTTGTTTGAGATCTACCCAGAGTGGCTCAAGGATAATGTGGTCAAGAGACTGAGATGGTCAGTCCAGAACCTTCACTTTATGCTGCTGTAGCCAATGACAGGTCGACTTGGCCTTGTGCTTTGGATTATGTTATGTTGGAACGTCTAAGTACGTCCCATGCACAGCTTCCAGGCTGATGAGTTAAAACTTTCCTCCAGTATTTTCTGATAACATGCTGCATTCATCTTTTCCTGTGCCTTTGTAGCTCACACATTTCCAAAACATCAGTGATCCACATGTTTCACAGCAGGAATGGTGTTCCTTTCATCATAGGCCTTGTTGACTCCTCTTCAAATGTAACATTTATGGTTGTGGCCAAAAAGTAAAATTTGGGTCTCATCACTCCAAATAACTTTGTTCCAGAGGTTCTGACGCTTGTCTCTGTGATGTTTGGTGTATTGTAAGCGAGATGCTTTTGTATAGAAATGGCTTCCTCAACCATGCAGCACATTTTTCCTCCTTGTTGTACATCTTAAAACAGCCACACCACTTTTTTCAGAGAGTCCTGTATTTTAGTTAAAGTTATTTGTGGGTTTTTCTTTGCATCCCGCACAATTTTCCTGGCAGTGTTGGCTGAAATTTTTGTTAGTCTACCTGACCTTTTAATTTTCCACTTCTTTATTAGAGTTTGAACACTGCTCATTGGCATTCTCAATTCCTTGGATATCTTTTTATATCCCTTTCCTGTTTTATACAGTTCAATTAACTTTTTCCGCAGATACTTTGACAATTATTTGGTTTTCCCCATGAATCAGAATCAAAAACTCGCTGACCGTTTATTCACACACACTGATTACAAGCAAACAGATCACAGGTGACAATTGACAGACCTTTAGTAGCCATTCAAACCTGTTTGTGTCAACTTGTGTGTATGTTATCAGGCCAAAATCACCAGGGTATGTCAACTTTTGATCAGGGTCATTTGGGTAGTTTCTGTTGTTGTTGTTATAATTTAAAATGTAAACACAATTGTTTGACAATAAATGGCTTCACCTAACCATAACTATGAGTGAAAGAAAGGGTTTTGTGTTATCATTCATATTCTCTAAAAAATGGCAAAAAATTACATTACAAATTCTGCCATTACATTATGAGCAAAACTGTGTGTTTAGAGCAACTGTAGTATTCATGCAATTTTATTTTATCAATAAGATGTAGACATTCTATTAGCATGCATATAAAGCATATGTCAATGCACAAGCATGCAGTAAAAATAAAAAAGTTTAATACTTAACACAAACACTAGAGATACATTAAAATGTCAGAACTTTCTTCTCTTTAATGGCTTGAGTCCTTTATTAACTTAAAATAATTGGCTCTTGAAACCATCTCATTATGGAATATTATGGAAATGGGCACACTTATAAGTATATTATAGCTCATTGACTCATTCCAGAGTCTGGTTGTCATTAAAATTTAAGATGCAATTTTGGTGGCCCTGTACTTGCCATAAGTGTGAGTGTAAGTGTCAGGGATTTGAGGTTGCTGGGTAATTTCCTGCAATGTACTTTGGGGTGTAATTGCACTGTCATCTCCAAAGTGAGTATGTAAAGAAACACAGCTACATTAGTTCACAGTAAAGCATGTGCAGCCACTGAGTTTTTGCACAAGGTCTGTTTGACACCCTGGCAGTCTACCTGATTGCTTTGCTTTGGCCACACAGAAATACAAGAGCACAACATGACAACAAGATTAAAAAGTGGAAAGAATTGTGGTCTGAGCAGCACATGGGTCTTTCCTCTTGTTTCTTAAAGTGCTTCTCAAATCTTGACCTGACTTTCCGCCTGGATGCCTTTCTGAAAATGCCCTTTGTATTGTTTGTGGCTTTTACAGATGTTTTTAAATCTGAAAAAGTGTGACCGCAGCTTTTTGCACCATGCCGCTGTGTTGACAGACGATGTGCTTATTTACAGCACAACAAACCAACCGTCTGAGCCACTTAGCAGACTTTTTCTCTCTCTTTGGCTTCTTCACATCACATCTTTCACATCGCCCACATGGGTTGTAGAGTTACCAGGGTCTGTCAGGCTAACCTCTTGTTTGCTTTCCAAAAGCATTGCAACATATCTGGTTTCAGCTGGAAATATAAGATATTGTTTTTGTTGCCCAGGGATAGAAATAGATTAAGATTTAAAACACTCTGGACAAGATGCATCCCTTGAGCCCTCTGCCCTGGGAACATAGGGTGAAATAAACCAGAGTAAAGCCTGTGACAAGTAGATGGTATCTTTACCTTGTGACCCAAATTCATCAGAAATGCTTACAATTTGCATCAGTACAGTTCCAGCAGTGCACAAAAAAATGAAATATCTGTTCTACTAGATCAAATAAACTTTTTTGCATGACTGCAGAACTATTCAATTTCAAATTTGAATATTTAATTCTTATTCAAAAAAGTTGTACATTGTATGTGTAAAATTATTAATTTCATGCCCACTGTCAGTCAGACGGCTGTCCTACAAAATAAAATGCAAGCATGTTATGAATTTTTTATGTATATGTATCTATAGAGTTGTTTATTCAAGTTGCCCACGGGTCAAGCAGCATGAATGAGTCCTTGGTTGCCAGCATGCATTAGTTTGTGCTGGTCTGAGTACATCACTACTTAGACATTCTCGGTGTGTGCCCACAGACTCACCCATGGCTGACGCCTTCCCTTCAAGGTTGGGTGTTGCATTGTCTCAGATGGATGTATTCTGTTTTTATTAAATTCAGAGTGTATTTACTGAAATGTTAACCACTTAAAGGAGCAAGCAGCTACCTCAGGAATACTGTTGGTGATTTCCCGACTTTTTCTTTTTACCCTTGATGAGTTGGTCATGTGGCTTTGGTTTATCCATTGTGAGCTTTAGAATGAGAAGTTTGTCATCTCTCCGGACCTTTCAGCTCGTATCTGGTCTTCCTTTCAGACCACACTTCAGTTCTCTCATTGGTGTGACAACATGAAGTGTTTCTTTCAGTGTTTATTTTTGTCCAAGTCACTGGTCTCTATGGTGGAGGGTATCTGTTTGCCTTTCACTCACAATGCCTTTACATCCATCTTTTCTACTGTAGAGCGTAACCACACACCATTTATCCTGGATTTTGATAACCTTGGAACAAAAAAAGCAATCAAAGAACGGCACTTGTGATATTAGTCATCTACAATAGTTCAGACGTGCTACATTAAATGGACAGGTTTAATAACAAGCACCTATTTCAGAAATTTCAGTTCCTGAATACCTGGTATGTTAAATAATGATAATGAACAGAATTGCATAGCAGATATGAAAATATGGATATCATAAAACACCACGGACCAGACAAAATACAGGAAAATTAAACTGCACGTACAGATGTATTTTGGTTGTTCATGTTTCCAAGTGTCTATAAACAATATGTATTTAGATAAATCTGGTTTTGCAGATAGGGTTGTGGAGGGGATTACATTTGTCTTACCTTACTCTTATCTTTTGTGTAGTCCTAAGATGTACTACCATTAGTTCAAAGATACAGAAATACTATACGTATATTCTCATTTGCATCCGGCTTGGTTGTTAAGTAGCACAGGTTTCATATGATGTGGCTTTAATGATCTTCAATGCACATTTCCTCAAACTTTGTAATTGACATCTAAGCAAAGGCCACAGTATAATCATGTCACACCTCGCCACAGAGAGGGAAGGATAAATGCATATCCATATGTGTGTGTGTGTGTGTGTGTGTGTGTGTGTGTGTGTGTGTGTGTGTGTGTGTGTGTGTGTGTGTGTGTGTGTGTGTGTGTGTGTGTGTGTGTGTGTGTGTGTGTGTGTGTGTGTGTGTGTGTGTGTGTGTGTGTGTGTGTGTGTACGTAAAGGTGGGATCCCCCTACTTTCACTTTGAAGTCAAGGCGATAGTTACATGGACAGGGAGATGTCATCAGTTGTCAGCCAGGTGCCAGGAGTAGGGGGAGAACCAAAGAGACCATTTCCCATCCCATCAGCACCTGGGAGCTCTGTCTTTGATGACGTTGAGTGGCCCGTGCAAGCAGAGGTGCTAACTGCTCTCTGGACATTTGATGTATTTGTTACCCTATACAGAAAAAAGGCTGCTATATTTTGCACAAAGCCAGACTATTTTTACTTTTCTACTGGCAATAATAGCATGATTATATAATCTTACAACAACAACAACACTTACCCTTCTTCAGATCATTGTGATTGATTAGCTGCTGTACAACAAAGTGCTGCTCTCTCCCCTGTAAATACAAGAGCAACATCGTTTATAAAATGTAATGAATTCCATTTTTATAAAATAGTTCTTTTGTTTTCTTCTGTCCATAACATTATCTACAGTGTGGGTCAACAAGACATCTAGGAAGGAAACATACCTTACTTTCCTCATTGCTAGACCACCTCTTACTGTATTGGTATAAAGGAGAAACCTACAGCACTGTAAAGTGAGTGAACACATTAGCATGAACTAAAACACACCAGGACACCTGCTGCTGTCCACTTCTTTTCTTCATTATAACCTCTCCTACCGCATTTATTCCTCATGACAGATTATCCTTTTCCACTTCTGTTCTGGGTTGATTTGATGTCAGCAGACTTGAAATAATAAGTCTGTGGTCAAGCAAATGTGTAATAATGTATACTTCACTCAGATAGGTCAGTAAAACATTACACTGAACACACTGAGGTTATGGCTCCAGTGCTTTGCCTCTACCCATACTGTAACTGCTGTTAGGAAAGGCTAACTGAGAAACAAAGATAGATTTATAGATTACATTTTATAATAATTGATTTAACCCATCACTCAGGTAAAAATAAAACAATTTAAAAAATAATGCTGAATGAACTCAGACACTTAAAAATGTGACAAGTGATCACAGAATAATGTTATCTGATGAATTTAATTTCTGTTAACCTCACTTCAATTAGACTTCACAAAAGATTTATTTAGACAAAAAGGACTGATCATTTGTTAATGTTTGTTGTGTAACATGTCAGTCTCCATGAGTTTTGACAGGGCTGAGTGAATGCTAAAACATCTCCTGAGTTAGCCATCTACTGATTATGCTTTTTGGCCTCAGCATGTATTCTTCTGCACAACTTTGCAATCTTGCGTTCTTGCATCACTGAACTATTTTGATTACTCTCCACTGTCTTCGGATGAACATCTACACATGGAGTAGTCAAGCAGAGCAAGTTTCCAGCAGTTGTGATGGCGCTGGGCAGAAACATGACTGGCCGATGTTTTAATGTGCTGTTTAATTCCCATTAGATTCGGTCTGGTGCTAGCCTGAGGTCTCGCTGAATGCAGTGCACTTACCGCACACATTTTATAATCTCTTTTGCCTTCCTTTAGAGAAGTTGTATAACTGTGAATCTTTTTTTTTTAAATAACCATCACTTTGTCTTAAAAAAAAGGGCATTGTTTTAATTGTGTCTGACATTCTTTTGTCTGGGGTGCACAGTGGCAGAGAGGTTAGTGCTCCTGCCTCACAGTAAGAAGGTCATGTGTTTGTGACTCAAACATCCTCGGCCAACTCGGCCTTTCTTCAGCATTAATGAAGACTGTTCGTTCCCGGGACACTCACTCTTTGACCTGTTGCTCTCTGGAACAGGTCACCAGAAACGAGAACTAAAATATTGGAAAACAGCTTCTTTCCCAAACCAGTGACTGTTTTTAATCATACAAATCAAGAATTCAAGTCTTCTCTTCTCCCACTTGAATACGTATTCCTTTATTTATTAATATCATTATGTGTTTTACAATGTGTAAATGACTTTTGAATGTGTGTACTGAAGCACCTTTAGGATTAAACTCCAATTTTGTTTTATTTCTTTGCAATATGTCAAAAGAGGCATTCAATTCTGTTCTATATTAATCTGCTTGTTTCTGTCTCATCACAATACACAGTAGACAGGCTGTGTATATGACATTTAAGAGCTTAGTTTGTTTCAGCTCAGCCTCAAAACCACAGCCTGACTGACTGTTTGGAGAGAAACAGGCTCCAGATATCCTGTTTATACAACGATGTGATGAGTTTGATATTAACAGTTTAGGTGCATTTTCTGCTAATATTCTTGCTAGATATACACACATATGGCTTAGAACCTCAGTCAGTGGATGAGCTCGTTTACAGTATGTGCTGCTGATGAGAAAGGCTGAATCCTTGCCGGTGAAACAAAATCAAAGTAGCTGTCAGCAACTCCCCTTCTTATCTCATAAATTTAAATAGGAAGCCCTTAATAAAAACCTTTTTGGGCTAAATATTTACAGGTCTGACTATAGGGCTAATCCTTTGATACCTTAATGCTCCTGAAAACGAGGGCATGTCTGAGCTGGAGATATGATGTGGCAAGTTCTGAAGATGAACTTGCAGCTGCACATGACTTTGCCCCAGAAAAAAAAAAAAAGAACTGTTTATACGCTTTGTATATCAGACAAAACGGTGTATGCTTATGAAAATTATCAGGTAAGCCGAGCAGAATTACCTCATTCCATTTCCCCTAGGTGAAGCCTGAACAGAATAAGAAAGGGCGTTTTGTGTTGCACGGCGCCCAGCAGACACACAAACCTTCTTAACAGTTTCTCTGTAACAAAGAAACGCAGGCGTCAGGTGACAGATGATATAAAGAGCCAATGTTTAGCCAAAGCTTCTAGTCAGCACTATTCCATTCATATCTAGGTCTTTTCAGAAACTCCAGAGCAGACAGCTTCAGTTTTTGTGTCAATAGGTTACTCATCAGGGACAGTTGACAGTAGAGGCCTTTAGGTTACACAGCAGCATGGTACTTGCCGAGGTTGCCATAACGATAGTTCTGCTAACAAAGGAAATGAAATCATACTTTTGCCTTGGGTCTGCAAAGTGTGTTATTAGTCTTTCAATCGGGAAACTTCTCTGCTCCACACATGTCATTCCTGATGAGGTGTCATGAACAATGTCACTAGCTATAAATATGTCACTCCTATAAATGTTTAGAGCCGTGTAAACAGAGATAAACAGCAGCAGGCCGGATTATACTGCTTTGTGTTTAGGCTGAGCATATGTGGCCTACTTTGTGAAACAGACACGTTTTGTCTGTAAAAAAATTTTACTTTAGTAAGCGATGCAAAAACAAGGTAAGAAGTGTAAGATAAGATGCTGAGCAGTCGTTATCATCAACAACTCAGCAAGATATATGAGGAGTCACGTCAGTGTTGTCTGCACCATCTCCTCAGCTTTACACACACTAGTATTTAAAGCCTACACATGAGCAAAGCATTTAGTGGAAACACAGAACTTTAAAAGGTTAAAAACATTGCCTGAATTTGATATTAAACATGAAAAGAGGTTTACAGACAGAAACACTTAAACTTAAGATAGTACTAATCTTGTTTTATACGTATTAAGCAAGGTGAAAATATAAGTTAGTTGTTCCCTTACAGCAGAGAGTCTTTCTTTGTGAAAACCTCCTAATTATAGTACATAATATGAACACTACTGTACACAGAGGATATATTACACTACATATGGGGGTCCTACCTGTAGCAGATCTAATGACAGAATCCGGAAAGCGGGACAAGTTATCAACACCCAGTTGGAGACATTTGTGTCAGTGAGAGACAGGAGGACACTGGACAATCTCACGCCCCCCCCCACCGGACAGTAGAGGGGCAGAGGAGCACATTTTTCAACAGACTCCTCCAGGTCCGCTCCCACAGTGAACACTACAGGACTTTATTTATACCACATTTATCTCTCTGTAACAGATAATCCTGTATTATTTATGTTTCTAATCATCCACCACTTTATTACACTGTACTGTCTTTTATTCCTTTGTATGTACAGTAAATCTTGTTTATTCTATATCTTGTCTTTTCTATTGTATTTAGTATTTGTATACCTATTTTCATGTTTTTAAAGAGTGTTTTTTAAGTGCAATTGAGTTACTGCGACCAAGCAATTTTCCTTGTGGATCAATGAAGTCTGTCTAAGTCTAATTCTAAGTCTAAGACAGCCTCAAAGTCAAAGAAGCACTGGAGCTACAGCACTGTTTCTTCATCTCCTGGTTCACTTTCTAAATAGACATCCAGTCACATTATAAAAACAATAATAATAGCATAGTATATTGCTGATTTCATTTTACAAGCTACACATTTTAAAGGCAGACAGAACTGTAGTTAAATTTTTGGGTTGAAACAAGAATAAATTTAATATGAATGAATGAATGGTTTTAAGGAAAGTCCCAATAAATTTTTATATTGTTAATTTTTATACTGAGGTCAGTGTAAAACTAGAAAACATTCCTGATGGCTTCTCACACCAGAGCAGGTGTCAGGTTAAGGCACATATTTTAGAAAAAAAATAAACCTTTGAAGAAACATGGGGAAATTTGGAGAAGCATAAAACCTTCACAGATGGGAGCGTGGTGTGGGATGTGGCTACCAGAAGCACAAGTAGTGGTAGTAGACAAAATACTTTCCATTGTTTGCTGATGCATGTTTAGCTGTTCTTGTTCCATAAAAGACTGGAGCGACCCAGAGCACAGATGTGGCAAGCCCGAGAAGCCACGCACAGGGCCAGATTTCTAAATATTGGTGAGCCTCTTCCTCGATGGACAACATCAAAGAGAGATGTTGTCGTGAAACTGGACAATCTCTTTTCATCAGTTATTTTACACTGGTTTAACTTTGACTATTGACTCTAACATACAAACATAAAAGACCTCAAACTGATACAAACATATTTTTATTTTGTTGTAGAGGCTTTGCTGAAGCACACTATCCACATGTCAAACGGCTAAAACAAGACAGCAAGAACACCCACATAAACATAGAAATATTATATTGTTAAGTATAATATTATTTTATTCTTAACAATATACTAAAGTTAAAGTTAAAATTTCTTATAGTTTTAGCATTACTAGTCTGATCACAGTAACTAATCTCATCTGTGTATCTGTGCTAAATATTTTCTTGTGTGGGGTTTTAATAGAATATTGTGTGTTTGTAGATGAAGATAAATATAATGTGTTGTCAAAAGAGCCTCTGACAGAAGCTGCCTGCGTGAGTCCCTTCAAAAGCTGATGGGATGATAGAGAGACGTGTGGTTTTGTGATTTCCACCGAGCTACAAACACAACATGACAACGGGCAGTGCTCACCCCTCACTATCTGCAGAGCTTGCCAGTGTCTCTACTAACCAGCCTCCACACCCACACAGGACCACTGACTTGGCCAGGGTAGTGGGGATTTCCCATTGTGGGCCTTGTGTCCCTCTTACCCCATTTACCATTTCATCCAGGCCTGCTCCTGGCCCAGTCAGGCTGGACGTGACGGAGTGCAGGTCTATAACTGTGCTACCATGGGCTAATTGCTAACAGTTTATCTTTTTTTAAGTGTGCCATCTTTAGTTGTCTTTTTGTTTTCAGTACAACTGTTTTGTTTTTAGTGCATTTGTGTCAAAGAGGACATAGTTTGTAATGTTTTCTTAGAATAAATTATTTTACTATGTAGCAGTTTAAATTTTAATTATATTTGTTTGTTAATAAAAGAATACATGAAAAGAACCCTGGCCCCTGCTTCCTGGTAGGTAAAACCTGTGTTTGGTAGTTTTGAGATAATGGTTGATTATGTATTAGTGTGTTAATTCAGTAGAATTTATTAAGTATTCAAAAGGCCTATAGAACTTTCTCATGTTGTTTGCTAACACCACAGTCTGTTTTAGATAGAAATAAGAGAATAAAACTGCTCTTAAATGTTCTGAACTGCATGTCAAAACTACATGAAGGCCTGTGAACTTTCCTGTCCACACCAGAGGTGATTACATATCATGTGTTGCACTAGAAAAGCAGGATGTGCAGCTTGATTTCAGTCTGTGCTAGTGGTCAGTGGCCACAACCTCCTCCCTCCCTCTGAGAGAACAGACAGACAGATGGATGACCCAAAATTACAGCACAACCGGCATTTTTAGGATAAACGTGTCCTGTAAAAATAAACCAAGCAGCCTGAAGCCAAAAAAACCATGCAGGTTCATCAGGGTGCAACGGGGGTTAGGCATGTTGGCCTTCTGTATTTAGATGTCTGTCTAGGCACTCCTGCCGCTACTTCTGCATGAGACATGGATCTCAAATTGTGGCTTTTCTGACGAAGCCAGGGTGGAAGGGCCACCCTTTGATATATTTATAAATATGTATTGCTTGTTTGTAAGATGCACCACAAAGTACAAGGGAAGCAGAGAGCAAAGAAGAAGTCTGAACCGCAGGGATGTCATTTATTTTATGTTAACCGTTGGCTGTTTGAAAGGCTTGGATAAGTCACTAGTTTAGGGCGGGAGAAAGTGAAAATCACGCATATCTAATGACCTTTAACTGATTTTACACTAAAAGCATTCATACCTCCAAAAGAAGAACAAAATTGAACTAATGTGGAGTAGTGTAGTCTAATGACCTCTCTGACCTCTCCAATATGAACTGGAGTCTGATCAGCTCTGGTTTAAGAAGGGCCCTAATGTTTGAAAACTGTTCCCTGGCCTCTACAGATGGACAATGGGCAAAGACAAACCACCGACACCCCATCCTCCAAGGGGACAGAGCACAATTATCGCTGGCAACGTTGACTTTCCAATCTCTTCTCCCTGCTGTGTGTGTATGTCAGGTCAGCATGTGCTTGTGTGTTTAGAAAAACACTAAAGGAAAGAAAGCGAACGAGAGAGAGAGAGCAGACAAAAGATGTAGTGCCTCAATGATGAAGTGACCTGAAGAGAGGTGAGATCATTTCAAACAAGATTACACACATACACACACACACAGTGGCTTCATTGTCCTGACCCTACTCAACCTTCACAGCGCTGAGCAGGATATTGCTGCCCCATGCAGTCTTTTCAGTATGTGGTCTCAAGCCTGCTGAGTGAACAAAAGCTGGAGCTCAAGGTCCGGTGGGGTCAACAATCCCAGAAAGTTCTTTTAAAGTTACACAGGAAGCAAAGTGCACCTGACATTGAAATTACACAGCTTTTGGCGGAACAGCAGGAACGACAGGTTCACGTTTTTAAAGAAAAGCAGTGCTACAGTCACTGAGGTTTTGTCCGATGTCTTTGATATAGTGACAGAATTATTAATAGCTTCCTTCTTCCCATTTTTTCCCCCTTAATATATACATGTTTCTGTTTTGAGCATTTGTATGTTGATCCTGTTTCTGCCGTTATATTGTGTTACTTTATTCATGATGAGATTTGTCATGTGTTTGATAACACTTCAATCCAACCAACACTATTCAGACATTATACTGTATCTGCTATGATATACGTGGTTAGAGCCATTAGAGCCTATGACAGAGGCCGACATTTTACACACATCTACATCTGCCAGTGCTTCTTCTGCATGTTTCATCTCCACATCATTTTTCACCCCTTTTATGAAAGAAATGGCCTCCTCTTATCTTTCGAGTCATTTGTTTTTCTGCTGTTGTAAAGTATCAACTGAGTGGTACAGCCAAAAAATACAATTATTTATTCATTGATTTTCTACCTCTTAGTCCCGTTAGGGGTCACGGGTGACTGGAGCCTATCCCAGCAGCTTTGGGCCTGAGCCGGGGTCACCCTGGACAATGGTCAGTTAGTCGCAGGGCTAACATTTAAAGACAGACAGTGACAGACAACCATTCACTCTCACATTCATTCACTAGGGACACTTTAGAGTTGACGATTAACCTATACATGCACGTGTTTGGAATGTTAAACTCAAGTGTGGATTTTTTTTGAAAAACATAAAATGACACAATTGCATCGTGGGACACTGTATTAATGAAGCTCGATGGTGACAGTGAAAAAATACTCCAAAGCACGAGCAGTACAGCACTGCCTTGAGCAGGACGGACATGGAGTTCACAAACGACCAACCTGAATCAAAGCTTTGTCTGGCAACAACACAAAGCACTGACTGTTTGTCCGGCACAGTCCAAAATAAGGCCTGGTATAGTTTCCATTCAAGTCAGATACTTCTGACATTTGCACATAATGCATTATTTAACATAGCAACACACTGCTTTGTTTTAATTTTTTTATTTAAGTCTCAATAATATGCTGTTGCATTAAGCCTTTTCAAGTTCACCAAACCAGGTATACAGTGTATTTTATTATTTCTACTGTGCACATTCTACAGTCCATCATCTTTTACCCAATATGATAAATAGAATAAAAATAAATTATTACAAGAATGGCTGTTTGTGATGTATAATTTGGGGTTTGGATAAGCAGACACTCTCTGGTCTGACAACTGTTTATCCATCCAAGAAATTCTAAATCTCACTGTAAATGAGTAAAAGCAAAATCAATAGAGAAGTTGTCAATGAAGATTCATCTTCAGTATTAGTATACAGATGCAAAAACTGTGACAAAATATTAATTCATAGCTAAAGTGGCAATAAATATACAATTTAGAATAAATCTAAATTCTTTAATGAGTGTCTGATGAAGACATACATAGGTTTTAATCACTTTACCACATTATGAGAGGGTTTAAATCTCCAGTGGTGAGAGCTGATTAATATCAGTATCAAAGTCTCAGAGAACTGAGGCTCAGTTATGTTAAAAAGCCCTTCTGTATCAGGGTTCTCTAATGAAGGTAAAAACCCCACCTGTCTGACAATGGCACATTGTTCAAGCTTAGACCTTTAATCTGTGTAAAAGAACCTGTCTAAAGTCACTACTGACACAGTAATCATTTGAACAAACATAATGTTTTGCAGCTTGAAATATTTGTCTCAATAACACAAATGTAAAACCAAGGCTTATAGAGAATTGAAGAAATATAAAGATCGCAGCTGTGTCTCAGCCTGCTTCATGCAACTTTTACAGGAACAATGATACCAACTGGAAGATGGGATTAGAGGGTACTGGCAATGTAAGAACTTCATCAGATTCCCAGACACCATAAAATTCTTAAATCCCTTCTCTGTTTGTTGCAATGTTTTGCAGGACAGGACAGAAACATGCACCTGCACCAAAGGACCTGGAAAACACAGACCAGAATCAGAGGGCTTTGCTTACCGTATTTTCCGGACTATAAGTCGCACTTTTTTTCATAGTTTGGCTGGTCCTGCGACTTATAGTCAGGTGCGACTTATTTATCAATTTATTTGACATGAACCGATAAAAATGAACCGAGAGAAATGAACCAAGAGAAATGAACCAATAGAAAACATTACCGTCTACAGCCACGAGAGGGCGCTCTATGCTGCTCAGTGCTCCTGTAGCCTACCACTGAAAACTGTTAACTGAAATATTAACTTAAAGACAACTGAGAAAGACTGAATGCAAACAAAATGCCACCAAAAAGAAAATCCTATTCTGCAGATTACAAACTGCAGATAGTAAAATATGCAGCCGAAAACGGTAATCGAGCAGCAGAAAGTTTAGAGTGAGTGCTATGCTAATATGTAGCTAACTGTTAATGTGTTACGTTAATATACATATTCAGCCTGTTGTTCTGTGTACTATTGTGTACCATTAGCTGAATAACTTGCCTTGCCAGACTTGCCAGATTACCAATATCTGTTCTTGGTCTTGGATTTTAAATAAATGAAGCACAACACTCGAGGTATGCTAAGCGCTAACTCAATTGCTAAAAACCCGCTAGCATGTAAGCTAGCACAAACAAAATGCCCTGTTCACAAAACGACAGCAACTCTAGTATTAACCTCTAGCAGAAATATAATCAGTAAAACAATGAATGAGGTGTGGTGCACAGTTAATGTGTTGACAATGTTTAAGAAATAATAAATACGTAACTTTTGAGAAAATGCCAGGAGAGAGATTCGTGTGTGTATTATAAACACATGTACATAGACGGTAATGTTTTCTCTTGGTTCTAAATGAATGCGACTTATAGTCCGGTGCGACTTATATATGTTTTTTTCCTCGTCATGATGTATTTTTGGACTGATGCGACTTATACTCAGGTGCGACTTATAGTCCGAAAAATACGGTAAGCCAAACATTCTGCTGCAGACAATTCAAGGTAGTTCCTGTTGGGTTTGTTATCTGAAAGCTCTTGTTCTGCACACATGGACAGTTCCTGTAGCAGCTACTTCAGAGGCTCTTGGAAATACACCAAACTGCCCTGTCCCATGATGCTTTGCAGATTTATGAACTCAAAATGTACTAAACCCAAATAAAACTTTAATTTTCACATTATCTCCCCTTATCTTTGGTACCAGGGTAGCTTTATGTTTACTGTACAGAAAAACATAGCTTTAATGTACAAAGGAGGCTCTGGAGGAAATGGGCCCTGTGACTTCTAAAAAACTGCATTACTAGCTTGAAAATCCCTCAGATACACTGGTGGCTTAACAGACGATTCCAGCTTGTTTGATCCACACTGCAGCCTACAAAGAAGCTGCCCGTTAGCACAACCCTACACATGGCTCTTAATGACAACACAAGTGAGCGCCACACACATGAGCTCATCCAGGACAAGCCTCTTCACAGTGGAGAGGAGTGCGGCGGCAGGCTTTGGAGTCGTGACACAGCTCTTTTGGTCCTCTGTTGTTACAATAGAGGCCAGGCTCATTTCCACCGACCACTTTCAACTGCTGCCAGGCCCACAGGAAACCATCTTCACTGTGCAACACTACTGTATGTACATGTGTGTGTGTCTAAATAAAGGGAAGGGTCTCTTGTCCCTCGATTTTCCGCCCTGATTGGATTGAATGAGTCGCCTCATCTGAATCTTTTTTTCTGCCCTGTTCTTTGACACAGTCGTACCGCTGTAGACATGACATCATCTCTGGACTGATGCTTGTTTACATGCTGGAGGAATGCACCCCACTGCAGACTCACTTGGAGAAGATTTACAATATTAATATTACAATGTGTTAATTTGGCCACTGCAGGAAATGAATGGTCACAATAATACCACAAAAAAGGTAATTACACTCTAAATGTAATGCTAAAGGAAAACTGTAGTCTCTGTAGAATGAAATAGAGTTGTCCCTGTTGTTTAATTAGTGTTACTATATAATGGTTCCAGGCTGTTGATTTTTAGTCTATAAATAGAAACTTCTGTCTCCTGGACTTTTTGGGCCTTACCTTATTAGCCTTAGTAGATCTGTGCAAGAAATGGTACCAGCCCAGTTACAGTGAAAATCCCATCGTTTGACCCGACTCTGTCCCCAAAACATTATTGAATTTGAGGCTGAGTTCAAATCCTTTATGTCCATTCCAGTGATGAATACATCTGCTTACACAGAGAAACAGCGCAAAAAAGTAAATAACATAAAAAGAGAAAAGAGAGGCAAAGTAAAACACAATATAGATTTTTAATGCATTCACACAATGTTCAACAAAGCAGAGATAATAGAAGGACAGCAATGTTGTCAAACGTTTGTGTCTTCCAAAGTAGTTATTTCCCCTTCAATAACGTTGTCTGTTAAACTATAAGCTAAGATTTCAGGTTTAGCATATATCATGTGCACATTACATCTAATAGGACGTGGGACTTTTCTTTCAAATCAGTTCTCTTCCTTTCATTTAATCTGCCGCCTGCAGCAGTCTGATTAAATGACTATATACATGCTGGCATGCTGCGTCTTGATGGCAGAACACTTTGTAGTGTGGATGTGTGTGTGTGGCAGAGAGCTTACAAATTTCTCTCCTGATTTGTTTTCACTGTAACAAGGGATTGGTTTTAAAAATGCCAGACTTCCACCTAATATCTCCTAAAATCCTTGTGAAAATTATGACTCAATCATAACTTGAGGTAATGAGTGTTTACAGTGTTTTTTTTTTAATGATCATTCTCTTTGGTGGGCGTGTTAACGCCCAGATTTGTATGCTTTGCCTCAGGTCATACACTAATTTTCTTTAGCGAACCGCAGATGCGATAATGAGGCGCTGCAAAGTCCTTGGCATGAAAACAAGGAACTGATATGGCATGGAGAAGTTGTGCTAAAGGTGGAGGGCCAGCAGTGAGAGGTTACATGGATCCATGCAGCTCTGGCAAGCGGTCGCTGACATCCTCCCACACAGGCCTCATTGTTGCACATACAAACACATTGTTATCTCCAGTTTCAAACAGCTACACCGCTGCACAATAAAGACATTCACACCCATTTACATTTGGCTACGGTTTATGGATTTGTTCCCACACTATGGAAATATATTCATTCCTGATCAGCAAACAAGAAACAAACTGATACACAGATCTGTGAAACTATAAATGAATCATGAAAACCTTCTGCACTAGAATTGTTTTTGTTTTATCCCACATATTCAAAAAAGATATGCTCCTGTCTTAATCTTTACTAATGTATTACTTCAAGTATGCAATTAAACAAATTAAACAAAGTTACTCATTTCTGTCACTGATAGACAAGGAAACAACAAGTAAAAGGAGTATTTTGAAAAACTCAATATTTGTTGCTTGTTATGACCTGACATGAAAGTCACAATAATTATAAAACATATTAAACCCCTTCAATCCCAATAATTGTTGTGAAGTGTAAAGTTTTTAGTTTCTGTATTTTTAATTATATAATTTTTGGTTTGTTACAGCCTCCAATTTCAAAGCAAAAGAAAATAGAAAAGTAAAAGTAAAGAGTTGTTAATACCTGCTGCATAGACTCCTTTTATAATGAACCCTGTCTGTGTGTGGGTTTGTTGCACATTGGAATGTAAGAATATAATCTAGTGCAGTATTTTCCTTTTTTGTGTGATGTATCTTGAACATTGTGCTGATTATTTTGCATAAAAATGTATCAGGTCCTGATACCTTAAAAATGTTTGAACATCCCGCAGTGATCTACGTCAAACTTATTAATCAGTTCAGTCCTCAAGAGCGTGTTGACAGAAACATGAACAAACACTGGCCTCACACATCAAAGAGCTGTTGTATGGCTCAGAGGCATGTCTTTTGAAGGAGTCAAAGGTTGAAATGTAGCTTTGCATGTCCAGAACTATTTAAACTCACAGTGTAACCCACGCTAACCCAGACCGAGTTTTGATTAGAGTGATTTTGAAACCTTGTTTTCCAGTCTACAAGCAGCCTTTTTTAGAATAACTCCAAACAAAAATCTTCAGAATATGATCCACCATTAATTTAAATCATTTCCAAATGGAATAATGTTTGAAAGAAGATAGAATTCACTGGTCAGTACAGCTTTTTTCACTTCTTTTTCATCAAAAATCCTCCTAATGTTGGTAACTTTTAGGCAGCTGTACAGCTCAAGTGTAAGCATGGCCTTTTAATCAGTTATTCATAGCACTCTTGTTGCCTCAAGGCCAGCCTTGTTGGCAAACACTGCTCTGTAAACCAACAAAAGTGTACTGCAAAGAACCAGAATATAATGAATACAGCAGATATGCCTTTGATACACACTAAAGAAGCAATTAGCAGCAGACACTTCTGAGGACGCGCAGGAACTAGAAAATAAAAACTTGAATATTGACGTAAGGCCAAAAAGGTGGCTTAATATTTCATATATTCAAAGACCATTTTATTTGAGCTTCAGTTTCAGCTCTAACACACACACTGTATCCACTGCCAAATGAAGCCTGCATATGTACTGCATGTAGCCTACAGCAGACTATGACCCACGTGCTCCTGGGCATCACATCTTTTGGATGTTCAGGATGAAACCCCAAGGTTTTGATCATTCAGAGGGACCTTTGACAAACATTTACACACAAGACCAATTAATTCCTTGTCACTTCCTTTAATCCACTAGTCACCATTTATGTGTCCACAGTAAAGGTCACACATGGCCTGGAACACACTGCTGGGATTTGGGACAGAGGCTAATTAAACAGGAGATTATAACACAGACAATTTCATCTGAAGAAAGAATATCACAGGAAGAGTCAGCCCAAAGCTGTGATACTGTGTTCAAGCTTTGTGACCTTTAAACTGATAAGAAGAAGCAATATTAGGTTGAACAGTGAAGTCAGTTTTTGTTTTGAAGTACAACATGAGAATTTACCTCAGTTTAAGGTGTTGGTGCTCTAAATGGGGTGCTTTAATTGTTTCCAGACAGTGCTGTTGGCAAGGTGACTAGGTGTAAAGAGTCTAATAGTTTTGCAGGATTGTTGCATGGAGACCTTGCTGACAGCATCATTACTGTGTCCTTTACTGTGTGGTAAAGTGAAAACTAAAAACTATTGATGTCATTTTGATCAACTACATTCAAACTGTAATATTTAAACCTAACAGAAAACATAAAGGATGTTTAGCATAAATATTTATTAAAGTTTTTGGAAATCATATCACAATTTAATTTTTTTCATCATTCATTTTAAGGTTGATTGTTCAAGAACCTTCCTGCGATTAACTGGCCATTGTCCAGGGTGTACCCCTTGGAAGGTCCAAAGTTCCTGGGCTCTAGTCAACTGCGACCCCTAAAGGGACCAAGTGGAAGAAAATGGATGAATGAATGAATAATAAAGTAATCTTAATCTTAAAAAAAAAAAAAAAAAAAAAAAATTTAAAAAAAAAGAAAAAAAGGGCGGCAGTAGCTCAGTGGTAGAGCGGCCGTCCTTCAACCGGAAGGTAGTAGGATCGATTCCCGCTCGCCCCACAGTTCATACTGTCGTTGTGTCCTTGGGCAAGACACTTAACCCACCTTGCCTTGGAGCGCTGTCCGGCAGCTGCACCGGTGTGGTCTGCAACCTTAGTGTGTCTTCTATGTATACAATGTAATAGGTTGCACCACCCTCTCACATTTCACTGCTGGTTATATATGCTGTATGTAATTTGGTATGTGACAAATAAAGTAATCTTAATCTTAATATTCAAGAAAAATACAACACTTATTTGTTTTCCAGCCTAAATACTTATTCCTTGCTGTCTACCTCCATCTTGTGGGGCATTGTGGTACTACAAGAAAATAACTTCTAAAAAAAGAAGGGGCACTATGAATATTTCTCATAAATGCACATGGATTGTAATGGTTTCTATTCTTTATTGGTTTCCATCTGCTTTACCTACCAACCACTCAAACTGTGAATAACCCTGTACAGTTTGCAGTAAGAAAGAGCCAGGACAAAAGACACTGAAGCACCAACATGACACCAGCAGACGGTGTCTGAAGCAGCGTGTCACTCTCCTGGTGGGTGTCACTGAAGACTGATCGCTCGGTGGACAGGGGCGATACTGATTTATACAAGGGACTGAGCACAGAAACAGCCTGACCACTGGTCTGAGCACTTCTCAGACCACCTTTACACAGGACAGTACACCTAGCTGCAGGCAACCAGGTATTAAAAGGTTTTGTCTAGTCGGTTTAGTCGGTTCCAAAGTCTATAGAATAAAGTAGTCACAGTTTTATTTAAATAACAACCAAGAATATAATAATGTGGACTTCAATCTCGTGTTGCAATCTTAATTCTACTTTCATCTCTGTGTTTGTTGCCCTTAACAGCACAGCAAGAGTCAAACAGCCACTCAATTTTGTTGCCTCAGGACATTGCAGTATGACCTGCAGGGCACGCCAACAGCTTTCTTCAGCTTCAACTTTTCTAACTACTTTGTTTGACATGATGGTGTACAAAAACCAAAAAATACCAAATAATAACAGCAGTATCGTTGGCACAGGCGTCACGCAACACACATGCTAAAGAAGGACTAGAAATTGTCACACTTAACAGCTTGGTTTTAAAGTGTTCAATTTCTTTCTTTCTTTTTAAAGCAACACTGTGTAATGTTTTACTGTAAGATACATAGCTTTGTGGCTTCAATGCCATTTTGAGGATATTCCCCGACATTAAAAAAGCAGATATTCCTCTAAGTAACTAGTGTTGGGGTAGTCACCATGGCATATACTGTAACAGACCCATGTGAGTTTGCAGCAGTGTAGACGGTGAATGCAAAGTTATACAGTGTTGCTCTTAAGTGAAACACTCCTTTCAGTAAATCTATTGAGTGAAACCATAGTGGGGCAGTGGCTCAGTGGTAGAGCGGTTGTCCTTCAACCGGGAGGTAGGCGGTTCGATTCCCGTTCTCCCCCCTAGTGTCCTTGGGCAAGACACTTAGCCCTCCTTGTCTCCAGTGTCTGTGGCACTGGCATAAGAATGTTTATGGTCGGAGAGTCTGTAGGCGCGGAATGGCTGCCATGTCTCTATCATTCTGCCCCAGGGCTGCCATGGCTACAGATGTAGCTTACTACCACCAGTGTGGGACTGTGTAGTGAATCAATAATTGATAAGTAAAGCGTCTTTGCGTCCCTGGAAAAGTGCTATATAAAATTGATGTAATTATAATAGTATATATAGAGTTTTAATAGCAGAAGTTGGTGCAGCTGTGGTGATTCTCAGTGCTTAGACACAGGAGGTGCACATAAACTCAAATGGATAATAACTGAATGTGAAAATTAGTTATAGTAAAGCACAGACTTGACTAAATTCATTACATGCCACACAGGCCAATGAGGAAATCCTAAAGACGCAGACTTTGTTAGATTCTTACAGTAATTCAGCTAAAAGCCTGTCAGAATGAGTTCCTCCTACAGCTCCTTAGGTTACTTCTTTCCATCCTGAACTGTATCATAGCATTTCTCATTGAAACACATCCTCCCTGGCTCGTGAGAGGGCTTCTGTCTGTCCCACACTCCCTTTTTCTGTTGGTCAGGCATCTGCTGCGAGGGGGTTTTCACAGACAAGGTCCCACTCCCACAGTCTCCCCGTCGGCTTCTGGTCGGCTTTATTCTGGACACACCGCCACAGCAGGATGCAAAACCCTGATGTCCTTTACTCCTCTTTAGTTTCTCATTTCATACTGCTGCTCTTTCACTCACACTGTATCATCCTTCTGTTCTCAGTCGCTTTTTAATACAATCCCTTTTTCCCATCCTTTGGTTCCATTCCATATCTTTCCTCGCCTGTCCTCCTCACTTAATCCTGTCCATTTCTGTCGATGTGAAGAAAACATTAACTCTCACTGGGATCTGACCACAGGCAATAGAGAGAATGGGAGGTATGCAGAGTGTAAGGTGTGTGCATATAAATCTCACCTACATCTGTCTGCAGTTGTCCTACTTACACACCACAAAGATGGACTGATTGGACCAAATGAATGGGGCTTCTGTGCACACATGTGCTTTGAGTTGGGGATGATTTCTAGTTTGTGTCATCACTAGCTGTGAGACTGTGAAGAACGATGTATGAATTTAGAGAGTCATTTCAATAATGGACACAGATTATCTACAGCAATGTGAGAATATACACACGTGGACACAATTGTTGGTACCCTTCGGTCAATGAAAGAAAAACTCACAATGGTCACAGAAAAAACTTTATTCTGACAAAAGTAATAATAATTAAAAATTCTATGAATGTTAACCAATGAAAGTCAGACATTGCTTTTCAACCATGCTTCAACGGAATTATTTAAAAAAATAAACTCATGGAACAGGCCTAGACAAAATTGTTGGTACCCCTAACTTAATATTTTGTTGCACAACCTTTTGAGGCTATCACTGCAATCAGACGATTCCTGTAACTGTCAATGAGACTTCTGCACCTCTCAGCAGGTATTTTGGCCCACTCCTCATGAGCAAACTGCTCCAGTTGGTTCCGGTTTGAAGGGTGTCTTTTCCAGACGGCATGTTTCAGCTCCTTCCAAAGATGCTCAATAGGATTGAGGTCAGGGCTCATAGAAGGCCACTTTAGAATAGTCCAATGTTTTCCTCTTAACCATTCTTGTGGTTAAGAGGAAAAAGGTGGTGTTTTTAGCTGTGTTTTGGGTCATTGTCCTGTTGCAAGACCCATGACCTGCGACTGAGACCAAGCTGTCTGACACTGGCCAGCACATTTCTCTCTAGAATCCCTTGATAGTCTTCAGATTTCATTGTACCCTGCACAGATTCAAGACACCCTGTGCCAGATGCAGCCCCAGAACATAACAGAGCCTCCTCCATGTTTGACAGTAGGGACAGTGTTCTTTTCTTGATATGCTTCATTTTTCCGTCTGTGATCATAGAGCTGATGTGCCTTGGCAAAAAGTTCCATTTTTGTCTCATCTGTCCATAGGACATTCTCCCAGAAGCTTTGTGGCTTGTCAACATGTAGTTTGGCATATTCCAGTCTAGCTTTTTTATGATTTGTTTCCAACAATGGTGTCCTCCTTGGTCATCTCCCATGTAGTCCACTTTGGCTCAAACAACGACGGATGGTGCGATCTGACACTGATGTTCCTTGAGCATGGAGTTTACCTTGGATCTCTTTAGAAATCTATCTGGGCTCTTTTTTGTTACCATTCGGATTATCCGTCTCTTTGATTCGTCATCAATTTTCCTCCTGCGGCCACGTCCAGGATCGTCCATGGATCTTAAATTTCTGAATAATATGTGCAACTGTAGTCACAGGAACATCTAGCTGCTTGGAGATGGTCTTATAGCCTTTACCTTTATCATGCTTGTCTATAATTTTATTTCTATTCTCCTGCGACAACTCTTTCCTTCTCTTCCTCTGGTCCATGTTGAGTGTGGTACACACCATGTCACCAGACAACACAGTGACTACCTGAAGCCCTATAAATAGGCCCACTGACTGATTACAAGATTGTACACACCTGTGATGCTAATTAGTGCACACACCTTGAATACCTTGAATTAACATGTCCATTTGGACACATTATTTACACTGTAAATAATGTGACCAAATGGACATGTTAATTCAAGGTGTGTGCACTAATTTTACAGTCTTTTCTAGGGGTACCATTAATTTTGTCTAGGCCTGTTCCAAGAGTTTATTTTTAAAAATAATTCCGTTGAAACATGGTTGAAAAGAAACTTCTGACTTTCATTGGTTAACATTCATAGATTTTTTATTTATTATTACTTTTGTCAGAATAATTTTTTTTCTGTGACCATTGTGAGTTTTTCTTTCATTGACCGAAGGGTACCAACAATTTTGTCCACGTGTGTAGGTGGGTGGACAACTGTAGGTCCTTCTTTTGACCCAAACAGCTCTGACCCAATATACTTCAATCATAAATATTATCAACATTTTACAAAATGGTAACTACAGTAGGCCTCTGTGATCTCCTCCGAGTGGTTGGCACACCTGACTCAGAGCAAGAAGGTTATGGGTTTAATCCCCAGACCTTCTGTGTGAAGCCTGCATGTTCTCCCAGTGCTATCATGGGTTCCCACTGGGCACTCCACCTTCCTCGCACTGTCCTAACTCATGTGTAGGTGCCCAATGTGTGTCTATAGTAAATTAATGTGAGATTGAATAGTTATCTGTCCCCCACCTCACGCCCAAAGCAGCTAGAAAAGGTTTCAGCACCTATACAACCCCTAAAATGACACTGCATTAGCCAGACTGAATAAAGTAAGACTTTTAATGCTATATGTCCTGCTAGGAGGAGGATTAGAAGCTTGACATGTGAAAAATATAAATAGCAGACAAGGCTGACTGAGATGGGATATTGTTGTGAGAAAGTCCAGGAATATAAATGGGGCTAATAATGCCCTTTACATGTCTTTACATCCGCAGCCTTTACAGAAGACATCACATTCAAACTCTGTCAGCCAATAAACCCACCACCAATGCAATATCTAATAAACCGGCCTGATTACGTCTTACCCCAATGTTGTGAACTACTTTTATAGTCTCGTGAACATCCGTGTGACCATGAGCAAAGACGTGGACACACACATTTACAGTCAAGGTCGGTGTTTGTGTATGCGTCTGAGCCACTGCCATCTGTAATATGAGTCACTGATCGATGGGTGTCACCTTGGCTCTGACAGATGCTAAGTTATGAGGCCGCGCAAGTCCCTGTGTGTCATCATACATCACACAGCACTGTTTTAGGGAACCACAATGCTGTTAAAAACACAGCCATTAAAGGGATGTCATTGTTGACGGCCATAACATTTTGGAAATTATGCGAGTTTTTTTGGGGGGGAGGTAAAATATGGGTTAAAAAGTTGTTTTGTTTTGAAACATATAGAGATTATATTGTCAAAAGTAAGCAAGTGGAACTAGATAAAATGTTTCTGCTTATTCTTTTAAAAATATCTAGCCAACATGAGGTTTATTATAGTTTGAATGTAATGAAAACAAATTTTAAGTTCAGAGGTCATTAATATCAGTGCTGCCACAAAAGACCACCTAGCACACTCACTGTTTAAAATGCTTTTTCACTGATGGGCTGTATAATTTTTCCAAGGGGTCACATTGCTGCAGACTAAACATATTATTACAACATTTTATCATCCAGCACACAGTCAGTCCACAAACACAGATAAGAGCGAGGACACAGACATGTCAGAAATCCCCCTCAGACCAACTCAGATTTCATGTACATTCCAGGTGAACATGTGGGCTGCATTCTTGGATATTTACCTTACTCTCTGCAGTAAATCACCATCGAACCAGCGACACATCATTCACAGCTGTAAATCATCATGGGTCTTATGTAGAACACAGATAGTGCTGCTTGTGTCAATATAATTTATCTACGAACCAGTTTGTAATCTCCTTTACAGTTCCCATGAACATCAATAATATACATTTTTATTTCCATTTTACTATCAGTGTGTATTTTAGCAGAAAATGAAAAGAAATTATGTGGAGCCATGGGCAGCTCCTAAAGTAAATATAAGTAAGTTTAAGTAAATATATGCTGTTCTGCGTTTTAAATTCTGTAAAATAAAGTTGTGGCTTTATTTTTGGAATTCTGCTGCTCCCTAGTGGATTAATAATATACTACTCCTAAAAAGGCTTCACATGCAAAGTAATGGGGATTTCTGTTACACTTTTTCAGACATCATCTCAATCTAATCACAACTAAAAAATATGTCAAACACATTGATAATGTCTGTAGACTTTAGAAAAATCATCTAAGTACTAGGTTTTGTAAAATATCGGTCTGAATAGTTTATGGATCTCCAGTGTTTTATACGTTTTTATATACACTCAGCACAATTTACCTAATTATACTTCACACCAAAGTATTTGAGTGCTCCATAATGAACAAAGCAAACATTCTTTTTCTGATTTATTTCTCTGGAGAAGATACTTATTTAACAAAACAAATGTATTGAGACAGTATTGTTAAAAAAATGTATGTACTGAGTGCAAACAGAAGTTTATTTATATTGTCATCTAGCTCTCGCCCACCTCTCACTACCATTCACTCAGTCAGTGCTGTAGACGCCACACAGCATCAGTAAGAAACTGGTCACATGCCAAACAACAGCAAAACATTTTAGAGGCCAAGAGATTGCAGCTTGTCAAAATGATGTGGATTATTTTTGTGTAACTAATAAAACACGTATGACACAATAATAATCACAGCAACGCTTTTCTTTAATCTCATGTTTTGAGTTAAAAATAATTATCACAAAAAAGTACAACACACACTTACATCAGGGCATTGTATTGATGTTATTCATAGAGGCACACTTTAAAAGAGTCAATGTGAGCCTTGTATCATCTGTACTGGCAGATGACAGCTTTGTATTTTGTTGCCTACATTCAACCAAACAGTATTTCCTACAGACTCTTCAGTCCTATGACTTGAAAATGAGCAGCAGTTAAATCATTGTCATGCAGACCCACATTGCACAAACTACCCTCTAACAACCTGCATTTTGTCACATTCAGAGAAGGTGTCAGCCATGGGTTTGGTAAACACTTGTATTCTCAGGCTGCATGCACAGTATAAACCTAACTGAGACATATTTTTCCTTTGACTAGAATAACATTGTTTAATCTCTATAAAAATATGACGTTGTAATAAGTGCTGTTTAGCCACAATACTTAACACATACAATAATGACTCATGCTTGAAATTCTGTTTCTGGTTGTGTCCAGTGTATGCATGCTTAAGGCTCTGAGAGCCAAACAGTACTGAATAATGAGTCTACATTTTTAGCAAAAATAGTCAATGCAGCATAAACCTAGCACAGAGCTGTAATTCAGACAAATTGACTACAGCCTGATTTGATCTCAAGTGCATTTATAATCTGGCGGTCGTTGGTACCTTACTATTTTAAATAAAAGAAACAGTAACACAACTGTGATTCATAATGCTAAATTTACACTAATGCAAGGCATTAGATATACTTTTCCTTAAATCCCTAATTTAAATGTAAATGAAGATGCTGAGTACTAACAAACTCACAGGTGCTGCATTGTGAGAGTGAGGAGCTGAAATGTGAAAACGCTGCCTACATCCTCTGCTTTTTTACAGTCTGAAAAAGGAAGAAGAAAAATTTTAAAAAGAGGCCAAAGTAACGAGAGTCCAGCTAGAGGGGGGATTGAGAGGTTGGAGGTTATCTTATAAATATATGTATCCTCTTAGGGCTGTTTGATGACTACACCGCTGCAGGATGGGATTAGGGGTCACGGCGCTGTAAATCTAGCTAACGGTGCACGGGTCGTCCTTGCAGGGCTTGACATCGCCTCTCAGTAACTGGATCATGACAGCCTTGGTCAGGTAGCTAGAGGTGCTCCTCTGTCCCACAGGAGGGGTGTTGTAAAACGCCTCCATGCTGTCCTGGATTAAACACAGTGTGATATGTATGATATGTGTGAGAATATATAAAGGTTCTTTGTCTCATTAGATGTCTAAAAAAAAGACAAGAATCTCACAAGAAAAGAGAGACTTGTACCTGTTTCTCAATGCCTTCAAAGTGACAGCGATCCTTTTGGAAATCATTGAAGGCTTCTTTCACCAGACCATCCAGATCCACTTTGTCACTGAATTCTAGCTCTGGGTTTCTTTCCAACACTATGGAAACCACCATCAGCAACTACTCACACACAAAAAAAGAAGTTTAAAAATAAAGATAGCACAATGTAATTTAATCGGTTCCAAATCTGTTTATCCATCTATACACATTTGTAACCAGCTTCTTTAATTTAACGTTCTTGTTGCCGAAAAATCCTCTTTACCTCCACTATTGTTTGTCTGTACTCAGGTAGAATGAGGTTTTTTAGAGTGTCCTCCACCAGCAGTGAGAAGTTCATCTCATACATGGTCATGTCTGATAGTGTGGGTTGCTGAAGAGCAAAAGAGATTCAAAAGAAAAGAAGATATGGGTGTAAATACACATGTAGTTAAAAAACAACAGTAACAGAAAACATCATAATAATTTATAACTATTTAGCTTTTGAATGTACTGAAAACTCGATTGGTTTACTAAAATCCCTAGAACTAAAAGAATTGGATTTATTACATTTTCAAAGCACAACATTTAAGGTATAGTCATGATACAATTAGATGCTTATTATAATATTATGTAATGTTAAACTGTATTACATGAACATATATTCCTCGCAGAGTACCAGGGGAGACATAAACTGTACCTGTGGGAGGTGGGTCCCAGCCACAAGGATACCATTGGGAGTCCTCTCGAGAATCTGCCACACACGATCATAAAAGCCCAGAGGGACTCTGTTCAGAGAGCCATCTATCTGACGCCTGTTCAGCCATGACCTGAAGAGAGAGCACAGCAAACTGTTCAACTGGCTCAGAGACAGTGGGAACATAATCATTCTGTGGGGTTGGCATGATGTATTAAAAAGAATGAGAAAATGGGGTTTCTTGAGAAGTGTGTGTGGCTGTGTGTACCTGCTGGTGTTCTGTGGTTGTAGGACGTCCAGTAGGAGCTGCTTGATGTCACTGGGGGAGAGTTGGTAGATGTCCTGTGGAGGCATGTCTCCAGCTCGAATCTTCAGCTCATGTTTCATGGCCTGGACAATCCAGCTAAAGACAACAAAATAAACAACAATGATGTCTGATAGTAATACTTGACTACAGCACTTTACAATGTTAAGCTTGTTATGTTGTGAAAGTCAAGAAGAAAAGAGAACATTACTATGTGACACACTATGAGGGTGTTTTTTTTTTTTTAAATTAGCCTTACCCAATCCTGATCTTGAGCATGCCACTGAAAAGCTCAGGATTATTGGAGATGATCCATCCAATGTGAATGACCAGCTCCTGTTGAAGAACAGCCTCTCTTTGGCTACCGTAAGTGGAGCACTTGTTGTAGATAATGCCTTGGATCACTCCAGGTGACAAGGGGTTGGAAATGACCTCCTCTTCATGGCCGAAAACGCCCAGAGTCACCTAGTTATAACAGAAATGCATCCATGTGCACAAGCACACAGAGGACAAAAGAGAAAAGTGCTGAGTGTGACTGCAGGTGAATGTACAGTCAGGTCCATAAATATTGGGACATCGACACAATTCTAATCTTTTTGGCTCTATACACCACCACAATGGATTTTAAATGAAATGAGTTTGTAAATGAGCCTCCCACTTTTTAAGGGACCAAAAGTAATGGGACAATTTGCTGCTCAGCTGTTCCATGGCCAGGTGTGTGTTCCTCCCTCATTATCCCATTTACAAGGAGCAGATAAAAGGTTCAGAGTTCATTTCAAGTGTGCTATTTACATTTGGAAACTGTTGCTGTCATCTCTCAATACAAGATCCAAAGAGCTGTCACTATCAGTGATTGTGTCTATGTCCCAATATTTATGGACCTGACTGTACATGCTCAGACTTGCATCACTGACGCCACATAAAGTGCATCTCTGCCTCATTATTTTAAAATTGGCCTCCTCTCCCAGCTAAAAATAAAAGTGAGAGGGAAAACCATTACAGATCAGAAGATTACTCTTAGTTTCTTCTGAAAGCTACCTTATGAAAATTACACTGTGGCAATCTTCCTGATGAGAAGACACACTTTTATGCCTTGTACTGTTGAAATCAAACACTTTGAAGACTTTAATCAATATTCCATCTTCACATCCAAACTGATTCTAACTGAGGGAGAAGCCTAAAGCTGGAAATGCAGCTTGGAAAGGACTAACTTTAAATGCATGTGAAGCACAATGTTGAATTTCAATTCTAACAAGAAATATAATCATAAAAAAAAAGTCCAAATGGACTTAAAAAGGGTGGTGCCTCTCTTCTTCAACCTGAACTGTTATTGTAAGCAGAATGGCACGGCCGACTCAAATTTAAATCAGCCTTTGCAATCACGTTGAGGAGCATTCCCTTCGGTAGGCAATCTATATGCAGATTCACACCTTGAGCTACTTCAGCATAATGAAATGCCTAAAAGTGTTCAGAGGGGTAAAAATGAGCCGAGATAACTGACACTCTGGAGAGGAGGCTAATCTCTGAATAAGACTTGACAGGAAATGATGCACTGAAACTCATCCAGAATAAGGGGGTGGCATCAGGCAAATTCCTGGGTCACAATACGTCAATCGGCACATGGAGTGTCTAGACACTTGGGCATGCATATTAGGATTCTATGAGAGACACTGGTAGTCTTGCTACAACAACAGATTAGATTCACACAAAATGGAAGTCAGGAATAGGAGCATGCAGATATTTATAATAACTCCCATAGGATAGGGGCATGAGGAGCTTTCTATTAACATTCATTCCATCAGTGAACATTAAAATAAAAATGTCCCGGCATGCCACTTCCAAATGATAGCCAATTATGCTTGTACCAAAAGCTTTTTTTCTTTTTCCCTCAAGGCCTTCAGTCTGTGTGTCCACTTACCTGCTTGCCATGAACTAATATACTAGTTATACTGGGGGCAAGGCTGTCCACTAGCTTAGTTAAGAGACTGGCAGCAAGACGGACAACAGACCTAGTGGTGAAAAGACACAAGAACATTTTTGACAAATGCAGATCACAACTAATTTAACTCCTTTTTTTTTTTTACATTATTGCAATTTACTTAATTTCGCCATAAATATATAATAAAATGACAAAGCATTTTAATGTTCACTAGCAGAAACCCCTATTTATTAGGTGCCTGTCTCCTCTTGCCTGCAGTATTCCTATGAGAAAAAGCAGCACATGTAAACTTCACAATTATCTGCAGCCAGGATTGTTAAAGGCACACAATGAAGGCATATCCTCACAGAAGCAGTAGACTAATTCAATTATCAAATTAAAAGGGTCATGAATGTAATCAGCAGATGCATAAACTCCTTGTATATTTGCTGAGAGCCGCTGTTAGCTGGTACCCTGGGCTGTGTATAAGGTATGTGGGGCATAAGCCTGCAGAAATAGGAGGTACATCTTGAGCAGTAGGACTTAACTAATAGATTAATGTTTATAAAGCATGATGCGGTGTCAGTCCAGGGATGCATTGTTGGCGAACCTATTTCAGGCTTCACTTCCTCCCCCATGTTAAGTAAATGAGAATCTAAATTGAACTGACTACTGATGCTATTTACCAGAAAGTTGGAAACATGCTTCAAGGCTTTAAATCCCCCCCTACGGATTAATCTAATTGTTTTTCTGGTAAAAATCCGTTTATTTAATGACAGATACAATAAACTGTGAAATATACCTGGCAGAAATTTAGCATTAACACCTGGGCACCCATCTACAAACCTGAAAAAGGCACTTGATATTATAAGAGAAGCCAGGATTTGATATGCAGTGGTGTTTGTAGGTTACATCTGAACTCATGTAGCCTTGTTAAGGTTAAATTTAAGTCACTCATCTCAAGGCAGTGTGGTAAATGAGGGACCATTGAATTGTTTAAATTGTTATTCTCTCTACTGATACTTGATGTAATGTTTGACCACCTTATCACAGCCAATAATTACACAATGCAACCAGCTTTGATGTAGTGGGTAACACTGTGATGGGCAAAACGGCTGTGATGGTTAATGGATGAAAACAAACCAGCGACATGTTTTTCTGTAGACCTCCTAAGACAACATGCCAATAGATTGGCCTAGCTAGCTGTGTAAGAGAGTTAGCCATGTTTTGTGCTATACCTTGTTATAATTGAGAAAACTTGCTTTGGAACTAGCCTTCTGATGCAATATACTACCACTATCTGTGAGGAAGACCAAAAGGAGCTTCACTACATGTGCATGAGCAATAGGGCACTCTCAACACAAAAGCAGAGTAACTAAGCGCAGCTTGATATTGTGGCTTAACCTCTCAAGCTTGACAGCTAGCTATCCAACTAACACCAAGCTCACTTGTACAGTCTTTTTACCTGTTTCCCATTCACCAGCATAGCGGTGATGTGAAGAGCTATTGAGCTGGCAAACTGCTTGGTAATGGCAGCAACAAGACGCACTGCCAGCCTACGGCATGGCCAGATTGAACACAAGTCATATATATTTCTTTGCAAGTCATATATATTTCTTTGCTTTTGCATGTACAAAAAAACAAAACCTTAAAAAGTGACCAGCGGGAGGAGCTGGTGACTAGAGTTAACTGCTCCAAGTTACCAATGCTAAATCACATTACATACTATCAAATTGCAACTAAAAATATGCTCCAGCAAACAATTCCTAGCTGCCTTTCAAAAGCTGTGCATGTGAGTGAAAGTATCTGACCAAAGCTTTCTGCTGCCAGCTCTTCTGTAGATCCTCTCCAGCTCCTCCATCAAGCTCTCTGAAATCATAACACCATATAATGTTACAGCCATTGAAGCTCCAACTATTTAAATGTGTATAAAAACTATTACGGTAGGGAATAGTAGATTCCATTGTTGTTTCTTTAGCAGTTATAAAAAAACAACAGGCTGTAGTCATAACGGTGCTATATACTTCTTTTGTTTTACATTAGATTAGTACACTGAGGAAAAGATCTCCGTCTGGTACTATTTGGAGTAAACTTGTATTACCATCTTTAGCGATGAAGTCTGGTCCTTCTCTTTTCAAAAGGACAGCTGCAAGTAGAGCCTGGCTGGCCAAGCAGCAACAGTCCTGTGCAGCAACACAGAGACATTAACCATGTTAGGAATGGATACAACAATCTATATAGAAACACATTAAATGCATATACTATATTGCATAATTTGTTTGATATCTAGTCTACCTATACATGACAAAGTGAGAACACACAAACAACTGTTAATGTGTTAGCCCATTTAAATGTTGGATGAAGGACTTGTTTTTCACTCTCGCATCATACTGAGTCAAGGTTTGCAATCTTCTGAAAATGATGAAACTTATTTGGATTTAGAGTAAAGTAACCTACAACATGAGCTCAATAATACAGTAAGTGACCTTGGCTTAAAAAGTGGGTTACATTAATAAGCACAAGAGAGCAGTGCAAAGAAAAGGATATTTGTCTGCACAAATACTCAGGCAATAAACTAATCCTCCGAGGAGCCGGCAGGTGGAGTTCTTCAGACTGAATTAATAAGTTGTTTATTGTTGGTGAAAGAACCAGAAATTTTCTTGAATAACATTTAAATATTATAACATGCTACAGGAACACACTTTAATTTTTGTTCTGAATAGTTCACAAACTAGGAGGACACTTGTATACCTCCACTGCCCATTATGACCCCACCCCCCCAGTCCTGTTGCATATTGGAAAGACAAAAATACAGGCTCCACTGTTGCTCTCTTTGTCTTTCTCAGACTGCTGTAGTCACTGCTATCTACAACAGTCTTCTTCAAAAGGATCAGTCAGTGTTATGAACACTGACTGTATATATTTATTGTATATATTATAAGCTCTAAGCCCTAAAGCTGAGGTGTTCTTACGTGAAACTTCTGCAGGATCTCATCAGTAGGCTTTTTCTCCCATTCCTCCAAACTGATCTCCGGCTGCTGCTCAAGGTCAGAGGCATTGGGTGTACTAGTCTGTCTCTTCACTTTGGAGTGTTTTGGCAACTCCAGCTCCTCAAAGCTTTTAAACTCCGAGATCCTTAAAAAAGACATGAGTTTTTAGTATTTAGTATTTACTATTTACATTTGTACAGAGACTTTTCAACTATAAAAGTCTTTAATGGGGCCCATTTGGACATGACACAAAAATCCAGACAAAGTGATTGGATCTAATCTGGGCAGCCTTAATGCAGAGTGTGAAAGTGCAAAGATCATTCTGAACAGGACATGAATTCATCCTGAGAGATATGAAGAGGCACATAGAGACGGTACGGCTCCAGTGAATGGATTTAGATCTCTGTAGAGGTGAGCGTGGGTATGCATCTTGGGTTGTATTTAGAGTTCTCTGACATAAATTATACTGTAGAAAACTTAATTATGCCTGTATTTAGGCATATTAATAGGAGGGTGTCAGTGAGCCAGCATTTTGAGATTACTAATTATGTGTTTTCCATCATTATCAAGTTGTACTGCAACAACAGGAAGAAAAGTGGACCCTACACATCCTAATAGTATGGATGATGGATGCAAAATTAACTTACTATCCTAATATAATAAACAAAGTGGAAGTTTTACCGTTTTAATCAATCAAAAAATGCAATTTGGCAAAAGAAGTGGGAAAGCAACTTCATTAGAAAGACCGAATCAAATGCTGACTCAGGAAGCCAAATGTAAATAACAAACAATATATGTATATATTGTTTTTACGTTTTCTTTACCCAGAAGAAAATGATAGTGAGATGACAGACTGAAATGCAAGGTGTGAAGAGGGCCTTAAACCTACTCTACCAACAGGTTTCCAAGCACTAACCTGAGCCAAATGAATATATATATATATATATATATATATATATATATATATATATATATATATATATATATATATAAGAAAGCTCTTACTCTGCCTCATTGACACGTAAGAAGTCCAGCTGCTCCACCACTGCTCCAGATATCAGGGTCTAAAAAGTGGAAATGAGCAAAAATTAATAGGACTATTTTTGGTGAAGTACTATAACAAACAGATTAGTCCATAAGTCTGCAGAAACACCACATGTTCTGGGACAAATGGATGAGAACACAGAGCTAAGAATATTCCCCAAGTTCTATCAAGAGCTTCAGTTGGCTATTTCAGTAATGTAATTTGTTAAAACATTTGAAAAAAAAGTTTATAAAAAAGTGAAATGTTGGTAAGTATGTTCAGCACTTTGCACTAATGTGTTCAGCTGCAGGAACAAATGTCTTCTGTGGCAATAGATAAATCTGTATGTATTGAAATGAGGCAGTGTAGGAAGCAGAATTTGCACTACCCCTTGCTCCTGTGCTATAAATGTGATATTAGCCATTCCAACTAAAGACATCTTAAAACAAAAATGCAGGAGAGGAGCGGCCCTGCTCCACATAACAATGAGATGATAAAGAACAGAAGCATTTCAAAGCTTTAGAAGTTAGTTGTGAAGTGAATAACAAATAGGCAATAGAGAGAAAAAAAAGAAAAGCAAAGAGGCAGAGTATCAGAGGGATTTCTGAGGAATACTACAAATAGTCTGGGAAAAGGCTGGGTATGCATGGACACATGTTATACGTTTGATAAAACTGTTGGTTTAGGTTAAAACAATGGAAATATTCTTGAAATTCTCTTAAAAGACCATGTTTATAAAGAAGTGATAACTATATTTGTTAAAAGGTCAGAGTCTGTACAACGTTTGTACAAAATAGTTTTGAGTTTGTACAGTCAACGGCAGACATTGCTATTTTTTTAAACACACCCCTTTCAACTTATTGCCCAATTGCACAGCCTTAAGAGCGTGCATATCATGAATGCTGGGTCTTGTTTGTTTTCTGAGAATCTACTGCACCTACTGGTAACTTGTTTGCTACTTAGCAATAAAAATATACTAAAAACCTGGATTATTCTGGTTAGTCACATTGTACTGCTATTATTTTGAACAATACTGTATTCATATTTTGAATGCTATGACAAACACAAAGACTTGTCTACAAGCCCACAGACAGAACCACTCCTGTGCTTTGAAAGAACATCTTCAAAGTTAGTTACAGGAGAATAAGCTGTCAATCACACAAAGGTCATTCAAACCACCACCTGAGGTAACATGTTGCTTTGTTCTTTTCTCTCAAGCTTCTTTAGCATCAATTCCCTATACTGTCCGCTGATTGTCTGTGGCTAAGACTGACACTTGCATACTTAGTGTAACCAGAGGACCTAATGTTGTCAGGACATAGTGCTTAGAAGAAGCTGACAAGCTTCCTAATCTCATCAGTATAATTCTATCATCTTTTAATTTGCCATTTAGTTCAATGTTGTCCCTCAATGTCATTCCAATGTATTTCTAACAAGCCACTGAAACGCTTTTCCTTAATATCCTACATTTTCATGCTCCAGCTGTTCCACCCTTCCCAAGAAACCAAAACAATGTGCCTAATAAATTAAATCTAACTCGGCAAGGTCAAAACACAGATAAACAGCAGCATTGGTATTGAACAAAAGGAAAGGACTGCAGATTAGGAGCTGTACAACTTGTTCATTCCTAGTGGAGCAGCTCAATTCTTGAAGCTAAATTTATTTAACGCTTGGAACAGACATGACAGAAAAGACATGGTTTATTTTGAAAGATGTCTGTAATATCTGCTGTAACAGTGCAAGGAGGAGGAATAGTTCACTCTGACAGCTACGTTTTAGACTAAGCAAATAGAAGCATACTTGTGCAGACAGTTTCAAAGTTCAACAAACAAATAAGACCAACCTGAAGTCTGTCAACATGCACTTTGACCCCACCAATGACTCCTTTCTTGAAGGAGGCCAGCATGTCCAGAACAGGATTGAAGCGGCTTCCCCTGTATTAAAAGAAAACATTTAACGGGTCGAGACTGGCTCAAATGTTGTTGTTTTTTATACATATTACATGCAACTATATATAAACACTATTATAAAATCATCTATCCTTAAATCACATCTAATCCACTTCACTCAACACTTCTTTGTTTCCTTGGGCTCGCCATCATATACAGGTCACCAAGGTGATCAATATCAAACTAATGACTATTGAGTTGCTTTAATGAGAGCCACTCGTACCAGATGTCAAAGTGCATCTGTTTAAGTGTTTGAAGCACATTGAAAATACAGCTCCCTGGATAATGGATAATACCGCTGTAATGTGCCCACGTAGCTGTTCTATAGTGCTACAGATGAGAAACATTATCAACCAGACAACAAGTAAAGACAGTCACACCTTCTCACTAAAAAGATAAATGATGTACACAGGGGCAAAGAGATCTAAGGACAGACAGAAATATTACATTGTACAAGAATTAAATTGCATTGTGGCTGTCAAGATGGGACTATTATGAGATGAAAAAGAGTTATAGGCTGATGAAAGGAGAGATATGGGAAGACAGAAAACAGTAAGAAAGCTATCAATGAGGAATAAAGTGGAAATAAAAGAGCTATTATGATGTGTGCCCATGTATTACTTGATGTTATCCTCTCGGATGAGAACCAGGAAAAGGGGACGTCCCAGCATTTTCCAGCACTGTTTGATGAACTGCAGGGCATTCTAGACACACAGACAGAAAAACCTTTTGTTTACTTCAGATTAGATAAAACATGCATATTGTCACAAAAATATATTTTCTCTTGGACAAATAATGCATTAGATAATCAGACAATGACGAGTGTACTGGATAAATATATTGACTATTATTCACATAGAATCATTTAGTATGTTCACAAAGTATTTATTTAGATTCAAAAAGCACGTCTTCACCGTTCAGGTTGGTTTGTGTCTCTGTGTCTCTGTGCTGTTGTGCTGATCTATCAATATTTATTAGTTGTTTTGCTGAATCCATTGCAGTCCTCCATAGAGACGTGAGGCTATTCTGTCTTTCAATAAATATATACAGCACAATAAAATATATATACAGCACACTAAATCCCACACAGATACTCTGAAAACATTCCCGCTACTCTGCACACTTTAAAGTACACAAGAAAAAGCCAGTGCCAAATTAAAACAACTGAAGAAGCTAAATGATTTGTTGTACTTTTATTTATGCACTTACATTATTATAACAATAATTGCCAAATCCCTGAATAGAGAAAGCTCGACCACATGACTGACAGCAGTTTTATTTAATTATAAAAGAAAGTTTAAGAAGCAGCTATGCTATGTGTGTTATGTTCTTTAATGAGAGATGGGGTGGGATTAAAGAAGATTTTTTTTCTTCCCAATCTTTTTATAGCAGATAGTGTCTGCATGTTGTTGTAAAATAAAATAAAAGGGTAATTTTTTTTATTATTGTATTTTTTACTAGCTCAAAATAAATAAAACAAAAACAAACAAACAAGTGAGATATATGAAGCAGAATGAACTTACATTTATTCTGTTAGACACACTAGTTGGCTAGAAAAGGAAACTGTGCAATCGAATGCTGCAGCCCAATATCATGATTTATCTCTGTTATTTAAGTTCAGGAGGATAATAAAATGTGATTAGCAGCGAAGTGTGAGTGTGACCCTGACTTACCTTAATGTCATCAATCAGCAGCATAACATCCTGGGACAAGTAAAAGTCACTTAGATCAAAGACTATTGGGTAGCACACCACAGTCTTGCCCAAGATGCGATAAATCTGAAAGAGACACACACACACAAAGACAGCACTGCATTAAAAGGCTGGTGGCACAGTGGCTCACCAGTAGCCACGTTATTCTGTGCAGTGTATAAAACAAGCTATCCATTCTGAGATAGAAGGGGACACAGGAGCTGCACAACTGCTGTGGATTGCACAGAGAGTATACAGCTTAGACACACACAGACAAAGTGATGATGATGTTCTCTGGCAGTCTGCCATTTTCCCCATAAATGTTCCATTACAACATTGTCCTAACTTGATAAGCAATGTCTTTGATTAAAAATTCTACACTTCTTTTGGTTATAACCTTCATTTGAGGAAAAAGCACAATCATAAGGCATTTGTAAATGCATCCATCCGAAAAAAAATAAAATAAAAAGACTGTGCTCGTGCTGTGAGCTTTGCGTATTTAAATGTAATAAGAAAAAAAGAAAAAGCTAAATCTTTTTAGAACACAAAGTGTTTAATGAATGTGTGAAATGTACCATATTGTGTAAATGTGTCAATAGTCATCTTTGACCTGCTGCACAGCTACGTGAATAGAACATAGATGTGTGTATGTCCAAATAAGTATGGCCTGTGCATATATGTACATTTGTGAAAATACCTTGCAGGTTCCTATGCAGCCCACAGGCCTATCTGGACGCCCACTCAAGCCCAGCTTTTTATTGACAGCAAGGAAACGGTATGCCTGTAGGAATATAAAGCAAAATCTATATTAATACACACTATCTACATTTCAATATAACACTGTAAAGATTAGATCCCTAACCTTTACCAAAATGAAATAAGCCCCACAACTCTTCACTGGGGTCTTTTCAGTATTGAGATAAAAATTATTCTTTTTGATTTAAAAATGTCACCAGGCACAGATCCATTCCAGAGCGAAATGAAAGTTGGACTCTATCATGCGACTGTCCCGCTGAAGCATTTCTGTTGTTTCAAAGAGAAATTACCTCCACATGGCAGAAACTCTTCTCATATTAGTCCAGTGTAAAGTTATGAGACGTGGCGATAATGAAAGGTCCCTGTGCTGCCATCGGCGATGTGCTAAGCATACCCAAGGGCACTGAAGCTGATAAAGAACTGTTATTGTGAGATGCAGGGACCCAGAAGGAACTCCATGAGCTCTTATTAGAATAAAATAACTATAGTGTGTTAGGTGTGTCACTTATATACATACATGCATATTGTACATAGCAAAAATATTCTGTTCTGTACAGTTTTATTGGGGTACAGTTATACCTTTTGATCCTATCATAATTAGTGAATGCTGTAGAATGTTAAGTCCTAAATGTGAGTAAAATATGTTATCTAGAAGAGAGCTATCTGTAAGATTAACTTATCTTAAGTTATTTTAAGTTTAGATTTCCCACTGTCAGGTTGAGGCAAAAGTTATTCTTATAACATATAGTAATTTATGCTTAAACTGCACACTCGTTTTCATCTTGCAGTTTTACAGCAAAAGTACAGTGGTTTAAAGTCAAAACTCTCCTAAAGACTTCAAGTTTCAAGGTGAAACAAGTTTAATCTCGAGAAGAAAGCTACATTTATTAGGTGAAAAGTGTTAACATCAGCAGTGCAGCACACCCGCGTACAGAGGCTTGGGGAGACTTGATATTATTGCTCAACTCCAACAGGGTTTGGCTGAAGATCTGCGGAGGCAGGCTCAGGTCATGTTTTCAAATTAATTGGTGGAGTGAAATTCTGCACTTTTAGTCTTTCAGTGTCAGTAAGCTTCAGTTTAGCTTTCTCTAAGCCAACACAGGTCTACATTTTCAGGTGTTTCAGTTGGTTGTGGTGTTGGTCATGGTAGTGTAATGAAGATAACTGCACACAGACCAAAACATGGGCAGATAAATAAGAGAGCAGTGCTTATACATCAAGATATTTTCAGAGTTTATCAAAACAAAGCAAAGGAAAAGGTCATGATGGTCCCATTCTTCTGAACTGTATTTCAAAATGGCAACAGGGAGAACACAGCATTTGATTGCTGCTTCAGATGAAAGCATAATGCTGTTGTTTCACCTGCTGACAGAAACACACAGTTCAAGGATGCAAAGAGACAGAAGATGGTCATTGATTTTTCTTCCCTGCTTGCTTTGAGCACACTGGTGCCGATGTCTGTGTGTAATGTAAATGGTTTGCATGTGGAGTACATTTGAGTTCCATTTTCTCAGACTCAGAGTAAGTGTGAAACTAGAGTGAATATAAATGTTAAGAAAGAACATGTATTCTAAATTTAAATACCACCCAATGCGACCTATGATGAAACTACATCAATACACCTACACGCTGAAGTTGCACTGCAGGAAATCTGTCCATCAAGCTCCATGTGCCGCATTCAACCCCATGAACACCAATGCAGTACCTATGATCTACCAAAAGGTGGTGCTCTGCTACTCCTGTGTTAAGCTTCATACTTGTGAAAAAGGCTGAGCTCAAAGCAAGAAAAAAGGGGCTGAATTAGAAATAAAAAGTAATTAGAATACAAGAATGACAATTAAGTCCTTAAAAAATCAAGAGGGGATTTAGCTATAGTTCAAATCACTGGCCTAACAACAAACAACGAAGACCTGGAGGGGGATGGATGATTGAGGCTGGAAGAACCTCTGCACCCAATACTTCCTGTGTGCAGAATACCAATGAAGAGCGACAACAGGCAGGCGGCCTATCAAAGCATCCTTTCATTCCAACACTTTTTGCACTGACCGCTGCACAAACAGCAAGCCTGACTGATGGCACAAATAATAAAAACTGTATTTCACATCCTCCAGGTGTAAAAAAGTACAGGGAGTGAACAAATTTACTCTGGGGACATCTCTCTATGGCCCAAGGTTTCTGCACATTTTTGTAGCTACGTTTTTTTGCCTTCAATAGTAGAAATGCAGCTGTGGGTATCAGAAAACCAACAGATTCAGTTTAATAGAAATACTGTCATCCGAAGGGACTGTACAGTTCAGTGAATGCAGGTAAGGGTTGGCTTCTTTCCAAACAGCAAACCATGGCACAAAACTGCTGTATTCCACTCACTTTAAAGCTGCACAACAACGGTCATTAAAGGGAATATCTGCAACTGCTAACAATTGCATTGGGCATAAATACAAGCACAACATTCAACCTTTCAAAAGGTTGGAATTATGTTTACTTATACAGAATGATTGACTTGCATTAACTGAGGCTCTGTGAGACTTTTGTACTCTGAAGGCAGTACAGAACTCCACAACAGTGGTGCAATTGTTAGCACTCTTACTTTAGAAAACAATGGTGTCTAAATGTTAGGCCTGAAATGAACTGGTGATTGTACAATTCAGTAACTTAAAGTATTTCACCGTGACTTTTAAAACATACCGTGTACCAATAAACTGCTTACTGTGCATTTAAATTAATTCATTTATAACTATTTTTTTAGGAATTAAATACTACAGACACTTGTCAATGGGTCCCATTACACCTATACTATATTGTACACTGTCCACTGAAAAAATAACAGTGAAAGATTATGGACAAGCATTACTTACCCACTGATACTATGTAGAGAAAAGTAACGTAATTATACACTTGCTGTTTATGTGAATGACAATTAAGTCTACATGAAAGCCACTGCCTACTGCAGGCGGCTTATAATGACACTCTGTGGATGTTGACGAAAAAGTAAAATGTTTATGACATCATTAAGCACTTAGAAATGTGTGTTATGGAGTCTGACATTTATGCAGGTTAAAAACAAGACCAATGATTGTTGTGGAGACACGAGTACAGCTGCATTTTTGATAAAATGCGCATCTAACTACAGTGTTGTCTGTTGTCTCTTTATGACTGGAGTGTGATTTTAAAGTTAAAATGAATACATAAATATGCAGGTCAAAATGGTTCCCCTTCAAAGAAAGGAACTGATAGCAGAAAGTTTCATGCTCATAGTTAATTTTCAACTCTTTTACAAAAGACAGACTTGTTAAACCATGATTATTCACACTATGTACAATAAAAATAAATCACATTGTTCTCTGCTTTAGCACAAAGCAACCTCAAATAACTGAACAAAATTGCATGGCACCTAAGAACAAATATTGCTACAGAGTCTTTTGAATTTTTGTGATATGCTACAACACTGAGTCCATATTCATTAAAGCTTTGGAGTACTTAAATGCTTCAATTAAAAGTCTCATAGTCTTAAGTAACAAGTAGAAAACTTAAAATGCTTAAGACTAAAATATAAGAGAATGGTGGAAAGACAAAGGGATGCATAGCACAAATAAACTCTAAAGGGACAATTACAGATTGGATGTCTTAGGCAGATTTTAAAATAACAAAGCCATGTCAAAGATAAGACGACTTGTGTTTACTACTGTGCTTTCACCAGATCTGTTCATTGGTGACAATATTATGTATGATGTCATAAGAGAGCTGTGAAAGCAAAATGGGATGCTTGATTCTGTATATTTTTAGTCCCTTTTTTCAGACTCCATCCAAAAACTGAGAGACCAGACAAAATGGCGCACATCCTGACTGCCAGATATGAAACAGCCAGACACAGAGCAAAAATGACTATTATTTGGGGTCAAAAGCAGTGATTTGCAAAGGGGTAAGCTTTAGACTGTACTGTTGGGAATAACACATTGCAAAAATGTAATTGCCACTCTCTGGTCGTCAGGCAGCTGTTGACAACAAAATCAAATGGCTGCAAGGGATGTGGTGAGGTAAACCAACGCAGCCCACAGCAGCAGCAGCACCAGAGGCGGTGGTGGCTCTGAGATAAACTGATTCCACTGAGGAAGGGATGTCTGTCTGGGCTTTAGATTTAATATTCAGCTCAGTGCCAGCTCTGAGTCACAAATGCATATCTATCGGGAAGGCTGCAGTAAAAAGAGGCAGGGGGAAGAGCAGGGAAGAAGTAACAGGTATGACAGTTCAAAGGTAGATGATAAACCTGGGGGGAAGAGGCGTTCTGTGTGAAGGGCATAACAGGGGTGGGGCAGGAACGCAGGCCCGCACAGGGGAGAGGAGACATTCCACAAATGGGCACAAAAGTAGAAAGGCATAGAGAACAGGGATAGTGCGATAAAAAGATGCTGATGCTTGGACAGTGCAAAGAATAGGCTGCACATTAAAGACATGACAGATGAAGAGAAGGGGCTAGGGACCTGGGACCTGGGACCAGGGCTTGAGTGATGGATGTGTCACAAGGGAGACAGAGGATGAGGAGAGTAGACTTCAATAGCACACTCAGAGAAGGTACAGTGTCCACAGAAGAGAATGGACTGAAGCAGTTGATATGATGAGAGCAAAACACTATAAACAGGAGAAGGTAGTGGGCGCTGTCACTTTGACAGAATAAACGGAGTAATCTGCAGCAGATCCAAGAAGGAAGTGGTCTCCAGTAGCTTCAGATAGTGTGAAATATGCAATTATTAATTAATCATTTGGACAAATCTATGTGTCATATTCAATGAATGAGCTCTAGTATAATAAAGTGAGGACTATATTATTATTATTGCATATTTGTGTTTATTCATTCATTTTCTACTACTTAACATATTACACCCAGCTGTTTATAGAGTGAGGATCGCAGGGCTAACACTTAGAGACTTTGTGGCAAATCTATTGTAGATTATAACTAAACTATGTAATTTTATTCCAGAGAATTAACATGAATATACACACAACATATAATGACAGCACCTGTGCTTTGGGAAGTATTTATTTATGACAAATAAAGTGTGTTTACCAGAGTTTTCTTTGGAGGTAAATGATTTGTTTGTACTATAGACAATCAGCCAGCTTGTCTTTCTTAAACAGCTCCTTTAATAAATCCTTTATTATATTTTATTTTAGATATTTTATATGAATTTTGAGCTTTTGAGGTTACTAGGCTGATCAACTAGTCTCGCTCTTAAATTCCTGTGTAAATCTCCTTAAATCCTGTGGCTTATCAGCTTGTTATTGTTTCAAATGTTTAAACCACAACAATGATGGATAATCAAAAAGCTCTGGAAATCTTTCATCTCTAAAAGAAACACATCTTTGTTTGTATCCATTTAAGAAGCCGCTTAACTCCGGGTATCTTTAATTGTCCAGAGTGCATTTGTGACTGTCTGCCATTATGCTGATCAATCAAACTAGACAATCACTGTTCAACTAATCAATCTCCCCAACCAATCTGCGGTAGAGCTGTGACTGATGGGACAATCAAGTGGAAGATCTTAAAAGCAGGAAATCTTGAATAAAAAGCAGATGGACCCAGTGAGTGAAGTAGTGCTGGGATGCTCATAGCTAAGTGCTGAAAGGAAGATTGATTTGTGTAGCACTTGGGCTGGTACTTGTGAGCCGCCATCAATAACCCATCACATTTTGCTTCCATCAGATATACTTGAAATTATAATAAATGGAGAAATGTGCAACTGTGGTTAGTCAGACATGCCCTCGTCAAAAACCTTACCTTGACCAGTTCTTTCTGTGGCCAGATCTGTATAGGCTCCACCTGTTGGGGCGTCTGAGTCTGGATACCATACGTGTTCAGAAACACCTGCAGTCTTCACAAACAAAAATGACAACATTAGAGGCAATTCAAATTTAGGCAATTTTATAATTAGAAGCATAACAATCTATAAATATACAATTTTGCTTATGTTTTTTCTATCTGATTTGAGCTGCTGTGTTCATTTACTTTGTCAGATAATCGTTTCAGAAAAGAGTTTAAATTTGTTATATTTTGGGATATATTTGAAAGTGAAGAAAAGCCACTGTTCATCACAAGCTGCGATTTCCTAAAAACCATCTGAAAAATAACTACAAAAAAAATAAATTATATATATTATATATATATATATATATATAAATAACAGACCAATGGACACTCACATTTTCTCTCAATCCATGTGATGTAAACTAGCTTAACTATTGCTATATTTAAAGCTTTTTAAATAAGTCAGTTCACAATAAGTTCACAATTCAATGAGATTAACAAAGGCTAGAGCTTCAGCCATTTTAGTGTCATCCTTCACTTAAAATTCTAACAATTTGTTAATCAAAGTTTCATTCCATAAACTCTTCATCTGTCAAATTGTGAGGCACCATTAGCCTCAGAGGTTTGGGCTTAGGGTGAAATTAGAGTCTACTGTAGCAAGTGTAAACTTTTTGCAATCGACAAGTCAGCATTAAATTGTTGAAAACCACTGAAAGAGGGCAACCACATACACTCCCATGTCCACAGTGAATGGACTGACAAATGAAGGCAGAGGTCAGAAAGGGCACATGCTTTATAAGCTCAACACAAATACAACACTGGGCGAACATGATATTAGAGAGCGGAGAGTATTAGTATGCACTAATATACAGTACCTCTGGCTTTCAGCAATCAGTGCCACGTGAACCACCACATCATTGTCTATAGGGCCCTGTGAATGAGACACACAAAACAAGGAGTTAATAAACCTCTGTTTCCTGTTTCTTTATACTTAACTATATTAAGCCACTAGCTCAATAAAGCCAGGGGCAGAAAATGTAAGAAATTTATTTAATTAACAGTATGAGGCGAGAGGGATGCATAAGATAATTCTTTATCTTATCTTATTTTATCATTGTACATTTCTATCCAACGGAATTCTCCTCGAGAGCAATTTTTGGGTGCATGTTAAGTGATGAGTATTAATAACACAGAGATTATAAAAATCTGTTGACCTACAGGGCACTGGTGGAATTTGGGCTACTGTTGGTCAAAGTAGGAGAGGAGGAAGGCGTGTCCGAGGCAGAGAGAGAAAAGCAAGAAAGGCAGCAGTTTAGCACTGAGAGTAGGAACTTTAAATGCTAGTACAATGACAGGTAAAGGTAGAGAGGTAGTAGAGATGATGCAGAGGAGGAAAGGTGACATTCAGTGTGTCCAGGAGACCAGGTGGAAAGGTAGTAAGGCTAGAAGCATTGGAGCAGGGTTTAAACTGTTCTATCAAGCTGTGGACAGGAAGAGAACTGGAGGAGGAACGATCATGAAGGAGGAGTTTGTGAAGAATGCCCTAGAGGTTAAGAGATTATCAGAAAGGTTGATAAATTCAAAGTGTGATGTTGAATGTTGTTAGTGTTATGATCCACAAGCTTGTGAGCAAGAGGAGAAAGACAGAAGCAATGCATAGTGTCCCCAGAGGTGAGAGAGTGATGACTGGTGCAGACTTTAATGGACATGTTGGTGAAGGAAACAGTGGTGATGAGGAAGTGATGGAATAAAAAGTATAGGTTATAGTAATTCATACTGACTTTAGGCAGTTCAATGTTTGGCCTGCTGTGATTAGTGAAAATCTGTATTTAACCCCATCTTAAACTGCTTTTAAAAGTAAATATAAATTTCTCTGACTAGAAACATGCTCTCTTGGTTGTACTGTATGGCATCCACTCCCACACATTAAACCGGCACTACAGCAACTATCTTTCTCTCGGGAAGGTGTAGAATATAATGGAAATTGATAAATGCAGTGGAAGAAATTGAGCAGGATATAAAAAAAAGGAATTGCATCAGTTTGTCTCCTAGAGTGCACTGAGGCTGATGAGATCCAACAGTGTCAGGCTGGCATGTGGGATGTTGCAGAAAGTCAATTTAAATTTGAAGACGTATAACCAGACAATACTGTAATATATGAGACACTACTAGGCCCTTTTATAAACGCCGTTTCCAGGACGATGACACAAACAGCAATTTAAAGTCTAAAGATTTTCTAAAAATGAGCCTGTTCCCAGAAGAATGTCATTACTTGTACTTTACATTTTACTTAATTAGGCTTTAATGTGTTGTGTCGTTACTTTCATTAGCAGCTACAACGTTTCTATGGGTTTACATAACCTTGCCAATTACCACTGCTTATGAGTGGATGGTAAGATCTTTCTTTTTTTTTCTTCTCATCTTAAAAGAAGGTAATTGCATTTTTAGACTCATATTTAATACAAAAAGAAGCCTTACAGTCATTTTGATTATTCTTGACATGAAAGAGGAAATAACCTGGCTCACCACATAGTCCATTAAGTAACTAGAAGTAACTAACCTCTCAACACATCTGATCTACTGAATATTAGAAACATATTGAGATGTAAGAGTCCTATGTTTATTATTTAAAAATCGAAGAAAGGATAAGAGAATGCATGGACATGTGTCTAATTTAACATATATACAGATTCTTTATTGTAAACAACTTTAGTTTTGTAGCATTCACCTTTTGGCCATGACAACAATGTATCTCTAACTCGAATAGAGCTCTTATCGTAACATGAGAAAACCTCTATTTTCAGCGTGGTCACAAATAATTTTCATCATTTAAATACTCCAGACATTTCCTTCTAGCTTGCCTCTCCAAATTTAAATGGAAATGTGACTTATTTATTCAAGAATAATAAGTAAAAAGAGCTAAAAATAAATAAATAAATCCTGGGCATATTTACTAGCAGGAAAACAGCTGCTGTTCAGGCCTGTAGTGAAGTGTGTAGATCTGGCAGGATTTGGCAGGTGGTGAGGGTATTGTGGCATGGACAATACTGATGCATGCTAAAGGATAGCCATGGGGTTGAAATATGGAAATAGAGAATACAACAGTAACTCAGCAAAACTCAATATGAGCAGATTCACTTTTCACATTCTCTTCTTTTGTATTTCTATGTTCTAATCTATTCCCTTTTTTTCATGAAAAACAGCATATATTGTAACATTTGAAATATAACAAGCCAACATAATTTAGCTAACGTAACTGCTGCAACAGATAAGAGACATATCTCAAAAAAAAAAAAAAAAAGGGACCACTTAATACAGTGCAGTTGCAGTTGCAAGCAAAATGATGATTCAGCAGCTTAGACGATAAAGCGGCTCTTATCTTTTGATACATTTATATTGTTGGGAAAATCTTGGAAAAGGCACAATAAATAATTCTTCCTCACTTCTGCCTACGTTGGAGAGATGTTTTTGCTTGTATTTCACATACATTTACACCTGTTCACACCTGTTTACACTGGCTTTTATTAAAAAAAAAACTCCAAATATATCCTTTAATCATTAAAACATGGCATAATTCTGAACATTGAAGGATTGCTGAGTGACAGTACATTAAATGTCAGCACAGCACTCTTTTGCATAAAGAAACACATTTGCAATTGCATTAACCATATGATACTAAAATATGGAATTATTAAACAAATAAAGGAGTGAACATACTACTATGAGGAACACCACTCAATGCATCAAAGAAAATCAATGCTTGTAGAAATAAATGTGAAACAAACGGAAACAAACAAAAAATGTAATGTTTGAATCGATGAACATGGAGACACACCTGGAAATACACCAATCTCAATAGTATTTGAGATTAAATCTATTTCCTGACAGCTGTTACCTTTGCTGTTCAACTAAAACTGCAGGAGTTGGTTTGTCTGGGGGCTTCCCTGCACCTGCTACACTAACGCATTTGCAGATGATGCTCTTTACAAAAAAAGGGAAAACTAGAGATCCCAAATGTGAGTCCTGAAAGACTGTGAAAAGATTTCAAACTGAGTCATGCCATTAACAAATGCTATATTTTTTGCCATAAGATGAAATGGCAGCAGGCCTGCCCTTCCGAGATATGTCCTCGCTAAATTTGACAAAGTGGAAAACCATTTGCCAGAGAATGATGCGTTGAGTCCCTGCAGAACAAAAATGAATTTCAGCTCTGCTTCATTCGACTTTTTCCCCAAAATTAAAAGCAGTGAGTTGTGACACAAGATGAGAACCACACTTAAGCCCTTTCCCTCCCTATATTTTTGCCATTTCATTTTAACTTCTTTTCTTCTTTTCATGGCGGTTCAACTTTTACCCATCATAATCCAATATAGCTACGCATTATTCAAGCCTGTCTGTCATTGTGTGTGTTATGCTCTCTGGGTCACAGGTCAGAAGTAAGTCTAAACAGCATTCGCCTTGATTCCCTTTTCTGTAGAACTATCACTGACAGTAAAAAATCCATCAAATGCACAAACAGGAGACAAATTTGAAGCGCACACACATATTGATGTACGCAGCTGCAGGTCTTGAACAGAGTGCTGACAAAGCAACACCATGTCAGATTAATGCTGTGTACTGGCTCACCTGACTACTTTGGTGAGACACAATGAGTCATTCTCCGTCTTTTCCCAATAGTTATGTCAAAAACAACATTTATATTAGGACATTGAAAAAGATTTACAACTTTGTAAATATGAATGTTATATAAAAAGGATGGAAAATGGTGAGGTGGAGCTAATAATAATACCATTTTGACAAGCCTTTTGCAGGGGGAGTTACTTTTACTTCAAGCTTGCAAAAGGCAAAGGTTTGTATGAGAAGTACGTATTTCTAAGTCATGAATTTAAAGTTAAGCACATTTTACTTATTTTGCATTAACTTAAAAGTATTTTGTGAAGACTAACTGATTTCATTCATTTATTTTCTACATAAACCTCCTTTACGTGTCGCGGAGTGGCTGGAGCCTATGGAGCTTTGGGATTGAAGATGTTTTATCAGTGTGTGTATTTCAAGGTCAGATGTGTCCCAATGCGCCACCTGACAAAGCACAGCTTCAGGGAAGCGGCCTCAAGTGAGCAAAGCTCAACAAAGGAATAAAACATTCAAAGACTTTTATACTGTTGAAAAGTGATAGATGGAATTTATCCTCCAACTAAAAAGTGAAGTCTGAATAAAGTATAATCCCTTCTTTTCATGGCACCACACAGGCAAATACTGACCATAGGAAGCTGGTCTCTGTGTAGCAAAAAGATTTAGAATTTGATTGGCATATTTTCAAAGTGTCAGGAGTTTAACAGCAATAGAGATGAAAGAAATGCTGTATCATTAAATCTGGTTTGTGGGAAAGTCAATGGCTTGTGTAAACTTTAGAAAGGTCAACTGTAGTGACACAAATACAATTGAGTTTAAATGATGGCAGATGCGATTAAAGAAATGGCTGTTGGGAACAGAATTTAAAAGTAGCGAGGAGAAAAAGAAGAGAGAGAGATTGAAGCTAAATGTGTGGAATTTTCTCTGGAGAAGAAAACTCAAGACATAGAATTGAATTGTGTGATATAATTGTAAAAAGGCTCCTAGACCAAGAAAGCGATATTGTTCCCTGGACTAGAAATATTATTCCCCACCAGAGAATCCTTATGAGTGAAGCACCAGAATAAAAAAAAAAAAATTATAAAAAAAAAAAAAAAATCAATTGATATTATAGAGAAGGCACGGTTCTAGCCACGGGAGCCTTAGCTTGTCAGTGCCGCCCTGTTTGATATCATGCCTGGAGAGTTGAAGGCTGGGGAAGATAAGTGGCCTGATTACTAGTGCCTCAGTGTGTGTATGTGTGTGGGGGGGGTGACATAAGAGCAGAATAATCACACTGCGGCAAAAATAAATACATATACATGCACCAATGTATGGAAATGCACCAACAGGTTGTGTGTGCGGCCCGGCAAAATGAGAAAAAAGCATGTAGAAGTAAAAAAAAGGTACCAGTCACTTTTTTTTCGGCTATAAGTCAAACAACATCTTAAACAGAACTGAACTATAACAACCATATCCACAATCCACACTGCACTTATGCACACAACATGCATAACTGCATTTTTGCACTGCCTTGTTTGTACATAGCATATTTTTATATAGTATAATGTAATTTTTGTATTTAAGTCTATGTTTAAATCTAACTTCTGTAAACTGTAATTTGTCTTGTACCAGAGTGACAACAGCTGCCGAAACCAAATTCCTTGTATGTGCTACATACATCCTGGCCCAATAAAGCTGATTCTAATTCCGATCCTGTTTAATAACGACCAGAATGACAACAATATTTAAAAAGCATTATTTGATTTGTATCATGGACATTGTTTCAGAATGTATTTAAAAATAAAATAAAAAACAGTAGGCTTCATAAAACTGGGCCTTGTACTATAATTAACCCATTGTCCATGTTTTAAATATCTCTGCTTTACTGTATGTGGCATTGTACATACCTAAAAAGAGATTCAACAAAGATATTTTTTTACTTTTTCCATTCATGAAGTTTACTGCTGGCACCTGATCTTAGTTTTTTTTTGAGAAACTTTATACCAGAAGATTTTCCAACAGGGAACACTACTGGGTCATATTTTTATTAATGAATCTTTCATTTCATTGTTAGTCTTTTTCAGATGTATCAGAAAACACCATTTCCCTGGAACTACGTATATCTCGGCTGTACCAAACACTCAATAAAGCCAGTGAGTGCAGGTGTGAAAGCCCCCTGTAGTGAAGCCTGGGTTTGTACACTGTCAGCAGTAACCATCAACAAACAGCTAAGAAACCTCTTCTCAGCACACCTGGCTTACAACAAAATCCCAAGCTCATGTAGCGCTCAGAATGCAGCAGCAGTCGGGGGTGCACCTCAACATATGAGCAATGTGACAGCCTTTTGTTGAAGAGAGGTTTTGGATGAATTGGGCAGAGTAGGTCTATAGATTTGATCCTGACTGGGGTAATATTGTTGTCTTCCCTGATTTTGGGCATCCTGGCAGTGCACTTAACTTGTTCCTGTCTGGTACATCACCTGTAAACACTGAAGCTAGCCAATAAAACTGCCAGTGAGGTGACAAAACAAGACCCAAATCTATCAGGCTCCACTAATGGGACCTCTGGCACAAAACAGCTTGTAACATTAAACCCTAAGACCCCACTAGAAGTCTTAAAGAACATCCCCAACATTACACACCTTGGGATACTTTTAAGCACAAGTGGGGAGTCAAGTGTTAAGGTATGCAAAGTGTCTGTGAGCGATGTTCATTCCCCTGCAGGTTAAGGTCAGGAGCCATCTCTCCAGGGCTTTCACTGTCGCAGACCGCTGGGCCCGACATTTGCTGCATGCCACCGGGCCATTTGGCAAACAGCAGGACACAGATGTGAACGTTCAGTGTGTGTTAGATGACGACCAGCGAGCACACACATTCTCAGAAGGGTTTTAAAGAATGTGGGGTTGATTTAGCTATGAGAATGAAATGATAAAAGGTGTAGGCTTGAAACTCTAGGAATGATGGGGCTTACAGTATCATTTTAACACAAAATACAACATAAATGCTCTTCGAAAGTGCATTGTATATATGCATAATATATAGTAGTAGTGGCCTAGATTCAACAAGGTGTTGGAAACATTCTCAGAGATTTTGGTCCATATTGACATGAGAGCATCACACAGTTGCTGCAGATTCTTTGGCTGCACATCCATGATGTAACTCTCCCGTTCCAGCACATCCCTAAAGTGCTGTGTTGGACTGAGATCTGGTGACTGTGGAGACCATTTGAGTAAAGTGAACTTATTGTCATGTTCAAGAAACCAGTCTGAGATGATTAGAGCTTTGTGACATGGTGCATTGTCCTGCTGGATGTAGTCATCAGAAAGAAGACACACATCACTCAGACAAAACTGCAATTTAAGGGAATTGTTTAAAATTGATCATAACTCCTGCTAACTTGAAATAATATGTTATAAAAGCGAAAGTACATGCCGTTTAAACTTACTGGCAAAAATTAAAAAAGCTCCCTACATGACAGGCAACGTGTCAACAGGGAAGCAACTGATTATATACTCTTTATAGGGCATAATATTGATGTTCACATTTTAGCAGGAAGTAAAAAAAGGCTCCTTTCCCTCCACTTTTTTTTTCTCATTCATCCTGCCTCCAAGGAGTTCTGTTTGTTCGCCGTGTTCTTCTATCCAATCGGGGGCCTCTCCTGACCCACGTCTTATCTCTGATTGATGCCCGACAGATGCCGCAGCAAGAACCACTTCCCAACTTTTCCATTAACCTTGTTCCTGTAGAGTTCAAAATATATGTCAGTGGGTGTGTATGAAAGAGAAATCTGACAGAAGCTGAGGGGTTCCGAGAAGTTTTACAATGACATGGCTGAGTGGTAGGTTGCTTTGCATGTTATTCACTGCCTTACACAGGAGGAAGTGGAGTTTTGATGCAGTTGTATAGTTGATATAACAAAAATCAAGGTGCAGACAAAAGAAACTACCCACATAAAAGCACAGCAAGAATATATAATAGCCAAGTAGATTGATGGAGTGTAACATAAGCAACTAAATCATTTTTACAGCCATTCATGACTTTTGTGATGCCTCGGTTGCTACGCCTGCTGTGTATTATTACTTATTTGTCAGTGGGATGTCACGCCATGCACCCAGGGGGGCATTTGATCTGACTCACCCTCACAGACCCTTAAAGCGTGTTGGTTGTCTCTCATGCAGAAAAAGCCAGTTCGTTTGCCCATTGCACTTTGTTCGCTGCTGAACATTAAGGAAAACCGTGCCTATCCACAGGGTCAAGCTTAAAAAATAATCCCTTTTCAGCTGCTATTAGAGCGTGGAGGTGCTGACAGCAGTGTGGTAATGCCTTTCTGCTGATCTTTCACTGCCCATATTTCTGTTGTGGAGCTTTATTTTATAGCTTTATGTTCCATTTATCAGTCTCACAGTTCATTACGGTTAGAAAAGGTTCCTGTACATCAGGCTCCGATACACGTTAAAATTAAATGCTCCATTCACCGACTAAATCACAACTTTCCCAGCCCTGAAGTGCTTGAATTCTTGTTGTGCAAAGCAAAACTCAAATTCAATTCCTGCTTACCTACAGCCGCAATGCATATTTAATGAACTGTGCCGTACCTTTGTACAATATGGGGGCCTGTGCTGTATAATCATATTTAAATTTAGCCTGGATGTGTAATTCTGGGTTATACACATTTTTACTAAGGGTCATAGGGGGAAAGGTGTTTTTATGTCTTAGTGTATGAAAAGATTATGAGGAAAGCTTTATGCGTTTTCTACAATTATATTTTGTTTAAGTGCACTGCCAACAACCCTGGAGAAACAGAAATGTAGTCTGCAATGTTACTCAAAATTCTGTTACTTAAATGCCAGGGTGGTGAAGACACTACCTGAAGAGTTTTGACATGGGAAAAGTATAATGTGGACACCACCGCCTTTCAATAGTAAATGTATTAGGCTCATGATATAGACACAACAGAATAAACTTGAACCTAAAATGTTGATGTGCATTTCCACCACATGTTACAAGCGCTTTTGGAAAATAATTTACACACAGAGCGACATAGGGGAGCGGACCTATCAAGTTTAACTGCATGTGAAGGCTCAGCACGCCCATGTGCCCTTCCTGCCTGCAGACCAAACACTCAATGATGCAAAGGCAATGAGACAGCTGCTGCATAACACATGCACAGACAAACATGCATGTTTTCCTTAAAACACAGAGCGGTAAACTCCAGAAACCTTATCCAGGCCTCTAGCTGGGACTGAAAAAGTGTGTCTGAGAATTAAAAATAGAGTGAAAGATAAGAGAAAAGGTGTTGAGGAATTGAGAAAGTAGAGGTTAGAGAGGCAGCGTGCCATAGAGGGAATAGAGAATGGGAACCTTCAATTTACGTAGCCGTTTGACCCTGTCAACCTACCGCTTAGCACTGAATAAACAAACAGGGCTAATTTCCCCTGGCTCAAACTAACAGAGAGAAAGTGTGTTGATTTGCTGCATTTTTGTCACCCAGAAATAAAAAGTGCTCAGCTTTAAGAAACCAAAAAATAATAATTCTCATAGGTCAAAGCAATTTCATATAAGAAGCAGAAAAATCTACCTAGAATATGTCTACAAAATAAATATTATTGTGATGCAAAAAACACAAACTACACACTGACATAAAAGTGGGCTCAAATGAGTCAGAGAGGACTGTGCAATAGTGCTTTATATGTTAAAGATAGTACTTCTAGACAGGCAAGTCAGACAACATCAACATCAGAGAGAGTTATCAGAAAGAAAACAACGTTGAACCACAGACTTTAAAGGATTAACATTTGATTTATAACAGGAAAATAAGCACCTCACTGTGCAACTTAATATCACCAGTGGTTGATACACACCCAGATCAACTCCATCTATCCCTCCCTCCATAGTGGGGCACAGTGGTGGTTCCTGCTCTCCCCAGTTCATACTGTTGTTGTGACTTGGGCAAAAACCTCACCTGCACTGGTGTATGAATGTGTAAGTATGTTCGGAGGTGGTCGGAGAAATATGGCTCTCCGTCAGTCTGCCTGGGGCAGCTGTGGCTACAGACTTAGCTTACCACCACCAGTGTGTGACTGAGGAGTGAATAAGTAATGTGAGTGCTTTGGAGAAAAGCGCAATATAAATCTGATCCATTATTATAATAGGATTGAGGTGATAACAGGTGTAGTTTTGCATATAAACTGGAAAAGTAGATCTAATGCAAACACAGGAAGAAAACAAGTTTCTACATCCACAGTAACGGCTGGTATTATTAGCCCTCACCATATTCAATGTTCACACTCACAGTTCTCATTATATGTGCAGTTTATTCATTGGGAAATCAAGATGAAATATTCTGATCTGATTTTTTTAAGTTACATTAAAACTAGTCACTCACTCTCAAATCTGTGGCCTACGTGTTGTTGAACACATCAAAGAGACAGGCTTTTGTCGATGCTTGTGCAGGTGCTGCTGCTATCAGAAGTCCGGCACAACAAGCTGTCACACCAACTACTAATCCAGTCTCTACAAGGTGTTATCGAGGTGAAAAATTCAAGCTACAAAATACCATGCCACATTTAGTAACTAAAAATATAAAAAATGTCAATGACAACCTTAAAATGAGATAATATAATGCCACACATGTGGCATCTGTTTGAGGCCATGATTTGAATTCATTACTAAAAAAGCTGTCTTCTCTTAGCACAACGTCTCTTATTATGCCTGGTTTGTTTCAGTGCTCTCACTGATATTTTTCTGATCTTTTTGGTTCAGTGTAACAATTTCCCTTTCTCATGTCCTCTCCGCAGAGTCTTGGTCTAGTATCTTATCAAGACAGCAGTTATGGAATAAGTTTAATCTACATATATCTATAATCTACTATACTGTAAAGCTGCACTGTGTGAATAGGTGTCAGTTCCATGTGATGGGAGCTAATTTTTCATGCACACACACGCACACAAAGGGGAATAAGTAGTCAGACATAAGATGAGATCAGAGGCTTGCAGTGAGCTCACCTGATTGGAGTATCTCATTCTGACGTTGCGTTGATCCTGGGGCGGCACATAGCGATGAATAGGATCAATATCGTTGGGACTTATTAGCTCATCCACTGGAAGGCACACAAAACACAAACCCACACGTGGTTAGACATGGAATAGATGGAAGATGGACAAAGATACAAGCCTATACCCACGAGCATGAGGCAAGAGAGACACACATGAAATGAATCAGTTATCATTAGCACAAATGTACACCTGTATGTTCACACGCACACAGATCAGTAAAGACAGATTAGAATTACAATATGATAATGCATAATGACTTTCATGCCAATATACCAGACATGAGCTCAAATGATCCTCAAATACAAAAAGACCTGTTTTGCATTCCCTAAATCATAAAAAAAAAGAAACCTATATACCCAGTAGTCTGGCGATGTAGTACAGGGCCTGACCCCACAGGAAGAGCTTCCCATCACGTCCACAGTTGCTAGGGAAACGCTTCTGACTGCCATGTTTGATTTGCTCGGCCTCCACGAAGTCCGCTGGGACGTAGTAGTATTTAGGAATAATGACGTGGCCTGAGATGAGAGAAAACAAGAGGTCTATACAAAACAGAGACGTAGTAGCTTTTCTTCACATGTTTTATATTGATTTTTGACTTTAATGGTATTACGCAATTTCCTCTTTCCTGCCAGACCTAAGGATGAAGTGTGGAGCAAAGATTAATTGTTTTTTTTTTTTAAGAAAACCTTTGGGAAAATTATTGTGTTTAGACAAGGCTTAACCTAAACACAAAAGAAAGCCTTGGTCATATTTAAAGACCTATAAAAGAAAATGCTGCATGAGGTTAAATGTTCAAAAAGCATGTGCCAACCACTGGCCACTCACCACATAATATCTTGGATTCTAGGAGATTAGAGGTTTAACTAAGGACTTCTAGATCGTTTGTGAGAAGGTAAGTGTCACACAGTGGGTAAAGTAGCACAATGTATTAGTGTATAAAGGGAATCTGCATGATGTTCTTGCAACATTATTATAGTAGCAACCAATTCACTCTGCACTCATCATTTGAAATTGGCAAGGGCAAACACTATGTCTCAATAGTATTGTAGTCCACATCTATAACTAATAATTCTGTCTCCATTTTTCATGCATCATTTTCCAGGTGCCACAAAAACAGAGAAAATAGCACTATATCATTACAGTCAATGTTGTAGGCTTTTGTATTTTTAGTTTAGAGATCTGAGGTTTAAGCATTTCAAAGGAATTGGCTGCAGTCCAAACCATAGGGATAAGTGTTAGAATGAATAAAAGAACTAATGTATCCTCCACCAGCCAAAAAATATTAATAATATGCGTGTCCTCCAACTACATGTAACATTTGACTATCCAGTGTCTATTCACTCGTCCTGTACTTCACAGCTTCTTACAGCATTATGTACAGTGGAGCTCGAGTTTTCGCTGGCATTAAAGACAAGAGTGGAAAATACTTTTGTGTTATCCTTTAAGCCCAGTCAATTAACTTGAGGGGTTTTGTTAATTCACACATATCCAGTACAAAGACACTGTGGAGACATCTGGGGCAACTTAAGTCAGCCTTGTCTCACATCATTATCCTTTCTACACTCCAATTACTCCGGTTCTATTATGGACGGACCAAAAGCTGCTGACATCCCTATCATTTGACTGCCTCCTCTCGCAGTGCAGGGTGCAGGTGAATGTGGAAGAAAGTGAGGCTCGGGAGAAAAAGCTGAGTTCACTTGCATGTAACGCCCCTGTGAGCCGTCACAGCATGTGGCGTATGAATATGGATGATGGGATTTAATAAAAGAAAAGTTTGCAGAACTAGTGAAAGGAAGAAAGGAAGGAAAGAAGAAAGGAAGGGAGAACAGAAGCTTATACACAACTTTAAAGATGAATTACTCTTTTATACAGTACATATTGTGTGCGTTTGGATATTTACTACATGTGTGGCCTTGTATATCATTTCTCACCCTCATATGAATGAAAGATGATAGGTTCAAGCAGCTCCTGGTATTCTTTGACCTGAGCATTATTGCCTCTGAAGATGCCTGCAGTACACACACACAAAAAAAAATACATACACATTTATAAAACCTAGTCTATCTTCACCATCACAACAGATCTTATACACAAGTGTAGATTTACTTTGGCAAACCAATATTGAATACATCCAATGCTTTTTTACTGTGCCAAAACTAAATAGTACTAACATCCATGAATCTTCACAATGAAAATAGTATTTGTATTTTGTTTTAGAAGGCATGAACACTGCATGGTTAACACTTCCATCTAGCTGTGTCCAGCTAGTCTGTCAAATGCTGGGGTTGTATTATTCACTCTTGGCAAAAGTAACTTAAGTTTTTGAGAGTATAAGTTAAGTTTTTGAGAATACAGTTAGGGATAGATTTATGTACTGTATAGTAAGTATTAGTAGTAGTATACTTATAGTAAGTATATTAAGATTGTATACACTGTTCTAGCTTTTCTATTGTAAATATTCCCCCAAAAAATCTTCAGTATGTGTGTATTCTTAACTATCCAGTATAGCTCTCTCACAGTACCATCTTATATCTGACGATTCCCATATGTTCACTCTGCTGTATTTCTCACACCTTTCAACCCTTTTCAAAGCACCTATAAATCCTCCGAGCAAATGAAAAAATGTAATTTCCTGTCAAATGCTACAAGTAGCCAGCCATCTTTTGTGCCGATAACGCACTTGAGGTGATGTTACAGTGGCTATGGATTGAACTAGACTTACCGTCAATCATCATGTAGATGAAAAATATGGGAAACTCGCACTCGATCCCATCAAAAAGCTGGAAACAAACAGAGAGAAGGCATTATTGCTTTTCCATTTCACAAAGAGGAGACAAGCTCAAGGACTTCTAAGAAAAGGATGGCTGAAATTTAGCTGCAGTGAATATGGAATAGCTTATGCACAGTGTTTTAAATATAAACACTTAAGAAAAAAATATTTAAGCAACACTAACTTTTTTAGCATAAAATATATCACCTTGAATCATTCAAATATAAAGTTTCAAAGTACTTGTTAATAATCCCTGACACTAAAAAGGAAAAGTAGCTGCTCTTTTGTAAACACGCTGCACCTGGTCACCATGTAACTCTGAGTGACAGGACACATTACCATCTGCTGAAAAATTATATGTTGCCAAATCAACAATTTTCCACACATCTCCAATTTACAAGAGGCAGTTACTAAGTGTTGCTTTAAGTTAAATGGAAAGATCAAAACACAAAACATTCAAACTTGCAATAAACAATTGAAAGTGGTGTGTTCTGAATGGTAAAAAGGGTATTTTTAAATAATTTTCTAATGTATGGGGTTGCTTAAGATTTATGTATTTGAACATTTTGTGAATTTTGACTGAAATTACCATCAAACCAAACTACAAAGACATATACTATACTACATAACTATAAAACACTCTCTGTTAAAACACTTTATAATAATGAGTGTGAGGTGTGGAACAACAATGTGCACTTTTGCCTTAAAAAGACCGAAAGCTAGACATCCTATCCTTAAATAATAGTATTGAATGGGTTACTACCACGCAGTCGAAACAGCAAACATCCATTAATGCTCAGAAAATCATTTGTTAAGATCAATAACACTGACAAACCTTTGTTTAAATAAGCATGAATGTGTTTTAATTTAATTTAACAAAGTTGCAAAGTCTCTGCAAATTGACTGGCCATTAGGCATTAATTAAAATGCTAATTTATAAAAGATCAGGAATTGGCAAATGGAGCAGTCTAGTAAATTGCCATGATTCCGGTGACTAACTGAGAAAGAGAAAAAAACATGTAGGTTTACCTAACGTCTGTAAACACAAAAAGAGAACACGAGGAACATGAACGAATACAATATTATCAAATTAGCTTTTAAGCTATAGTCTGGTACAAGCATCTTCGACTTAATGTTGTACAGTCCTAAAAAATAAAAAAATGTATGTCAGTTGAGACCCACTGATTACAAAGGCCAAGCTTTTGTGTTGTACTCATCAAACCATTCACTGACCCCTGCTGTGCTGAATATGAACATGCATTCATTATGTTCCTGTCATTTATCCAGGTTTTTTATTTAATTAAACCTATCTTTACTCTCATAAACACTAGGCCATTGATTGACTAGCTGATTGACTGACTGCATAATCAATGTGAATTAGAGGCTAATGTTTTATTGTGAAACTTCTCGGTCGACTGACCTTGGAGAAATGAAAGCTGGCATGTGGCAACAGCAGGAGAGAATTTTCCAGAACTTGAACTGACATGAACACCATAGGCTGTTGGATTAATCTCTGAATCTTACTCAGCCAGAAATCCTATTATAGATCTCACTCACTATACACACACAAGCGCATCCGTGTACATGTCAGGGAGACAGTCGAGTAAATCGGGGCTTTATTAATTCTAATAATTCAGTCCCATCTTGTTTGCGCTTAGTTCAACACAAACAAACTAGAACCCAGAATAAACACGAATGGATTCAAGGAAGATAGATACAGACAATGAAGCTGTGGTCATTAAAGCATAATGGTTAAATGTATTGAAATAGATTGGGAAAAAATAAAGAAATAAAACAGGAAGGCCTTTATGAAGAAAAGGGGAGAAAGAGTAGGCAATAGCTAAGGCAGTCACCCAAGGCCTGTGCTTTTTGGCCTACTGAGGCTGTAAACAGGCAGAGATCCCCGGTGTTTTGTGCTTGAGCAGCTCAACTGATTGGTAAAACTGTCTATCACACAGGCTGCTGCTCTGTCAATGGTAAACAGACACAGTGCACAGACGTCTGCCCCACTGTGAGCTCTCTCCTAAACACCAACAACTGCATTCAGGGACCCCCGGTCGACATGTGACTTCTTTTTTAGCAAAAAATCCCATGGTATTACACAGCACTAGCCTATATAACATTGCAGAGGTAACATATTTTAATGACTTACAGTGGGAGAGTGTTTTTTTGAACTTGTAGAAGCATCGGTATATTTACGAGCAGGTATAATACATTAATATCCCCATAAAAGTCATTTCGTTTGCAGTATGTGCTGATGTAGAAGAAAAATATATATTACTATAAGGAGACGAAAGAAATGGCACTAGCAGGGATCATAAGTTTAAGTTATGAAACTGACATCAGAGTCTTCCATAATAAATCAGGCTGCCTGCTGCTCGTACAGAGAGAGCAGAGAGCCTAGGAAGTCAGGTGTTAAATACTTGCTAATTCATTGCCTTGAAGTCTTTATATTGTGTTAGCTTCAGGATTAAAGAATGTTGATTTTAAACTAAACCCAGCTGGTTGGCTCAGAGTTGGTAAACCTTAAGGTCCCACGTGTGGCTTTAGTGCCAAGACCTAACAACACATAAAAACGATATCTTCTTTTGCTATTGCATGGGTTTTCTACAGCAATGTTCTTGCCTTAACTCAAGTTTTCCGACAATTTTACAAATGCAAAAAAGCCAAAAGCAATCTAATTTGCTAAAAGGGGATATTGTTTCAAGGATTACTCATAGGCACACTGCAGCTGTGAATGCCACAAGCAGCAATCTGTCAAGTCCTGCTAAACCACATTGACGACTAGTCCCTGTTGGCTAAAAAGGCCTTATATTGCAGAGATCCAAACTATATTTTATTGTAGACACACTTAATATACAAAAAGCTCATTCTAGGGTACATACACAAGTTACTAAAGAATAGAAATATTACATTCACAAGCTATTTAGTTGATATTATTATATGCAAGTTCATCTAGATTCTTAAAGTGTATATTCTCCCACATTTGTAAACCCCCTTAACATTAATTCTTCTCTAAAATACACCAGGCCCAACTTCCTGAGAGGCTTCCTTCATTTGCTCCATGAGCTCATTAATTCTGCAAGGTTAGCTCTGAGGCTAAAGCCCTGATTTGTTTTGCATTAAGTGTCCAGCCTTGGATTCACTCACTGTATGCACTCACATTCTGTTGTAAATGTGCTGTTTGTTAGGAACACAAGAGATTCTCAAAAGGACAATGAATGCACAGTCATACAAATAAATCAAATCTATATACTGTATGCATGAGCTTACACTTTGAGAGAAACATCTTCATACACACAAACACAGAATGAAATACCAGAAGAATTAAACAAGGTGCTGAAGTGACTAAATGTGGTATTACCTTTATAGCATTATACCCCCAAGAAACCTGAATATATTATAATACTGGGACTCCCAGCACCAAACATAAGAGAGTAGTTAAAGGCAGTTGCTTAAATGACTGTCCCATTATTTAATGTGTGTCCTCACACAGTAGGCAATAATGTACATGCAAGTGTGTTTCACTAACCTTCATTTCAGCAGGTTTGTAGTAGCGGCGATTCTTGTCTTCGTTAGCGGTGCGGTAACCATCCCGGAGGAACCGCTTAAAACCATATTTTCCTCGAAGCTTGCGAACAATCTTATCCAGTGTCTGGCCATAAAGAGCATCATCATCTACTGCAAAGGCAGGATAGCTGATTGTTGGAAGCAAAGCTGCATCTGTGTTCTGTCAAGAGAAAAATATATTCATATTTAAAACTTGTATGCATTTGTATTTTTTTTATACAGTATAATTACAACAGACCAATGGATATATGTTTAGAACAACCTTTATTAAGCTCGACAAACCATTACATCTGGGTATATTCTCATTTCACTTTGTCTGGTTTAAAACAGAAATTGAGGCTATTAGGCTGCGGCTTCACTCCAAACTGCTATCAATATATAAGGTTCATTAAAGAGTGCAGTTGTGCTCAGGAAGTGGGCCACTATTTGCTGCATTGTTGTTGTTTTGCTGAGTTATAAACCTGAACAATGCTTCTGTCGATTCCATTCAATTGTCAGTGACCATACTTTGCTACAGCTCTAATGACCGTGTGAATGTCCTCGTAGGTGAAGATGGGCTGTGATATTAGCTTGGAGACACATTTGGTTGAAGTATTGAATGTGTCCAAAATTGAATTCCAATATTACAGCATAAGAGGAAGTGATATTGCATTGATATTTTACGATTATCCTGTAGTATATTGGTGTCTAGGTCCTACTGCACTCCTTCTGGGCCTGTAACGTCTATCTCCCATGGCTATAACGCCACTCTGTTCGTCTAATTACACTCATTTTCTCTAAGGCTGATGGCTCCTATTCTGCCCGACATTTTTGGCAGAGAGATGTGATCATTTAAGTGTCTGCAAGCTGTGAAGGAAAGAGAATGAATTTGCCTCCACTTTTTACTTTTTCACTTGAACCTTACCCCCCACAGTTGTACAGCCACGGTTTGCTTTCAACATTCCTTGTCAACACTCAGCCATCAATAGTATTGATAGCCGTAGTAAAGTTGCTACACAATGAGAGAAATTGATATGTAGACATCACTTGCATATTTATGAAAGAACACTTTTTGTAGTTTGCATGTGGTTTGTAATTATGCTTCATTGTAATACATGGGGCATACAACTGGAAGCCATTTTCAAAATCTTAACTAGTAGATAATGATACAGCGGGTACTTGTAACAAAGGCAAAAAGAAAAAAAAAGTGGGTAACAACAAGGTGCATTAACAAGGACTAAAAGTCAGAAAGCTTTTATGGTGTAGATTCAAAAAATTGCAAAAATCGACATTCTCAATAAATGTACTTTTCACTCATATGAACATTTTGAAGCAAACAAAAAGACTTGCATGGGAGCGAGACTCTCGGGGCAACAGAAAGCACAGCGTTTGTCGGTTCCTGTTGTGGGCGTCCAGATCCACAAATATCACCGACCAGGAGCAGCCCTGCGGAGCAAAGCACAAATACAATACAACATCATTTCATCAACTCTATGGATAACAAAGAACACATACATACAATAAAGTTAGAGTGACTTAAGGGCTACTTCAAGTGCAAAAAAACAAAAACATTGTTTATGCTGTGGAACTCGGCTAATATTTTAGGTGCTATTATTTTAGAACAGTGTAGGAGGGCTTGAATAGCATTGAGTAGAGAGTCACTTCAAAAGCCCCATGTACAAAACTGAAGTGGTGCTAACAAAGCTGTTTCCATCTAGTGCATTTCATCCACAGTGGGAGGGCTAATGCTGTTCACTGTTCTTAGTAAGGGAAGTGATCAAACAGTTCACTTCCATCCATCAGTCATGAGCCCTTGTTTTGCACGCCCAATTTTTCAGTTTTTTTTATTTGTTAAAAAAGTTTAAAATATCCAATAAATTTCGTTTCACTTCATGATTGTGTCCCACTTGTTGTTGATTCTTCACAAAAAATTACAGTTTCATATCTTTATGTTTGAAGCCTGAAATGTGGCTGTAAGCAACCATGAGCACTTTTAATGTAACTCAAATGTATTATGTATAACCGGAGTATATATTTTTAACCAAAAACAGGTCGGGCGAGAGGTTTTAGTCAAATCAGCGATCATTCCTGCACAGTTCAGTGGACTGTGGGCCACTGGTGTAGGCAGCTGTCAGTGTAGTGGACCTTTCACTTAAACCTTTTCTAGTCTTGCATCAGCAGAGTGAGAAGCATATGGAAAGTCCTTTTACCTTTGATTTCCTTCAGCAAGCTTGTGAAAGAAGCAATAGGGCCCTAAGGGGTTAAATGTCCACTTCACTACATTATTCTGTTGCATTGATGTAAGAAGAAAGGAGGAGGAAACCCTTCTTGTATAAAAGGTAAACACTTAACACTGAGTACTGAAGTATAAAATGTGACTATTGGTGGAAGTCTCCACAGGCCACTATTATATATGGCAGAAAACATTACAGAAGCTGATATATGCATTACTGAAGATCAACCAGAGATGACATGCTCTTCAGTGATGCATCTACTGCACCTACTGGTAACCTGTTTGCCACTTAGCAATAAAAAATATACTAAAAACCTGGATTATAATGGTTAGTCACAGTACTGCTATTATTTTTGAACAATACTGTGTAGGTTAATTGGCAACTCTAAAGTGTCCCTAGTGAATGAATGTGAGCCCTGCGACTAAATGTATTGTCCAGGGTGTACCCTGCCTCAGGCCCAAAGCTGCTGGGATAGGCTCCAGTCACCCGTAACCCCTAAAGGGACTAAGCGGTAGAAAATGAATGAATGAATGAATAAACAACACAGTATTACATATTAGAGCTTTTTGGGCCCATCAGCTGCACCATTTATTTGTGCATTAATTACAAACCAAACTATGGCCATTTACCTTTTTACCACCATTGACAATCTAATTGAAAGTGCAGACAATTTTATAGCGTCTTTTCTAGTGACAGCGTGAATCAAATAAACAAACTTTAGTTTTGTTTAGTTGTAGTCACAGTTGTGCATGGAATGATAGCAAAGAATTCATAGAGTTTAGCAGCTATGCTAATACATAGTTGTCTGTGCTCTGTGTGTTTCTGCAACACTATGGTCTACAGTTCAGAGGGTACACACATTTCATTTTGAATCTGCCAAAGTAGACACAGTGTCTTGGTGCTCAGTGAGAGCGCAAGATGTGGAGTGCAGTTCTCATTCATGATTTATGATTAACTAGCTGCTGTAATACAGTTTGCTACATTGTTGATATCATGAAATGACAGTTGCTTTATCACCAGAAAAATTATACCAGTATTGTTGTGGGCAATATGATGTGGCACACCTACTTGCGAGTCTATTCCACTGTGTGAATTGAATTGGGTGTGAATTAGATGACAAGGCCCTGGATGGAAACTGGAACCTGTTAGGATTTGATTGTTCAGCCGTGTTTACTCAGCTCTGTGAATTTAACGACAGGCTTTAAAGCTAAAAGATTCTTCTCTTGCCAAGATCAATTTAACCAGCAGAGCTCAATCTGTCACAGGGTGAAGCCAAGAGATCATGAGAAAGAAATCTCATAGTTCACATAACTGATGGCAATGTTTCCATTCATGCAGCACAAAGGCCAGATGCAATAGGCACCCACACGGGTCTGCAGATGGTGTTAGGTGCGATAGCAGAGTTCACAATGTACTGAATGCTCCAGTTAAACACTTTGGGGAAGCTACAATTGGTGTTGGAACCATGAGAGCCATCTGGGAAATAAAGATTGATAGAGATCATTAATAAGCAAGTGGATGGCTTGTAGCGTTTCCCTTCCCACAAAGGGACAACATGGATAATAAAGCAGACACCTTTAAGTGATTCTTTCAACAGGATTGAGCCAGATAACAAAATCTATTTCTGTGCACAGTTAAAAGCCTCATTTTGTTGAAGAAGCTGGGACTTTAATATACACTCAGCTCTCGCCCTAACAGCCCCATACAACAAGGAGAAAAACACTCCACAACAACACATTGCATTATATGGACTGAGAAGCTATTTCTGGCAAACGCCCAGGTGAAGATGCAATAATAAGAGAGGAGTTAGTAAGTGGAGGATTTTATTTTCCAATCCGTTAGCAGGAATGCTCCTTTATTATTTTTTTTTCTCCATGCAGGAAAACAATATATAGTAAGACGAAAATGTAAAGAAAAACATATCCATTAATGGAAACAGCTAAGACAGAATCTTCTGAAGATTTGACGGAAAACTGTGAATCCACCGGCACCACAAATCAAAGTCTGTGAGAACACAAAAGTTGCTGAGTCAAACACAAACTGGCTAAATGAATCTTCTGGTGTTAGTCAAATGTCCACTTGGAGAATGAGTCTTGCATCAATGGCAATATCTTTAAAAGCAGCAAGGACTTTACCATTGTCCTATAACCGGACGTGAATGTATAAGTATGTTTGGAGGTCAAAGGGTCTGAAGGACGCAAAATGGCTGCCACGTCTGCACCACCAGTGAATGACTATGGAGTGAATGAATAATGGACTCTGTAGAGTGTTTTGAGAGCCTTGAAAAGCACTGTATAAATCCATTATTAATTATTAACATTATCATCATCATCCTCATCATCTATGGTTGCTGTGCACAAATTTCAGGCTTTGTAAAACCCCTTTAAAACACAGAAAACAATGGAATAATTATAATCATGTTTTTTTTCTTTTTATAATGCTTTAAAAGGTACATTGTGTCAAATGTTATAGTACACAGTTGAACAAAACTGTTTGCGAAAAAATATAATCACATCAAAATAGACCATTAAAAGCGCTATATAACCCAGTTGAAGTTCTAACACTTCCTCTTACTGTTTCTACAGCTGCTGGTAGGGGACAAAATGAGCATTGCTGCAGGGTAAGCATACATGCTTAAAAAAGGAGGAGTGTAAGATATGGATTTACAATAAATTTTTACCAAAAAGACAAAAAATTACAAACCACAACATATACGCAGGGAGGAATGGACCAGAACGTAAGGGCTGGTCTGTTGTTTTAAAAATCTATTTTAATACTGAGGATTCAAGCCTGTACGTCTTACTGATGTATGGGCCAGTAATGCGTCTCGGTAGACTTGAATTAGAAACTAGGCCATCTATCTACGTTGTGATTTCGCATAAGGTGACACAATTAGACAAGAGGAAAATATATGAGCATCTTGGGACCCCTTTAGAAGTAGGTGAATTATTTAAGTACCTGGTTTCCAAACAAGTTGAATCCATTGATGGCCTCCAGAGCAGCCTTAGCCAAACCCACAGAGCTGCGGAGAAAAATGACACACAAGATTTCAGTGATTTATTGCAACATAATGTGCTTGTTAGATCAAGGCAAGAATAGGCACCAGTGGGTATCTTTAGATTCAGAGTCACACTTGAATTTAAAATGGCTTCTTGTCACGATCCGATGAAGGCTTCTGAAATTGTGGCGTACTGTAGATAATGGATATTTAAACAAAAAAAAAGAGAGAACCTTAAACTGAATTTCACACTGGCTGGCTGCTGTGATTGCAGTCCAGACTAAATGTGAATCAATTTTCCTGTCATTTTGTTTCCCTTTCTAGCCAGCCAAGACTTCCCCACTAAAGAAAAGGAGGAGGCAGAAACTTGAAGATGGCTGCTGGATCTGCTGACGCATCAGAAATTGTTCAATACCATTAGTGAAGGCTAAATCGAAGCTTAAATACAGAGGATGGCAGCTTGGCAAATTTAGCTGGGGAAGATCTACATACGGCCGGCACTGGTCTGCAAAACTGTCAGCGGCTCACACAGAGAAGAGCAGATATAATGCAGAGTGAGGAGACAGGAGGTTAAAAAAATGGGAAACAGGAGCAAAACAGTGTTATGATGCAATAGTTGGAGTTGACAGCTGGAGAGAGAAAACTGCATGATGAAAATGTTGCTGGAGACTGTTTATCCCCAAGCTCAAACTGTATTCTGAAAACAATTATTTAGTGTACTTAACAAAATAGTATAATACATTTGCATGTTGGTCCAAATTCTAAAATTCATCAAAGTTTAAAATCCACCCCAAAAAAATAAAACTAGGCAGCTAAATCAGGTTTTACGGTGGTGGGTTTTGAAATTTGGTGTTTGTACACTGGACAGTGAAGAATTGCTTTGCACAAGATAGTTGAGGGAGTGATCCCTGTGTGTAATTTGTGTGTCCACCTCAACTCCCGTGGATTCTCTCTGGGTACTTGAGCTTCCTTTTATAGTCCAAGACATGCATATGTACACCATACTAGAAAGATGGTAAATGGTAATCCATAGTGAATGAATGTGAGTGTGTATGATGCCAATGTTAGCGCTCTGTTAGCTATGTATAAATGAGTATTTCTTATAGCTGCAATAACACAAACCTTGTTAATTCTCCGGTAACAAATCTAGCTATTTATTTAAAAGCTTCTGAGTTCTGAAAATGATCATGCACACATTATGTTCTCAGTGCATGCCAAGGTACATACATATGTAAATGCAAATTATAATGTAACCAAATACTTGAAATAGCATAGCTCCACTCTTGCCTCTTGGTTGACTGATAAACACAAGACAGAAGCAATGAATCACTTGATGTGATATGGACAAATGCGTAATCTGCCTAAATGAGGACATCCTTTCTTTTTCATTCCAATGAGTTTTATATTTTCTGCACACAGGCACTCTGGGAGTATAAACTGACAGTTCAATTTAATCATTCACACAGATCTTGTTTACATGAAAACATTTTGAATCCCACTCTGCTAAGTTCACTATTTGCATTCGCTATGTTTACTGGATGTATGTAACTAAATGTAATGCGGGTTTGTTAACACTGATCATTCTTAACATGACCATTGGGGCTGGCAATGCAAAAGGCTAAAGACAGTGTTTCTCTCCACAACACTGATGTTATCTTTTCTTGTGGATATCTTAGCAGACTGCTGCCAATAGTGTTGGATTGTCCGTGGAAGAAAACAAAAACGAGTCTCAGAGATAACCAATGGAGAAATTGAGGATCTTTATCAAGAAAACTGAGGGCTGAGGAGGAGGTCTATCCAACCTTGGACGATTAATCAGTAGCAGGTAGCATTTTCTGATTTTAACTCTGCCAAAGTCCATATATTTTTCATTACATGGGTTACTGTACTGTGCAGTCCTTTTTTTTGAGGGCCATAGTTACTTACACACATTCCAATAATACATCTTTATATTTCCTGAAATATCATCTATGGTCTATTAGAGGAGGACTGCCTAGTACTGAAAAGTGATGAAGCTTTAATATAATTTTGTAAAGATAAGATGAACAATGAATAATTTCAGCCTTTTAGACTCAATTTTATTCAAGGCAATCTTAATTATCTCCTTTTAGCTAAACCCACTGCCGTGCCAAACTGCTGCCAGGTTTGCACTTAGAAAGTAAATATTGCAGCTAAATGGCATCAGATCAACTTCACATGTTTGGTATTTAATTGCCTTAATTTAAGAGATACAGAAAAAGTGAAAAATACAAAATGAAAAATGTAAAAATTATCCCAATGTTTTCTAAATATCTGCCCTTTTAAATTCTCAGAAAGAAAGTTGCTACTTTGCAGGTTTAGGAGGTAAATAACCCCAGTATGGTTACTTATTTATTATTTTTTGTTATATACAGTATAATAGATACTGGTTCAAATACAAAGAAGTTATTATATGCATTATGTATTTATTTATTTATTTATTGATGTTATAAATACTCATTAAGTTGTAAAAGGATGTCAAGACCTAGTGTGACAGAGTGTGTTATGGGTGTATGTTCAAGTGTGGGACTTTTTGGGGTTGTTTTTGGGGACTACAAACATGAAGGGCACACACTCATAAGTGAGCAGGAACAGGAAGCACAAATGTTTTCAACTTAAATTGCAAAAAGAACCAGAGGAGGTGAAGTACAGTAAAAACTGACTTTATCGATGCAAAACATTATATCTATTAACACGATAATTATAGCAAGCTACAAACTACAGCGCTGATTAAAAATGAGGTTGTATAAAAACAATACACAAAAATAATGAGAATAAAAGCTATCAAACAAACTAACCATACAGATACAGTGTCCCTATTGTGGCCTGAACAGCCTCTTAACTAAGCAATGGTCATCTATGTGTCATCCATCATAAGTGATTAGGGCCAAGGTAGAGGTGCACCATTCATTTGTCACAAACAAAGTCTGCCTGTCTTCACTAGCTTTGCACTATACTGTAACATATACTACACAAGATAACAGTGTAAAATGCATTCAGTAGTTGAGAGTTCTTTACACTGTTGTCACTGATTGCTTTAGTTTACTTGTAGAAACTTTATCAACATCTGTATCCGGTACTCAAAATATCCTGTAAATAAATATTGTAATACACAGTTGTGGAGCTTTCACTGTATATAAAGCTGATATTTTTTTTCCTCTGACAGGTTGCTGCTGCTCCCTGTCTGCCTAAAGCAGAAAAATGAACCATGAAACACTGCCAGTAGTTTTTCTACAATCTTTTACCATATACATCCCTGGATAGACTTTGTGCTGTAAGAGAACTTTGGTAAAATAATAGGAATGGAGTAGATGTCCCCTTGACTATGACTGGTCCAAGATATTTTGGTCTGAAAAAGTAGGTTTCACTTGAATCAGGGTATCTGCAGGTTTCTGAGATTTAGATTTAAGACTTTTTAAGACCTTTTTAATTCCATCTAAAAAATACATTTAAGACCAATTTTATAGCAAAAATTTTGCGAACTACAGGTAATGTCCATTCCACGCACCTAATAAACCTGCTGCGAACGTGTAATTTGTTAGTTTGTTTTGACAATTTAGTTCTGCGTGTCAAAGACGTAACGTTACATTATTTTAAAATGAAAATAAAATGTTCTTTATCTTATCGGTTCATTTTTAAGACCTTTGAAACATGGATTTAAGACATTTTAATGCTGATTTAGGCCTTATTTTTACATTGTGGAATTTAATACCTTTTTAAACTTTTTAAGGATCCGCGGATACCCTGTAAATGTTGCATGACTTCATATTTGCATTTATCTAGCAAATATTCTAAGTTTTATAAACATTTGATTCACCTGCAATGAAGCTCAGTGCTGCCATTGTTGTATTTGTTGCCTCGCTCCCACATGCCGAAGTCGGGAACTCTGTAGGCTCTTTCCACGCAGAATACCAAGTTCTGAATGAAAGCAACCTGTGTAAAGAAAACACATGTCAACACATTTTGCAATAGATACTGAAAACTGATAGATATCAATAGAGTCACAAATGCCAGTTTAGATTAAAAGCTGGATTTGATTCACTCAGTTCACCGGTCTCCACCAAATGTCACCCATTGCATAGGAGATAACTAAAGAAGCACTTACACAATAATCAAAAATTTACCAGCAATGGCTGGCCTTTGATATCGATCTGCGGTAAAGCACGTAACCTTCTGTCTCATTATAAAAGGATAGTGAAGTACACACAAAAGCAGAGTCTGTCTTCACTAGCTTTGCACTATACTGTAACATATACTACAAGATAACAGTGTAAAATGCATTCAGTATTAATTAATGATGTATTTGAAGGTATTCACTGTAGCATTTCAATTGAATCTTACTACCCTTTCAAAAGAACGCCAACAGCACCCTTTATTTGTTTTTATAGCATTCTTGTTGTAGTTTTTGAACTGTCGCATTTCCTCTTTAGCATCTACATTGACAGACTGCGGTCCCTTTGACACTTTGAATTTCAATCAGCACTCTCTATGCAGTAAAAGTAGTAGCAGAAGTAAGTTGTCCACTAATCTGGCCACAACTGTCCGCATGGCCAGAAAACCGACTGAAATGCAAAGTCTAAAGGGGGCCTGAGAGACATGTCCAAATCAATAGGGACAAGTGGAAACAAGCTGAAGGGGAGAGACTGAAAATGTATGATGACTTAAAGGCCCTGAATCATTAAAAGAAAGTAGCTGTATGTGTGCTTGACTGATGGGTGATTTAATCAGAAATGACAAAGTAGGGGAGAGCGATGAAATGAGAAATAAGGGAAGGAGTGCGATAGAGGGAGCCTGTGGCGGAGGTAAATAGGTCAGTCTGTGAAGAAGGGAAGAGAAAGAGGGAGCACATGAGGCTTAAAAAGAGAAAGGTGTTCGCCGGGGCTCCTTTTTGGGATTTTATGAGAGCAGTGATTAATGAGGAGAACCTTTCAGTATCTTAATGGTATCTTAATGAATCTGACTTCCCACTGGCTAAACAAGTCTATCTTTGTGTCTACTGCTGAAAATCTCTATCCGCCTTAGTGTGGATACATTTGCTGAAGAGTAATATAATGTATAGTACATGCTGCTGCGGTTTTCCGTGCATAGCAGCACTATGTAAAAACATGTACACCTGTATAACAAGGAGCAAACACACGCAGAGACACAGGCAGGCTAATGAGATGCTTCATTTCATGCTGAGTGGAACTGAAAATGGCATCTGGAAAGAGGTCGATAGTGGATCTTCTCAGAGGACAAACAGCCTTCCTATAGCACTTCAAGAAAAAAACACTGCATTGCAGCTTCCAGCTCAGCCCAGTGTACGCCAACGGACTTCACAAGCAGTGACAGCTAACAACAGACTAATAAATGATAGCGTAATAATGTGATTACTTTGCACGAAACACATTTCAGCCGTCATTCGGAATCACAAGTCCGACTGCGAACAGTATGTGATAGGAGTGGGAGGAATGCAAACCACTTCAGTTTTAATTATGCAATCCAATAAGCAGGGTTTAAAAATGCAAATTAGGGCTACTGCAAAAGTAAGGCTGCCCTCATAAAATGTTACGTTGTCAATTTGTTTGCCATCAGGGGTGAGAAATGAAGAAAAATGAGAGGTTATTAGGGAGTCTTTGCTGTAAACAAAGTGAAGCCTGCACAGACTAATTGGTTGGCGATGTAATGTTTTACCATGTCCTCACTTTCTTGAGATAAGCCCAATCTAGTAAATAAACAAATGGCTTAATTTACCAGCGGCACAAATTCCATGCTCTATGGCCACAACCAGGGCTGTGAATGAGTTGACTGTAAAAACAGACTTAATGAAGTTGCATTTGCTCCTTGGGGCTGAACAGTAAAAAAGAACAGTGTAAAACTAACAGCCACATAGTCTTGTTTTTTAATAGCTTACACATAAAAGACAAAAACGACAATGAATCCTAACACTAAACGTTAAACCTGACGTATAAGATCTTATTAGTTCGACTTCCTGAAGGATATTTATACTCACATCATAGCTAAAGTTTTTATTCTTGAAAGTCAACTGAGAGGCTGAGCAAAAACATACACAGAAGCCTAGGTATAAAAGTGACGTTGAACAGGGATCCTGCATGTGCTTTGGGCTGTGGGATGTCTGAAGGGGATTTAGGTGATATCTAATGGCTTTTAGAAACACTCCTGCCTGACACTTGGATTTTGAGGGAGTAGTGTCACATCATTACCTCTGCTGGCTTGGCTGTCTGCACTTCTGTCTGACAGTGAAATTATACTTAACTACTGCAGCAATTTTCATAAAACCTGCTGGAGGCATAATGCATCAGCCAAGGAGAAGCTATAAAATTATGGGGTTTAAAAAAGGAGTGATTGGAAAGGAATTGTCAGTCGGAGTCTAAAGAGTGTGTCAGAAAACAAATTTACTTAAGATGTCAGCATGGCCACAGTCTGAAAAATCTATTTAGGATACATGGCACTATATACAAAACATATATCCTAAACACCAAACAAATGCAGTGTGATTGTAGAGGTGAGTTTGGCAGTGCCTGAGAAGGGTACAAAAGAACGCTATATACAGTAAATGCACACCATTTACCGTTGATTGAATATGCACTTGTATGCTACACTGGGTTAATTTACACACACACATATATATATATATATATATATATATATATATATATATATACATATATATATATATACATATATATATATATATACACATATATATATACACATATATATATATACATATATATATATATATATATATATATATATATATATATATATATATATATATATATATATATATATATATATATATATATATATATATATATATATATATACACATATATACATACATATATATGTATATATATATATAAAATACTGTGTTACTGTAAGAAAATAACCAGCTCAATGTCAATTGTAATGTCACTAAAACAGCATTGGGGAACCAGTGGGGTTCAGGTTCACTGTCTTGTTCTCAGGACTGCTGACCAGAATCTAACACAGGTAATAGTCCAAATATCCACATGTAACCCTCCTTTAAAACATTTCCTGAATATCCTTTTATGTTTCAGATGTTAATAATGTCCTTGAGAGAGTCATTAACAGTTTTTCTGTGTTATATAATACATTGCTATTTTTTTCATAATCAGGATTACTTATTCAACATCATAGCTTTGGGATATTTTATAGATTTGGAGGCTTTACACAATTCAAACTGCTTAGAAGAACTACTAGATTTCTTCAAACGTAAAGCTAAAACTTGTTCTAAACCACCTAGAACTGCTGTTAGCCGTTTGCCACAAAATATCAACCCAATAAGTCAGACTGGGCACAAATCCCTTGTGCGGAGCATTGATTTTTTTTTTGCAGCTATTCTAGAGTGTTGTTTACCTCATCAGTGTTGTAAATGATCTGCAGACCAGAGCAGATCATCTCCACCAGGTAGAGCATGAACAGGGAAGCAGCATCGATCTGCAGCAGCGACAAAGGGGAAAGCCACATCCAGCGTCATTAGATGAAAACACTGGCATTTGCACATTGTGTGTACAGAGTTAGATATAGAGGTTGCTGGATGAGTATGGAAACATGTATACTGCTGGGGTAATTCATTCATTCATTCATGTTTAACTCAGTACTGTAAAAGACTTTTGTGGCATCACTTGCACTTGCTATTTTAAATGTACTTGATGTCACACACCTCTGTCAGCACTAATGATGCAACTCTTTAGTGGTTCTTTATTGCAGGTCTAGTTCTGACAAGTTAATTTTCCAAACATATTCACATGCCAAGATGAGGAGAGAAAAATCAAATCCGTCACCCCTGAGTCGATAAACTAATTTCTTTATCTTATTGTTCATTAATCATTTGCTCTCTCCATCAAACACTATGCGATTTCTGTTTTTATTAGGATCACAATGAGAATTTAGCCACAGCATATTTGAGATATTATCCACATGGCTGACCTGCAGGTGGTGGTATTCGTCATACACGTAAACCTCATCTCCGGTGTCGACGTTGAACACTGAGTGCAGACACTTGGAAGGGCTGGGGTCCTGTTTAAACTGCTCAACCTGCAAATATACCCACACAGAGGTAAGAGGAAGGGGAAAGGTCAAAGGTAGAAAAAGGTCAGAGGAACAGAGAGATGCAAGTGAGAATTAATTTAACCTTTTTGTTGTCAATAATGACCTTGCCACCATATTTGGCCACACAAAAAGACATAGAAGCATGGTAACCGTTGGGACAACAATAAGATGATAAAAGGTAATAGAGCAAATTTTGTAGCTCAAACAGGAATGAATTGGTAATTACAAATAATATAATTATCAATGTATAATGTATGTATGTAATGTATCCTTCCAGGAACAAGCTTCTTTTCTTTGAGGGCAATTAAATAGTAATTACATGTTGATGCACTGACATTATTACATGGAAACATGGGGGGGGCAGTGACCAAGAATTAAAGCTGTATGATGCACTTTTTCAATACATTTCGTGGAAATATTAGACTTAAAATCAAATGAGTAAAAGCCTAAACCAGGAGTTGACTCATATAGTTCCAGGTTGTTCCAAGGGATAAAAATTATTTTTACATTTTGACCTTGCAGCAAAAATTGTATATTAAAATAATCTGTTTAAACTGGGGATTTATTCCTGGATTGAACCCTTAATGACACTTAAAAAGAAAAAACAACACTAAACGCTGCAACTTGGTAGTGGTAAAACACAATGATGAAATTAAATGGAATATTTAGGGGAGACCTTGCACATTCACATGTGTGTTATGATGATGAATTCTTGATCCATGCAAAATAGACTGGGTTAAATAAGTGTTGTTCTGTGTGGGCAATTTTTGACCCATAGGACTGAAGCAATGAAAACAAAAGGGTATATATTTAGAAGAATAGCTGTATATCCTTTATTACTTTTGTTAAGGTTGCTTTCTCACCTTTACTTTACTGGCTCTTAAAAACTTTCCACCTCTAAGAATTTCACCTGCTGCTAGAATTTCTAGCCACACTTGAAAAAGATTACAGTTCCATTTCTTTTAAAAGCAAGGCAATCCTTTGTTTGTCTCTGTGAAAAGCATATATTGCACAGTATAAACCACAATGTCTCAGAGTATAAAGGGGTCAGATTTAAAAACTATGGCTTGGTTTACAGCCATAGTACTCGTGTTCAGTGGCTTGTAGGTGGTTTTGTGTATGTGTGTTTCCTGCATCGAGTTGAATGCACAACAAATCACAGCTGGGCCGCACACCCCATCGCACAGAGTTATAAATAATTGGCCCTTTGTCCCATTTTACCTCGTTTGTTATTTGTCATCATTACAACCCCCTCTCAGTCACTTCTTTTACCTTTACCTCCATCATGTAACCAACATCTCTCTTCTACCTGTACTTTTTGTTATTGCCAAATTTGTGTAGCTTTCTTGGCCTATCCCTTCTTCTTCTCTGGCATATAACCGCTGCGCACCACGCTCTCTTCCCAATCCTGTTTCTCTTCTAGTCAGGTCACAGCCAAGACCCTTTGTCCCATTTTTTACAAGCGTTGCCCCACTTTGTACCATCCCACAGCGACTCGTATATTATTGAGTGTGAGAGAGTGCCACAGTGTAAAGGGAGCCTCCTCAGTTGGCAAGCCTGTTTGTGTGTCTGTAAAAATCTAGTCTTGTGCGCAGGTCTCTCTGAATCATCTCCAGCAGAGCAACAGTGTCAAGTGGCACTAGTCTGTCTGGATAATCTAAAAAGCTTCAGGGCTTGATTTTTGTTTCAAGGGCAGGGGTGCAAAAAAAGATAAGCCACAATCTCAACACTTCTACTGCACTTAATGGGAATAAAATGTCAATGTCTGCCTCCATGCATTTATTTTAAAGCCATTGGCAGCAAACAACAGGCTCAATACTTAATATCATCATGGATACACACACCGGCGCATATTTCATAAGGTCGTATAAAGTATTTCTGTTTTATTGCTTAGAAATAAACATGCATAAGCAGCAGGTTTTTAATGCTGTGTATACTCACAATATTTACAGCAACATATTAATAGACTGGTCTTTGAAAGTGGCATATACTTTACAGTATATTTACATTTTTTACATATTATTATGAGCAAATATTACTATATTCAATGTGTTCTCCAACCCATCTTATACTCAAATGAAGAAAAAATATAGGGTTGCATAGATAATGCAAGAGAACAGGTTTTTGGACACAAAGCCCCCTGTCAAATTTGATCCCAGAGTGCAGGTATGGGATAACTCCAAACTCCATGCTTCAAATCTTCCATTTCACCTACACTAAATGCTAAGGGCAAGTTAATATCAGTGAAATAATTCTTTAAATATGGGGGTTAAGCTCCAACAAAATATGAGCACAGTTTTTCATTTTAATATTTATCTATTCTGGCTCCTATAGCAAAAAAAAACCATGTTCATTCTATTATAGATGAATACTTGTCTATTAGGGGCCTGGAGAGCCATTAAAAAAATATGGAATTGCATCATTCCAACAATTGAAAATTAAATTCAAAATCACTTCTCCAGCTAAGGGTACACTAAATAACATTCACTCTTTTTTAATTTGCTTAAAACATAATATTGTTCATATAGACTGCATTGATCTAAGTTGAAGCTAAATTTAAACTAGTCTTAAATCTTACATTTACATTTATTCATTTAGCAGACGCTTTTATTCAAAGCGACTTACATTACATTACCAGTGTTACAGTCACTGGAGGCAAGGTGGGTTAAGTGTCTTGCCCAAGGACACAACGACAGTATGAACTGTGGGGAGAGTGGGAATCGAACCGCCTACCTTCCGGTTGAAAGACGACCGCTCTACCCACTGAGCTACTGCCGCCCCGGCTGTTACAGATAAAACTGTACCAGCTACTTTATCATTTTGCCTCATACCTAGTATAATTATTGATTTAATTAGTCAAGAAACTTGAATTTATAAGTGTGCAACTGGGTGGGATAGTTTGTGGGTTGGGGAGTTATCTGTCAAAGAATCATCTTACTGTCTTATATGTCTCATGTGTTTGACTAAATGTTGATTTGAAATGTGTTCCATTCACAAAACATTGCAAAACTACATGTTAGTGTGAGAACGTATAATTAGGTCTAAACATTAATCTCATGTACGCCATTATGAAAGTTTGTAATGCAGGAAGGCTAAGCTGCAGTTTCTGTTCTTTGTGTCTCGCCCTGCAGTTGCCCCATGTCATGTCTCCATTAAAAACGCCATGTTCACTATAAGCATTGAGGACAGGGCCGAAAGAACAGCGCTCTGTGTAATTAACTGTGTAAATGTAGCTTTGTAATTAAGACATAGTAACGCTTTCCCCTAAATTAGGTCGTCAAGGTCGAAGCAAGATGGAACATAATGGTTTTCACTCTGCACGTACACAGCGACACAGCGGGTCACTCCATTATTAATAACAAGAAAGAAGGTCTAACATAGAGTTTGCAAGTTTTCAAACCAAAAGTTTTTCGGACCAAAAGTAATCTGTTTCAATTGATTGAGTTAAATTAGGATGAAAGAAAATTTCTGTCATCTAAATCAAAAGAAAATGTTACCACCTGGCATAATAAGTGCAACTTTTTGACATTTTCAACATTATGTACACCTTAATTACTAAAAAGGAAAAGAGGCACAGCTGCTCATGGGTTAGGGTTCTGCCATTCTGTTCTGCCTCTTCCATCATTTTTTAGATTCCACCATTATGTTAACATCCAAACAGATTGAACGCGTACATAGCCTCCTTTCACAGCCCCATCTAGTCTAATCTTTTGAAAAAAGCTCAGTTTCTAGGGTCGTTTGGTCCAGTGCTGAAAAAGCCACTGTAAAACACTGAACCAACCAGGAGCTTTACTGAACTAAACTTGAAGCAGAGTGTAAAAATTCACCTTAATGTAATTTTTGTCCCACCACTGAAAACATACATTTGATTTGTTCTGTTTTGTTCAGAACCTGTCCCCTTCCTCTCTTTGGTCGTGGTACTGCTGATTATCTGCTTACTACAGCACGGATGCTCTATACCTATTTGAGACCCCGCCTCCAGCTGCTCTCTCACCTCCGGTTGTCACCAGTGCAAGCACCACTTTGTCTTTTGTTCAATCTTCTTAGTTTTGTTTTGCATCATACTCATCATACTACACACATCTTAAACACATTAGTTAACCTTATTTCAAATAAAAAAGCACTTTGGTATATTAGTTTGCCTGGCACCCATTTATGTCATAGCCTTGAGCCAGGTTATGACAGACCGTATACAGCTATTAAAACAATGGTTGAGTCTGTTCTGTGCACAGAAAAGATTAAGGGCATGATAAGTAGCATGAAAATGACCTCTTCAGAGCAAATACCTGTTAACAGGTCCTGAGTTATTAAGCCCTTGTGACTAATAGGAGCTGCTCCTCATGTGATTTGTTCTGATGAGGACTACAGATGTGTCCAGTGCTTCAGCGTTGAGAGCCTTTGATTAATAGCAGCACCTTTGATTACTAATACGATGTGAGAAAGGGATTGTAAACAGGTTCAAAACGCACCTTATCAGCTTGTCTCATGTAGCAGTACAGAATCCCTCTCATACATTTGATGGCAGAATGCTCCAGTTCATGAGTTCTTCCCATGTCGTCATCTATTCGTCTAAAACACAAGAATAATGGCAAATTATAAAAGAAAAAAAAAAATACACAAACAAAAAATACCTTTTTTGCCCCTAGGTCAAAATCTAATGACTCCTCACTGCAAGATGCCCTGTGGTACAATTTTTCATTTTTATTTTTTGAACTTTTTATTTAATTTTATATTAATATTATTTTATTTTTATTTCAGTAAACACAAAAATATTTGACCAAAAAAGGTGTAGACTGAAGACTTGCTAATATTATTTCACGGTAAAAGAGGATAGTTCCCCTATTAATATGCAAGAGCCTTGATTCTGAGTTCAGGAACTTATAGTTCTTGTTAGTAAGTACAGACAATTATAAACACTGAAAAACCTGAAAGAGCTACAGTCTTGTACATTTACATTTAGTCATTTAGCAGACGCTTTTATCCAAAGCGACTTATATTCACCAGTGTTACATTTACAGTTGACGCTTTTTCATTTAAAGCGACTTACATCAAGGTTCCATTCACCAGTGTTACAGCTGGAACATCACTGGAGGCAAGGTGGGTTAAGTGTCTTGCCCAAGGACACAATGACAGTATGAAGTGTGGAGAGAGCGGGATTCGAACCGCCTACCTCCCGGTTGAAGGACGACCGCTCTACCACTGAGCCACTGCCGCCCTTGTATATAATAGAATAATATCACTGTATAATAGTATCAATGTAATGGGATTAAGACATTAAAACATTAATGTAAATTACAAATACAATTGTCCTAAAAAATACACTTACGGCACCCTTTATTCATTTAGCCATTTTAACAAGTTATTGGGGGTAAAGAATATTGACTGCAACAATTTAAATCAACAGTTCTGGAGCAAAACTCAACTCCTTGATTTTAAATATACAGCCTCCATTAGAATAGTCTTACTCTGTCACCTCTAATTATTATACAATCTATGGTCACCTCCCAAACTTCAATGTCATCAAATGTCATTAAAACAATAGTAATAAAATTACTATTATGCAATGTCATTCAATAGCTATTGGAAATGGGTAAATGGTCATACCATTATGACTGGGTTCTAGGTCTAAAAAAGTCTTTATCATATACAGTAATCATTTTATACAATTTTAAGATAGTCAGATTTTAAGTATAGACAATCAAAAGCCTTAAGATAACAAAATGAGCAACAGTCTGATTCACCAGAGGGTTTGTTTAAAGCTATTATGATAATTTGATTATTTTACAAGATTGCCAGGTCTTGGTAATTAACCTTGTGAGAGTTATTGAGATTAAGAAAATGAAAATCCCAATTTTAAACACAGGAATGAGTCTTCGGGGCAGAATGATTTGACAAATTACTTTTTACTTCACAGTCATAACAACTGGAAACTAGACCTTAGTGCACTTGAAGCAATCTTTGTTTTAGCTAGCTGTCATGGTGCACCTGATGATGAAGAGTGATGCAAATAGGATAGCACTCAAAAGTCAATCAATTAGTAAGTCCTGCACAATCCTGTTGGGGCTGTAGCAGATCTGAGGCAGTGAACAAAGGCCATGCTAATAAAGACTTCCTGTATTGGCAGAGGAGCTAAGGTTAAACTTGTTAAAATTTCAGTTGAACGTGCTGCATTAATCAGACTGTGTTGCAAAGATGTGACTCTCAGTTCACAGTTGGAGGATACAAAAGGGAGAATTTAATCTGCCAACATCCTATTTTAAAGAACTTCATTAGGCATGCATTGCCCAAGTAAAAAATATTCATCAGTGCTGTAATATGCTTAAGATAGCACACTCAAGGTTACAGCAACATAACCGGCTTTTTAAATTTAATTACAGTTAATCAGGGAAATTAAGTGGGTATCACAAAGGTTAGACAAATACAAGAACAAATGGGAGCTCATCTATAAACTGGTGACTAACAGTCAACTAGAACAAATAAAGCAAAATATAAAATGCAAGGTGGTGAATAAAGTTCTAATGCTTAGGACTAAGACAAAGTGTCAGAGGGGTAAGCGCTTCTCGCACACGCAGCAGCTGGCTGTGAAGTAAGTAATGGTGCTATCCAAGCCTGTCAGATGCAAATCATCTTAATTAAATCCCAGTGACAATTCTAATAGAAGGCAGCCATGACTGATGACTGAGATGTGCCGCTGGTCACATTGCTGCAGTACACTCTATTTTTACCCTTCACTGTCTTTCTCCTCAATCTTCTACTATCTCTGCCTAACCCAGTCTTCTCCTTCAATGTCTGTCCTCTTTTCCCCTCCCCATCTTTTCTCTTATATTAAAAGCTGTTTGAGTGAAAAGTGCTTCAGTGAATTTCCAATGTGTTTTCTTGCACCAATAATCCCAACACCTTTAAAGAGCAAAGCCTTCAAATCACAAAGGGAGATTAAAGTTCAGAGTGAGAATGTAAAAACTCAAAAGAGCAAAACGGAAGCCTAAGTTGAAAAGTAGGGGATAGAGAAGGGAATAAAGCTGTGCAACCAAGAGGATGTTTGGACTGTTTTGTACATAATGGTGTATAAACACTCCAGTGAGCCTGTTTGCTGCTGGGCCTTAATGGCTTTTGCTTAACTGTGAGGGGGGAAAAAAACACAAATTCGACTGTTTGAACAACATACAGTCAGAGCAAAACATTTCATTGCTCAGTGTACAGTGTGTCTGAAACTGTGTACTAACCTGTAAGCCAGAGACAAAGCCCAGGCCCCAGCCGCGCAGTACAGCGAGTCCCGCACCCTGGCGTCTTTGCAGGTGGAGCACGTCTGCACTGGGAACAGGCCTGTCG